>JBCNJP010000010.1:20148277-20169502 GCA_039602395.1 Deinandra increscens subsp. villosa | reverse complement strand
ATACGGTCTCTACACGGAGATGCAAGATACTTTTAACTTCTAGTCCAATAATTATTGCTTGAATAATCAATGGACTAGGGGGACTTGATGAGGATAGGTCAAGATCGGACATGCAAATGGCCTAGCAGCTACATTTCCGATGATAAAGACCTCAAGAACAAGTGTTGTATAAAGAACAAGTCAGAAGTGATGCAGTTTCGGATGGAGAAGACGCAAGTGCATCCAATCAACCCACAAAGATGCGACTCTAGCAACTCTATAAATAGTTCATTTGTTTATTAACAATGTAACTTTCAATTCCAGAAAATCACACATTCACTGTGTGTCTCCAATTGTACTCAAATAGAACAATATCAATAAAACAATCGATTCATCTATTATTCTTTATTAGTTAGCTTGTTCCTAGTTGAATTACAATCTCATATCTGCGTACGGTGTGATTTTGTGGTTCATCAGCTGATATTTCACCAAACATGAAGATTCAGAATGCAAAATTTTCTTCTGATAGGTTCTTATTCTCGAAGCCCAACATCAAAATGGGTTCATGATCATCGGCATCATGTATATAATACTTTTTTTGATCATGTTCGAGATATTCATGTTTGTGAATCCATGCAGGCACCTAAAAGGTGGGATAAAACTCAACGTATCTGTTATATTTTCCGTAAACAAGGAGATATAGCAAAGGATTGTCCAACTCCTGCTGTTATAGATCCCAGATTTCAAAAGACAGCTGTTATTGGTAAACCTGCGAAACCAAAGTTCTTTGATGAGCAAGGTAGAGTTTTTTGTGAATGTGAACCTACATTCTTTCTCAAACAGAAACGTATTGTTCCTATTTTCAAAAAGGTTCAAAATGTAGGTTCATCATCACAGACACCTGTGATTGATTCATCAAAAACTGAATTACCAAAACAACAACAACTCTAGAAACCAAAGGTGGCTTCAAAGCAAAACTAGGACACTGGTCGACAAGAAGCTATCGCTTCTGGTCAAGTTAAAAACTAATGCGTTTGACCAGTGTGCATGTACTTTTAGAAGACCTATCGAAGATTGTAAATTTGTTGATGGGGAAGTATTCTGCTTAACTTAAATTCCATGCCATATGTTTCTAATCTGCAAGTTTTCTAAAATTCTAAACTAAAAAGTATCCGTGTTGGTTGATCAATTTTCTTTCTTTACATTTCGTTTGTGTTTCAAAAAGAAAGTCAAAAATAGAGTTTTCATTGTAAGGGGGAGAATTGCATGCAAGGTGGAGAATTGCATGTAAGGGGGAGAAATTGCGTAAAATGCATGTATGTCATGGGAGGAAGGTGAAAACATGCAAAATATATAAGGAAGATGAATACATGCAAAATATAAAAAAATTTAAGAAATTGATCATTGGGAAATGATGGTACATTGGCATACGTATCTGACTCATAGATAGAGTAAATGAAAGAGCCATAAGATCATTGTTTGATATGCTTGGTAGACTCGGCAAATTAGAAAGTATTCAGATGTGATATTCACTAAATACTAATGCTTGACCATGTGGATAAAATCTTGATGCATATTTCATGACAAAAAGAAAAATAAGTGTGAAAACAAAATGAGAAGTCACTGTGTATACATGTGGTCATTTTGCAAAGATTTAAACTTGTTTGATTTTCTTTATTTTGTCAAACGATCGGACTTTCTCTGCGTGCTCACAAGGCCGACCTGGTTGTTGTTCGTTTGATGTTCTGCGTAATTTTCTTTGGTGTTTCGTATAACTCATCGGACTTTCTCTGCGTGTACGAGAGTACCGACCTGATTGTTGTTGGGTATCCAAAGATCGACCATAAGGTAGACGATTCATCACGGGGTTGTAGTTTTACAATTCCATATTCATCAAGTCAGAATGCTTTTTCTGCTGAATCAACAGATGACTATGCCAAAATGATTGCTGCTTTGATTTCGTCATCGTTTGGCTTGGTTATCAAGAATGTTGATGATGCAACGATAACTCGAGATGATCTTGATGCACTTGATGAAGATTAATTAAATAAATTGGATTTATCTTGGCAATTTGCCATGCTAAGTCAAAGATCGAAAAGGTTTTTCAAGAAAACTGGAAGAAATATTTTTTATTTTATTGAGAAATTGGGATATGATAAGTCAAAGTTGAAATGCTACAAATGTTCAAATCTTGGAGATTTTGCTCGGAAATGTCAACAAACTTATGCCTGCAAGCCTGGTATTTCTCAACCATCTTCAAGTAATACAAACAAGACAGCCCTAACAGTTCAAGATGATGGTGTTTATGATTGGGGAAACATTTTGATTCATCTGATTTGATAGTTACTCATGATAAACAAGAAGATTATTGTTCAGAGATAAGTTCAGATACAAGTTCCACACCAAGTTCTTATAAATCTGCTGAAAACTTGGAAAGTTTGTTGAAAGAAAATGCTTCATTGTTGAATAAAATTCAAAATCTTTCTGAGGAATTCAATTTGGTTAATTCATATTTGAAGATTTCTAAAGAACATGAGAAGGAATTGGTTTTGAATAATGAATGTTTAACAACCGAGATCAAATTGTTGAATGAAGTTTTAGAGATTTCTAAACAAGATAAAAAGGATGTTGAAGTTGCAAAAGCAAAGATTTGCGAAGAGAGGGATGAGTTGGTAAATGAAGTTAAGAAATGGAAGGATGAAGGGGAGGATACTGCTAATGATTTTCAAAATCTGTTTGAAAAATCCAAAATTAAGCTTGATCTGCTGACAAAAGATGTTGAAGAATATGTTGCTAAGATTGCAAGTTATCAAGCAGTTATGGAAAAATATTTGGATGAGAAGCGAGAACTGGTTAGTGTTAATAAGGTTCAAACATCAAATCTTGAGATCCAGAAGCGATATGAAGATAAACTGAAGAAAGAATTGTTTGAAGGCATAGAAAATATTCACATGCAAAAATTTGAAACTCACAAGGTTGCAAAGCGGCTGATTGCTACTAAGAATGAGTTGGCTGATGCTCAAAAGTTAATTTCAGATTTAAAGATTAAAGTGATTGATGCCAATCGATTGCTGAATAATGTTTCTAATTCTCAAATGTTCATAAGTTATTTGGCTAAAGATGAAAATTTTGAAAGGATGTTTTATAAAACAGCTTCACCTCCTGCTCATATCAAAGAAGCATTCAAAGAAGTGAAAGAGAAGGTTGAAGATTTTGATTATTCAAAGGTCTCATCATCTACTTTTGAGGAAGAGAGGTTGTGCAGAAAAAGAAGACCAAGAAGCACAAGAAGAAGAAAGGCAAGAAATCTGAGATTCCTCCAGCTCCAAAGTTTTTCTCTGGTTCGTCGTCTGCTAACAATGCGAAATCTGCTACTTCAAGTGACAAGATTCGTTCTCAACCTGAATTTAATGAGACGATCTTCTTTGAACAGACAAATCTTAAAGATATCAAAGCTGAATTTTCTAAATTGGCAAAAGACAAACACCAGAATTTACATTCTGAGGAAAAAGTTGTTGGAAAACATGTTGGTTTGGGCTTTAAAGCAAGAATGTCAAAGCTGAGAAGGTTCCAGCATCATCATCCCAAGATTTGAAGAAATTGAAGATGAAACAAGTGAAGAAGGAAGTTTTTAAAGCTGAGAAGGTTCAACCGGAGCGTTTCTACAAGCTTAAAGGTTCCGATCAAATTTTCTCCGACAAAGAGTTTCCTCTTTATTATGTCGATGCTCGGAAAATATCCGAAGTTTTTGAGAAGAAGGTTGAATCAAGAACCTTGAAGAATCAAACTGCTAAATGTTCTTCTGATGGTTCTTATTCTCGAAGCCCAACATCAAAATGGGTTCATGATCACAGGCATCAGGTATATGATTCTAATTTTGATCATGTTCGAGATATTCATATATGTGATTCTGTGCAAGCACCTAAACGGTGGGACAAATCTGAACGTATTTGTTATGTTTGCCGCCAAAAAGGGCATATGGCAAAAGATTGTCCACTTTCTGCTGAATCCAACCAAAGGTTTCAACAGAAACTAGTTTTTGGTAAACCTGCCAAACCAATGTTCTTTGATTTACATGGCAGAGTTTTTGATGAATGTGAACCTACATTCTTTCTAAAACAAAAACATTTTGTCCCTATATTTCTAAAAGGTTCAAAATCTAGGTTTTCATCACAGTCACCTGTGATTGATTCATTAAAAACTGAATTACCAAAACCACAACAATGGAAAGCAAAGGTGGTTTCTAAGCAAAATCAGGACACTGGTCGAGCCAAAGCAGTCGCTTCGGGTCAAGTTAATAACTGATGAGTTTGACCAGTGTGCAGGTACTTCTAGAAGACCTATCGATGATTGAAAAATTATTGATGGAGGAGTTTTCTACATAACTTAAATTTCATGATATATCTTTTTAACCCTGCTAATTTTTCTAACAATTCTAAAAACTACAAAGATATCCATGTTGATTGATCCTGATCGTTGTTCGTTTGACATTTTGCTTTATTTTTTTGGTGTTTCGTATAACTCATCGGACTTTATCTGCGTGTACGGGAGTACCGACCTGATTGTTGTTAGGTTATACAATTTCAACTTGTTTTTTTTTTGTTAAATCCGAGGCCTTATTTGCATATCGAAAGATCGACCTTAAGGTAGACGATCTAACGTTCTTATTTCTTTTTGCATGGAACACAGTTGACGATATCATGAAAATATTATACTTTGTGATAATTCACAAGTGTAATCACACAAAAAGAAAAAGAAAAAGAAAAGAAAAAGAAAATGTCTGAATACGTCTGACAGCGTGGGATACATTGGTCAAAGCAAATCTAATCAATACCTTAACATATCCAGATGTTATGAGTATGATTCTGTCTGAGTTTAAGATGGACAAATTATACCAGCAATCAGCATGACTTATGTGCTTCAATTAGTTGAAATTAAAGTGTAGTTTAGTGCGTTATGTTCAATATGATCCCATATAGTGTTCTTTCTCATACCAAAAATAGAGTTTGATTTTGTATTGTATTTCATTTTAGTTCAAGAAAAGTACAAAAAGATTTTTGGTTTGTTTTAGCATAATTTTTGAAGAGTCAAAAAGATTTTAGGTTTGTTTTGATATAAACTTTCTAGAAGCCAAAAAGATTTTGTTTTTTTTATATTTTCGATCTGATCAACACGTGATACAAAATCAAATTTTCAAAATCATATCTTGGAGTCTTGAAGAGACGTTTTGCGCCAATATTATTTAGATGATTGAGCAGGTTGCTAAAGTGCAAGATATCACAACTTCAAGTCTTCTGAAGCTGTTGATAAAGACCAGAGATACACTAAACATCTTCAAGTATTCAAGATCAAGTTACGATCAAGTTGAGGGAGAGTTTGTTTGAAGCTTCATTTCATTGGAAAAACGAATTCTACACTTGAGAGGGAGCTTGATTGAAGATACAGGTTTGAAGATGTTAAAGTGATATTGCACATATGATACAAAGTTTGTGTGTCGTGTGAAGTATCCAACCAGTCAATGTCATGTGAAGATCCAAGAGTTCAAGTCCAAGGTTCAAGGCAAGGATTACTGCTTGTCGAACCTGGTCCGAACCTGGAGTTCGGACCTGCCGAACCTGGAGTTCGGACGAGGTTCGGCCAGTCGCTATAAATAGGTTGCTTGAACTTTGTTCTAAGTACGAGAGAGAGTCTGAGCTTTGTATATAGAGTGTTTACTGGTTGTAATTGTTCATCTTTGATCAATAAAACAATCGGTTAATTACGTTTTGATCTTCAAATAGCTAGATTGAGTAGACGATCCAATGCTCTCGCATTTTCAACAATCGAGGGGGAGTTTGATTAAAGATACAGTGTTGATGATGTTGAAGAGATACTGCACACGAAGAGTGGGAGTTTGTAGATACAAGATCTGTGCTTCGAGTGAAGTATCAAGTCAAGACAAAGACTAAGATCAAGACAAAGTTAGCTGCCAGCCGAACCTGGTCCGAACCTGAGGTTCAGATCAGACGAACTTCAAGTTCGCCAGAGGTTCGGCGAGTCGCTATATATAGTGATCTTGTGCTTTGTAATCGTAGACTGAGCGGGTGAGAACAAGTGTTAAGTGTGTGTTTGTCAACGGTGTTTTCTATGTCTCAGTTCTGCGTGTTTACTGGTTGTAATTGTTCATTTTGATCAATAAAACAATCGGTTAAATACTTGTTTCGTATCCGATTTAGCTAGATTGAGTAGACGATCCGATGCTCAGGCATTTTCATCTATCTTCCCATGGCAAGACTAGTTAGTTAACTAAACAATATTAACAAAGATTAAGGTTTTCTAAGACTTTTAACAACCAAAGATCATCATAAGTTCAAGACTTGACATGGGAGTGCTTGGATCATAAAAATTAACATGGATAAGTGATCTAACAAGATGATCATAAAATAAAGTTCATGGAACTTACTTGTTCTTGAGAGAAATCAAAAAATGGAAGGAAAGAGATGATGGTGATGCTTCCTTGATGATCCTAAAGAGCTTGAATCACTAGAATGAAGGTTGATCTTTAGCAAAATGCAGAAAGAGAGGGAGCCGTAAAGAAGGGAGAAGAGGGAGAGAGTGGTGGGAGGTGAATGTGGTATAGGGTTTATGAATAAGAACTGGGGAAAAGTATGCTTATATATGAGGTGTGTAAGTCACATGGGAGTGTTTGGATGCAACTTAAAAACCGGTTTAGGGGGTTACGGTATTGAATGAGTGTGCCAAGAATCCACAAGTTAGAGTGTTGTGTTTGTTGTGTGGTGCATGAGCCATGAACCCAAAAGAGAGGGGAGAGGGGGTCGGGTCTCGGCCTAGTCGATGGTCAAGGGGGAAGGGAGGGTAACGAGATGGGGAGTGGGGGTGAGGGTGATGGATGATGGATTTGGTAATGATGGGTTGGTGGAGTGTTGACTTGATGATGGGAATAGTGATGGAAGATGGTGGTGTAGGTGATTGGTATGGTGTGTAAGGTGGTGGTTGGAAGAGTGAGAAGGGTGGGGCCGGTCATGATGGGGGTGGCGGTGGATGGTGGTGGCCGGCGGTGGTCGGAGGTGGTGTCGGGGGGTGATGAACGGTGATCCGTATGAAAATCATTCAAAGGTGACAGATTCTTTTTATAACGAAAGAAACAGTTTGGTTTTCGTCGCGATCAAATGCGACTAACAAGTGAAAATATTCGGTGAGTTTTAGCTTCGATATTTTGACACGTGTGATGATCGGTGATAAAGTCTAGATAAATATATTTCATTTCTATTAAACGTCGCGTTCAATAATTATTTTGACGAAAACGTTTTAAATTGTGTATGTTACAATTAATATTTTCTACGTGTTGGGTTTTATAAATATTAGACGTCCGAGTTGACGAGTTCGTACGTATTTAAATACTATGAAGGTAACGGGAATGATAAATAAAAATATCATTTTTATTTTTCTTTCTTATTATTAAGATTCCACCAATAATAAGTACATTATTTCACAATTTCAGGTGGATGATTATTGTTTCTATCGCGGGGTCACGTCACGACTAAAATAATGTTGACATAATATTTACCATTAACAAATAAAATGCAGTTTAACGTAATCACTGACTTGGGAAATTTACGTGTTGTCACATTCTCCCCCCGTTAAGTGAATTTCGTCCCGAAATTCGGTCGTGTTGTTTGACGAAGATGCATCAAGAGATGATTTAGAGGTATTCTGTCTGATCTGATTTTTCGCGTTCCCAGGTGAGATTTTGAACCTTGTCAAGAATTCCAATAGTCCTTTATGATGGGATTACGACTCTTTTTCAATCCTCGGATAATGCGATCCTTGATTCTTACGGGTGTTCTAACAAGGAAAAGTTGATACGTCACCAGCGATAATTTGTTGCTGAAGTGAGCACTTGTTATTATTCTAACAAAGAAAAGTTGATACGTCACCAGCGATAATTTGAGGTTCTTGAGTAAGCATGATCACTCACGCAATAGGTTCCGCCAGGATTTTCATGCATTGCAAATTACGATTCTGTGTGCACCCACAATTGTTATTTGCCTTGCATGGTCCGTCTAGGTTTCACCCATTATGAGATTTCATCTATGGTCGGGATATGAAAAGTGTCGAGGACATTGTTAAACTCATTGAGGAGTTTAGTCTGATTAACTTCCCATTGGATCTTCCTAGAATCTAGGAGGTTCTGATGCATTGAGTGTTTACCGTTCCTCACTTTCTATATTATGCATTTCCAAGGCAAGACTTATTATATGTTTTTGAACCTCCTTATAGGTTCCACGGGTTCACGTCTCGCTTCAACATAGTTCATGTGATAATTGAAATTGTATGTAAGTCTATTGTGGGTCTGGAATATCCATTCCATTGTTTCATGAGAGTGTTTAGGATCAGTGTGTCGGTTACCTCTAACTTTTGTCCCACGTATAGGCGAACAATACTTTCTTCAGGATCGTACCTTAATAGGTGCGGTCTCGATATTCATCGAGTGGAAAATGGCTCTCCCAGCCATTTCCATGCTTGATAACATAAGTACGTGACATATTCTCTAATGTCTGAATCATTCACTTGGTGGTCCGCAGTACCTGGTCTAGATCAAGTACGCAGAGCTTCTTCTAGTGATTTGCCGGAATCTTGTCTTAAAACTGCTATCTCTATCCAAGATGATTGGAATCAGCAGGTTCTGTCGTGAGACAACCTCTTTCAGGTAGATTTGGGTAGGTCGTTTCAGTTTGTCAGTCTCTTGATCGGCAGGGAATATGCAGGTTTCATTAGATGATCACTATATCCCATATAGCATCATAAATAGACAGCGTTCTTGGCAACTTCGCTTTGAAGTTTGTGGCGGTTTGTTCCCAGTTCCATTAAGTTATATCCGGTTGTTGCAACATCAAGAGAGATCCTGGTATTGAGCTTTATCCCTTGTGCATGTCAAGCACTTCTTGACACGGGTAGTGATGTTATCCTTCGTGTTATGCCACTAGTACAACTCTTCTAAGACTATGATACGTTTTGTTAGTTCCAAGGGGAATTAGGGTATCTAGACTTATGTGCCTTGTCCATAACCAAGTCCTTTAGACTACCAAAGTCCATCCAAGAAGTATCGGGTTCCATCCAATCTTGCTTTGAATTGTTGATCCATGCCACGCAAGCAATTATTGGTCAGGTTCTCATCCTTGAGAGCCTCAAGTTGAGCGTTACATTTCAGGGAGGTGAGGTTAAAAAAGAATCTTCATGCCAACAGCTCGAAAACAAAGTGGTTTGTCCCATTCCTTTCTGATTAGGGCGTTGGCTACAACACTGTCCTTGTTGGGATGACAATAGATATCATAATCAGAATCATTTGTTAGATCAGTCCATCGTCTTTGCTTATGTTTAACTCCCTATGATTGAACATATGCTGGAGGCTTTTATGAGTAGCAACCATGCTACTTATCGTCCCAGAGAGGTAATGCCTCCAAATCTTTAGAGTGAATACAACGGCTCCATGCTCCCAGTCATGGGTTATATAGCCCTTCTCATGAACTTTCCTTTGTCGAGAGATGTAAACAATAAATTTCTCTTGTTGCATTGGCACACCGCCTAGGTCGTAATGTGACGCCTCACCGTACATAACAAAGTCTTTAATACCTTTGTGTAAGGATAGGACTGGCGCGTCATAAATTTCTTAACTTTAACAGCTAAATAGAAGCTTCTGACTTTTAATTCCAACAAACTTTTGCATTCCGAGTCAAAGCGATCAGGGACCGGGGCTCTCTTAGAAAATTTTAAATAAATTTGCGATTCTAGCTAGCGAAACCTAAGGGTTGTTGAATTTATGACAACGTCGATGGAGTGCTCTAATTTTGGTAGCCACGACTTTAGACGGGTCGACATGAATACCTTGGTTGTTAATGTCGTGACCCAGGGAATGCGCTTCATAATTTCAAAATTCGCATTTGGGAACACTTAACAATTAACTCCTCTTTCCTTAACAGCTCCAAAGTTAATCTCAAATGTCGCTTGTGTTCTTCCTTACTATAGGAGTAGACCTGAATATCCTTGATGAACACGTAACAAAATTGCCTAGGTATGGTTTACACACGCGATTCATTAAACCCATAAAAATAGCACGTGTGTTTGCCAATCCGAAAGGTATAACTAGGAACTCATAAGGACCATAAAGAGTTCTATATATAGTCTTGGCTATTTCTTCATTTCGAACTCTGAGTTTATGGTAGCCGGAACGCATGTCGATCTTTAAGTAGAACCCGATTCTAGCAGCTGATCAAATAGATTGTCGATTCTTGAAAATGGTTAGCGGTTCTTCACCGTTAGCTTATTTTAACTCTCAATAAGCGATACGTATTTGAAAGATCCATCTTTCTTTTTAGAAAAAAAGGACTGGAGCTTATGGCGGGAAGTTCTGTCTTATGAAATCCTTGCCCAACAACTCTTGTAGTTGTCACTAGTACAAAAATGGCCTACGGTGACACACAGGCCGTCAGATTCGTGTGACACTTTTTTAGTGTTGTGTGACCGTATTTACATGTCAAAAATCTGGGTGTGTTACGGTGACGTTTTTAGAGTGTAATGTCACCATTGCTTTGATGATCTGATCCTTTGGTGACACTAAACATATGGTATGTGACAAAGATTAGTCACAGTTTAAAATAACGTGACCACAAGTCACCATTTGGTCACAACACATCGTGTGTGATTAATTCTATAATACTTATATGAGACTACAGATAGCAATATGGTCACGTATATTTATTGTTTTTGTGACTATATAATGGAGCACACTCAGTGACATAAAAAACATGTAGCTAAACGTAAAACATAGTGACAGTAAACATTTGTTTTGTGTGACTGTAGCTTATGTTACTTAGTCATGGTAAATATGTGTGTCACCATATGTTAAAGTTTACGATCACAGTTTCAAATTCCATGTGTCACTAATGATAACTAATGGTCATAAGAATCGTAAACAACATGTGATTAGAAGTAACAAGTTATCATCTTTCAATTTGTGTGTGTGACAAGTTTTATATTATTGTCATGGTAAATTAAGAAAAACATGTGACGAGAAGTAACATATGGTGATTGTTAAATTTATTAGATGAGACTGTTATGGAACCTTTAGTGTCACCCTTTCAAATCTAGTATGTGACCATTTATATGTGTTAGTCACGGTAAATCTAAAAAACCATGTAACCATTTGCAACATATGGTGATTGTTCTTTTATTTTTTTATGTGTGAGTATTTTGTTGTTTTATTGACACACAATTAGTTGAAGCATTATACTCTTATGTGTGTTACCAAATGTTTAAGTTTATGATCACAGTTCCAAGTTTGATGTGTCACTACTGATAACTAATGGTCATTAATATTGTAAACAACATGTGAGTAGAGTAAACAAATGGTCATCTTTCAATTTGGATGTGTGACAAATTATATGTTATTGTCATGGTCAATGAACAAATCACGTGACTTGATGTTACCAAAATCCTTCTATAGGTTTTCTAACCTCTTCACAACACGCACATACATAAGTAACATGATAAATGAAAACCAAATTTAACAATACTATGCAAAACCAACCATTCATTAACTGAAATTAAAATAACATAAACCGGCAAAACGTTAAATCTTGTTACAAACGTTCAATTTTCGAAAAGTACCTAGCTTAAAGTTTAGAAACTTTCAACCCATTCCTCTTATACACAACAATGTAAAACAGAGAGTCAGCTGGAGACTCTTGAAACACCACAATGTCTCCTTCAAATAGCGGGACACCTTTAACCATTTTTCTCCAACCTCCTAGAAAAAACAACCTTCCGTATGATTTGGCAAGTTCAACCTCCCACTTTTCTCATGTATTGGTAGAACATGAATTTAAGTTATATATGAAGGAAATATTTTTTGTGTTAGACTACTAAAGAAGTTGTACCTTCCAACAACAATTGCCAAAACTCCTCTGATGTTTATGAGCTTTGATTTGAAAATATGTAGCTCCAACAAGTTTAACACCATATGTAATAACACATTCTCCAATAAGTTATAGAACCATATTTCATAAAAAAAAAATAATTTAATTAAAGTAAAATAAAGAAAACTACCTATAGGTGATGAACCAAAAAAATATTATTTAACTAACGTAAAATAAAGAAAACTACTTATAGGTAAAAACCAAAACTAACTGACCTGAACTTTGACTATGACGGAGAAGCAGAACGAGTGCATATAGGTACTGCTTTAGCTAAAATAATCAGCAGGACAAACATTTAAAGTCCTCTTGAAAGTCATAGTCAGGATCTTCTTCTTTGATTGCATCAATTAAAGATGCCTTTGGCTTTCCATGAAGAGCATCTAAACATAAAAGATAGTAATCTGGGTTATATACTAACATTCAAACTTTAGTATGATCAATAAGCAAGGTAATAGACTCAACAAACCATAACTCATTGCTCCAAAAAGAACTACATTAAACAAAACTCACCAAAATCATAGCCATCATCACAGTCTAAAAGAAAACCTGTAGTCAAGGGATAGAATTTTGGTACAACAAGGACCGTAACACATATGTATATGTTAAATAATCAAATTGGGTGTCACAAAATCATTAGAAAAATAAGCTAATAGACTTCTGGTACCAAAAGAGGACCTATAGAAGGACAAATCACTGGTTAACATAAAAATAAAAATAGCACGTACAATGAAGGCAAAACACGTACAACAAAGTAATAATCTTAGAATTGATGAATCCAAATACAATTAATGCATACAAACAACCGAGAGTCCAAACCGGAGTTCTGGTCCATCAAATCAACATTGTAGATACTAGATACAAAGACACTCACCAAGTCGAGTCGATGAACCCAATTGCCGAAATCGATGAATCCAAACAGCTGAGTGAATATCTTCAAATCGATGGAAGAAATATGCAACAAAATCGATGAACAAAAACCAATAATTGATGATTTGATGAACATCAACGATGGGATTGTGGGAGGCCAGAAGCGTAAGCGAGAGTCAGCGATGACTATGGGACTGTGTATGAGCGTTAGGGGATTTAGGGAATTCAAAAAGCGAGAGTCTCATGATTTTGGGTTTAAGCGAGGTTTCCTGATCGGAACGATGAATGAAGGTGTGGAGAAGAATGAGATGACGACCAATGTCCTTCACTTATGAAAAATTACAATATGCCCTGATTTTCTAATGAATTGAGAAAGATCTCTATTTTTTTAGAAAACGTTTTAGAGGGATTTTTTTTCTTAGATAGGAGGGAAAATTAAAAATATTTTGAGGGATTATGGTGCCAAAATTTTAGGGATATAATTTTGAGTTAGGTGGGAAAATGAATGAAAACTTGAATGTGTTTGCATAAAAACTTATATGATTCTATGTACTTTGATATATTTTATCTTTAGAAGTTGGGTTTAAGTCTCATATTTGATGAGTTGTTTGTTAAATTTTTACCAATTATAGCAAAATGTGGCCCATGATAATAATTTACATATTTTTTTATGAAGACACAATCCTGACAATAGGATTTTTCCTTAAAATTTTAATTCCAAAAAAAATCTAATATAACATATACATGCATTTAGAAAATTTAAATTACCGCCATAACTAAAAAATTCCCCGGGCAATATATTAAGAAGACAATGTCCTATCAGTAGGTGGTGTTATCATTTTATAAAAAAATAAACTAATGTATTCTAACGAATTTTCAATTAGAGTTGATTATCCCCGTTGGAATTCGATTATGTCCACTTGAGCTTGATTATGTCCCATTGAGCTTGATTATGTTTAATTGAGCTTGATTATGTTCAATTGAGTTCGATTATGTTCAATTAAGTCCGATTATATCCAACTGAGTTTGGTTATGTCCAATTGGAGTCGATTATGCCCAACTAAGTACGATTTTATCTCGTTGGAGTTGATTATGTTCAATTGAGTTCGATTATATCCAATTGAGTTCGATTATGTTCGATTAAGTTCGATTATGACCAAATGAAGTCGATTATGCCTAATTGCGTATGATTATTGTTGGTCCTCACTGATCTTAATCAGTGCTAATGATGATGTTTTGAGAAGAAAAACAATGAAATATCAACAATAAATGATTTCCAATAGCTAAAATAGATTTCTAGTATTGAACAATCACAACTTGAACCAAAGGAATGATAAGAGATGAAAACAAGCTACAAAGATGGTATGACATGCTCCTAGCCGTCACCAAACTTACCAATAATCAGATTTCTGTATTAGGGTTCTCAAAGTTGCAAAGGTTACAAGATGGTGCACAAAGGCGACAATTTATACACATCAGTAGACAGTTTCGCTGGCCAAGCGAAACTGTCACTGAGTCAGTCTAATCTAGATACCGAGCGAAACAACAGTTTCGTTCGGTAGTTTCGCTGACTACCAAAAGACCAACATTACAAAGAAACTAATCTAGACAAGTTAACTAAACAAAACAACTATGAATTCCTCCCTACATTGATCTTCAATATTCCCCCTAGGGAGGGATTCAGCCTTTTGATTCTTCATTCTTCGGCTCCGGCTTCACTAGGGCTTTGCTCTTTGTTCAGATCAGATTCCCCCAAGACATTAGATTCTGCTGCAACGTGGACATCAGCCTCTGATTCCCCCACGACCATTGGCTCATTAGCAACTGGGGATTCAGCAGGCTTATCAACTTGATCAGTAGATTCTCCAAGACCGCTCCATGTTTTGTTCATCTGGTTTGCCAGATCCCTGTCCTCTTCCATTCTATCTTCATCAGCTCGTACCTTCAATGCTAAATCCTTGATTTCTTTAATAATTCCCCTGGCTTTGTTGGCAACTCTCACAAACAAGTTTGCCTCTTCTGCTGTGTCATCTCTAGCCCCATATCTGATAGGATTCTCGCACAAGGTCTTTAAATCATCGTTGCTAAAAGAGAGTACTTCCATTGGATCAAACAATCTTATCTCCGCATCTTCTCCAATTCTTATAACAGCTTCACCGGATTGATTGTCATAGAACCATTTCTTGAATGTTTGCAGCCTTGACATCTGTTGATCCAGGATTCTAATCCTGCTCATAGTTTTAGCTGGTTTGAATTTCAAATAAACCTTAGGCTTTCCGGTCACTTCATCGATTTCAGTCTTTGACTTCATCCTTTGACCTTTCATATACCCAAAAGATACAAAGTCGTCTTTTGCGGCTTGCTGAAGCATCATTCTCAAATTTCCAGCTCTTATGCTTTTGTCTTCATCGATGAGGGGGAGCTCTGCCAACCTCCTCAGATCCCATCTGGGCAAGGTCTTGAAACTATCACGTTTGCGAATATAGGAGATGCTACCCCCTCTTCCCTTAATCATAAAGGCATGAACATCAGTATTGAACTTCCAGCTTATGATGTACCTATCAGAATCTTTCCTCCTTGGATGTGAGATATTTTGAAATAGAGGGGTCTGATCTTCAATCTCCGGCTTAGTGAACCATTCTTCTCTTTTTAGATCAATGATTTCCTCGCTTACAGAGCTTATCTTAGCTTGATATGTAAGAGAATTTTCTTTCAAAGAGTAACTTTCAGGCTCTGTATTATCATCCACTTCAGCCTCGTCATCGCTTTCGTCAATAAGATGGAGAAATTGAGCCTGGACGATCTCAGGTTGTTTCTCTGTTTCAAAACTGTAGAGATTTACATCGCTTACGTTGATGGCTTCCAAATCTTCTTCATTAGGAGCACCACTTCCACCGGCCTCATCATTTCCACCAGCACCACTCCCACCAGCTTCTTCAGTTGTAAACCTTGTGAAGTCAGTCATTGAATTAATCTCAGCTTCACTCATTTGGTTTGGCAAGTTCAGATGCTTCTTGATTTCATTCAATTCTATCATCAAAGTTTTGATCAGAGAAGATTGTTTCACGATAATCTCATTCATGTTCAGGATTTGCTTATCTTTCTCTTTTTCTCTGATCTCTGAGTTCACCAGCTTTGTCTTAATCATTCCAAGTTCATTTGCCAGAGAAGTGTTTACATTGCGGATAATATCTTCATCTAACTCAGATCTGGGATCTACCCTTCTTTTCTTAGATGCCCTTACCTCTTCTTCTGTTGGTGCACTCTGTTTTTCTTTTGATTTCTTTCTTTGTTGTGCCAGGTTTTCAAGTTCATCTTCGATTTCATCAGCAGGTACTTTTCCTGAGCTTCTAACATACTGCTTCCTCTTTCCTTTTACATTTTCACTCTCCTTTCCATCAGTTCTCCTCTTTTTCTCATCTTCAATCAGCTTTTTAATGTAATCATACCTTTTCTCTGGATACATATGCTTCATCAAGTATGTAGTGTATCTAGAGAAATCTGGTCTCTTGGCAGCACAGTTGGAGAGGATTCGTGGGTGCATTGGGTTAACAATAAGAGCCACCCCCAGCTTAGGCAATTCCGGCTCGAGGTGCTCAATGATCATCTCCAAAAACCTTGGGTACAACAGCCATCTTGACTTCTTCAAAGCTTGGATGTTAGAAACCATTGCTTCAAAGATTCTTTGAGGAATGTTTTCTTTCTTTCTTTTACATACTAACAACATGGCCTCTGCCCAATTCAGATTCAAACCGTCAGACCCACCTTTTCTGTCGTCTATGCAGGAAATGAAGACATGTGCGATATATCTCCATTCCTTAGACATTAAGGACTTTTTAATCTCTTTCTTGGTCTTCCATAGCTCACCACCTTCATATCCCATCTCTTTCTCAAAACCTCTCAACACATCTAGATCATTCAACTTGGTTACATCACCGACATCCTCCTCGAGCTTAAGAGCTTCAGCAATAGTCTTCATTGTGATCACAATATTTTTCTGCATGACCTTCGCTCGAATACATTCAGGTTTAGCTTTAACATCATACTCAGCTGTCAGCCAGAATTCTCTAATGTGCCTGTCGTCGATGATCGGCATGTGAGAAATTGCATGAAAATGCACGACTTTTTCAGCCATGCAATGCAATCTCTAAAACCGATAGCCTTCTCAGATCTATCATCCAGATACACAGTTACATTACTTCGCGGCTAGTGCTTTAAGGCGGACATTTTTCTGCAGGTGAAACCGAAATTTTGTGAGTTAAAATGAATTTAAAATTAAATTAAATTAAAAAAAATGGTAATTTCGCTGCGAAACAATAGTTTCGCTAAGGAACCATAGTGTCGCATACGGCGAAACAGATAGATTCGCGACATTAGTCGAGGCGACATTGACTAGGTCAGTTTCGCCGAGAAACTGCAGTTTCGCTAGGAATCACGGCGACACTGTCAGCGACATTTGGGCATTATCGCTGAACAGTTTCGCTCGAGACTTTGAACTTTCGTTCAAATTCGCTAAACGAACTCGCAGTTTCGCTGGACACTACTGTACGAATTCAAATTTCCGAAAAAACAGTTTTAAGCCGGTTTTTACAATCAGAACCAACAGCGAACACCTAACACGTTTAATCAAGTATAATGTAGGTTCGATAGAGGTTTTAACGTCAGAAAGTTGCAGATAATTCTCTGTTAGGCGCCGACTCTCTTTAAAACCCCAAAAATGGTGAAATTTGAATGCGATTCACACAAGAAAGGATCATGAACCCACACACCTTGAACCGATATCGGTTATGCAGTTGAAAACGATGGAACAGTTTAAGCGAATTTGAGTTTCGCGAGTGGGCGCAAATGCAGGTTTTACACGATTAGGGTTTCTGTGACATCCGAGAATTCCAAGGTTAACTTCCGTTAGACAATCTCCGTTAGTTACCTTATAAGTGTTAACTTAGTAACTAATGCTTAACTAGGCCGAATACGTCCACGACCTTTGGTTGATCACCGAACCCGTCCATACGTGTTATGTGTTTACTTAATTATTGTCGTTATGTGCAATATGATTTAAATACATGATTATTATTAAAAAGCATGAATATTTGTGTACTTGTTAAATTATGTGACAAATTGCTTAATTATGTATTTATATGTTTAACCGGGTAATTAGAATGTATGCTTACATGATCAATAATGGGCTAGTAATTAGACTAATCATGGGCTAATGATTGTTAATCATTGGGGCCCAAATCCCAATGGAAGCCCATGATAAGCCCTTAGTATTTAAACCCACTTAAAAACCCTAATCTCCATTTCCTTCCATTTACATCACCATACAACACACACACACTCCCTCTCTCTTTCACGAAATCTGGATCAGCTGAGAAACATCACAAGACCAGCCCATCATCTCTGTTGGTGAAGATCATCCATCGAGCTTGATCAAACCGTGAGTCCCCATGACCATTCTTCTTGCATTTTCTATGTGTTTTACCATAAAGCATGCTTAGATCTTCATAGAATCACTTGATCTTCTGATATGATCCTTAGGAATGCTAGATCTATCATAAAGACTACAACTTTACGTGTGAAACTGATCCATAATGAAGATTTATGCTAGAATAGGTCATTTTGTGTAAAAAGTGTTCTTGATGATTTGATGATGAAAATCTATGTTTAAGGTGTTAGGAATGCTTCTGTGATGTTGGTAAATGATTATGTATGCTAGATAATAATTTGAGTAAATTACTGTTTACGTCCCTGTGGTTTGTATCAAATTACTATTTAAGTCCTAAATTTTCATTTTCAACAAATCTGCCCCTGTGGTTTCTGATTTGTATCCAATCAAGTCCTAGTGGCTAACACCGTTAAAATTTTCTATTATGTTTTGATGAAATGACTAAAATACCCCTCTACACCTATCTCTTTAGTCTCTCTACCTGCCCACATCCCTCTTTCTTTCTCACTAGTAAGCACTAGAAAACCCTCCAGCACCACCACCCGCTTCTGCCACCACCACCGCCTTCCGCCACCACCACCGCCTTCCGCCACCACCACTAGCATCGCCTTTACACCCTAGCCGCCGCCGTCTAAATCCATCTCCACCCACATCGACCACCGCCTTCCAGTGCCGTCGTTGGGAAAACTAAGATAGAGGAATCGAGTGATGAAGATGAAGGATGGGGATTAATCGACTCGGAATCCCAATGAAGGCTGGGAATTAATCGAGGCTTTAGTGCAAAACGTTTCAGACCATCGACTCTCCCTCTGTTTCAGACCATCGACATCGCCATCATCATCGTTCTCCATCTGTTTCACACCAGCGACATCCCATCTTCATCTCCTTCCTTGCTCTCACCACATCACCGCAACCAGTGATGCGAATCAGTGCGGTGGTGGCTGGTGTTCATCCTAAATCTCAACCGGCCAAACCTAGTCACCGACTCACCGGTGACCTCCGGCCACCACATCACCGCAACCAGATCTGAAACTTAATTGTTTCTTGGAGTTGTAAAAATTGAAATTTTTGAGATGGATTGAAATTTGTTTCCCCTAGATCTACTCCCTGTGTGAATTTTTTTATATTCGAACAATTGATTTTTTTTTAAAGATGAATTGAATTTCATCTTTAATTTGAAAAGATCTGTAATGTTTAGTGGGGTTCAAATTAATTCACCGATCTAAGGAGGTCGATTTATTCTCCCTGCTTACAAAATCTCCCAAATCAATGTTAGTCGTGGGAATAGATGGAGGTGGCCGGAAGTGGTGGTGTTGACAGTTAAGTTGGTAACCGGAAGTGATGGACTTGGCCGGCAGTGGTGGTGGTGTTAACCGGTGGGTAGCCGGAAGTGATGGACTTGGTCGGAAGTGGTGGTGGTGTTAACCGGTGGGGTTAGAAGAAGATTTAGTTGGTGTTTTTAAGGGTATTTTAGTCTTTTTATTACAAACTAACAGAAAATTTTAACAGTGTTAGCCGTTAGGACCTAATTGGATACAAATCAAAAACCACAAGGGCAGATTTGTTGAAAATGAAAATTTGGGACTTAAATAGTAATTTGGTGCAAACCACAGGGACGTAAACAGTAATTTACTCTAATAATTTACATGAAGTATGGAAGCTGTTAGAAAGATTTTGTCAAATTTACGGGTTTTTTTAGCGACTAGCGAAACTGTGCATTCATATAGCGAAACTAATCAGCGAAACTATGTATATCTCCTTCCAGCGACACTATGCAGCGAAACTATAGTGTCGCATGTGAACGAAACTACCGAGCGAAACAACCATAGACCTTGTCCCTGAACGAAAGTTCAAACCAGTTTCGAGCGAAGCTATGCTAGCGAAACTGTGTCATCAGTTTCGAGCGAAACTAGCTAGCGAAACTGTGTCATCGGGTATTGCCTAGCGAAAGTGCTGCCCATGCACACAGCGAAACTGTGCAGTGAAACTGTGCAGCGAAACTGCATAGCGAAACTGTAGCGAAACTGTTGGCGAAACTGAGACCAGACCAAAACCCAAACTTGTGCAACTTGTTTGAATGTTATGCTATGACTTACATGATTATGCGATAATGAAACATGCTTTGATTTCTTATTTATGTGAACCCTTGTTTATGATCAACCATCGGTGTCGTGTGTCGGTGTGTCGAGTCGTAGTTCCAACGTGCTATGTTATGGGCCATAGTGACATAGTTAAAGTTTAGACATAACCTAACACCTAAGACCTTAATGTGATTATTAGGTCTTCGTTAGCAAACATAGTTTGGATTATTTGAAGTGTAAGCTGAGCAACCTGAGGTGAGTTTCACTAACCCTTTAATGGTGAGCCCGTTTGGGTCACAACGAATATACTTATCGGAAAACAACGCTGACATTTTGAGGTATCGCCAAATGGGATATCTGTTATGGAAGTTGGAGTGTTTTATGGGAACACTTGCAACTGTCCACCCTTGGGGTTTCAAATGAAATCCGGAACAATCATTTTGACACTTAAACTCTTTTTAGGATTTCAAATGAAATCCAGAACAAACGGTTTTAATATGACTAGTGTAGGTTAAAGTCTAAACCAAATGATATCACATGAATTCTAAGGATCCCTTAAAACTTAAAAGTCCTCAACAATTTAGTACCATTAATTTACGAAGCGAGGGGATGTTGGGTAGATCTACTGAGGGTTGACAACCCTGCTCCGCGGTACACAAATGTGTAGCCAACCGGTTGGAGGCCGAATGGAGTGCAATATCGACCTATTTTAGTTGTGGGTCCCATGAGGAACACAACTGGAGGCACAAACCATCGGCAAATGCCGAACTCTGTTACGTCAGCTTTGGTACGAACTTCCTTAGTGCATGGAAACCGGATTAGCTACCCGCAATATCGGTTGACCGCTTTAATCTTTACTTAACTAGTGCATATTCGA
>JBCNJP010000010.1:19981779-20147777 GCA_039602395.1 Deinandra increscens subsp. villosa | reverse complement strand
CAAGTATTTGTTTACAATTGGGAGAAACACACAGTAAATGTGTATTTTCTGGAATTAAAGTTACATTGCAAATGAGTGAAAGAACTATTTATAGAGCCTCTGAAGTCGCATCTTTATGAGTTGGTCGGATGCACTTGCATCTTGTTCATCTGCAACTGCATCGCTTCCAGCTCATTCTCTGCGTGACACTTGCTCTCGGGATCTTTACCATCGGAAGTGTAGATGCCAGGACACTTGCATGTCCGGTCTTGACCTATCCTCATCACACACAGTGAAGCGGAAACTCTATATTGGAGAAAATTTGTTCCGAACCCTTGAGTTTGTAAAACCGTTCGGGTTGAACCTTCTCAGCCTTGAAGACCTCCTTCTTCACTTGTTTCAGCTTGAATTTCTTCAAATTTTATGGCTTTGAAGCTGGGACCACCTCCTCACATTTAACATTCTGTGACTTAAATCCCAAACCAATATTCTTTCCAGAAATCTTTTCCTCAGAGCTAGATGCCTGATGACCATTCTTCGCCAAACTTGAAAACTCAGCTTTGAAATCACTAATCTTTTTCTTTACATAGAAAATTGTCTCATCAAAGTCAGGTTGAGAACGAATTTTCTCAGTTGATGTAGTTGATTTTTCGTTCTCTGTTGAAGATGAACCATGAACAAAATTGTGGAGCTGGGGGAACTTCAGATTTCTTTCCCTTCTTCTTTTTAGCTTTCTTTTTTCTCTTCTTCACTATTTCTCTTCTTCTGGAATTGATGATGAAGACATGGAATAAATCTTCAACCTTCTCGTTTACTTCTTTGAATGCTTCTTTGATATTAGCAGGGGGTGATGCAGTTTGATCAAACATCTTTTCCAAATTCACATCATTTGCTAAGTAGCTAGTGAACAATTGTGAACTTGAAACATTATTCAGCAACCTATTAGCATCACTGACTTGAATTTTAAATCAGAAACTTGATATTGAGCTTCAGCTAACTCCTCTTCAGTATTGATCAATCTTTTTGCAACCTTATGAGTTTCAAATTTTTGCAAACGAAGATTCTCCATCCCTTAAAATAATTCTTTCTTCAACTTAACCTCATTACGCTTTTGGATTTCCAAATTTGCAGGTTGCACTTTGTTAACACTTACCAACTCTCTTTTGTCATCCAACAACTTCTCCATATCAAATTGATAAGCCTCAATCTTAGCAACATACTCTTCAGCATTCTTTGTAAGCAAATCTATAACATCCCAAAATTCATAGATACATGAGATATATAGTAAGTACATGTTTATATTATAAATATGTGAGCTTGATTGATAAACATGATAAGACTATGCATTGGATAGGTTGCATGTGTTAGAAATATGCATTTGATAGCCAATGTGATGAAATGTGCATTAACGGATGTGTTAAACATAAGAGAAAGTAAAATATAAGATCAATATGTGTTTATATGAATAGCATGATGATACATGAATCATTTGATGGATACATGTGTGTAAATACGTGTGTTAATAGCTATCGAAAAGGTAAAAGGGCTAAAAGCGTAAATATTGTAAAGATATAAACATATACAAGTATTATACGTGTTTATATTCAATATAAGTATTTTGAGACTTAGAAATTAGTAAAAATATATCCTAATATGATTTATAACATAAAATAATAAGTTTTGTAAAATTCGAAGGGCTAGAACGTAAATTAGCAAATAATAAATAAAATATATATATATATGTATATATGTGTTATCGTACGAATCCCGAGCCTTAGAAACCTTATAAATATTAGAAATATGTCCCATAATGTTTTGGTATATAAAATGATAAAATGTTTAAAGTATAGGGGGCAAGAGTGCACCAAACCAAACAACAAGGGCTAAATATGTAAAATTTACAAAGCTGGCCGGAAACCATGCCCGTTGCGTATCGCCTAGGTTTTCCCTAAACCCGACGCGATACACCTAGCCCAGAATTGCAGCAGAAACATCACATGTCCATTTTTTGGCCACGTCTTCCACCTTGGAGCTTAAGATTCGTCGAGTTCGTGGTATTTTTGAGTACTCCCCACTACAAAAAAACAGGGTATCTGGGACTAACAAATCAGTCTCTAATACTTCAGAATCAGTCCCTAACGTTTATCAGGGACTGATTTTTTCAGTCAACTGCCAGTTATGGATACCTAGTACTAGATAATATATTTAGTACTAAAAATCAGTCCCTGATGCATGGGACCATCGAGAACTAAAATTCGGTCTCGGATACATATAAAATCGGTCCTTGGTATATCACTTGGTACCATGTGATTTTAGTCTCTAATACTCTCCTTTAGGGACTAAAAAGTCAGTCTTTAAAACTATGATATTTCACTCCCAAATGCATCTTTTAGTAACCAAAAATCAGTCCTTTAAACCACATATATTTCACCCTGATTCAGTCTTCGATATGATGTTTCAGATACTAGAAATCAATCTCTAATACTAGGATTTCAGTCCCTAATACTTCTCTTTAGGGACTAAAAATCAGTCTTTAAAACTATCATATTTCACTCCCAGATGCATCTTTTAGGGACTAAAAATAAGTCCTTTAAACTATATATATTTCGCCTTGATTCGGTCTTCGATATGATGTTTCAGATACTAGAAATCGGTCTCTAATAAATATACTTTTCAGTCTCCAATAAACTCAGTTAGAGTCTAAAAATCAGTCTCTGAAAATCAGTCCTGGGTATGTTTTTTCAATGACCGAAAAATAGTCTCTAATATAATATCTTTATTTTATTGTGATTCTTTTGGGGACTGAAAAGATAAACATTGAAACTATCTATGTTCAGTCCCAAATATGAATTTGAACTTTTTTAGGACTGAAACATAGTTCCTCACACAATTGCTATATATTTTATTTTGTACAAGAATAATGCAATAAAAAGTAGGAAACTTATCACAAAATACTTAGAACAATAACATCAAAACAACAAGTTCAAACATAAGCAAAGGTAAAAGTCAAACTACCAACTCTAAGATATTAGATAAGTCAACTACTAAACTTTAAAGGATGCTTGTCTTTACTAGACTTGATCACCATCGCCAAATTCGTTGAGTTGTGCACCTGAACCACTTGCTTCGCTACCTAAAGGTGTTGATATCGAGCTTTGAAAATCCCCAAACTTTGTACTTATATACCTCTCCAATTTCTCGTACTTCTCATCGCTTTGTCTCAGTTTCTCTTTATTCTGATCCAGCTCCTTCGTATTCTTCTTCAGCTTCTCTTCGAGTTCAACAACATGATCTTTAAGATTCTTAGTCTCACTTGAAGCCGGTTGAGACTCTTCGGATCCTGATGATGTCATCCAACTATCTTTTTTCCTTAAAACTGGTCCAACACCTACCTCCCATCCAGATTTAGTAGTTTTCGTTTTAGCACAAACACTTTTAATTGCCTGCTTCTCTATCTCATGTTCCATAGCACTAGTAACTTCCACATTTTGCGAAATTAACTTGTTAATTGCCTCGTTTTTTTGTTGAACGATACTTTCCTGTTAGAAAGAAAATGAAATCAACATTAAAATACTTTTAAGAATAAGATCAGATTTTGCTGTTGGGTAAGTAAGATTTCAGCCCTGTTATAAGTATTGGGATGTTTGATTTGGTGTGGCCTGCAAGTTATATACAAAATTTGCAGCCAATTTGGGACATGGCTTGTTAAAAATGTGTCTCTGTGTATAAAAAAAATGGGAGCCTAGTATTAAGCTGTGCAAAACTGATCCGAAGATAGTTCAAGTTTGGGCCTCCATTGCTAATTTACCTCCTGAATTTTGGATGGGGATGATCTTAGTTCTATAATCAGCTCTATAGGGGTGCATTTTATGTTGGATAAACTAACTGCTGATAGATATTTAAGTTGTTCTGGTAGGGCTGGATTTGCAAGGTTTTTAGTCAATGCAAAGGCTGATAAGGAGTTGCTTTATGTTGTGAATGTTAAATATCCATATTTTGGGAAAACTTTTGGTAAAATGCTACAATTGAATGTGGATTATCAATGGAAACCTCCTAGATGTTCTTATTGTTGTGTCTTTGGGCATTTGATTGAGGAATGTTCCCTCTGTCCTAAAAAGGCTGCTGATTCGAAGGTTACTGAGATAGATCAGACTGATGGGGTGGTTAACATGGATGCTGATGGTGAGGGGTTCATTCTTGTTGGTAAGAAGAATAAGGTTGTGAAGAGTAATGGTCAGAAGAATGCTAATTTGAAGGCTCAAACTGATGGGCATAGTGTTACTGGTTTAGGGAGCCTAAGGTTAGTGTTTTTGACAGATTAGAAAGGTATAATGGTCCTATACTTGCAGCTAAAGTGCAGCTGGTTGTTGGTTCTGATCAGAGTGGTCCTGCGGTGGTTGCATCTAAGCAGGTGAGTGGTGCTAAGCCACCTGTTAGTGATCAGGATGTTATAAGGGCTACTAGTGTGCATGGCAAGAATAGTTATTCTAAAACTGTCCCAAATAAATCTGGTGATAAGTCTGTGGCTGGTGCTTCTTCGGCTAGTAAACAGGGTGATTTTGCAGGTTTCAAGAAGGGGTTTTGGAGAAAGAAGAAGGGCAGCGAGTCTAATTCTGGTTCTGCAAATAAGAAGGTTGGTAATGTGAGTGGTGAAATGCCTACGAAGACTGGTAGCTTGAGTGTTTCTGTGCCTAAGAAGGCTGCTTATATACTTATTTTTGTATGAATTCTAATGTTAATAAGGATTCTAAGGTTCCAATTAAAACTGCTAAACAAGTGCAGTTTGATGTTGTTTGTGTGGCTAATCGTTTTGCAGCTCTTAGACAAGGTAAGGATTTAAAGGATGTTTATTGTGATGTTGATGCGGATGGTTATGATCAGAAATAGAGGCTTCATAAGGATCAAATGGATGAGGTGATGGTTTATGTGCTTAACAGGGAGCTCCCTGATCTTAAGGTTCTTGATAGTTGGCCTAAGTAACCTTCAACGATTCATCTATTGGCAATGTGAAGTTCAGCAATTGACAGTGCCTGATGTGGAGTCTGAGGATGATGCTACGGCTATGTTTATGAAAATTAGTGATTACGGGTCGGGTATTCCAGATGCACAGGTTACTGATGGTGCAGGTACTTCTACATCTGGTTCTTAATGTTTATTATTTACTGTTGGGAGTTTAGGAGTTTTCACTTTTCATCTTGCTCCTATATTAATTAATTGGTGGTGGATGCATTTTATTTTATGGATGCTGCTCATTTATATGGTCTTTGAGGGTGATGGAGATTTCTTGGAAGATGAGGATAATTGGCATCTTTATTGGCTAGTTAAGCTTAGTGCAAAATGGTGTATGGTTGCGGTTAATTTTGATCAGGTTTGGAGGGTTCATATTTTGGATTTTTGGTGGTGGATTACTTTTATCTTTCTAGACATTTTGGATTTCATGGGGGTTATTAGTAGGCTGTGGATTGCTTCTGCTAATTGCGTTTGGATTTGGCTGGTAATTGATATCTTGGGCCTATTTTGGAGATTTTTGTTTTGGTGTTGGACTGCTAGTGATTTCATGGTGCTTTGGCTAGGGCCGAAAATTCTAAGGCTTATAAATAAAGATTGCCGGGGCACCGTTCCCCTTATAAATAAAAAAAGAATAGCAGCAAAGTTTTAAAACAGTTAAAACAATTATATAGTACTTTTAAGTTGCAGACCCGCAAGTTATATACAAAATTACAAACTTACAAAGCCTTCAAATTTGCAGCGTTCAAGTTGCAGACCTCTATTTAGTTAATTCAAATTTGCAGCCTTTATACTAGAAAATTCAGCCTTTAAACTAGAAAATTCAGACCTATACTAATATGAGCTACTGATGTTAAAATAGCTATGTCAAAATTCCAAAAGACAATTCTAAAGCCACTGATGAGTTATGGTAATACAAAGTTAAAATTCCATAACAATTCTAAAGCCACTTATGAGTTATTGAGTCATTTTATTGGGGCAATATGGAAAACATGGCTGGGATATTGAGTCAATTTATTGGGGCAATATGGGAAATAGGGCTGGGAAACTTGATGTTCACATCTAAAATTGTCTTTCTGAAAATACTTGTTATTCAAATAATACAAGAAAACAAGACGATTACATTGACTCTATTCGTTTAAGTTTTCCCACACTATTTGACATTGGAAATTGGAGAATTGACATTGAAGCGATTCGTTACAACTGTGGCTGTTACTCAAACAAATCAGGATATACATAAACTCAGGGGTTTTTCACCAGAAATATTAAAATGCTGAGTTTTTTAGCAAGTGGGTTGGGTCAGATCTATTTTTTGTCTTTTGATACTAGCAAGGGTGCCATTTAATCATAAAAAAAATATATGCTTGGAAGGGGTTGAAATGCTACTATGGAGTCAAGAGCAAGTCATTAATATCTTTGTTCCTTGTCTAATTTGTTCCTGATTTGTTTTATATTTTTTTGAGGTTGTTTATTACTATCATATTAAGTTTGTTTTCTTTTATACGGATATAAGTTATTGATGAGAGACTATTATTAACAAGTACTAAAACGTGTCTAAGACCCCTAAAAGTGGATAGTGAATTTTGGATGGTTACAAACTGGAAATAGAACACATTAGTCTATGAGAGAGTAGCTAAGTTACATATTCAATGCGTGCGTCATCGTTTTGCCATCCTGATTTCGAGGGGTTGAAGTGCAACTTATGATATACTTGCAAAGGGCTAGGTGGCATTTCATTCTCTTGATTTGCCTGCCATCATACAAAATATAATATAGAACATACATAAATTCCTAATAAATTGTTTCATTGTGCTGTCTAAGAGTGTTTTTGTCTTAGATGTACCTAATTTTTTTTTTAATATTTTCCTATTTCTTTTCTTCCGTAGGTATTTTTCTTAGCCATTTGGCTCCTGTAAGATTGTTTCATAAGTGAATGCTATTTTTATTTTAAATTTACTTGCACCTTTGCTTTTTATACTTCATATTAAGCCTATGATGGAGTTGAGTAACCTTCTTGCTGTCAATTTGATGCATCCGGCATGGCTGATATGGAATATTACTAACAGCTGGAATTGGTATAATAGTATTGTTCAACAGATTGGTTGTTATGTTAAAGCTGCAGGTGTTAAGATTACAAAGTCTATTTTGAAGATTATGGTTTGGCAGGCTAGAATATTTACAAAGATGTGGGCTGGTCTGATGCTGCTTGTCAATGGGTGGATTTTTCTGGGAATTGAAAGGTTTATATGTGCCAAAAAATGACCATAAAGCTCTATAAAATTTATAAAAAGGCTAGAGTATGAATCTGGAATTATAAGCTAGTCAAGTGGTCAACTTATGGAGGCAAAGCTCAAAAGTTATTTGGGATTACTTAAGGTGGGAGAATTGGAATGTATTGTTTATTGTACTTGATAGATAATAGATAGAAATTTTGTTGTAGAAGTAGAGCTTTTAGGTTTTTTATACAGAAATTATGGTTTAAAACCAAGCAGGTGCTCTAAAGCTATAAAAACTAAAACCTTACCATGTGAAATACATGATTTGCGATTGAACGAGAGCCTCCTCGGCATGTAATAACTTGCTTTGCACGATTGGCTTCCATCTGCTCATTATATTTCTACAAAATGAAATATCATACATGTTACTATGTCCGAATTCAGAATCTAATTAAACAAGTTCAACATATGTATTTTGAAAAGTCCATTTCGGTGCTGGAATACTATATTTTAATGAAAGATGTTCTTGTAACGCCTTAGTTAAATTCAGCTTACCCGAGTCGATTCTAGCTCCCAATAGTCACATAAGTGATTCCAGTCTTCTTCTTTCCGACAATCCGATTTCATTTTTGATCGTGCTACTTGTGGATTGGTTCTTCCTCCATTCGCTTTCCAGTGCGCACTCAAACTACCCCGGGTGCGTTTCCATTGGAGATGTAATCGAGTATTCACATACTCCATAAAAACTTTATCTTCTCGCAACAAATGGAATTTTCCCTACGTTGAATACATTTGTTAATAATACAAACAAAAATATATAATCCGAATAGCTTCTTTGTAACTATACCTAAACATATAGAACTTACTTGTAATTTTTCATACATTACATCTTTCACTTCTTTTGGTACCAAATCCCATTTATGAAAGTTCATTGGACAACAAGAACGAATTACAATCCCACACTCTGTTGCAAATTTTGTAGCCGATGCCCCAATGAAGCCTTTTGTAGCATCATGCATTTACAAAGATAATTTAGAACCCTTAGGCAGATCACTTGTGGCACTACGATTAAGATTTGGACCACGCCCACGCCTCTTTGGAGGATCTACAATTGGTTCATCTACAGGTTGTTCTACATGTTGATCTGCACTTGGATCAGCATGTTCTTCTATTATTGAATCTAAACAGAAATCTCATTAATAGAATTATCACATAGCATCAAAATTTAAAGCTAAATACATGTAATAAGTCAAAAGAAAAAGTCTAATCACACTTCATGTTAGATGTGATTTCAAACAACAGTTAATCCTTATCGCCTTTGTTTTTAAAAGCTCAAAGCGCACAAAAGCGCCAAGGTCCAAAAAAAGCAAAGCGCAAAAGCGGTGGGCTTTTCATACGCGAGGTGCACATGTTAAAAAAACAATATAAATTAGTTATAAGTCACTTTAACACATAAACTAACGGACATATATATTTAATAACTTTAACACCATAATATAGATATATAAAAAAGGTTGCTTAAGTAGCAGCCTAATACTAACTAACACATACATACATACATGCCTATTGAGCCTTCAATTAAAAAAATTGAAAAAGTTCCTGATAATATATAATTTATAATAGTTCTTGATCTGAATTTATGCAAATATGATACAGAAATAACAACATATTGTTCAGCTTATAGACTAAGCAAAATCATAACATTTGAACTATTTGTGCTTTGTGAAGTGAGTATAGAAATTATTATACTTTTTTTCTTTGTTTGTTAAGTGCTTATACTAACAAGAGATAAACAAATTATAAGTACGTTGTAAAATTTAAATAATCAATAGTCCATGGCATTTACCAGTAGCTATAGTAGCTCTAGTGTGGTTACCCTTGCGTCTACGGGCTGACCGTTGTGTAACCAACTGATTTGCAGTTCCAGCAGAATCTTCTTCGGTCCTCGTACGTGTGAGGACCATCAACACCAACAGCATGATCTCCCACATTGTAATTCTGCAGAAATAGTTATGAATACTTACGTTTTATTAATACTTAGCTTTATTACGCATTTTGGTATGAATATTTGATTTAAAAATAAAGTGTTTGAACTTCATACTGTCTAACTTTAGTGATCAAAGCTTCTCTTAGTTATCTCAATTAAGCTTCCGTTAGTTATAAATTGTTGCTCTTAATTTCACCAAATCTCACCATTTTCATTATGTTTTAACCTTTGCTAAATGAATCTATGATGCCACAGATTAAAAAAGAGTAAGCTTCCTGCTGTGTTTTTTATGCAAAAATTTTCAATTGAGATTTAAGAGAAGAATATTACACAAATTATTCATATGATCATTTTATATGGCTACTGTATCCAAACAGATCAATAGCTTTGGTTATTTAGAGGAGTTCAATTTTCATATCAAACATGTCCAGCCTAATCAGTTAGGAGTTCACAATTCATCCATAATTTAGTAAAAAGGGAAATTAGCAATAAATTAAGCCAACAATCAAACTAGGGTTTACAATTAATCGTGTATGAGTGTCTATATGCGGATATGATGAAATCGAACTAGAGTAATGGTACCTTACGCCCTGCTCGAACACCTAACTTGTTGATTGTCTTCGTATGGTTCAGCAACGAAGAGGGGCGTGAGAGTAGGTTTAGTGAAGTAGTGATTGAGGGATGATGGGATATCAAACGTGTATGTACAGGGCATTCCGATTTCCATGGATGATGAGGTGAGTGGGTTATAGATCTTCTGCTTGTTCGTGAGTTATGGGAGCAGAAAATCGTAAAACCTAAGTTCGTACTTTATCAGTTTGATCTTCTGCTTATACGAGGTTTTTACTTTATTTTTTTTTGAACGGCATATGTATACGAGGTTTTTATTAATGATTTATATTGACCATTTTGTAGTGATAACAATATAAAAATAAAGTTATTTTATGGGCTTTATAATGATTCAACGGATCAAATATTAAAACAATCCAAAAAAAGATTATAAAAATAAACGGACCAACGCCCAAGTTAGTTAAATATAAGATAATTAAAAGAAAATTAATGTAAAATAAGTAAATAATATTTATTATATCTATATTAAAAGAATAACTCTATATATATACAAATTTAATTATAATAATATTTAAAACAATTAAACATTAGTTATAAACGAGCAAGCCCGAGCTGAGCTCGAGCTTAAATAATTTTCCAAGGAGACGTGCTCGAGTTCAATTTTCCTATCAAACATGTCCTGACTATTTATTTGGAGTTCACAATTCATCAATAATTTAGTAATAACGAAAATTAGTAACAAATTAAGCAACTAGGGTTTCCAATTAATCGTGTACCAGTGTCTATATGTGGATATGATGAAATCGAACTAGATTAATGGTACATTACGCCCTGCTCGAACACCTAACTTGTTGATTGTCTTTGTATGGTTCAGCAACGAAGAGGGGCGTGAGAGTAGGTTTAGTGCGTAGTGATTGAGGGATGATGGGATATCAAACGTGTATGTACAGGGCATTCCGATTTCCATGGATGATGAGGAGGAGTGGGTTATAGATCTCCTTATGTTCGTGAGTTATGGGAGGGAGCAGCAAAAAGAAGTCTGATGTTATTTTTTAAACTCTATGTTATCAAAAGCCCAGTTCGATCCTCACAATTACTATTATTTTTTAATAATAATCAAACCTTTAAATTATAATTGTTCCAAATCACTTCAGCTATTACGTTTTAGATATCTGTCCTCTATTGATATCTAACCGATGTAGAAGTGGTGATGTAGCAAGCTTTGAAATAGGGCTTATTTACTAAACGAGCTCGAGCCCAAGCATTACATAGCGAACTCGAACCGGCTTGTGAGCTTTAACAAGCTTTTTATTTATATAATTTATCTTTAATTTATTAAATATATATTTTAAATAATAATTATTATATATAAAACTATGATAAAAATAAGTAAATAATATTTATTATTTATATATTAAAAGAATAATTCTAAACATATAGAAACTTAATTATAATAATATTTTAAAATAATTAAAATTAGTTATAACGAGGGAACCCGAACTTCTTGAAATAAAGCTCGAATTCAGTTGACCTCAAACACGAGCTCTGTTAAATTTAAACAAGCACAAGCTCTACATATGTAGTGATGTGTAAACTGGTATATTGATAAATGTACATAGTTAAGTTTTGAAAAAGAAACAAACCAACTGATCAAATCACACACTATGACAAGTGTACAAGTCGTGTGCAATACAAGTATACAACATTGGTAAGAAGCAGATGTTAATCCAAGGACATGTGTACATGCTCTCGATACTCGACCTTTATTGATATCTAACCGATGTAAAAGTGGCGATGTGGCATTTATGGAACTAAGAAAATAAACAAAGCAATCAAATCCGTAGCATATACATAATGAAAAGCTTGTATCAGGAATGGGGCGCTCATTATTGGGTATTCAGTAAGTACATGATATGGACTAGTGATTCTGGGGATTGTGTGTTCATATAATGAGAGGAAAAAGAACAGGGCTATCAGTCAGGCGGGGTTAAAGACCACAACATCATGGTTTGTTGTAGATGTCATCATTTAAGGCCATCCTTATAGCTTTTTTTAACGGATAACACACTTCATATTATTTAATTTACATTGTTTCGAGATTTTAAACCCGAGTCTCTACAAAAAAGGACACCGACTCTTACTAATAGAGTACAACCCACACAGTTCTAGTTTATTTACGTAACAATATTATAAAACTAATTAAATTTATTTCCTAGTTAAATTTAGAAATGCACATCATCTTCAAAATTAAATGTGTAAAGAACGTTTCAAAGAAATAATGTATGAAACAAAAGAAAGAAAAAAAATTGTGAGGCATAACTAAGAAAATAAAATAAAGAACTTTATAAAGCACATAATAAAAACGAAAAGCATTAATAAACCAAAACGTAAAAAGTAAAATGTAATACCCTAAAGATTTAATAATAATAATAATGATAGTTTAAAACCATTCATTTGAAAAAAAAGAAAACATTAAAATCCTTGGCCACGCATCTATCTTCACAATTGAAAATTTTGACTTTCAAAGTCAAAATCAAACACCTAATCCCTTTTCTTCTGGATCAAACTTTAAACTCCTTATCTAAATCCTCTCCTCTACCAAATCGACCGAGAAATCGGTGATTGACAATGGAGATCGATGACCATATAAGCCACCTCGAATTTCTTCTCGATCTCGCTCATCCAATCTCCCGATTTATCTCTTGCGACACCGTGAATCACCTCCACAAGGCGTCCTCCTCTGGTTCATTGTTCTTCGAAGCCGCTGTTCCTACGCCGCCTACGCAATCAGTAATTTCCGCCGCACCCGCCATCTGTGTGAATTGCCGAGTATCCCTCGAGCCGCCGACAGGCTGATTGAAGACCAGGTACCACCAGTGCCCATTTACTCTTCGATTATAAAGGTTCATTGATGCAGAAATTTAGCCTGATTATCCTCCGTTTTGATCACTTTCACAGCCCTCAACACCGTGTGCTCTCCCACAGCTACCTCACTCTCGATTCTGTTTTGATTAGTTATTAAGGTCAGCATTCTAATCATCTATCTGCATCTGGGTTTTCATAAATCGGTTTACATGACTTTGACTTGTTCCGGCGACTTAACGACCACCCTAAACTAACTAACCCAAAGATACAAATAAGGTGATATAAATCATATCTGCTGTTCTTCTCGCTCGAGTTATTGAACTGTGTTTTTGATAATTTAGCAAAACACACAGGACAATCATTTGTCCCATTGTGTTTTATAATCCTCACTTCCCACTTTTCTGCACATCAGGGAGCTTTTTAAACTTGGTATATGTTGTTAAACGAGTCCCACTTTTTGTATGTCTATGGGTGTCATTGCTCAACACAATTGATGTAGTAAATCATATGGAAACCATGTTTTCAAAACTGAGATAAATTGACATGTTGGAGTTTAGTAGGGGATTAAAAAGTTAACTAAGCATCTACTAATTATCTGGTATGTACACAAAGGTTACTAAAATAATCCATAGGCAAATTAAGATATTTCTTCCAACTATGTTTCGTAAGTTATGGCAATACACACAAGTGGTTATATGATCTGAGCCATACGTAAGTTAATCCCATCACATATGGAATTTGTAAATACACTTATGAAGCAATATACTTGGTCTCGTAGGTGACTCAAGAAAGGAACTTGTTAACAAGAAGTACTTAATAATAATAACGAGATTTGAACCTACCCGTGCGTTGCCGCGGGTCACATTTTACTTGACACTTTGTTGTTGTAATTAGTTTGTAAGAAGATGAAATGTGCATTAGTAATTAGCATTGCTAAGTTGATTGTACAAAAAGTTGCCTATTTGTGGGGCTTTATAGTGATATCCCTGTATCTACAAAATAAGAGTTATAGGGCTTTAAGAGCGTCTGATCCCTACATATACAAAATTAGAGCTATGGGACACTTAGATTATGTTACTTAGAAATACCTTCTAACATCAAGTAGCTAAGTAACTTAGTTAAGTAACTAGCTTATATAGTTAAGTAAGCAAGAACTATCTTATAACAGCAAGTAGCTAAGTAACTATAAGTATATATGTTACTTAGAAATACCTTCTAACAGCAGTTAATCTACTAGGTATAAGTATATATATAATTTAAAAAATCTAGTAGGTATAAGAATATATAACATTAAAAACATTAACTAACTTATCATACAATAAACATACATTTACATAAAAAAGTCAAAGAACATACCTTTAAGCAAACTTGCATAGAGATACAACCAACTCACATCATCATTCACCGCCACCCATCGCACCACCGGATGTTTAACTCTAAAGATCCGTGAAGTCTTAAAATTAGATGAAAACACCATTCACCGCCACCCATCGCACCACCGGATGTTTAACTCTAAAGATCCGTAAAGTCTTAAAATTAGATGAAAACACCGCTAAGGTCTTCATATCTCCATTCTGTGTGTAGAAGACCTTGGTTCTCTCTTTACATTGTTATGTTACCTACAACAATTTAACTTGAAGTAAAAAATAATCAAAACTTCAATCACTGTGTCCACCGCCATGAATCAATCATTTTGTGTAACATTCATGTATAAAAGAAACTTGGTTTATTTGCAAATGATCCGAGAAATGTCCGTTTGGGGCTTGCCAGTCATGGTTTTAATCCTTTCGGGGCAATGAGTCTTTCCTATAGTATGTGGCCTGTTGTACTCATTCCATACAATATGCCCCCTTGGAAGTCTATGGTCGATGCTTCATTTATGTTAACATTGTTGATTCCTGGAAAAAATTCACCAGGAAATGATATAGATGTATTCTTGCGTCCACTCGTAGATGAGTTAAAACTTTTATGGGATAAGGGTGTTGATACATATGATTGCGACTCAAAACAAAGATTCAACATGCGTGCCGCACTTTTGTGGACAATCAATGACTTTCCTGCGTATGGTTACTTGTCTGGATGGAAAACGAGCGAATACAGGGCATGTCCGATATGCAATGAAGATGCGTGTAGTGTACATATACGAGATAAAATAGCATATGTGGGTCATAGACGATTTCTTGAACCTAATCACTCTTGGAGGAATGCACGAGATTTTAATGGAAAGAGAGAGACTAGGCCTGCACCTAAACCTGTCAATGGAGATGATTGCTTACGTCAACTAGAACATCTAACTATACATCACCATGGAAAAAAACACTCTCATGATGGAAAAAAAAGAAAAGGAGACTCACATATTGATATAAACTGGTCAAAGAAAAGCATCTTCTTTGAACTCCCATATTGGCATAAATTGTTAATTCGTCACAACATTGACGTGATGCATGTTGAAAAGAATGTGTGTGAGAACGTGTTAGGGACCCTCTTAAACATCGAAGGAAAGACGAAAGACACTGAAAAAGCTCGACTAGATTTGCAAGACATGAACATACGTAAAGAGCTTCACTTGGTGCTGAAGAATGGTCGTTGGTTTAAACCACATGCTTTATATGTTTTAACTCGAGAGGAGAGAAAACAATATTGTAATTTACTCAAGTCCGTGCGTTTTCCAGATGGGTATGCCGGAAATTTAGCAAAAATTGTGATTGTTGAGCAGGGTAAGGTTTATGGTCTAAAATCACATGATTGTCACGTCTTGATACAACGCATAATTCCAATTGCAATTTGTCCCTTTATGACAAAACAAATTCGTGATGCGTTAGTAGAATTGTCTCAATTTTTCAAGAAGCTTACAGAAGGCACATTATACGTGACGGAGTTGGAAGCATTGCAAGCAAAGATTGTTGTCATTTTTTGCAAACTTGAACGGATATTTCCCCCGTCATTTTTTACAGTTATGGTGCACTTGTGTGTGCATCTTCCTCAAGAGGCAATTTTGGGAGGACCCGTGCAATCAAGGTGGATGTATCCAATCGAAAGACACCTCGGCCATTTTAAGAGATGTGTTAGAAACAAAGCTAAACCTGAAGGCTCGATAGCGGAAGCTTATGTTGTAGAAGAAGCTATAACATTTTGTTCACATTATTTACGGAGTGTTCAATCGAAGTTGGACAAACGTTACAGGACTGATGACACAACCTCTAGTGATGATCTGTCACACCCCCAATAAACCACTAACGGAGTCTATACCGTTAAGGGGTGCGAGCAAACCAGGACCACAACCATTAGTTACAAATACTAAATGAATCAGAGTTAGTCCAAGTATAAATCATAATTTAAATTCTTCAAAATACGCAGCGGAGAATATTATCTTAGCACTAACCACGTGCTTTACAAATCATTGTTTAAAAATTCCTAACTTAATTTAAATAAAAGAAAATGTCTTCTTGTGCCATGCCAACCCGCTCCGGATACTCCTCAGCGATCTGCAAAAGTGAAAATCACACAAGTGTCAACATAACGGTTGGTGAGTCCACGGTGGGCATGTCATGCATTGGCCCGGTCTCATAAGCATATGTATCAACATATAATAAGTAATAGTTTTGCAAACATTGCCAAGTGTTGAATTATCGAATATGCACTAGTTAAGTAAAAGTTAAAGCGGTCAACCGATATCGCGGGTAGCTAATCCGGTTTCCATGCACTAAGGAAGTTCGTACCAAGGCTGAAAGCTGACGTATCAGAGTTCGGCATTTGCCGATGGTGTGTGCCTCCAGTTGTGTTACTCTTGGGACCCACAACTAAAACAGGCTGATATTGAACTCCGTTCGGCCTCCAACCGGTTGGCTACACATTTGTGTACCGCGGAGCAGGGTTTGTCAAACCCTCAGTAGATCTACCCAACATCCCCTCGCTTCTCAGTTCAACGGTACTAAATTGTTGAGGACTTTTTAAGTTTTAAGGCATCCTTAGAAATCATGTGATATCATTTGGTTTAGACTTTAACCTACACTAGCCATATTAAAATCGTTTATTCTGGATTTCATTTGAAATCCTAAAAAAGAGTTTAAGTGTCAAAATGGTTGTTCCGGATTTCATTTGAAATCCCCAAATGAGTTTAAGTATTAAATAGTTAGTTGCGGATTTCATTTGAAACCCCAAGGATGGACAGTTGCAAGTGTTCCCATAAAACACTCCAACTTCCATAACAGATATCCCATTTGGCGATACCTCAAAATGTCAGCGTTGTTTTCCGTTTAGTATATTCGTTGTGACCCGAACGGGCTCACAATTAAGGGTTAGTGAAACTCACCTTAGGTTGCTCGGCTACACTTGCTAATTAATCCAAGTATTGCTTAACGAAGACCTATGAACACGTTTAGGTCTTAAGTATTAGTTTTGTGTCTAATCTTTAACTTAACGTCACTATGGCCCATAACATAGCACGTTGGGACTAAACAAGGGTTCACATAACTCAAAAAATCAAACATGGTTCATTATTGCATAATCATGTAAGTCATGGCATAGCATTCAAGCAAGTTGCACAAGTTTGGTTTTTGGTCTGGTCACAGTTTCGCTAGCATAGTTTCGCTACACAGTTTCGCTGTGTGCACGGGCAGCATTTTCGCTAGGGAATACCCGATGACACAGTTTCGCTAAGCTAGTTTCGCTCGAAACTGTTGACACAGTTTCGCTAACTTAGATTCGCCCGAAACTGGTTTGAACTTTCGTTCAGGTTATTTCGCTTGATAGTTTCGTTCGGACAGGTCTGGTTGGTTTACCCGGCGACACTACAGTTTCGCTCCATAGTGTCGCTGGATGAAGATATACATAATTTCGCTAAGTAATTTCGCCCAGAGAACAGTACAGTTTCGCTGGTCGCGAAAACACGTAAATCAGCCTAAAAATCAATCTAACAGCTTCCATATTTCATGTAATTCAATATCTAGCATGCATAATCATTTACCAACATCAAACAACAAGTTTTAACACCTTAAACATGGGTTTTCATCATCAAATCACCAAAAACACATTTTAAACCTAAAATGACCTAAATAGCATAAATCTTCATTATGGTTGGTTTTCAAACGTAAAGTTACAGACTTTATGATGGATCTAGCCTTCCTAAGCATTATTACAGAAGCATACACAATTTGATGAAGGTTTGGGCATGCTTTAAGGTAGAACACATAGAAAACACATAGAAAACACATAGAAATGGTTTTTGGAACTCACGGTTCGATCTCCAAGCTCAATGGATGATGGTTCGGGGCTAAGATCTCGATGGCTCGGTGTGATTCTCGGCTGACCAGATTTCCAGGAGAAAAGATGGAGAGTGTGTGTGCTTTGTGTAAAAGAGGCAAATGGGAGAAACTAGGGTTTATTAAGATATTATATATCAGGGCCTAGTTTCGCTGGCCAAGCGAAACTGGCTCTGATCTCATGTAATCCGAACAGCTTGGCTAGCTACCGGGCGAATCTGTAGTTTCGCTCGGTAGTTTCGCCGGCGACCAAAAACATACAATTTGTCACATAATCAAGAATTTACAATTTGTCATGCTATTAATAATATTAAATCATGCGTTCAAATCACGTTGCACGTAATGACAATAAATAAATGAACACATAACACATATGGACGGGTTCGGTGATCAACCAAAGGACGTGGACGTATTCGGCCTAGTTAAGCATTAGTTACTAAGTTAACACTTATAACGTAACTAACGGAGATTGTCTAACGGAAGTTAACCTTGGAATTCACGGATGTCACATGATCGAACCTTTGCGTTGGATGTTTTCAGATTGAATGGCCGAGGTATTGGGAAGAAAGAAGTCCGTATGCTTCCTAGTAATCTTATGCAGAAAGCACTATGGTTTATCTTCAACAATTATCAAGAGGCTCAACCGTACTTAGGGTTAGTTTATTTCTTTTTCTTTTTTTAATTTTTTTTATGTTTTGTTTTGAATAAGTATCAAGTATCAGTGTCAATATATTTATAAGTTTATGTACATGTGTCAGAGAACACTTACAACTCTTACAAAGTCAACATCCTGAATCATCGGATTTTTCTGAGATGCAAAGGTCTACATTCCCTAATTGGTTTGCAAAACGGGTAACAATCACACTTTATTTTACTTACACTACTATGTAATATTGTATTGCACTCTAATAACATGCTTACTATGTTAAAAATTGTAAACAGATTAGCGATATGTATAAGCTAAATCCATCTCAAATTAATGAGGAGCTATATGTGTTGTCTTCCCTTCCTGATGTTCGAGTTATCTATCACAAAGGATACATAGTGAACGGAGTTAAATTTTTAGTTAAATCAAGAGATGACTGCAGGCAAACACAAAATTGTGGAATTACGGTCCCTGGCGTTCATAATGATGTAGAAGACGATTATTATGGATTTCTTGATGAAGTAATTGAGTTGTCATTTATAAAAGGTTATCGTGTTATTTTATTCAAATGCACATGGTTTGACACTGATCGTCATAGAAAGCACGTGATATTCGAACCTCATTTCATAAGCATAGACACGTCCCGAAATGCTTATATGGAAGACCCTTTCATTCTTGCAAACCAGGCTCAACAAGTATTCTATATAAATGATCCGCTTAGACTAAATACAAATTGGAAAATCATTGAAAGAATTTCCCATAGGCACTTGTGGGATATTCCGGATGACAATAACGCAGAAGATTTATCGGAAGATGTCGACCTTCTTCGTGAAGATATTGCGACCGAAGTTCTTGAAAATGTTGATGTTCAGCGTTTCAATGACGCTTCAGATGATTTTATTGATGACGAGATAGATAACTCGGATCACAATATGGAAGATTTTGATTCAGATTCAAATTTGGATGACTCGGACACTGATAAGCCTAATAATGAGATTGAAATTGTTGACTCAGACGATGATGATGATGATTGGTAATGTTCATTTCTAATCAAGTTATATGCTTACGTTTTGCTTAAAACTCTAACAATGGAAGTTTACATAAAAAGTTTGACTTTTACATATTCATTTTGTGTTCATGCATCCTAATTATGTGTATTTCGTTTTGTTTGTTTCGCAGATTAATTTCTAAGATGACTTATCTTGCCTTTATGGTCTAGAAGAGGTATTTTTATTTACAGAATAATCATCTATAATATGTTATAATGCATTCTAATAGTTCTTATACTCATATATAAAGCATGCTGGTATTATCTTTATTTAAAAAATGTAAAAAATTTTAGTGTGGTAAACTTAGCAATCACTTTGAAGTCAAACATTTTATCTTCTGATCATTAAAATCAATCATACATGATTAATGGTATTGTTCAAACTTTTAACAATGCAGGTAGTTGTTAATGTGTCACTTGGGGACCTATTTGACTTACCATTTTGTTAGAGCAGAGTAGTGATGAATAGAACTCTTTGCTTAAAGGGGGGATACTACAACTTTGTCAAAGCTACTTTTGACATATTGTCTCTTGATCATGGTGTTTCATCTTCACTTACCATATGAGTTCCTTTGTATAATCCAATAATAAGTGGTTGATGCTTATGCTACATATGTTTGATGATTTGAATAAACAGTATTTGGAAGAAATATAGTCTTTTTATGCTTTGCACCCAAATACAACAATCATATTATTTCTTATCACTTTAAATCTAAGTAAATTTGGATATGAAATTTTGTGTGTGATAATATAGAGAGTTTATTTATTTTAATGTATTTTAAATATATATTTCTTTAAATTTTTCACTTAATTCTTTTGCATAATTTTCATCAATTAATAAAATTTTTAATAGTACTTTATTATAAGTCTTTATTTTTTTTTACCCTAATCGTACGATGCACGGGTATTAAAGGTTAGTATGAAAATTTAATAGGATTTGTGAAGCGAAGTGGATTGCTTTAGAAAAGTTTGAGTGATGATTTTTAGATGTTGCATACATATTTGATGAACACAACGATATTAAGTATTTATTCTAGAAATTCTGTGAATTAATGTTTAAAAAATAATCTTAATGAAAGTAGCATAATTGTATATTTTGGTTTTGTTTTCCTTGTTTATTTTAAAAAAAAAATAAAACCTCTTTTTTCATATTTATGATATAAAGCAACTTGCAAAGAAATATCAGCTTGCAATAACGTCTTTTTTCCTATAAATGTATGACCCTTATTAAGGATTGAAACTAAGGAACAAAACATTTCCCCTTCAAAATATTTAATTTTACCTCCATATCTATGACTGAAATTTAGTCTTAAACTATCAGGCGTATTATTAGATACTAATTAGCAGTCACTATCACTAGTCATAAACATTTAAGTCTCTGATATCCTTAGTAACTGATTTATTAGTCTTAAATATTGCTTATCAAAGACTGAATATTCAGTCCTTAAAATTTACCCTTATTTGGGACTGAAATTCAGTAACCAAACATTTCCACTCCAAAATATTTAATTTTACATCGCAATTTATGACTGAAATATAGTCTCAAATAATCAGTCATATTATTAGAGACTAATTACCAGTCACTATCGCGATCATAAACGCATCAGTCTCTGATATCATTAGCAACTGATTTATTAGTCTTAGATAGTGCTTATCAAAGACTGAATATTCAGTCCCTAAAACTTTAGTCCCTGATAGTCATTTTTCTTGTAGTGACTTAGTCACCTAGGGTCGTGGCAGAAACCAAATGTGTACCAAAATAGTATAAATAGACCCTTCAATTCGTTGTTTTCAATCACGAATTCCTTCCTCAAAAACCCTAAAACCCAGCAGAAACTTCGTTGATCAAATACGCATAAATGGTGAGGTCCCAGGAGCTGAATCTCTGCAGTAAAGCAACACTAGCTAAGGTCTAAAATAACCTCTTTCAGTTGTGGCTAAATCGATCTCTAAGTATGCTTTCTAAAAATGTGTTAAAATTAGGGTTCTTGAGCTTGTTTTGCTAAAATTGGGTGATCGAATGGGAATTAGGGTCTGAATTTTTGTAGGTAATCATAAAATAATGTATTTTAATAAATCCCTAAGTTTATTTCACAATTGGAAAAGGTTTGGTAAAGGTTTTGTTAACGGGTCAAAATTAGGGTTTTCATAACGTTGTTCTGCCCAAATTGAGTAAACGGTGTTGAATTAAGCTTTTATTTTTTAAAGGATACTATAAAATATTATAATGGATAATAATCTAAGTTGGTTTGAAAAGAAAATGAGTTTTGATAATAAAATGAGGAATTCATGAAATTAGGGTTTCTAAATATAGATATCTTATATAAAAAAAAATCCGGAGGGTATGGGTACTTGATTTTTGGTCTTATAACATGTTTATATATATAATAAGTATATATGAGTTTAAATTTGATAAATAGTTAAGTATTAAAGATACCGAGTTAATCCGATATTTAGAAGTTCGTGCGGACCGGTAGGGTAGGCGCCTGTACACTGGGGTTTCTGGCAAAGCAGGGGTGTCGCGTAAATCCCAACTAGGAAGTGGCATACCTCACTGGGCGATCCCGGGGTGAGTGTTTACTTATAAGAATGCGCTTCTTCATATTATCGATAAAAATTTTATTATGCCTATAAGGGCATTTTGGTCATTTTGACCCTAAAAGAGATAAACCCTAATAAAGTGTTATTAAGATAATAAGATATAATAAACATAAGTATTATTTATAATGACCTTTCATTAATGCGATCCGATACGCGATTAGGTTAAATATGGATCATAACGGAGATTATGTCTGAATAACTGATTAAAGATATCAGGTGAGTTTCTTCAAAGCCCACTTTATAATTTTTAAATGTTTTTAAATATTTTCAGGCTAGCATACATAAAATACTTGTGAAAATATATTCAAGATAATTGTGACTTGATATATACGTGTTATATGATGAAATTATTGTTAAATTGCTTATATGTGTTATGCAATTATGGTGAATATAATGTGATGTGTATATATGTCAGGACCGATTTTCACATCAAGAATCCCGATCTTGAGCGAGAACGAAGGTTCGGATTCGAAAACCCCGAAGGACGATGAAGATGGAGAAGAATCAAGGAAATCATAAACATAAGAAAGATGATGAATCAAGTCGAATGATTTCATTGAACCGAATGATTAGTTACAAGAAATCATGACAACACTCTCTCTCTAGAATCCATGACTCACTCTCTCTCTCTAGAATGGAAATCTCACACTCTACAAGAAATCATCATCTCCACATTTGGAGACTCATTTACTTGTAATGGGCACCCTCACTATATATATATAGTGATGGTGAATAACAACAGAAAACATAAATGAACAAAAATTACAAGTAAAGCAAATAACATAAAATATTAATTAAATCAAAGATGATTTAATTAATCCGAAGCTTGACTCGCTCGAACCGATCTTCTGTTGACTTTTACGTTGACCGTTGACCCGAACGGTTGACTTTTCCAAAAAACGGTCTTCGGTCCAATCTCACAAGCCTCGAGCATCACAACCCAGTCTCTAAATCAATTCAGATAGATTCTTCAGTCGAATGCTTCGGTAAACAGATTTGATGGCGTTGGTCACATAGATTTAAGTTCCAACATATTCCCCATTGACTGATGCTTTCAAATCTGTTCAACTGCTGAAGAACCGCTCTGCCGTACATCTTCAATGAAAAACTGATAAACCCGAGACAATCTGTCGTAGAGATTCCCCCTCTGAATAAGCTTAGTCTGTTCTCATTTCTCCAGTCGAGATCCAAGTGTTCCGCTCACTCGGTTCACACGGTCGGGTACAATACTAAGAAAATGCTGAACATCGGAGTCAAAACCACAACAAACTGAATCAGATAAACCTATCAATCATCAAACATGCTCCAACTTCATATAATCGACCCGATAATCCAGTTCCATTATAATTCGTTCTATTTCTCTAAATCTCTCCAAAAACATCGAGTCGGAAGGGTAAAAATCAGATGCGGAGAGTCGAACCGTCACGATCGGTTGCCTAGAGAAACCAGATAAACAATCTTGAGATCGGACAATCTCGCGAAAAATCAGAAGTCAGATGCTGACAGTTGTGAATGATCTGCATGACTGAGGTTGGATGCAAAAATTAAAATAAGTGTCAAATCTGTGAAAATTTGAGATCTCGAACGAAAATAATCATAACCGGAGTCTTCGTAATTTTGGTTGAAGAAAAACGAGCTCGGAATAATATTCTGTGAATATTTCTGAGTCAAATCGGTGAAAATGGCTCGATCAGAAAAATCCATCAATTTTGATCAAGTGACGGCTTCTCGAGAGATTTAACGGATAAATTCCAATAACTAACCGAGATTCCAGTTAATCCGGTTAGCTGACATCAGCGCTGCATCAGCTAAAAATAAATCGTGAGACATAACGTAAAAAGCTGTATGATTAACCGGATAATAAAGCTAGCCCGTTAGTGGTCGATAGCCAACGTACGCGCAACGTCAATAAACGAGAACCCCAATAAATAATTAGAATAATTCCTTGACCAATAAAAATTTCTAAAATTCCATCGCGGTATTATCTCTTTAATCTCGTAAAAGACTGATAGAAAAATCCCCGCGTATAACGGAAATGTTGGAAAAATAATTAGTGGTCAAAAATACTCTCTAAGAAGCACAATCCGTGTGATAAAATTCTGACCAATCATATTTGAGATTCAACACGAAATAAACGGCCAGAAATAATGAGATCTATGGCTGATGAGCTGGATCCGTGTGATATACTAGTCAACCAATCAGAAAAAGGCAGTAAAATTGATCCCACTGACAAATTAGAAAGGATCCAAGGGCTGATGGGGCTCAATCCGCGTGAGAGCTGTGAGCCAATCAGGTGTCGACAACATATATGGATTCAACGTTTCTTCCTCAGCCTAGGACCCACGCGTTGACTCTTTTAGCCAATGGGAGAGCGACAACCCTATGCTCTCAACGGATTCTTTACACAGCCTGGTCCCACAGCTTTCTTGGACCAATGAAATTTCAACAGCAGAAAAGGAACTCAGGTATATCGACAATAGTGAGGAGAGAGAAATTCCCTTGCAACCAATACATGGTCACCACGTCATCATCTCCTCCATACATTGACCGAACCAGAAAACCCTAATACAGCTCGCCGGATAAACGTAGCAGTCACCGGAAAAACATGAATTGACCATAACTTAGTGAATTCTAGACGAAACTCGATGATTATTACGTCCCCATGACCCTAGTTCGAGGCTCTACACATCTGGTCGATCCAAAGGCCTTGAAAACGTCTCGAATGAAAACCCAATAATCAAGTCGTTAGATTACGTTGAACGATCAGCTCACCAGGTCGCTAAGACTGAGACCAAGTCGTTAAGACTAAGACCAAGTCGTTAAGACTAAGCCAAGTCGTTAAGACTTAAGGTCAAATCGTTAAGACAAGCTTCAAGTGAACCCAGATCGTTACGTATATCTTCAAGACGAACTCAGATCGTTAGGACAAGCTTCAAGACAGACTCAGATCGTTAAGAACATCTTTAAAACTTCAAGAACTCGATGAAAACTAATGAACACACCTGATGCAGATTCGATGTCCCAAACAAGTTTAGATTACAGATTCGTGACCAATATGAAGTGATGAACCATTCACGAGATAGTTCTGGCCAGAAACAATCCATAAATAGCTACAAATCAGATCGAATAAGTCCCAAATCTAGAAATCTCAAGAACATGAAGAACACCGCGAAACACACACTAGTATGTGTTTTTCCAGATGTGCCAAAACGGTTGAGATTCAGATGAAACGGATGCATCCAATGGATCTGGAACGCGTTTTCCATCAAGATTAGTGCTTCGTTTCATCCAAATAGATCAAAAATAACACTAAAAACGTAGAATCAAACCCGAAATCTTCAAGAACAACCCAAAAACGTGAAGAACTCCACTGTTACGAAAAATCAGCTCTGATCTCCATTTTCCTCACAGATTTGCAGAAGTAAAACATGAAATAACATCAAATAAACTTCATGAACACGAATCTAACATCAAACGACATCAGATCTGTCCAGAATCCATCTATAATGAAGAAAAAAATAGAAAAAGTCTCCAAAAATGGGTTTTCATCATCTTCACCCATTCAAGCTCAAAATCCAGATTCGAGTGACCAGATTCATCGTGAGATGAAATCATAAACATAAGAAAGATGATGAATCAAGTCGAATGATTTCATTGAACCGAATGATTAGTTACAAGAAATCATGACAACACTCTCTCTCTAGAAATCCATGGCTCACTCTCTCTCTCTAGAATGGAAATCTCACACTCTACAAGAAATCATCATCTCCACATTTGGAGACTCCTTTACTTGTAATGGGCACCCTCACTATATATATATAGTAAGGGTGACTAACAACAGAAAACATAAATGAACAAAAATTACAAGTAAAGAAAATAACATAAAATATTAATTAAATCAAAGTTGATTTAATTAATCCGAAGCTTGACTCGCTCGAACCGATCTTCCGGTTACATTTACGTTGACCGTTGACCCGAACGGTTGACTTTTCCAGAAAACAGTCTTCGGTCCAATCTCGCAAGCCTCGAGCATCACAACCAAGTCTCTAAATCAATTCACATGGATTCTTCAGTCGAATGCTTTGGTAAACAGATTTGATGGCGTCGGTCACATAGATTTTAGTTCCAACAATATACTTGCTTGAAATTAGGTAGCCAAGTGACTAGGGAGTTGTTAGTAAACGTTTAGTGAATATGTATGATTATATGAGAACAGATGGTGCATTTTCTTGTATTAATATGTGGTAGATACGCCGCTGGTACATCCTATATATATATACATAGTAATATAAGTTACCCGATATATCGAAAGTGTGGAGGATACGCTACCGGTACATTATGTATACATACACCTAGGTAAATTGGGGGATGTCCATTTGTTGCAGTATATGAATGCCTTATCACTGTTTAATAACAAACCTAAAGCATCTAGTTACTTAACTAGGGGTAAGTAGTATGCATGATCAGAGAATTAAGTCATTAAGATGAGAAAATGGCCTAATAGAGTTAAAGCATGAATTGCTACTAGAACCTAATAGAGTTGAAGCATGAATTGCTAATATGACTTATTATAGTTAGAGCATGTGTTCCTACTGAAGACGAAGGGTCGCTGGTTCCCTATAGAGGTGGCTTAGGGAACCGTGTACGGACAGAGCGACAGTCGGACATCGCAAAAGCTATCTTACGATAAGATAGGATGATGATTGTAGTGGCGGGTGAACCTTTCGAAGGAGATGAAGAATGAGGAGACGCTACTTCCCCATAGTGGTGGCCTAGAGAACCGTGTACGGATGGAGCTGCATTTGGCCGTTGTAATACCTATCCTTCAAGATGGGACGGACTGTGCAGTGGCGGGCGGACTCTTCATGGAGAACCAAAATAGTTGGTTAAATATAGTGACCTAGAAGTTTAGCCTAGGGTCATAGTTAAGATAATAGGATATATTATCATAGTGAATATGTGTTAGGTTTTTTATGTCACTTATAAATGTGTTGTGAAAACCAGGTAAACACTTAAATGGTTTTGAATTAAACGGTAGAACTCACCAGCGTAAGCTGACTTTTAAAAGCATGTATGCTAGGTTCTACAGAGACGTTTAGAAGTAAAGGCACGGATTATTAGAGGACATGATAATCGGGAAAGCTATCAAGGAAGAGTTTCTGGAAAGTTGGCTTAGTTATAGATTTCCTTATTATAGTTAGTTGTAGTTATGTACAATATCTCACTTACTGTAATACTTGGCTTATATAAATAAAAGTTTTAAATTTCCGCTGCTTAATATCTCTGTTGATACCTCGTGTTCATGAGTAAATCCGATTCGTGAACCCTCCTGGTGCCAAGTCTGGGAGTGGGCGTCACAAGTTGGTTTAGAGCCTTAGTTTAAGAGATTTAGATTCAAGCGTGGTACCTAGACTTAAACTAGGACTCTGGGTAAAGTAAGTTGAGATAGGAAATATAGATGCCAGCAAGGATAGCTTGTGCCAATAAAGAGAAAACACATAAGGAACATAATAGGTAGGACTTATGATATTTGAATATGGAAGATACATGACTGCAATTAGCTACTGCAATCGGGTATTCACCATATAAACAAATTCCAAGTACCAACTGTTATGTGGCCAAGTGCGGGGTAGGTTAGATAATAACATAATATCTGGTTAGTAACGCGAAGAAGACCAGAAGAAGATTTTAACTTAGAATTATCGGCGAAAACGAAGGAGTAAGGTGTGGACACTAAGGATAAGTGCGGTGAAAAGTAACTGGGTATTGAACGCATCATAATTATAAGTGCACATATAGTTATCATGAATTCGAAATTTGGAGACTCTACATCACATAAGTTCTAAAATGTCACCTTGAGCAAGACACCTGAAGACACGATTAAAAATAGACGCAGTTACGGTGAAGAAGATATGAGAATTGCTACGACAGGAGTAGTGGAAACAACGTTCAAAGCTATTTTTCTATCTTCAGAAGAACATAGGAAATCGCTATAGGCAATAGGCTGAAAGACTCGAAGCGGACGCAGTTAAAGTTAAGAAGAATGGCGGAGGTTACCACAAGATGGATCAAGAATCACTTCAAGAACACAAGGAGAGAGGAACCGACTACTATAGGTATAGGCAAGAAGATCACTTTGTCAACCATCATCCAACCCAAAAGAAGCCTTAGGAGGATGGAGGTCCGGTGTAGACCAAGAAGAACTTACGACCCAGGAGATGCTAATGGCGGGAAGAATCCATATGATGATCAGAAAAGCTACGTGAGCACAGAATAAGAGAAAAATTGTCAACGAATCCCGTAATCAAGCTACCTTGAATAGCGTAGACTTACGTCTTCCATAGGATAATTGCAAATCAACAAGCTAGATGATCCCAAGACAAAGGATGACACGCGGATAAGCCCAACGATTCGAAATTTGCAGCAATTGCGTTACACTCAAAAGACGGAGGCATTATGTATACGAGATTATGCAACAGAGCTCTAACTCTTTATTAGATAAGTAATAGATATTAGGACGTCCAGTATGAAGGCAGGCGTTTGGCATACGCAAAGGTGAAGCTGAGCATGAGAAGTATCACGGAGACGCATCATCCCGAAGAATTGTAGCAGTTTTGAAAAAGTTCCATGAACAAACAAGTCGGAATAAGAAGGAAGCTCGAAACGAGATAGTTCGAACGTCTAGAACTCGGTAAATACGCAGGTAAGATTTCGTATTGACTTAGGAAAGAAAAGCGGGCGAGATGAGAGATTTCTACCTTGAGTTGATTGCGGGGTAAACAGGTTTCGAGGACGAAGCATATTTAAGGGAGGTAGAGTTGTAACATCCTAAAATTCATAGATACATGAGATATATAGTAAATATGTGTTTACATTATAAATATGTGAGCTTGATTGATAAACATGATAAGACTATGCATTGGATAGGTTGCATGTGTTAGAAATATGCATTCGATAGCCAATTTGATGAAATGTGCATTAACGGATGTGTTAAACATGAGAGAAAGTAAAATATAAGATGAATATGTGTTTATATGAATAGCATGATGATACATGAATCATTTGATGGATATATGTGTGTAAATACGTGTGTTAATAGCTAACGAAAAAGTAAAAGGGCTAAAAGCGTAATTATTGTAAAGATATAAACATATACAAGTATTATACGTGTTAATATTCATTATAAGTATTTTGAGACTTAGAAATTAGTAAAAATATATCCTAATATGATTTATAACATAAAATAATAGGTTTTGTAAAGTTTGAAGGGCTAGAACGTAAATTAGCAAATAATAAAGAAAATATATATAAATGTATATATGTGTAATACGTACGAATCCCGAGCCTTAGAAACCTTATCAATATTAGAAATATGTCCCATAATGTTTTGGTATATAAAATGATAAAATGTTAAAAGTATAGGGGGCTAGAGTGCACCAAACCAAAACAATAAGGGCTAAATATGTAAAATTTACAAAGCTGGGCGAAAACCATGCCCGTCGCGTATCGCCTAGCTTTTCCCTAAACCCGTTGCGATACGCCTAGCCCTGACTTGCAGCAGAAACATCACAGGTCCTTTTTTTTGCCACGTCTTCCACCTTGGAGCTCAAGATTCGTCAAATTCGTGGCATTTTTAAGTAGTTAGTCACCTAGGGTCGTGGTAGAAACCAAATGCGCACCTAAATAGTATAAATAGACCATTTAATTCGTTGTTTTCAATCACCAATTCACGAATTCCTTCCTCAAAAACCCTAAAACCTAGCAGAAACTTCGTTGATCAAATACACACAAACGGTGAGGTCCCAGGAGCTGAATTTCTGCAGTCAATCATCATTAGGTAAGGTCTAAAATAACCTCTCTCAGTTTTGGCTAAATCGATCTCTAAATATGCTTTCTAAAAATGTGTTAAAATTAGGGTTCTTGAGCTTGTTTTGCTAAAATCGGGTGATCGGGTGGGAATTAGGGTCTGAATTTCTGTAGTTAATCACAAAACGATGTATTTTAAGAAAGCCCTAAGTTTATTTCACAATTGGAAAAGGTTTGGTAAAGGTTTTGTTAACGGGTCAAAATTAGGGTTTTCATAACGTTGTTCTGCCCAAATTGAGTAAATGGTGTTGAATTAAGCTTTGATATTTTAAAGGATATTATAAAATGTTATATTGGAAAGTACCATGAGTTGGTTTGAAAAGAAAATGAGTTTTGATAATAAAACGAGGAATTCATGAAATTAGGGTTTCTAAATATAGATAATTAATATAAAAAAAATCTGGAGGGTATGGGTACTTGATTTTGGTCTTATAACCTATTTATATATATAATAAGTATATATGAGTCTAAATTTGATAAATAGTTAAGTATTAAAGATACTGAGTTAATCGGATATTTAGAAGTTCGTGCAGACCGGAAGGGTGGGCGCCTGTACGCTGGGGTTTCTGGCAAAGCGGGGGTGTCACATAAATCCCAACTAAGAACTGGCATACCTCACTGGGCGATCACGGGGTGAGCATTTACTTATAGGAATGCGCGTCTTCATATTATCGATAAAAAGGTTATTATGCCTGTAAGGGTATTTTGGTCATTTTGACCCTAAAAGAGATAAACACTAATAAAGTGTTATTAAGATAATAAGATATAATAAACATAAGTATTGTTTATAATGGCTTTTCATTAATGCGATCCGATACGTGATTAGGTTAAATATGGACCATAACTGAGATTATGTCTGAATAACTAACTAAAGATACCAGGTGAGTTTCTACAAAACCCACTGTACAATTTTTAAATGTTTTTAAATATTTTCGGGCTAGTATACATGCAATACTTGTGAAAATATATTCAAGATAATTGTAACTTGATATATACGTGTTACATGATGAAATTATTGATAAATTGCTTATACGTGTTATGCAATTAAATTGAATATAATGTGATGTGTATATACTTGCTTGAAATTAGGTGGCCAAGTGACTAGGGAGTTATTAGTAAACGTTTTGTGAATATGTATAATTATATGAGAACAAATAGTGCATTTGCTTGTATTAATATGCGGTGGATACGCCGCTGGTACATCCTATATATATACATAGTAATATAAGTTACCCGATATATCGAAAGTGTGGAGGATACGCCGCCGGTACATCCTGTATACATACACCTAGGTAAATTGGGGGATGTCCATTTGTTGCAGTATATGAATGCCTTATCACTGTTTAATAACAAACCTAAAGCATCTACTTACTTAACTAGGGGTAAGTAGTATGCATGATCAAAGAATTAAGTCATTAAGATGAAAAATTGGCCTAATAGAGTTAAAGCATGAATTGCTTCTAGAACCTAATAGAGTTGAAGCATGAATTGCTAATATGACTTATTATAGTTAGAGCATGTGTTCCTACTGAAGACGAAGGGTCGCTGGTTCCCCATAGTGGTGGCTTAGGGAACCGTGTACGGACAGAGCGGCAGTCGGACATCGCAAAAGCTATCTTACGACAAGATAGGATGACGATTGCAGTGGCGGGCGGACTCTTCATGGACTCTTCATGGAGAACCAAAAATAGTTGGTTAAATATATTGACCTAGAAGTTTAGCCTAGGGTCATAGTTAAGATAATATGATATATTATCATAGTGAATATGTTTTAGGATTTATATGTGACTTATAAATGTGTTGTGAAAACCAGGTAAACACTTAAACGGTTTTGAACTAAACGGTAGAACTCACTAGCGTAAGCTAACTTTTAAAAGCATGTATGCTAGGTTCTGCAGAGACATTTAGAAGTAAAGGCACTGATCGTTAGAGGACGCGATAATCGGGAAAGCTATCAAGGAAGAGTTTCTGGCAAGCTGGCTTAGTTAAAGATTTCCTTATTATTGTAATATTTGGCTTATATAAATAAAAAGTTTTAAATTTCTGCCTTCTTAATATCTCAGTTGATACCTTGTGTTCATGAGTAAATCCGATTCGTGACCCCTCCTGGTGCCAAGTCTGGGAGTGTGCGTCACAAAATCAAGCTTGATTTTTGATTTATCAAAAAGATTTTGAAAATCATTAGCAGTATCTTCTGCTTCATCCTTCCATTTCTTGACTTCTTTAACTAATTCCTCATTTTCTTCTATCAATTTGACATTTCATTCTTCACAAACCCTTTCATTCTTTTGAGACATCTCCAAATCATTCTTTACATATTGAAGAACATTGCTATTCAAGGTAATCTCCTTTTCTAACATATCAATTTTTACAACCAATTCTCTCTCATTTTTCCTAGAAACTTCCAAATTTGTTTTAACCATTGTCAATTCATCAGTAAGCCTTTTGACTTCATCCATCAAAGAATCATTTTCCTTCATCAAACTTTCAATTTTTTATTCAAATCATTTATTTTCAGCAGCTTCAAAAGAACTAGAATCAGAATAATAGTCATCTTGCTCATGTGTGACAATCAAAGCAGATGTATCAAATTGTTTGCCCCAGTTATACACACCATCATTCTGAACTGTTAAAGCTGTCTTGGTTGAATTGCTTGAAGATTGTTGAGAAACTATATTAGATGTAAAACCAGGTTTGTTAGCATGTGCTTGTTGACATTTTTTTAGCAAAATGTCCAAGATTTGAACATTTGTAGCATTTCAACTTTGACTTGTCAAAACCCAATCTTCCATTAAAGTCAGAAGTAATTGTTCCATTCTTCTTTAAAAAATCTTTTTGATCTTTGACCCAGCATAGCATATTGCGAAGATAAATCCAATTCATTTAATTGATCATCATCAAGTTCATCAAGATCATCTCTTGTGATTTTTGCATCAGTAACATTCTTGATAACTAATCCAAAAGAAGATGAGATCAAAGCAGCAATCATTTTAGCACAATCATCCGTTGTGTCGGCAGAGAAAGCATTTTGACTTGATGATTATGGAATTGTAAAGCTACAACCCCGTGATGAATTACTTTCAGAATTTCCAGAAATATTTCCAATAAAAGCAGTAGGCGGTGCAGAACTCAGACTTGGTTTAGTCTTAGCCGTCATACTAGCAGCATTCTCACCATGATACAATTCTGGATTTTGCAGATTTGCTTTAGACTTGTTGGAATTCATCATTTCAATCTCATGAGCATTAATTTTACCAGTTAGATCATGAAATGTCAATGCGGAAAATTCTTTATCATGTGTATGCAACAACACATAATTTTCCCATTTTTCTGGTAGAGCTTCCATAATCTTTTCTTTCAACTCCTCATTTGTTTTCTCAATCCCCACAATCTTCATTTCACTTACAAGATGTGACAATCTTGAGACAAGAGCGGTGATGTTTTCATTCTCGTAATGCTGAAAATTATCAAACTCTTTACTCAACACCTTTTTTCAACTTTTCTTGTATTGGTCATTCCCCTCACACCTTGCAGATAAAGCATCCCATAATTGTTTTGATTTCTTGCACGTACTAAATTGATGTAACAACTCAGTGGGCAATGCCATCGTAAGATAACCAAATGCTTTTTGTTCAAGCTCATATGATTTTCTTTCAGCAATGTCGAAGGTATGAACTTCTTTAAAATCTCCTTGATCAGTTGGGTGTTGGTAAAGCTTTTTAATCGGAATCCACAAATCGATATAATTCGTGCTTATGTAAGCAGAAAAATCGTTGCTTCCAATTTTGATAATCTTCCAATTTCAACAACTTGGGAACTTTCTGGCTTGTTCCAATTTCGTTGTAAAAATTCAACATTGTTTGCATGGCGGCAAAAGCTTGAAATCCCGACATCTTGAAAAAAAATTGGTTTCTGAATGTCCGAACTCTATCCCAACCTCACTATATGATCCGAACCTTAACCAAACCTCTGCCGAACCTTCTCCGAACCCTTACCGAAACTGAAACTTTCCGAACCTTGAACAAACTCCAACCGAACCAGAAAATATCTGAACCTTGACCGAACCTTGGACGAACCCTTTCCGAACATCTTTTGAATGACAGCCGAACAAACATTGAATCCGAATGTTAAACGAACTCTAAGTTCAGAGCTGTTACTCTGACGAACCTTAGGTTCGGACAACTGTAGATCCGAACAGAAACATATTCGAATTTTTTTTTCGAATTTGGACAGAATTTGACGAGATTTGCAACAATTGATCAGAAACAGTGATGAAAAATGATTTAAGAACACAATTTTCACAAAATACTCGATCGAAATGATTAAGCACTCGTAAAAACACTCAAAAACCACACACTTTGTTTAAAAAAAAACTCCAAAAAAGCAACCACAAATCAGTAGAATGAACCAGATAGCTCTGATACCACTTTAAAAATGCGTGAGCATCGGACCGTCTACTAAATTTAGCTAAATCGGATAAAAATGAGTAACTAACCGATTTTTATTGATCAAAATGAACAATTACAACCAGTAAACACTCAGAACTAAGACACAGAAAATACTGTTGACAAACACACACTTAACACTTGTTCTCACCCGCTCAGTCTACGATTACAAAGCACAAGATCACTATATATAGAGACTGGACGAACCTCGGTTTGAACCAGGTTCGGCTGGCAGCTAATTTTGTCTTGATCTTAGTCTTTGTCTTGACTTGATACTTCACACGATGCACAGATCTTGTATCTATAATAGATCCACATTTTTTGATAGTGTGTTATGTTGCTAGATTATGTTAGAAATGTTATGTTGCATGAACACTAAGATCCATGGCCTAAGAATAGCCAAACATAGCCTAATCCATGTTTAAAGTACCATAATCTTACTAGATTTTTGACAAAAAACTAAAGATCCGAATTTGACATATCTAAAACCATGTGAACTGTTTTTGACATATTTGGAACAACTTTTGTGAAGGCACTTTTTCTAGAAATGGGTTTAGGACTCCCAAAACACCAAAATAAAGTGTTAAAAACCCAAAACCGACACCTCAAAAAAGGTCCAAATTTGGTACAACCTCATGATATTTCCAACAGTGAATTTTACCCCAAAAAAATAGAGTTAAAACCTTGCTAGGATGATCCCTCTAGAAAAGTACAAAAACTAAGGAAAAACCGGCTAAAAACGGGTATTTAACGGACTCGGAAACCCCGTTTTTGTAAATGTTGGAACATCCAAGATGAGTGAAGATACATTCAATGTATTTGTTCTAAATGGGTCGAAATGGGTCAAGTCTATGAAATGTGAAGATTTCAAGGATTTAACTTATTTCCTAAGTTTGGAGTTAACGTCTTGATGATACAGAAGTAAATTGGCGGTGTTCAACATTGGTCATCCCGAGTTGGTGTGTTTTCAGCCTTGGAGATCTCGCTGATAAGCCTTGGAGATCTCTTTGTTCTTAGGGATCTCGCTGATAAGCCTTAGAGATCTCATTTGTTCTTGGAGATCTCTCTGATAAGCCTTGTAGATCTTGTTTGTTCTTGGCGACCTCACCAAGGTCTGAAGGTTGTGATTTGTTCTTGGCGACCTCACCAAGGTCTGAAGGCTGCGATTTGTTCTTGGCGACCTTATCAAAGCTTGGCGACCTTATCAATGCTTGGCGACCTCACCAGCCTTGGCGACCTCACCAACCTTGGCGACCTCACCAACCTTGGCAACATCACCACCCTTGGCGACCTCACTAACCTTGGCGGCCTCACCAAGGTATGGAGTTTGAGACTTGTTCTTGGCGACTTCAGAAATGGTCTTGGCGATCTCGTGGAGCTGTTTGATGATTTGGAGTAATTCAACACTCGGATATGATCTATAAACGTACCAATACCTTTGAGATAACGTCAAGACAACTTCAACAACACTCAAGACGACACGCGAGTTGGTTTTAGCCGAGACAACTCAACCGGATCGTTTACCTCAAATGAAGCTTATTTGATTTAATTTTGTTTCACTCCTTGTTGTTGCTATAAATAGAACACTTATGATTTTTTGTAAAGAAAGAAGAGAGTGAGGCTGCTAAGTGTGTGTTTTCCATGGTATAATCTCCTTTTCTCTCAACACTTGTAATCCATTGTTCTTGATATAGCAATAAACATTGAGATTTAAAGACTGTTCTTCATGTTCTTGGTTTGATTCATTTGAGCTTCATGATCAATCCGTTTTCCGCACCTGATTGGTCCCGTACTTGTGAGATCCTCGAGTCAAAGTTGGACCTAACAATTGGTATTAGAGCTGTTGGTCTGAACAAAAACCCATTTTTTGTTCTTGAGGATTTTGCAAGATTTAGCTTGATTTGGTGAAGTTTTTGAAGATCGAAGGTTGCTTCTTAAGTGGAAACATCATTTGGAAGCTGATTTCATACTCAGATTCATCATCAGAGATCATTTACATCAGTTTTTGGGTAAATTTGTTCAAAACACGGGAAGAACACTTCAAGAACATAAAGTCAATGTTCTTCATTTTTTGGGTTGATTTGCTGAAATTTGGAAGTTGCTACAGTTTTAAGTATTGATTCTCATCATAACACGAAGCTACTGGTGCATTCAAATCATCATTTGGTGAAAGTTGGTTGTTCATCATCTCCTACATCGAAGGTCTGTACACAGGTTTGAAAATTGAATCATTTTTTGAGATTGTTTTAATTGAAATTGATGATTCACGCATGTTAGTGACCTAAAACTATAACCATTAAAGCAATCCAATCTCATTTTCATCAAGTTTTGAATCCGTTAGAGCAAAATTAGTGAATTTTTGAAACTTTTATTAAACTCACTTTTTGGTCGAATTGGAGGTTTAGGCTCAGATTTGGATGTTGGTGTAGTTTTTACTATTGATCTAGATCATATTCCTTATCTGTTGGAGCTTTCATAACATCAAATTGAACAACCGTGATTTTTTCTAAAATTTCTATGTTGAAGAACAAGCTGTGATTTTCAATAATTCTCATTTTGCTTATTTGACTGAATTTGTGCGTGTTTTGAGTGTGTTTTAGGTTTGTGAATCATTCTAGATACATTCTAATGCTTTTGGATATACTCAAACTCCAATTTCATCAAATTTGCTAATTTGCTAATATTTCAAAGTTAAGTCAAATAATGGATTTTTCAAGTGTTGATAAGCCTCAATCACTCAATTCCGATTCTAATAATCAGAATATTGGTCATGGATTGATTAAGATTAGAGAAATATATGATTGGACCATTAAGGATCCTCATGTAATCATTGCTAGATATGTCTATGATCGAATAGTTAAAGCTCCTGATTTGCCACCTCATGTGAAAACTCAAGCTTGCACCAATGATTGTCTTGAACTTGTTAAGTCCTATAGACAACATAATCAAGCTTTAACTGATAGGTTTACTGCTTTCGACCAAAAGTAAGATGACTACTTAACTAAAATCAAGTCACTAGAGGAGGAAAATGAGAAACTTTTAAATAATCAAAGTGTTTTGAATGCTCAAATAAACGATCTTAAACACGAATTGACCAACGCTTGGAATGATTACAAACAAGTCAAGAATGAGATTGATAGATTGAGAACGCCTAAGGGGTACTTTAGAAGCATGTTTAATTGCTCAAGTAACCGGCCCTAAGCCTCCCTTAAGTCACATTCCTGATTCGGTCCCAGGAATCATTAAGAAAAACATACCAAGTGCTGTTATATCTCATCTCATATCTGCTTGTGATAACCAGTTGATTGATACACCTATTGTTACTGATGCCTCGTGCAAGTCTACTAGTGTTCCCATTGACATGAATTCCAAACAGGTCATAAAGAATAAAATAGACTTATTGGCTAAGATAGAAGATGAGAAAATGGGTATCTCATTTTAAGTCAAAGCTGAAAAAGCCAACAAGAAAAAGAAAAGGAAAAAGAAGAATAAACACTCCTCTTCAAAGTTTGATGATAAAGAGACTGTGCCTCATCCACTTAGTTTGCACAATCACTTTGTCAAAGCATGTCAAGCTACTGCAGATATGAAGGAAACCTCTAATTTGCAAATAAAAGAGGTTGTGAAAGGAAAAGTCAAAGTTAATATGTGACACCCGAGAATTTCAAGGTTAACTTCCGTTAGACAAATCCGTTAGTTACGTTATAAGTGTTAACTTAAGTAACTAATGCTTAACTAGGCCGAATACGTCCACGACCTTTGGTTGATCACCGAACCCGTCCATATGTGTTATGTGTTCATCATTGATTGTCTTTATGTGCAATGTGATTTAAATACATGACTTATTATTGTGAATAGCATGATTAATTGTAAATACTTGATTATATGAAAATTGACCTGTTTTGGTAGCCAGCGAAACTAACGGGCGAAACTATAGTGTCGCCCGGTAGCCAGCTAAGCTACCCGTTAACTCGTGACCAGAGCTAGTTTCGCCTGGCCAGCGAAACTGCCAGCGAAACTAGCCTCTGATATAAATAAACTTAATAAACCCTAGTAGCCTCATTTGCCTCATTTCACAACAAACACACACATACACTTCTCTGGAATCTGGTCAGCCGAGAATACCATCAAGGGACCGAGATCTTAGCCTCTAGACCATCATCTCATCTCATCTATCGATTCGTGAACCAAACGTGAGTCCCAAAAACCTTTATTTATGTGTTTTCTTTGCGTTTTCTTAAAAAGCTTGACCAAACCTTCATGATATTGCTTGATCTTCTGTAAATATGCTTTAGGATGCTAGATCTATCATAAAGTGGATGACTTTACGTTTAGAATCAAACCATGATGATGATTTATGCAATTTTGGTCATTTTAGGGTTTTGAACTCATTTTGGTGATTTGATGATGAAACTGCATGTAAACGTGTTAAAGTTGCTTGATTTATGTTGGTAAATGCCTATGAATGCTAAATAATGAATTGCATGTAAGATCAGAAGCTGTTAGGTTGATTTTTAGGCAAATCCGTATGTTTGTCGCGACCAGCGAAACTGTCTGTTCTCTGGGCGAAACTAAGTAGCGAAATTATATCTCCTTCCAGCGACACTGACCAGCGAAACTATAGTGTCGCCGGGTAACCTGACCAGACCTGCTCAAGCGAAACTACCGAGCGAAATACCTGAACGAAAGTTCAAACCAGTTTCCCTGCGAAACTAGGCTAGCGAAACTGCGTCAGCAGTTTCGGGCGAAACTAGCCTAGCGAAACTGTGTCACCGGGCAATGCCTAGCGAAAGTGCTGCCCGTGCACCTAGCGAAACTGTCTAGCGAAACTATGCTAGCGAAACTAAGACCTGACCTAAAAACCAAACTTGTGAAATTTGCTTAAGTGTTATGCCATGACTTACATGATTATGCCATGATGAAACATGTTTGATATCTGATTTATATGAACCCTTGTTTATGATCAACCATTGGTGTCGTGTGTCGGTATGTCGAGTCATAGTTGCAACGTGCTATGTTATGGGCCATAGTGACGTTAAGTAAAGATTAGACACGAAACTAATACCTAAGACCTAAACGTGTTCATAGGTCTTCGTTAAACAACAATATTTGGATTACTTGAAGTGTAGCAGTGCAACCAAAGGTGAGTGTCACTAACTTGTTTACCGTGAGCCTGTTTGGGCCACATCGAATAACTTAACGAAAAACAATGCTGAATAAACTCGAGAGTGCTAGGCACCTCACTGATAAACTTGAGAACTCGGGAATGCTCGGCACCCACTTGATGAACTGAAGTGTTTTATGGGAACACTTGTGAACTCTGAACAAACTGTTTTTCTGAAACAAAACTGAAAACGTTTTAATATGGCTAGTGTAGGTTAAAGTCTGAACCACATGATATCACATGTTTTCTAAGGATGCCTTATAACTTAAAAGTCCTCAACTTAATTGTGCCATTAATTTGTGAAAGCGAGGGGATGTTGGGTAGATCTACTGGAGTTTGACAAACTCCGCCCCGTGGCACGGGGAGTGCACGGAGGAACAATATCAGCCTATTTGACCGTGGTCCCGAGAGGACACGGGGGAGGCAAAAACCGCGATGACTATGTCCGCACTGTACGGGATGGCTCGGCCCCCACAAAATAAGTCAGCTTTGGTACAAACTTCCTTAGAGCATGGAACAACGGATTAGCTACCCGCGATATCGGTTGAGTCCTTTAACTTTACGGAACTAGTACATACCCGATGACGTAGGTCACGGAAACTTCATTTATAAACAAAGAAATAATTATGAGCATTGCTTTTCACAAATGAATATTTTGTAAGTACATTTTGACACGAACTTTGATTATGAGACCGGGCCAATGCATGACAAGCCCACTGTGAACTCACCAACCGTTAGGTTGACACTTGCGTGGTTTAATCTTTTGCAGATCGCTAAGGAGTATCCGCTGGAGGTTGGCATGGCACGAGAAGATATTTATATTGTTTAAACTAAACTTGGGAATTTTAAAACAATGTTTATGTAAAGCACGTGGTTAGTGCTAAGACAGTATTTAATACCGCTGCGTTGTATTTGAAACTTTATTTATAACTTGTGTCTGAACTAACTCTGATTCGTTTAGTATTTGTAACTATGGTTGTGGATCCTGGTCTAGTCGCGCCCCTTAACGGTATAAACTCCGTTAGTGGTATTTTGGGGGTGTGACATAATACTACAGTCAAATCTTCCAAACAATATAAGAAAATCTCAAAGAAATCTCAAGTGAACCAGAATGTAGAGTCTGAAGGATCAAACATTTATGGGACTCCACAATCTGATGAGCATCACTTGATTGAGAATCTGAAGAGATTTAATGCTGAACACGTTAACTTGCAAGTGAAGGAGCTGAATATGAATAATGAGGAAGCCAGATCAAAAATGCATTATGCTGCCTCCACTTAAGCCAGATTTGATAATCAAACTCATGCTTAATTTTAAGGTTTTTCAAATCAATACAGACCTGTTGATTGTCATTTCTGTGGGCAACTTGGACATACTGGTTGGGTTTGCGGCTACAATCCCTACAACCAGTACTATCACCAACCAACATTCGGTCAACACATGGGATGGGATTTCACTCATAATCCTTTGTTGGTTATGATCACTATGATAGTGGTTATGGATTTTATGATCCGTGGCCATCTGGAGTGTGGAGACCATATTTGAAGGAAACTGCCTCTGAACTGTCATCATTTGAGCAAGCACAAACCAATTTAATAAATGCTCAAAGGATGACTCGTTCTAAAAGAAAGAAATACAAACAAGTTTGGGTTCCCAAAATACCATCAGTTAAGCCCAAAGTTGTTTCAAATGAATCAACCCTCAACGTCAAGGATCCAATTCCATGAGTTGTGCCCATATTTGAATAAAAATGTTCATTTTTCAGGAGACACCAATATGTGAGACGTAAGTCGATCTGAGGAAGTTCTCCATTTTTTTTACAAAAAAAAATGAAAAATCCAAAAACCCCGAAACTACAATTATCAAATTTAAGCATGGTTTGAGGGGGAATTCGTTAAGTTCTGGTCACTCGATTTGATATATCCGGTGAGGTTTATTTTGTTTGTCTTGATAAGTGCAGTAACAGTTCCAGTTTTCACTGAATTCTTGTGAAGCGTCGAACAAGGGGGAACTACTTTCTCTATGATTGTGTCGTTTGAAGCCTTACAAAATTTTATTGCTAATCAAATGAAGTTCAAAGTGTTGAAGATTTCTCCTACTGATCCTGAATTATCTTAGCTGTAGATTTTGTTGATCTCATGAAGTCTTTTCACACTCTACATCTTCTACTGTCTGCATAATCACAGTGTCTACAAGCTGAATGGTTCCATATGCACAAATCTTTAAGATTCTTAAAAGTTATCACAATGAACATCCCAGTGGCAATGTCTAATCAGAGTGAAGGATGATACTTTGATAAGGTAATTTGGACGATTAGTGTGGAAGATTCGAAAACAAAATACAAAATTTGAAAAATTACAAAAAATCACAAAAATTTGTGTTTCTCAATCTTGTTTTAATTCTCTTAAAAGTAGAAAAGTCTTGTGGTACTATGGGAAATGATAGTACATCTACATGTACATGCCTGACCATGGATATGCTTGGAATAAGACAAAAAGTACTATCATATGATGTATCAGTAGGCTCAACAAACTTAGAAGTAAGAAAATCCCGTGATTACACACTTAATTGCATGAAAATGTGGACCTTAAGTCAAATCAGTTGAAAATTCTTTAAATTCGCCTAAGTCTGAGCTAAGTAAGTCAACCAACACACTCGAGTATTTCTCTAGCGGTAAGTGCTGATTTCAAATCCACCAATAAGTGTGAAACATCACACAACCATCAATAAGTGAGACAAATCTCACATCCATCCATTAACCGTGAACACATCTGCTGAGGAAACTCTGACCTTGTGTTTATGCGTCCATCGTACATGTTCCATGACACGTCTGCTGAGGAAACTCTGACCTTGTGTTCATGCGAATCCAAAAACATACATCCATCTTAAAATCAGTACTTAACACTAAAGAAATAGGGGCATATGTAAAATTATTTTACATTTGTGTGTAGGACAAGTCTGAAGTGCAAAATTGACCTTATGTAGGATAACTGTTGACTTGGTTGAATAAAAGGTCACCACATCTTTCACTAAATTAAACTAAAACATGATAAAAGGCATCACAGTGATTTTGTTGAAAATTACCTTGTTTGAGCTAAGGTGGATAAACAATACTGATGACTGTTAGAACCTATTTGTTAGCAACACAAACCTTTTGTTTTCTTACCTTGTAATTGATACTTTGTTTTGTAACTGACTTTGGATATGTACTTGGTAAACTTTGTTTATGTGTTAGCGTACTTTTTATGCTTCTTAGCGGACTTGTGACTTATGTTCCTAGCAGACTGGTTTTACTCTTAGCGTACTTGTTTGATTACTTATCTTAGCGGACTTGTTTATTCCTAGCGAACTTGTTTACTTAGCAGTATTGATCTTGTTCCTAACGTACTTGTCTTCTTCCTAGCGTACTTGTCTTGTTCTTAACGAACTTGTTAGTGTACTTGTTCATGTTAGCGAACTTGTTATTGCTTAGCGTACTTGTTAGCGAACTTGATAATGCTTAGCGTACTTGTTAGCGGACGTGTTGTTACCTAGCGTACTTGTTAGTGAACTTAATAAGTACTAGCGAACTTGATTTAACTCTTAGCGAACTTGTTGTCCTGATTGAATATTTTGCTGAATACTAGGTAATGATTTTATTGTGTCAAACATTCTTTTTGTCCCAAGCTCTCAGGTAGTATAAATACCAATTGGAAAACCCTATTGGGTACGCTTCAAGGAGTATTTTTCTACAGAGAGCTTTTGTGTGTGTGTTCTTGGTGTTAGTGTGCTTTAGGAATCATCAATGGGTGAGCATTGATGTAGATTCATCCGGAATCGACCATCACACATGATTTCCGCACTTGTGTGATGAATTATATGAGAACAACGTGCTCAAATCTATTTTTCTACAGAGAGCTTTTTGTTGGAACTTAAAATATATGTGACTGACGCCATCAAATCTGTTTACCGAAGCATTCGACTGAAGAATCCATGTGAGTTGATTCAGAGACGCGGGTTGTGATGCTCGAGGCTTGCAGTTTGGACCGAAGACCGTTTTATGGAAAAGTCAACCGTTCGGGTCAACGGTCAACATAAAAGTCAACGGAAGATCGGTTCGAGCGAGTCAAGCTTCGGATTAATTAAATCAACTTTGATTTAATTAATATTTATGTTAGTTTCCTTTCTTGTTTTTCTGTTGTTAGTCACCCTCACTATATATAGTGAGGGTGCCCATTACATGAAAGAGTCTTTGAGTGTGGAGATGATGATTTTCTTGTAGAGTGTGAGATTTCCATTCTAGAGAGAGAGAGAGTGAGTCATGGATTTCCATGAGAGAGTGTTGTCATGATTTCTTGATTGTAACAATTCGATTAATGAAATCATTCGACTTGTTCATCATCATCTCTTATGTTTGATTATCTTTGGTTCTTCTCATCATCATCTTCTCATGGGTTTTTCGAATCTGATCCTCGTTCTTGCTCAAAGTCATGATTCTTGATGTGAAAATCGGTCCTGACAAATGGTATCAGAGCGGGTACCGATCAGATTCATCTCACCGTGAATCTGGTCACTCGAATCTGAGATTTTGAGCTTGAATATGGTGAAGATTTGAAAACTCATTTTTTAAGACTTTTCCTCATTTTTCTTCATTTTTGATGGATTCTGGACAGATCTGATGTTGTTAGATGTTAGGTTATTGTTCATGGAGTCTATCTTGATGATTGTTTATCTTCTACATGTTCAAATATGGTGAAAAAATGAAGATCAGAGCTGATTTTCGTAACTTTGGAGTTTTTCCCATTTTTAGGGTTTTTGAAGAATTTTGGGTTTGATTCTCTGTTTTCTGGGCGATTCTTCATGTTTTCGGATGAAGTGAGGTATGATTCTCAGTGGAAAACGCGTTCCGGATCCATTGGAAGCATCCGTTTCGTCTGATTCTCAACCATTTGGGCAGATCTGGAAAAACACACACTAGTGTGTGTTTCATGGTGTTCTTCGTGTTCTTGAGGATTTCCAGAATTTTGGGGCTGTTTTGATCCGATTAGCTACTGTTTATGGAGTGTTGGTGGCCAGAACATTGTCGTGGATGGTTTATCTTCAAATACCGTGCATCATTATGGGTTCTCCTTACGTTTTTGGACAGATTCAAGTTCACCAAGTAAGGGTTTCCTTGTTCATCATTTTCTAGAATTTGTTCATGTTCTTGAAGTTATGAAGATTGCCTTAGCGGACTTCTGGATGCTCTTAGCGAACTTGTTGAGGTTCTTAGCGGACTTGAGGTTTGCTTTAGCGGACTTGTTTGAAGCTTAGCGGACTTGATGTCATCTTAGCGAACTTGTTCCTTAGCGAACTTCAGGAGTGTCCTAGCGAACTTCTCAGACCTTTAGCGGACTTGTTCGAGTCTTAGCGGACTTGTTTTTCGTTAGCGAATTTGTTTATTGGGTCTTCGTTCGAGACTGTTTCGAAGATTTTTGTTCGTCTAGGATGATAGAGGATGAGCTCACGAGTTCGTGGGTATAAAATTCGAAGCTTTTCGTTGAGTATTCATGGAGATATGGGGGTTTCACGCTTTTCCGGTGGTCATGCGTATCTCCGGTGAAATTTTCCAGTTCATTAGGGTTTACAGGGTAGAAGACGTGTTTTGTGGAGACGAGATGACGTGGCATTTTTGTATTGGCAGCAGAGAGAATGTTTTCTCTCTCTGGTCGGTCCACACTAAAGTCTGTCGAGTTTTGATTGGTTGATGACTTTATGGTGGGACCAGGTACAAGAAAGAACCGTTGGGGAGTAGACTGGCTGTCGAATTCTTACTGGCTGTAAAGTCAGCGCGTGGTCCCCACACCCTCAAAGGAATCGTTCATTTCCTTTTCTAATTAGCTGGAATTGAACTCTCGTGGGACCACCTGATGAAGAAAGTCGTTAGATGGATGTGAGCTGTCACGCTCTTATTGCTGGTCCCCCCCCCCCCTACACACACGGATATTAAATCACAGTCGTCGGATCTCCCTTTTCTGAGCCGCCAGATCTGGATTTTGTGCTTTCTCAGCTCAATTATCATTGGCTAGCCGTCAACTCACGAGGATCAGCCCAAACTACTGTCGGATTTATTAATTTCCAGCCGTAGATCATTTTCGATTCTTAATCTGATTTGTCCATGGACTTTAACAAGGATTGTGCTACTTTTTGAGGATTTAACACAACTAATAATTTTTTTTTTTTTTGCATTTTCGTTAAATTACGAGGTTTTTCTTGTCAGTCTTTAACAAGATTAACGGAGATAACGCCGCGACGAAATCGTGAAAATTTTTATTAGTCTCGGATTTATTCCATTTTATTGGGTTTCTCGTTTATTGACGTCGCGCAACGTTTGCTATCGATCACTGACGGGTTAACTTTATTATCCGGTTAATTACTCAGCTTTCTCGTTATGTCTCTCGGTTTTATTTTTTAGCTGATGCAGCGCTGATGTCAGCTAACCGGATTAACTGGAATCTCAGTTAATTATGGAATTTATCCGTTAAATCTCACGGAGAGCCGTTTCTTGTCGAAAATGGATGAAATTATTCAGATCGGGCCATTTTTATTTCTCAGAAATCTTCACGAAATTTATTTTCGAGCTCGTTTTTCTTCGCCCAAAATTGCGAAGACTCCGGTTATCATTATTTTCGCTCGGGATCTCATATTTTTCAAATTTGACATATTATTTAATTTTTCGCATCCAACCTTAGTCGCACAAATTATTCACAACTGTCAGCATCCGACTTCCAGTTTTTCGCGAGATTGTCCGATTTCAAGATTATTTATCTGGTTTCTCTAGGCAACCGATCGCGACGGTTCGACTCTCCGCATCTGATTTTACGCTTCCGACTTGATGTTTTTGGAGAGATTTAGAGAAATAGAAGATATTATTATGGATTTGGATATCGGGTCGATTATTCGGAGTTAGAGCATTTTCATTGTTTGATTGGTTTATCTCATTCGGTTTGTTGCGGTTGTGACTCCGATGTTCAACATTTTCTTAGTATTGTACCCGACCGTGTGAACCGAGTGAGGGGAGCACTTGGATCTCGACTGGAGAAACGAGAATGGAAGAAGCTTATTCAGAGGGGAAATCTCTACGACAGATTGTCTCCGGTTTATCAGTTTCTCATTGAAGATCTACGACAGAACGATTCTTCAGCAGTTGAACATATTTGAAAGCATCAGTCAAGGGGGAATTGTTGGAACTTAAAATCTATGTGACTGATGCCATCAAATCTGTTTACCGAAGCATTCAACTGAAGAATCCATGTGAATTGAATCAGAGACGCGGGTTGTGATGCTCGAGGCTTGCAGTTTGGACTGTAGACCGTTTTCTGGAAAAGTCAACCGTTCGGGTCAACGGTCAACGTAAAAGTTAACGGAAGATCGGTTCGAGCGAGTCAAGCTTCGGATTAATTAAATCAACTTTGATTTAATTAATATTTATGTTATTCGCCTTTCTTGTAATTTTGTTCAGTTTTTATGTTTTTCTGTTGTTAGTCACCCTCACTATATATAGTGAGGGTGCCTATTACAAGAAAGAGTCTCTGAGTGTGGAGATGATGATTTTCTTGTAGAGTGTGAGATTTCCATTGTAGAGAGAGAGTGTGAGTCATGGATTTCCATGAGAGAGTGGTGTCATGATTTCTTGATTGTAACCATTCGATTAATGAAATCATTCGACTTGTTCATCATCTTTCTCATGTTTATTTATTCTTGATTCCTCTTCATCGATCATCATCTTCTATTCGGGTTTTCGAATCTGAACCTCGTTCTTGATCAAGATCAGGATTCTTGATGTGAGAATCGGTCCTGACAATGATCATGTTAGGCTATACTGTACCTGTCTGAAATATGAAGTGTGTCTCGTTTTGCAGGTAGATATGATCTCATATCAAGTACTTTTCACAAAAATCACTAAAAATTGGAAAATTTCAAGAAAATATAAAAAATAGAGTCACTTTTGTGTTGCAATTTTGCTACTTTTATTTTATTTTATTTTTCTCTTATTTTTCTCTTATTTTTGCATATTTTACTTTAATTTTTCCTAATTTTTCCTTATTTTATTTTATATTTAATAAAACCATAGCTTCCACACATATATCATTCGAATTTATATCTTAAGGATCCTAGATCCAGTATCTCTTCTGATCTTTTCAAATGTTTCGAGACGGAGATCATGCTCTTGATGACCCACATTGAATATCATCATCTTAGGGGGAATTGTTGGAACATCCAAGATGAGTGAAGATGAAGACATTCAATGTATTTGTTCCTTAGTTTGGAGTTAACATCTTGACGATACAGAAGTAAATTGGCGGTGTTCAACATTGGTCATCCCGAGTTGGTGTGTTTTCAGCCTTGGAGATCTCGCTGATAAGCCTTGGAGATCTCGTTTGTTCTTAGAGATCTCGCTAATAAGCCTTGGAGAAGTCATTTGTTCTTGGAGATCTCGCTGATAAGCCTTGGAGATCTCGTTTGTTCTTGGCGACCTCACCAAGGTCTGAAGGCTGTGATTTGTTCTTGGCGACCTCACCAAGGTTTGAAGGCTGCGATTTGTTCTTGGCGACCTCAGCAAAGCTTGGCGACCTCACCAACCTTGGCGACCTCACCAACCTTGGCGACCTCACCAACCTTCGCGACCTCACCACCCTTGGCGACCTAACCAAGGTCTGGAGTTTGAGACTTGTTCTTGGCGACTTCAGAAATGGTCTTGGCTATCTCGTGGAGCTGTTTGGTGATTTGGAATAATTTAACACTCGGATTTGATCTGTAAACGTGCTAATACCTTCGAGATAATGTCAAGACAACTTCAACAACACTCAAGACGACACGCGAGTTGGTTTTAGCCGAGATAACTCAACCGGATCGTTTACCACAAACGAAACTTATTTGATTTAATTTTGTTTCACTCCTTGTTGTTGCTATAAATAGAAGACTTAGGATATTTTGTAAAGAAAGAAGAGAGTGAGGCTGCTAAGTGTGTGTTTTCCATGGTGTAATCTCCTTCTCTCTCAACACTTGTAATCCATTGTTCTTGATATAAAAATAAACATTGAGATTTAAAGATTGTTCTTCGTGTTCTTGGTTTGATTCGTTTGAGCTTTCATGATCGATTCGTTTTCCGCACCTGATTGGTCTTGTACTTGTGAGATCCTCGGGTCTAAGTTGGACCTAACCGTAAAATAGGTAAAGTATGGTCAAATATGATTTGGAACACTTTTGTGGACTTAAAATGACTTAGAATATGTTTACAAAATGTTTTAATAACTTATCGTGCCATAAAACAAGTCGTAGAGACAAAACTGTCAAAATCGGGCGCGTACCGGTAAAACTGGCTACTTAGGATTTTGAATACTTAAACTTGTATTTTCTGAGATTATTTGATGAAAATAAATGTATTCTTAATTGTACAATCATTATTTTCTAAAAGTATTGGAAAATAACGCGTATTGCCAAATACCGATAAAACCCCGCTTCGGGCTTTTTACCATTAATAGTTTTTGTAAAAATGTTTGAGCCCATAACTTGAAGTTATATTTATTGGATTAAATATTTGGTCTTAACCATTAAAATAACATAGGAAAACCCTTATATATTTTGAACATATATAAATCCTTATTTTTTCGAAATGTTATTGAAATCTCAATTATTTATTGTTAATAAATAATCCTTCTAACCAATCGATTATCAACTGAACTATCGAGTCACCATGACGTCAAGACTTGACCATCTAATTGGGAGTGACTTAATTGTCAATCAAATCTATAGTACTTAAGCTGTCTTATTCTTGAGTTAGGACTGCTAGGTTATCTAGATCATCGTCGTCTGTTATTATCTGGACTGCCGAACTCAGGTGAGTTTTACGGCCCCCTCTTTTAAACTGTTTTAAATGCTTTTAGGGGAGAATTCACACTATCTTTTAACATGTTTGACAAGGTAGATAATCATAACAAATATTGATTACATGAGCTATCCGTCTACCCCTATTGTAACATGTTGATTCATGCTATGATGAAATCCCACTATCAATTGAACCCGATTAATTATCACGATAAACGATAACTCTTAAATATATCTATTGGGTTAACACCCTTGTCCTGATTGGTCGCTCCAATCCTGACTCCCGTTTTATAGTCAAGAGGGTACATACAGTTATAATCACCATGCAGTAACCCTGGACAAAATATCATGAGTGGGTAATCAGTTAGTTTAAGAGTTCAAGGTTCATGGTAATAATATACAATATCTCAAAAAATGTCAAATGATTATCTGTTCATCTGTTTGCCTGTTTATCTATTTATCAACTGGTTATCAAACACTATTTATCAAACCGATTATCAATCATTGTTTCTCAAACTGTTATCAATCTAGTTAATCAAACCTGTGAACTCACCAACTTTATGTTGACCTTTTTTAGTGTATGAATTCTTAGGTATTTGACTGCTACATTCATTTTGTGGATGACATATCATTTAGGACCTGCATCTATCATCTTTTGGAGTCATAGTCCCAGCCCGGACACTTTTGAATATTTCTTTGCATAATGTCTATTTTGATGTTGTAATTTAAAATCTTTTGAACCATTGTTTTGTAAAAGTTTTTAAACAAAACCTACTAATGATTTCCGCTGCAACTCGAAATGAAACTCCTTTTAACTTAAAACAACTCATTTTGTTGAACCATTTAGAGGTCATCGTATCCTTGACCATCATGCATCAGTTACACACCCGACACAGATTTTACAGGGTGTGACAATGTGTACAGTTCTCAAGGAAGCTGGCAAGTTTGATGTGACAACCGTTGGAATTCCCGGTCATTTCCCACTCCAGATATATCCAATGCACACACTACTACAAAGGCTGCCTTCCTTGACACGCGAACGATGACACTCGGTCATTTCGTGACGTGCAAAAAAAAGTGTCATATTAAAATGTCAAGAATAGATAAATCTTGAGTATAGATGACGTGCTTTTTTGCGTGTCATGAATTTCTGTCATATTTAGAGAAAAAAAAACGGATGACACTTATAATGTGCGTGTCAAGAAGCCCATGTCGTTTTTTTATTTATTTTCCCGCAAAACTTTTTCAGAAAAAAACAAAATTCAAAAAAAATAATAAAGGTAAAAGAGAGCGCCTCTTTTATGTTTTTGCCCTAATTCCTTCCGCCCCAACTCCCGACTCCCAACTCTCTCGAGCTCTCAAGTGGAGCCACCACCACTACCGGCGGCCGTTGACTCCAGCGTCGACTCCTGCGACAACAAGCGGAGAAGGCCATCCCGCCCTAGTTTGAGACGCGCAGCTCCAGCGGCTGATCATCGTCATCATCTTATGCCTTGTTGCTTTTGGATTCGCCATTGCCGCCAAACGCCGCGTAGCACTGTACATTCTTTCTCTCACACAAATCCAACTGTTTATGTTCAATTCAACTGTTAATTAGGGTTTTGTAGATCAGCTGCCGTATCTGTTTGAATATGTTTAATCTCTCTATGAATTCATATGATCTAGGTTTTTTACATGCAAAAAATGAGCTTGTGTGAACTCGTACATGATTTGCTGTGACTTTTGAGTTGTGATTTTAGCTACAGCTTTTGCGTTTATACTTGCTGCTCTGATAATAGTTGTGCTACTTGTTTTTGAGATGATTGATCTCATCTGTTAGTTGTAACAGATAAATCTGATTTAGTGAAGACATGATTTAAGGTATAAAGTATAAACAAGTTGAGAAGGGTAGAAAGTAGAAAAAAGTTGAGCAATTCTTCAAGGAGAAACAAATCCTGCTATATCTACACAACAAAAATATGAGATATTTACTTATGAAGTTTGCAGGCTAAAAAACAATTTGGGATATGAACCTTTAGAAGGGCAACTTGCAACTTCCATGATGATTTCTTGAACTAACTTTTTGATATGAAACACTATATATACATATAATGTAACCGACTACTCAAATGTATTAAAAATCAGCCACAAACTGGATTGTTATGACTAAGAGTCTCATTCTTATTTTTTTCATAGCAGATATGCAATTAGCTGTTTCAGCTATTAAACCTTTGGTGCACAGGGGACAACCTTGCTATCTTGAAGGTAGAATTGAAGAGTCAAAAGAATCATGTGAGAAGTTTACAAAAGAAGTCACTTTGGTCCAAGATTTTACAATAGGTAACAAACTATAACTCTATTTTTTTGTTGACGGTCTAACATCAGTTACTTGCTAATAATGTACAAGTAGTGTGTTGTTTTAATTCTTATTTTTACAGCCCCTTTCCGATCTTAATGAATAAATCTAAATATAGAACTTTACTATGAGCCACTGGTTTGTTCCATATGTATTTTAAAAAATAATGATCCTTCATTTTTAAGCTTGTATAATCCTTCTTACTGCCTGGGGGTCTCCCATGGGATACGACTACTTTTTGAAGTGGGATTTTACTGGGTATGTTTGTTAGTTTGCTTTGGTACTTTTACTATTTGGTTGGAGCTGCTTGACTGATACTGTTAAAAAAAACTTGCAGAAATGGACTCACACCCTCATCCTACAAAAAGAAACATCCAAGAAGCTTTGAGGTGGCTCGTGAGGGACAACCAACCCGGAGACACAGTGGTGTTCTATTTTTCAGGTCACGGCGTATGGAAACCTGATTTCTTTGACGATGAAGTTGATGGATTCAACGAATCAATATGTACTGTAGATTTTAGAACCGCAGGTATCATTATTGATTATGAAATGAATGACATCATTGTTAGACCTCTTAAAAATGGTGTCAAACTTTATGCCATTATTGATGCTTGTCACAGTTGAACAATTCTTGATCTAACAAACATCTATAGCACAAAAGAGTATGTCTCATTAATCACATTGTTTTTAATAGTTGGTTTTGATATTTAAGTTATTTTGGTGCATTTTTGGTTCATTGCATTGAATCATTGGTTAGATAACAGATCACCGTCTGGTGTTTATAAGGGCACTAGTGGCAAATATGTGATTTCTATCAGTGGATGTGAAGATAATCAACTTGCTGCAGATACATCTGCGAGTAGATCCTCTAGTTGCATTTTCGCTCGGCTTGTTTCAAGGTATGTGTGTTAATGTATTGCCTGCTTTTTGTTGGCTTATCCACGTCCTCTAGGTAATGGTACTTGACAGTATTATTGCGTACTTGCAGCAACTTACGTTTTATTTGTCTTATACACATGCACGTTTTTTTAATTACTCACTGTTATTATTGCACCAACTAGGCACTTTATAATACATTCCAGAAAGGCATTGCTGAATGGAACTAGCCCTACAGATAAGACAGGAGGTTATCATTGTCACTATTTATGGCTATGTTGTCGCAGGTTTGTTAATAATTTTTAGCCAGCTCTATTATTCTTTATATTGGAAAATTATCAAATAATCTAGACGTATTTAAACACTATTATTAAGATGTTGAGTAGAGTTAGTGTGTTAATGACTTATAGGGCTCTGATCTTAGGTGCAGGAGCAAATGGTGACAATGGGGCTTGTTTGGATAGAATCATGTATGGACTAATCTTGCTAATGCATATTACATGGTTTACAAGCATGCAGAAGGTATGTTAAATAGGGGGATCTTACCAGCAGTTTGATCTTGTATGCAAGCATGCATTGGTTGGGATTTGTTAAAACTTTCTTTAAATTATTCCTATAGTTGTTGCTGCTGCTAATTAAGCTGCATCTGTTATAGCTTAAGGTAAGTAAAAAATTTTGTTAAATGACCTATATGCAGGTGGCAATCCAGGAACAAATCACTAGAGTTCTATCAAGGTTGATGCTGCTGGTCCATCAAAGGATGGAAGCATGTAGCTAGCTTCATGCTGCTGGTCCATCAAAGTATAATTAATATATTAATTACTATCAAATGTACTTCATATTGCCAATAGAAAAACCTTTGTAAACCCATGTTAACATTGTAATGTTTGTTATATATATAAAAATGTATTATTTTTCTATAAGTGTATTTTTATTTTGTATTACCAGGTTAATTATCATTGAATATAGAAATTAGTGATTCTAAAAGATTTTTTTTTAAATTCATGACGTGCAAAAATGCGTGTCATCTCCCTTTATGACGGTGGCTTCCTTGAAGTGCATTTTATGACGCTCATTGCGCGTCATCGTTTTCGCGTCAAGAACAGGATGACACACTTTTTGCGCGTCAAGAAGCTTCTTTACCCCGGCTTCCTTGACGCGCATTTGCATGTCAAGAAGACCCTTTCTTGACACGCAATGCACGTCAAGAAAGGCATTTTTGTAGTAGTGACATGCATTACATATTCCATAGACTTAAATGTTAGAGCATATTCCTATGCTATGAGTGTCTCGTGTATTGTATCTATGTGAGCGAGTCTTAGAATGAATTGTAGTGACTATTTGGTTAGTGGCGTACCACATGATCCGGCGGACCATGTGGTCCGGCGTATCAGTTTGATACGCTGGGTGATTAGTCACTTAGTATAAATAGGTTTGTGTTAGAATGTGCAAGGAACCAGTTCAGTCATTCTACACCTTTCTGTGTGTGTTTCTAGAGAGAGAAACTAGAGAGTCTTCTTTGTATCTTCAAGTGATCAATAAGAATTCTCTTATTTACATCCGTTGTTACTATGATTGATTGATACACGCAGTAGTAAGATCGTATCTCGTTTCTACAAGTGGTATCAGAGCATTTGGTTGCTCTACTGCTGTGTTTTTGATCAATTTTCGGAGTTTTAGAGAGAGAAAGCTCGGGTTTGGTAAGTTTTTCTTCAATTTCTTCCAATTCTGTGTGATTCCGAGGATAAAAATGATTTCTGTATGCTCCTGGAGGGTTTTCGCATCATATTGATCCAGTTTTCAGCTTCAATTGTCAAAATTTGTGAAAAACAGTCGATTTTTGTGTTTTCTGCGTCTGGTCCGCTGATAGAGCAGTCTGGTCCGCCGTTTGATCCGCTAGGCAATCTTCATCAGTCTGATCCGCAGCAGTTACAGCGTATCAGTGTGATCCGCTGAAAATTCTGGTCCGCCGTACCAGTTTTGATCCGCCGTATCAAATTTGATCCGCTGAATATATCTGGTCCGCGTCTGATCCGCTGGTATAACTCTGGTCCGCTAGTTCATCTGATCCGGAATCTGGTCCGCTAGTACAAATTTGATCCGCCTGATTGTTTTGGTCCGGAACTGATCCGTTGATTTGTTTTGGTCCGCTGACAGAAAAGTGACTTTCACTAAAACTGACGTAACTTGCAAACCGTTTGGAGTTACGGAACCCAATACCAGCCAAAACGTTCGTCTTTCCGAGATCTAGGACTTGTACCAGCCTACGGCCAGTACCGAGCAGTTTTGACCCTCAAAATCCGCTTGGAAGACCTCCGTTTTTTAGTTCGAAGTTTTTGAAGTATCATTTTACGTTGAAAAATGTCCGATTTTCAAGCGTTTGCGGCTATGCAAAGCACGGTACAAGCTATGCTCAATTTTGATAATGAAATAGGAACAAGTCAGAAAGTTCCCAAGTTGTTAAAATTGGAAGATTATCAAAATTGGAAGCAACGTTTCTCTGCATACATCAGCACAAATGATATTGATTTGTGGATTCCGATTCGAACGCTGTATGTACGTCCAACTGACAATGGGGAATATAAAGAAATTCAAGATTTTGATAAGGATGAACGTAGAAGTTATGAACTTGAACAAAAAGTTTATGGTTATCTTACCATGGCTTTACCTACTGAGCTGTTACATCAATTCAGTACTTGCAAGAAGGCTAAACAATTATGGGATGCTTTATCTGCTCGATGTGAAGGCAATGATCAGTATAAGAAAAGTCGAAGGAAAGTGTTGAACAAAGAATTTGAAAATTTTCAACAATACGACAAAGAAAATATTTCTGCTCTTGTTTCAAGATTTTCACATCTTATTAGTGAGATGAAAGTAGTCAAGATTGAAAAGACCGAGGAAGAATTGAAAGAGAAATTGATGGAAGCATTACCAGAGAAATGGGAAAATTATGTGTTGTTGCTTACTCATGATAAAGATTATTCCACATTATCATTTCATGATTTGACTGGAAAGCTTCATGCTCGAGAAATGGAAATGATGAATTCAAACAAGTCCACTGCTCAATTACAAAATCCTGAGTTATATCATGGACAAAATTCTGCAAGTATCAATGCAAAATCTAAATCATCTTGTTATGATACATCAAATCCACCTCAAACAGCATTTGTTGCTGATCATGGATCAGGAAAGTATGAGAGTTCATCAAGGAGGTGCAGTTTCACTACTCCTGATAGATCATCTGCCAGTTCGATTAATGGGAAGTCAGCTGAAGATTTAGTTGCGTTGTTATCTGGATTCATATCATCTTCTTCTGGCGATATATTTAGTCAAATTGGTAACTCTTGTCTATATAGAGAGGATTTAGATCATATGGATGAAGATCAGTTGAACAAATTAGATTTGGAGTGGCAGTTTGCTATGCTAACTGAAAGAGGTAGAAGGTTTATTAAGAAACATGGAACGACATCTATTTTTCAAGGAGACAAACTTGGTTTAAATAAGTCACAGATCAAATGTTTCAAATGTTCCAAATATGGTCATTTTGCTCGTGAGTGTCCCGCAAAAGAAAAGGTGGTTCAGACAGCTGATAAAACTTCTTCACCTCAAATTGCGTTGACTGCTATTTCTTCTGCATCAAAAGAACAAACATCGAATGAAGGTTATGATTGGGCTGCTGATTTTCCTGATGAGTCTTGTTTTGTTGCTCAGATTGTTCACAGTGATGACGAAGAAGAGATAACAGATTCTGATTCAGATGTTAGTAGTTATGGAAATAGTGGTTATGAATCTGTCTGTGAGTTTTGTTCTCAAAAGGATAAAATGATTCAAGGTTTAGTTAAGGAAAAAGAAGATTTGGTTGCTGATAGAGAAAAGTTTGAAGGTATGATTCAAGAGTTCGAATCTCAAAAAGAAAAGTTTTCAGATCTTCAGACAGAGTTAATCGAAAAAGAGTTGCAGATTCAAGGTGTTGAGCAGGAATTTGAAAAGAAATTTACAAAATTGTCTGAAGAAAAGGCTGACTTAGTCAAGGAAGTTGCGAAATGGAAGGCAGAAGCTGAGGATGCTGCCAATGATTTTAATAATTTGTTTGAAAAGTCCAAGATTAAACTTGATTTACTTACCAAGGCTTCTGATGATTCGGTTGCTAAAATTGAAGCATATCAGCTTGATATGGAGAAGTTGTTAGATGAGAAGCGAGAACTGGCAAGAGTAAACAAGTTGCAAAATGCAAATTTGGATATTCAAAAAAGAAACGAAGATAAACTTGAGAAGGAATTGTTGGCCGCTCTAGATGAGTTGAGATTGCAAAAGTATGAAACTAATAAAGTGGCAAAGAAGCTAATTGCATCAGAAAAGGAGTTGGCTGAAGCTCTTCCAAGAATTTCTGAATTAAAGATTGAAGTCATTGATTCAAAACGTCTTTTGAACAATGTTACTAACTCACAATCTTTTACAAGTTTCCTGGCCAAGGATGATAATTTTGAGAAGATGTTCAACAAAACTGTGTCACCACCAGGAAGTCTCAAAGAAGGCGTTCATGATTTGAAAGACAAGGGTGAGATTGGTGATTATTCTGAGTTTGTTGGTTCCAAATCTGCTGAAGAAAAGCAAAAGGAAAAAGGCAAAAGTATTGAAGCTTCTGAAGTTCAAAAGGTTGTGTCTGGGTCTTCGTCTTCAAAAGCTGACATTGATGAAACAATTATCAATGCTCCAAAAGATATCAAGAAAGTTAAAGCTGAATTTTCTCGTCTTGCAAAGAACGGGCATAAATCATCCGATTCAGAAGAGAAAGTTTCTGGAAAATATACAGGTTTGGGATTTCAAAAGAAACAGGTTGATGTGAATGTTTTAAAGGTTCAACAGCAACAGCATTTGAAGAAAGTTAATCTGAAGCAAGTAAAGAAAGAAGTTTTTAAAGCTGACAAAGTTCAACCCGAGAGGTTCTACAAACTCAAGGGTTCGGAACAAATATTTTCTGATAAAGAATTCCCGCTACATTGTGTAGATGCTCGGAAAGTTGCTGAAGTTTTTGTGACGAATGTTGATTCAAAGACTAAGAAGCAACAAGGTGCTAAATATTCTTCTGGAGGATCCAATTCTACTCCAAAGAGCCCGACATCCAAATGGGTTCATGATCATCGATTTCAGGTATATGATAATTTTTATGATCACTTTGGAGATGAATATGTTTGTGAAGATATGCAGGTTCTAAAACGAAGAAATGTACACAATCGCTTGTGTTACAATTGCCGACAAAAAGGGCATCTGGCACAAGATTGTCCGGTTTCTGCTGCTTCTAGTTTAAGGAAAGGAAAGGTTCCATTTGTTGGTAAAGCTGCCAAACAACGATTCATTGATGAAAATGGCAGAGTATTTGATGAATACCCACAACCTACATTTTTCAAAACTCAAGGAAGATTTATTCCACGTTTTCAAAATGTTCCATATGTAGGTTGTTCGTCCCAATCAACTGTGACAGGTTCATCAGATACCGATTTACCAAAACAACAAATCTGGAAACCTAAAGTGGTTTCAAAAGGAAATCAAGATACTGGTCGACCAGAAGCAATTCGCTTCGGGTCATTTATAAACTGATGTGTTTGACCAGTGTGCAGGTACTTCTAGAAGACCTATCGGTGATTGAAAAGTTGCTGATGGAGGAATATTCTGCTGATTTAACTTAAATTACATGCAATATCAAATTTCAAAACTGAAAATTTTCTGAAAGCTAAACTTGAAAGGTATCCATGTCGAAAGGTCAATTTTCTTTCTTTTATATTTCGTATGTAGTTTAGGGGGAGAAAATTGAAAATCAAAAATAGCGTCTTTGTGTTTTTGTTGGTATTAAAATGAAAATCCAAAAATAGAGTTTTCATTTTAAGGGGGAGAAAAACAGAAAATACAAAAACATTGAAAAAAATAGAAAAATTTCAAAAACATTAAAAAATGAGAAATTGTATCCAACATGATTGGGAAATGATGGTACATTGGCGTACGTGTCTGACTCATGGATAAAATAGATGAAAAAGCCATAAGATCATTGTTTGATGTACTTGGTAGGCTCGGCATTAAATCAGAAAGTATACAGATGTGATAAACACATTAAATACTAATGCTTGACCAAGTGGACAACATCTTGATGCATGTCTCATGATATCAAGAAAAGATATGTGAAAAAGAAAATGAGAAGTCATTGTGTATACATGTGTTCATTTTGCAAAGATTTAAACTTGTTTGATTTTCTTTATTTTGTCAAACGATCGGACTTTCTCTGCGTATCGAAAGATCGACCTGATTGTTGTTCGTTTGACGTTCTGCTTTATTTTCTTTGGTGTTTCGTATAACTCATCGGACTTTCTCTGCGTGTACGGGAGTACCGACCTGATTGTTGTTGAGTTATACAATTTCAACTTGTTTTATTTTCTTATTTTGTTAAATCCGAGGCCTTATCTGCGTATCGAAAGATCGACCTTAAGGTAGACGATTTAACGTTCTTATTTCTTTTTGCATGGAACACAGTTGACTGTATCATGAATATAATCATTATGTGATTAAATCACAAATGATATCACAAAGTGTGATATAAAAAGCAAAAACATATCTGAGTATGTCTGATAGTGTGGGGTACACTGGTCAAAGCAAGCTAGATCAATCAATAACATATCCAGATGTTATGAGTATGATTGTGCCTGAGTTTAAGATGGACAAATTATACCAGTAATCGACATGACTTGTGTGTTGAAGTAATTGAAATTGAAGTGGAGTTCAGCATGATATGACCAATATGATCCCAAGTTGTGATCTTTCTCACAAAAGACAAAAATAGTGTCTGATTTAGTATTGCATTTATGTTTCATATCTGAAAAGATCAAAAAGATTTTCGGTGTGTTTTGATGTAAAGTTTCAGAAAGCCAAAAAGATTTTGTTTCTTATTTGTTTTCGACCGATCAATGTGTGATACGAAATCGAAATTTCAAACTATATCTTGGATTCTCGAAGAGAAGTTTTGCGCCAAGATTAAATTAATTTTCAAAAGAAAAGGAAACCGCGTTTCTGTCTTCTGAAATTGCAGGTTATATGTTTCAAAGACTCAAGCATGGTGAAAGGGGGAGTATGAAGTATCTTTCACAATTGGATCTTGAAGTTCAACGATAGTTCAAGAGTGATCCAGCCATGCGAGCTCTATTTCTGACAAGATTTCAAGTCAAAGATCGGATGCAGCCATGTTGAAGATTGAAGACTGAAGTTTAGTTAGAGAATAGATACACTACACGTTAAGGGGGAGTTTGTTAGAGCATATTCCTATGCTATGAGTGTCTCGTGTATTGTATCTATGTGAGCGAGTCTTAGAATGAATTGTAGTGACTATTTGGTTAGTGGCGTACCACATGATCCGGCGGACCATGTGGTCCGGCGTATCAGTTTGATACGCTGGGTGATTAGTCACTTAGTATAAATAGGTTTGTGTTAGAATGTGCAAGGAACCAGTTCAGTCATTCTACACCTTTCTGTGTGTGTTTCTAGAGAGAGAAACTAGAGAGTCTTCTTTGTATCTTCAAGTGATCAATAAGAATTCTCTTATTTACATCCGTTGTTACTATGATTGATTGATACACGCAGTAGTAAGATCGTATCTCGTTTCTACATTAAATTGCATGATTAATGTGCTACATGCCGTAGATTTCCATTGCATTCCTTTCATGCATCGGTAGTTTAGAAAGTTATCGGTCACACACGCGGCCTAATCGGCATACACGAACGTTGGTGATGTTTCCATAATAGGTTAAATAAGTATGTTAATAAATATTCCAATGCCTATTAATATATTTTGATGATTAAAATATATTTATGTTTTGTTTTATTTTTAACGCTAGCGTTTCATGCGTCACAAGTATTTATTTAACCGGGTCTAAATGTACACAACAATCACACCAACGAACCATTCAACATCAAATAATAAAAGAATAATTTTACTTAAATCGTGTTTATATCCGTCATACAAAGATAATACCCGATCTTTACCAAAACAACTAGACAAATGTTTAACCTATTACGAATTACGTAGTCAAAACAATTTATTTATCTCTACGTCACCTTCTTGTAAAAAGAAAGAAAAAGAAAAGCGGTATTGCTTTCTTTTGTTTTCTTTTCCTACGAATTTTAACCATCTACATCACTATCATTCACACATAGCCATCATCTCTGCAAAATGGTACAAATCTTCTCCACAAAGTCAACCAAATCAAAACCTCAGTTCCTATCTTCTACACAAGACCAAACACATGACACCATCCATTGTTTTCCTTATTTCTTTTTAGCAAGAGTTTACTTGCCTTTCTCCATGAAATTAAACTTGCTCCATCATTTTGAAGAAAATAAAGAGACCCACATCCCTTCCATGAAATTGACTCTTAGAGGAGCATAAAGTGAGAAGATGCTTTCTGTAAATAACCACCACTAAGCTACATTCATATTCCCAAATGTTTAATTTGATCAATCATAAATATGTTCCCAAATCCATGGCTGCAAACACAACCCTTAGAGAAACCCACATCCTTGTTGCATTTCAAGCACTCTAAAAACCCTACAAAACTCGCCACTCCTGCTCTTTAATCTCGGTTCATAATAGCTCATTGCAACCCATGTTGTGAACTCACCTGGCCCATCAATATCTCGGATAACCATCACCTTCATCCATGATTACGAACTCAGCAGCTCCATTCCTCCTTTTCAAGCATTAAACCCAGCCAAAAACCAAGAAAACTCGTCTCCTTCACCCTTCAGGTCTGGTCAAAACTTTAGTAGCCCAACTCCCTCCACTCTCACATAAGATCACATTTTTAAACCACCCTTTACACCAGGTCGAGTCCCCCTTGTATTAGCCCCAAACCCACCAGTTTGCAGCTGTAAAATAGTCCTCTACCACCCTTATTCCAAGTATGAAACCCACCCCCTTCAGCCCCTAAACCTGTTGCGATTTCCAACCCCCCAAAACACTCGAAAACCCACTTGTTTGCCTGTTTTGTTCACTGTTTTGAAATAGCAACTCTTGGGCTTCTTTGCACTCACTTTAGGACCTGAATAAACTCCTCAATATCTGTTAGTTCATGCCCCAAAACATAGCTACAAGAAACACTATATTATCCACATGAAATCTTGAGAAAACCCATTTTCCGACCCAGTTTCTGACCCAGATCGCAGCAGCAACTCAACAGCCTTTTTGGTCTATATATCAGTCCCAGAACACTTGTGATACATGTATATGACTCACCCCTTGACCCCTCTTTGTTTCGGTTACAAAACAGCCCCAACCCCCCCCCCCCTCGTTCGGACCCACCCATTTCAATACCGAAAGCTCACGTTTGCATGTTGTTTTCTCACTGTTTTGGACCAGCTGACATCCTGCACGTTTTCAAGCACTAATAAGCTATATTTAAACATATTTTAAGTGTTTCAAGTGGTGGTTATGTCCCGTTGGTTCCTCCTACCTTCCCGTCGCTCGTTTACGTGAGAAAACCCTCTTTTTCTTCATGTTTTTCATGCACGTTTAACTCGAATACTTATGTTTTATATAAAATATCTTGATGAACTATACACATTACACACCCTTGTGGTTTCTAAAAAAAAAACACAAGGTTTAATTTCATGAAGAATCGATTTCAATAAAGTTGGTGAAAAATGTTAAAAATGTTTCAACTAATCAAAAGTTGGGCATATGTTGTTGTATATGTTTAGATGGTTAATATGAGTGCTAAATGTCTTTATGAAACATATAAAAAAAGTTGGTAAAACTAGTCAAAATATTTGGTTTGACTTTTTTTGACTTTGATGGGTATATGAGGTTCTTGACATGCTATGTTGTTCATATGATAGTTCGAGGTGGTTAGAAATGATTATTTAGGATAAGTGGTAAAAATCATATCAATAGTTTGGTTATAAAAGTCATGTTACAAAATAATTAGTTTGGTTGACATTATTAGACTTGGAAATGTTTAAAAATGTTAGGAATCTTTGAGATGGTTATTTTGGTGTTAAAATGGTTAGCTATGACAGAGACGAGTTTATAAAAGTTAATCGGGTCGTTTAATGAAAAATAACATATTTGGGTATATATATATATATGTATATATACGGATTTTAGACTCTTAAATACCAACTAAGTTAATACTTTGGTTCATTAAATATAATATTTGGACTTATATATTATTGTTGGGCCAAATAATAGTTATTCGAGCTTAAACTAAGGTGTTAGGCTCAAATAAATAGTTTTGGGCTAAAAATAAATAAATTGGATTTTTGAATATATATTGGGCCATTAGATACATTGTTGTGCTTAAAATACACTTAATTGGCTTCGTAATGGTTTTTGGGCCCAATGGACCCAAGTTGGCCCACAACGAACCCAACGTTGTTAAATGATGTCTTTACAACTTGTGGTGTTAAATAATGTCAATCGATTCAAAAACGATATTCGGTTTCTAAAACCGACACCAAATGAGAAAATTAAATTTTTAGAGTTATAACATTTAAATGGATAGTTTTTGGGAAGTTGGCTTACTACTGGAAAAATATAACTACAAATATATTAAATATTTTATTTCGTTACACGACATTAAACAAGTCAAGTCGAGTCGGGTCAAAACCCGAAAGTCAAAACTTGGAATACAAATGTTATAAGGTTATGCATTTGAAACATAGTTTATATATTTGAAGCGTCTTAAATGTATTTATATTTCGGTTTACATATACAAATCACAAACTTGTCGTCACAAAACGTTTTACAAATCATATGCAACACGAGTAGTGTTGAGTAAAAGGCTACATCACGCACTTGCTCATATTCACATACTGAGACCGTAGGTGTCTAAAATTTGTTTTAGGGCACGCTAGGTTGGCATCCATTTCATTGCTACATGCAGTTCATCACTCACGGTTTCAGGTGAGTTTCACGGCCCCTTTTACATTGTTTACATTGGGGGAGAATTACATGCATTTCAATTACATCTTCATCTGGACACAATTTACGATACACATCGAGTACTTGAGACATCTTACATATCACATTAAGTCCCTTCATAACTGGACCGTTAATTATGTTACCAAGCGAGGTAATGATGGATAGTATAATCGGACCGGACAAACCCTACCAGCGTTAGTCGCGCTAACTTTGGTTGTAGGCCAAAATGAGTACATCATTGGCCTAATTTACATGCTCATGTCGGTGATAACATGTTGCATGGGGGCATACATTCAGTCGAGCGTCGGTTCCAGTGACTCAGAGTGATGGTTAATTGTGCATGTACAACACATGTCATGAAAAGTAGTTATTGTGGTCCATTTCAAATCATTTCCATAAAAATATACATTATAAACCTGTGAACTCACCAACATTATTATTGACCGTCTTAAGCATGTATTTCTCAGGTAATTGATCTTTTGGATTAAGGCATTTTAGGCATGCATTCAAGTGTCATCATGCTAGGAGTTCATCTTTTGGGACATTCATTGTTATGTTCATGTCATATTTCGAGACGTTTTCATCCCACTTAGCTTCCGCAATTCTATACAATTTATATGTAACATTTATGGTTGTAATGTTTCATTACAAAAATGTCCTTTCAAATTCATATAGTGTTGTTCAATGTAACTTGTTTTGATGATCCATGGTGTCACGATCCCGCGGGAAGCCACCGTGGTTGGGGTATGACATTTGATGAAAAGGTCTTCGAAGAAATTTTTGTTGGATACAAACATTCAATGAGAAAGAGTTTACAATAATACTTCTAAGACGATTAAGAACTGTTTTCATGTTGATTGCTAAAGACATACTTTTCCATCAGCAAAAATGGGTTCTGATCGTGGCTTTGATTATGACGCTTTCTTTGACTCTTTCTCTAAAGCAAGTAGTGATTTTGATAATGAAATTTCAAAAGAAGACATAGCTTCGGCTATGTATCATATGATGATTCAGAATGGTTCAAATGTTCCAAAGCTTCCTATTGCTCCTACTACATCATCTTCCTCTAGTTAAAGTATTTCAAATTTGGAGAATGTTAGTTCATCGGATGATGATGAGAGTGATTTTCATGAGGCTGAGTCAGGACCGATTGATGATACAATTCTTTTACCGAGTAAAAGTTCATCTTTTCCTTCAACTAACTCGGATGTTGCAGAATTGAATATCAATAATCTTGAAGACAATGTTGTGGTTCCAGATGTTCCTACTCTCAGAATTCATAACATAGATCCACAAGACAACATTATTGGTGATCCAAATTCTGGTGTTCGCACAAGGCATCAATTATCCAGTTTAGTCGATGCACTAATTGCTGAGATTCGTGATTCCGGGATTCAAGATGAAGTTTTTCATTCATGCTTCTTATCTCAAGTTGAGTCTACAACTGTAGAGCAAGCATTGCAAGACTCTTCTTGAGTGGAGGCCATGCAGGAATAATTGCAACAATTCTAGAGAACCCTGCGGTACACGTTGGGTATTCGAGTTCAAGAAAGAAGATAGAGGCATCATCATTCGAAACAAAGCTTGATTGGTGGTTCATGGCTTCTCTCAGAAAGAAGGGATCAACTTCAATGAAGTTTATGCTCCAGTAGCTAGAAAAGAAGCGATTCGCATTTTCTTGGCATTTGCAGCTTACAAAGCTTTAAGGTGTATTAGATGGATGTTAAAAGTGCTTTTCTAAACGGGAAGATTCGTGAAGAAGTTTATGTTAAGCAACCACCTGGTTTTTATAATCCTGAGTTCCCTGAGAGTGTTTACAAGTTGGACAAAGCCTTGTAAGGTCTTCATCAAGCTCCACGGGCTTGGTATGAGACTTTATCTACACACTTACTTGAAAATGGTTTCAAACGTGGGAAGGATGACTGCATATTATTTTCAAAGAAGACGGGGGTAGATCTGCTTTTGGTACAAGTTTATGTCAATGACATTATATTTGGCAGTATAAATGACAAGCTCTGCAAAGAATTTGAGCTTGTGATGCAAACAAAGTTTGAAATGAGTTCCATGGGAGAGATGAATTACTTTATAGGTCTTCAAGGGAATTAGTCAGAGAAAGGCATCTTTTTGCATCAGATGAAATATGTTCATGATGTCTTGGCCAGATTCAAGATTGGCGATGTTCGAATTCTAAATACTCCCATACAGTTTAATCATGGTCTTGTGTAAAGGATTATTTTAGGCTTACACATTAGTTTTTGTTAACAAATGTCTTTGGTCTCTCATTGTAACTAATAGTGGGCTTTATTAGTGGTTTTTGTGGTTAATTGTATAGGGTTAAGTGGGCCAACTGGGGGCCTGGTCGAAATTAGGGTTGAGGAGGTTATGGTTTGCGAACTCTATATAAGCAAATCATCACCTACATGTTTTGGTTGTTGATGTTGGTTTTCCTCAACCCAGTTTTGGTTTCATTGGTTGTTTAATATGAATTCTGCAGTATTATATCGCATACAAGTAAGTGTTTATCGTATTTCATAGTTTACACTCATTATCTCTTCCTTGAATCATCAATGAGACGTTATTCCGGAACCTCTCGTGTGACTAATATCGTGTACGATCTGATCTCGATCCTACACTTGGTATCAGAGCCAAGAAACGAGAGTTTCAAGGCTCACACGATATCTGATTCAAGCATATAACGATTTTCCCCAAGATTTTGCACGTTGGCAGTCGTGTTTTCCTTCAGAATTGCAGGTTTTCGCATTGATTTGAGGTGTTTTCGGATCGAATTTGGCATTTTTGGTTTAGAAAAATCAAAGTTTCGGTTCGGAAAAGCAAGTTTTCGGATCACTTTTTGGTATTTTCGGTTCGGATCGCAGCGATCTCCGTTCGGACGACCCTGTTCGGACAAGTGGTTCTCGGTTCGGGTTGATGTTTTTGGTTCGAATTGTGTTCTCGGCTCGGATTGTGTTTTCGGTTCGAATAGTGATTTCGGTTCGGACAAATGGTTCTCGGTTCGGGTTGCTGTTTTCGGTTCGGATTGCGTTCTCGGCTCGGATTGTGTTTTCGGTTCGAATAGTGATTTCGGTTCGGACAAGTGGTTCTCGGTTCGGGTTGCTGTTTTCGGTTCGGATTTCATTCTCGGCTCGGATTGTGTTTTCGGTTCGGATTGTGTTTTCGGTTTGGATAGTGATTTCGGTTCAGACAGAGGTTCTCGGTTCGGGTTGTTGTTTTCGGTTCAGATAGTGCCTCGTCTCGGACAGATCTTTTCGGTTTGGGCTGTTGTGTTCGGTTCAGATATCAGGTTCTCGGGTTATCACTTGAAGTTAACCAGACTTGTTAAAATGGACTCAGAAATCTCCACTACTACACTTCACATGGATGCAAAAGTTGGAACAAACACTAGGCCTCCTCGACTTGTGAATGGAGAAGATTTCATGAATTGGAAATATAGATTCATAAACTACATTAACTATCATGATGCGAGGGTTATGCGGTCAATTAATAAGGGAAATTATGTTCCCACGGTAATTGTGGCTGGAAAATCTGAGGAAAAGCCATAAGCAGACTGGTCTGATGAGGATTGGGAGAAGATAGAGAAAGATGCAAAGGCACTTGCAGCCTTGACTATGGGACTATCTCCTAAAATTGCTGATGGTTCTAAAGAATATACAACTACAAAGGAACTTTGGGATGCACTAATTACTACATTTGAGGGAAATGATGACATGAAAGAAAGCCGACGCGAAAACTTGCAAGAAGAATTCAACATGTTCTGTCATGTTCTAGGAGGAAATTTTGAAACTCAAATGCAGAGGTTTGTAAAGATAGTTACAGCTATGAGAGAAGCTTCAGTCACATACTCCCAGTTGAAGTTAACAAGAAACTACTGAATGCCCTGCCACTTAGCTGGGATAGTAGTGTTGAATTGATAAAAAGAACTGTATATCTACAGAAGTCCACTCTCGCAAATTTTATGTCTACACTTCGATCGTTTGAGGTTAACAAAGAAAAGCGTGCCCGAAATTCTAATGTATGAGCCTCTATGAATCAAGCGTTTGTTTCTCAGACTACGTCCAATAATGGTTACCAGGCTGGTGCTTTAGGAACTCAGACCAGCACTCAGACCGCTTTTGTCTCTTAGCCCACTGCAAGTAACTCATCAAATGTTGTGACCCTGGATGTATCTAAACTAACAAACGACTATAGCTTTGCACTAGGAGTTGGAATCATGAGCTGCTATCAAGCTCTCATGGCTGGAACATTGTTACCAGGTGACCTAAAAGATGATGATTTGAATCAAGTGAACACTGATGATCTTGAACATATGGACATATCCTATTAATTGGGTATGCCAGCCTTGCATGCTAAGCAATTTATGGCAAAAACTGGGCGAAAGGACTGGAATGCTAGAAAGGGAGCAAAGATTGCTTTCAATAAAGCAAATCTGAGGAGCTACAATTTCAATGAGTATGGTTATTATGCTCGAGAATGTACAAAACCAAAGGCTGAGAAGGAAACCAGAGGGTATGCTGATAAGAAGGAAAGTGTCGACAACAACAAAGCTCTGGTGGTACAACAAAGCGCTGGCTATGACTGGTCTGACCAAATTGCAGACTAATGCATAAGTCATGCTCACATTGCTTTACGTGCTGAGGAAGAAGCTACTAGTAACCCACCAGATAATGTGCATCATGCGCTCATGGCAACAATGCAGCCAGGCACCAGTGAGCTTCCCGGTAACAATGTCAGTTCTTGATTAATGATTGGCAATCTAAATTTACTAATGTAAGTATAAATCGTGAGAAATCTGAAAAGGAAGTTATAGAATGTAAGGAACGCACTAGAGTGTTTAAAGAATAATATGAAGCAGCCAAACAAGAACTGAAACATGTTGAACATAGTCTAAGTGATTACAAGTGTGTGGTAGAATAGTTAAAACTAAGATAGAAGAACTAAAAGGGGAAGTTCTAGATCTTAGAACTAAACTTAGCACTGTCCAGTCTATCTTAGATAAACATCAGAAAATTCATTCAAAGATGATGGAGGCCAATCAGCATTTTTATAACTCTAATGAAAGAATTAAACATGTAAAAGCTCAATCAGGATTAGGACGTTACTCTGAAGCAAATGTTGAAACATCCACTCACAATATCCCTCCCCCTTTAATATGTAACATGATTTCTCTGCCTCTTATTGCTGAGTAGAATGAAAAAATGGCTGTTGTTGAAAAAACAGCTACATATGGTAAAAAGGCAAGCATGTCTATTGAAAGCAAGCTTGCTGCATGTCCTATAAAAATTTATGCTCCTCCTACTCACACTAATAAAGTTGTTTCATGCGAACATAATGTAACTGTTAAGAAGGACAGTGAATACAATGTGGAGAAGGACAGTGAATGCAATGTTGAGAAGGACATTGAATGCAATGACTCTAAATCTAACAGAGTTGAGTTTCCTAAGTTTACTGCTGATGTGTCCAAGTTCGCATCTAAACTTACTGGATCAAACATTTTTGGTGATCAAAATTCTTTTAATGTGTTTTTAGTAGGTAAAACTGATAATTATGTGAAATCGGTGAAAAAGGGAAAGGGACCACGGGTTGCTGGTTCCCCAACCCCTGGATTGTTTGTGTTTTGTAATTCTGATAGTGCTGTGAATGTTAAAAAGGAAAGGGAGTCTAAACCCCAAGACTTCGTTCCATATCCTGAAGTCACCAATGCCTATGATCAACATGTGCCAGTAAAGAAAGAATATGTTTTGCCCACTCGTCCTGAAGGCAAACCATATTGGATCCACAAACATGCTGCTAAACCAAAATGGCAGTCCACAGGGCGACATGTTTCCCAACCTCATGCTTATCCTAAGAAGCAATCATGTCACAATTGTGGTAAACCTGATCATGTTACTCGAAATTGTTTGAACACACCATATCAGCCTTACTACCCTAAGAAATAGCAACATAATAAAGTTTCAAACATACAGACACATAATCATGTTGTTCAAATGTCACCAAAACCAGCTGTGATGATGAGACCACCTCAACAAAAGTCACCCAACTTAAAACAAGTCAAATTTACAAAAGGTGTGTCAAAAAGGGGTACAAAGGGTCAAAATGATCGTTGGAATGTTCCAAAGGTGGTAAATTTTAATTATAAACAACAAGGTGTTTACAACAAACGTTTTAATCAAAAGAATAAAATTTCTGTTGCAACATATAAGTGGAACGTACCTTTTGTTCCAAACAGTAGACCTGAACTAATGACTCTCACCAGGACTGCACAAAAGTTTTCAGACCCAAGCATACCCAAGAAAAATCAAACACTGGTTCATGTAGCACCTACATGAACAAACCCAGACCTGTTATGGCCTGGGTACCAATCTCTAACTAATCTCCTTTTTAATGCAGGAACAACCAAGGAGGACTGTTAACAACCTTTGGTACGTTGACAGTGGTTGTTCCAAGCATATGACAGGGGACATGTCTGTGCTTCAGAACGTTCAAGAATTCGATGGTGGATATGTTTCCTTTGCAGTAGGTGTTGGAGGTCACATCAGCAAAAAGGGTACCGTGAGAAATGGTTGTCTCAATTTCAATGACGTCAACTTTGTGGAGCAACTGAACCACATTTTATTGAGTGTATCACAAATTTGTGATAGAGACTATCCTGTACTGTTCAACAAAAAGGAATGTTTAATTTTAATGCCTGGATACTCCATTCCTGATGACTGGGTGCTAATGCGTACTCCTAGATATGGCAATTCCTATGTGTTAAATACGAACAAGCCACCTACTACTGAAGTAGCATGCCTGCTTTCCAGAACTGCTAAGAATCATGCACAACTATGGCATCGACGTATTGGTCAAAATAATGTGAAGCATCTCAATCGCCTTGCTAGAGGTGAACATGTTAGAGATCTTCCCATCAAAGATTTCACAATGAGAGAAAATTGTGTAGCCTGTGTTAAGGGGAAGTAGCACAAAAGACCACATAAACCAAATCTTTTCAATTCTGTCGCGGCTGTACTCCAACTTCTGCACATGGACCTTTTTGGTCCAGTGAGTATGTTCAGTTTAAATCGTTGTGCTTTTTGTCTTGTTATTACTGATGATTACTCACGTTTTACATGGGTGTTCTTTTTGCATACAAAAAGTGAAACTGCAGAGGTGTTGAAGGCATTCATTAATGTAATTGAAAACAAGATCAACTTGACAGTGAAATCCATCAGAAGTGATAATGGAATAGAATTTAAAAATGGTGAAATTGATGCATTTTGTGCTGCAAGAGGAATTGAACATCAATTTAGTGCACTATACACTCCGCAACAAAATGGGGTTGCTGAACGTCGCAATAGAACTTTAATTGAAGCTGCGCTTACAATGCTATGCGACTCAAAGTTGCCTACGATGTTCTGGGCTGAGACCATAAATATAGCATGCTATGTACAAAATAGGGTGCTGATCAATAAGCGATTACAAAAGACCCCCTATGAGATTGTGTACAGAGAAAAACCAAAAATTGGACATCTTCGAGCTTTTGGATGTCCATGCACTGTGTTAGTTCATGATGATATTCCCAAATTTTCTGCTACAGCTGATGAGTGTTATTTTGTAGGTTATTCAGCCAGCTCAGCTTATCGAGTCTTTAATAAGACAACTAAGAAGGTGGTAGAATCCAAAAATGTGGAATGGCTTGAAGACAATCCTACTGATGCTGGAGTTGGTCCTGCCTAGGCATTTGATTATAATCAGTTTTTTATACCTTTTCGCCTAAATCCTTTGATTGCAGAAGAACTGTTCGATGATGAAGTTGCTACAACCTCAAGAAGTCAAGTAATTTCAAAGTCTCCCCTCATGCAAGTTCCAGATCCTAAGTCTGTGTTAGCGTCTGAGTCTGACCCTGTGACATAATTCAATGATAAAAATGATCCATCTCTATCTGTGGTGGATCCTGTAGAGGAAATGCATGATGTGCCATCCTCTTCTGACAATATGGCTAATCTGGACTCTGAAACACCGGTTCCCTTGTTTCCATAATCCAGAGTGCATAAAATTCATCCTGCCGAAAACATTATTGGACCACTTGATGCTGGAGTTCAAACTCGAAGAAAGTCTGGGGACATCAATCGATTCATGTTTGCGTGTTTTATTTCTCAAATTGAACCTGCCAACGTTGATATGGCTTTAAAGGACCCCAGTTGGGTTGAAGCAATGCATGAGGAACTGAACCATTTCACTAGATTGAAGGTATGGGAGTTGGTTGAAAAACCAAAGGATCATAGAGTCATCTCAACGAGGTGGCTTTACAAAAATAAGAAGGATGATAGTGGCGTTATTGTTCGTAACAAGGCGCGCTTAATTGTGCAAGGCTACAAACAGATTGAAGGAATTGACTATGATGAGGTGTATGCCCCTGTTGCTCGATTGGAAGCAATTCGAATTTTTCTGGACTATGCAACATACATGGACTTCACTGTATACCATTTAGATGTGAAGACAACATTTTTGTATGCTGAGATGGATGAGGAAGTTTATATGTCTCAACCTCCTGGGTTCATTAATGAAGAATACTCGTGTCATGTCTATCGGCTGGAAAAAGCTCTTTATGGCCTACATCAGGCCCCTAGGTCGTGGTACATCACCTTGACAGATCATCTTGTGCAGCATGGGTATACACGCAGGGTGGTGGGTCATACTTTGTTTCGGAAAGTTGTGGATGAAGATATCATGATGGTGCAAGTATATGTAGATGATATCATTTTTGGATCTACGAATGAAGATTTGTGTAAGGAATTTGAAGATGTCATGAAGCAAAAGTTTGAAATGAGTGCTATGGGTGAGATGCAATTTTTTCTTGCCACTCAAGTCAGGCAGGATACAGAAGGCATTGTTATTCATCAAGCGAAATATGTAGATGAAATCATGGAAAAGTTCAAAATGTCAGATTGCAAGCCGATGCCCACTCCTATGATCTCACGTCTTCTGTTAGCTCCAGATCCTGACGGTGAACCTGTACGTGAGCACATGTATCGATCAATGATTGGATCATTGATGTACTTGACCGTAAGTTGACCTGACATCATGTTTGCTGTTCATACATGTGCTCGTTATCAATCTCAACCTAAAATGTCGCACTTTCTTGTTGTCAAAAGAATCTTTCGATATCTGAAAGGCAGTCCTCGGCTTGGTCTTTGGTATCCAAAAGATTCATAGTTTAATTTGTTTGCTTTTTCAGACAGCGATTATGCAGTTGTGAACTTGACTGGAAGTCTACGTCTGCTGGCTGTCAATATTTGGGAGATAGGCTGATCTCCTGGCAATGCAAGAAGTAGCATACCATCTCGCAATCCACAGCTGAAGCTGAATATGTGGTAGCATCTGCATGATGTTCTCAAGTATTGTGGATTCAGCATTAGCTGGCAGACTACGGCCTAAATTTGGTAGACACCCCGATCTACTGTGACAATTCAGCTGCTATTCAAATTGTGAAGAATCCAGTACACCATTCTAAGACTAAACATATCGACATAAAGGTACACTTTATTCGTGATTGCTTTGAGAGAAAGCTAATCCATCTTGAGCAGGTATCTTCTGATGAAAATGTATCTGATATGTTTACCAAACCTCTCGATCGTGGAAAATTTGTGATGTGTGTTCAAGGGCTGAAAATGATATCCTTTGAGGACTAGACTGATATTAATTAAAAAAAAACTAAAAAAATAAAAAATAATAAAAAAACTAAAAAATAATAATAAAATATATATATATATAAATAAATAAATATTGTTTAAAAAAAAGGGGAAGAATAAACTCCCTCTTGGCGTTTGGTGTTTTTTAAAGAATATTGGGCAATGAAATAATTCTGTCCTCAGGTGACTGACATGTGTCAGGCTGAAGTGAAAGACATGATCCATGGTGATATGCTCAGTAGGCTCAGTTCCAAAAACAAAGGTATGGGTCACAACACTTAAATATAAAGTATGGCATTTAACGAGAAACACATACTTAGGTTAAGTGATTGTTCTATATGAATACTGAATTATTCCCGATACACAAGCCGGACTCCAGAGTGTTGAATTGAAAATCTCAAAATCTCGGCGTCCCCTCTGTTTTGTGTGAGCAAAGACATAGGGATGTCAAAGCCGTTTGTCAAGTCTTGCGTCTGCTTTGCGTGAGCAATGACCTGGTGTAACATGGCTGACGTGTTAATCAGACTTTCCTCTGTTTTGCGTAACCAATGACCTGGTCAGTCTGCATTAACGTGCTTGCAGATCACTGTATAAAATTTACACCCCAAAAGATGCTAATGTGCACAATGAAAGATACCCTCTAGCGTCCAAAAACCTTTAGCCCTGACTTCACGACTAGACTTATTTGTTTGACTAGTTGAAATCATAAAAGCCTCTGTATATTTTCCCTATCTCTTTTGTGATCTGTTCTTTCTTTTCTCAACCAAGTCTTGAGAAAAGATTCAAAACTCTGGATACGGGTATGTGAAAATATGTGGTAGGGAATGAACAAGCTTGATAGACTTCACGTATTATTTACCTAGGATTTGTGTGTGACTGTCTCATGTTCGTAATAATTGTACCTAAAAGATAAATAAGTGACAAACAGCCTGGAATACAAGAACGTGGGTTTAAAGTGGACCAAAATATCGGCAATCACCTGGACGCGTTCGAGTAATAGATGTTGAAAAGGGTTCCTCGGTTCTTGAGACGGTTTGATCCCTTGTGTTCTTCAAACTTTTATTTAATTCTGTATACTTAATTCAATTTTTTTTGTTAAATATTCATGGTTCTGTCTAGTTAAACTTGTTTTATTCCAATTTCCCTGTCAGTCTCGGTTCAAAAAGGTTAAGAGAATAAGTCTGGTTCTTAGGGGAAGTTAACTTTGTTAACTTTTTATGAGAAATGGTTCATTTTTGAGAATGGTCATGTAGGATCGTTAAAAGTTAAAGTTAAACTTAAACAAAGCCCTTTACTTGCAAATATAATCCTGCGGAATTAAAGTTATATTTCACTTTACTCAAGCAATATTAAGTTCTTGTGTATAATGTAAAAGCTTGATTTGCAGAAATATAGTAACAACAAAGTATCAAATATTCGGCACTATTTGCATTAACTCGAAGCTACACTATTACAAGTTGTTCAAGAACTGATAACAGCAAAGATAACAACTTTGTGTAAACTAAGAGCTAACTAAGCTATATATAGTGCATATGAGATCAATGACAGCCATTGATCTCATGCGATCTAATCTAGATCGTCGACTAAAAAGTCAAATACTAACTACCAAAAGAATAAACATCGGCAATTGGAATATCTTGCGTGTTTTCAGCACCATACTACTTTAGGAGAGCGGCTTGAATTAGATATAGAAGCATACGAGAAGCTTTTGCAGGATTGGACTTGCTGAAAAGGCATCTCAGGAAAAGTCCGGTTGAACTCATTATCTGGTGGATAATCGAGTTCACCCGGAATATTCGCTAAGGGACAAAACTGCTTCTTTCCGCTTGAACTGCCAGTTCCGCTTGAAGTGAGAATTCCGCTTCAACTTCAACTTCAGCCGGAACATAGAAATTGGCATTCAGCCGGAAATCTTCCAAGCGCAATATTCCTTACAATCTCCCCCTAAGCTGATGTTATCAAATTCCAATGTTTATCTTCAAAAATTGACTTGTACCCAAAAATTTTCTTCTCCTTGACGTACTTGACCGTGGTTCTGATGTTGGCATCAAGGTCCTGAGACATCTCTTTTGAGTTTGTTTTGGTCACCTTCACATGTTTAAATGATTCCCAGTCCATTTCGCTCCATTCTTCTTGAACAGAAATAGACTCATGAATTGTGAAGGTGCCATCAGCTCTGTGAACATAAAAGAGCTTCTCCTCCTCTTCCCAAATGATAAACTTTATTTCACTGGAAGGCACTTCATCTTCTTCTTCAGCTGAGTCACCATCTAAACTGCTTCTGTAGAGCATTCCACATTCCAGCACAGTTGGCTCAATAACAAGCCTCAACATGTGCTCAGCTCTTGAGGGATTCAAAATTTCTCGAAGCTTCAGAATGATGTCTGTCATTTGCAGCAAAGTAAGATATGTAGTGGCCTTGTGAACGTTTACCACTTGAGTTGTGCCACTTGCCATTGTAAAAGTGAAATCAAATGTGGCTTCATCCACTGTCCAACCCACAATTTGTCTCTTTCTGGGTGGAGCTTTTCTCTTTTGCCTTTGATTTCTTTTGTTCTTTGCATGTATCAGTTTCCTTTTTCTGACCAATCTTTCTTCATCAGAATCAAGTGTAGATTCTGGCACAACAGGTCTTTTGCCTCTGTCAGATGAAGAAGGACCAGTTTGGGCTGCAGTAGGTTTGGTAATGGTGGTAGAAGGTTCATTGATAGTGAGTGGAGGTAGGGAAGTTAGTGTTGGTGGTATATTGGCTTCTGGTGTAGGGCTTGAAGGTGGAGTAGGTGGAAAGATATCGGAGAAATCCATGGTAGGTGGAGGCTTTTTCTTGAGGGGAGCAATGGGAGTCAAATTATCTGTTCTGTACTTGGGATTGGCAAGTTTGGTGGCAACTTTCTTGGAGATGGAGGGAGGTTTGTAGGGAGTGATGGCAAGTGACTATAAGAAAGATGGAACTGTTGTAGGCATTGGGTTTGGGTTGTAAGTGAAGAAGGTGGAGGTTGTACATATGCAATGTCAGAAAATTCAGATTTAACATTTACAGTTGTTGTACCTGAGATGAGCTCTGAAGGTGAAGGCATCACCAAGTTAGGATTGACAGAAGCAATATCTCCTTTAAGCTCATAAAAGATTGAATCTATCAAGCTGCAAAGTTCCCTAATTTGTATCCGAGCTACCTCTTCCTCTGTCTTCACATTTCTAACCACAAGTGCCCTTTGTACCTTCTTCAGCAGTATGTAATTCTCATCATTCTTTGTCAGCGTGGTAGGCAATTGAGAAGCAATAGAAATTAACTTCTGCCTATCAGTTTCAGTCACTGCTTCCAGATCATAATCCTTTAGTCTCCAGTTGAAAGACCTAGTCTTTGCCTCTTCAAGTAAGTTTTTAAATACATTGTTTTGCCGATACAGATCATACTCCTCTTGTAGTTCTTTGGCAAGCCTCTCGTCCTCTGCTGCCCTTTTGGCATCTTCTACCATCTTCACTACAGCCTCAGCTTCAGGAGTTTGAGTTACCTGTTGAATGTTTTTGGCAATTTCAGTTTGAACAAGATTTTCAGTTTGAATTGGCTCAGTGCTCCTTAAAGCTATCAGAGTTGTTTCTATATCCTCTGCTCCTTCACTTCTTTGCTCTTCCGGTTGAGTTTCCGGTTGAACACTCAGCTCAGCTACCACTTGAACTTCCGGTTGAAGTTCCGGTTGAACTTCCGCTTGAACAGGAATTTGACCTTTAGTCACCACCTGAGGTTGGGTGACTTCAGGTTCTTTATCAGCAAACTCCAGCACCTCTGTACCTTCTTCTTCACCTATCAAATTTTCATCTTCCCCTTCAGTCATTGTAGCAACTGCAACAGTTGCAGTGCTTTCTTCAACATCATTTGCTACCTTGCTGGTGGAGGCAATATTTCCTACCACTTGATCACTGGCTCTTTCAGCCGGAAAAATGACATCTTTGAGGAGTGTCGTGATCAAATTGATGTGCTCAGGGAGAGCACCAACAATTAGCATGGATGACTGTACAAGTTCAGTGAGATTGGGGTCCTCAAAAGGAGAAATGGCAATCAGTTGACTGCATCTCATGTTCACCCAACTGTCTTCAACTGAGAAGGGATTCACACATAATCTTTGACAAGCTATGGCTCTGACTTCAGCCGGTATCCTCTGAACTTCTTCAATTTCTGTGATAACAAGTCTTGAGGGTATCTTCTCCCCCAATTTGACAGTATCAGCTTCATCAGTTGCAACAACTTCATCAGCATCTCTGATAGGGCTTGAAGGGCCTGCTTCAGTGTCAGTAGGAGCAACTTGAACCAATTTAGCAACAGTTGTGTTGAGAGTTTCAACTTGTGCTTGTAGTACAATTTCGTCAATTCAGGTAGTGTATAGCTATCCTCAACTGGCTTTTTACCAGTATCCTTGGACAAAACCAAGCTATCAATCCGAGATTGATCAGGATTGGTACCCATGGCTTCTTGGAACCGGGGATTCTCTTCATCTATTTCAGCAACCCTTGGTTCTAATAAAGGACTTCCAGGTACTGATTCAGAGAAGATTGCCGCAAATTGAGTCTTATTGATGTTACTGCTGACACCAAGATCTAGTGGGGATCCTTGGGCAGCAGTAGCCCTTTTTGCATGAATCTCTTCTTGACTCCTGAGATTCACCTCCGGTGAGGAGTGGGGTTGCAGTGCTACAGGGTCCTGGCCTATCAGGATGTTCTGAAAAAACTGTATACGGATCGATTCTATGGATGAGACGGAAGTTTTGTCATTGAATTATTGAATGATTACATAACGAAGGAGTATACAAACAATTAAGCTCTGGGGGAGGTCGGACAGAACCTCCCCTCTCAACACACAGACACAACAGAAACTTACAAAGAAATACAAAGACGAAACTATTTATACTTCTTCATAAGGTCCGAACTGGCCACCTCCGAACCTGCTCCGAGCCTGCTCCGAACTTGGAGTTCGGACCACCTTCGGACAACTCCGAATCTGGAGTTCGGCTGAGTTTCGGACCTCAGTTCATGTTTCCGACAAATCAGTCTGTTTAACAATTCGAACAGTAACGGCCACACAAGGTTCATGCATCAACATGTTCTCATGTAATGAGGCAGGTAAGTTAATAACACCTTCATCTAAGCCAAGATTGAGAGCACTGTCACTCCTAGGTGACAGGGGTTGTAGGGGTGATAGATGTTCAGATGGGGATGGTACATCTGATTCTAATGACTCCCCCTCAAGCGAAGTTTCATCCCTAAGAGATAATCCCAATTTTACCAGTTTCCGCTTAGGCTTTTTGCCTTGGGCGGGGTTAGAAGCTTCGGGTTGGTTGGTGGTACTAGGTGGAGGAGACCCACTGACCACATTTCTATGTCTTTTGAAAATGACAAGAGGTGAGTTGGATGAGGAGGTGGCAGTAGTAGTGTTTGTGGAAGCTTTCCTCCTTTTGGATTGAAAGGTTTTGAGAGAAGAGGAAGCTGGGACAGATGTGGGATCAGATGCTGTTGGGTTTACAGCTCTGTCATTTTGAGCTTGGGGCTCAGTTGCTGCTACAGTTTCCGGTTGAACCTCAGCAGTAGCAAGTTCATCAGGAAACTGCCTTGGAATTGGTAAGGGATAGTTAGTGTCCCTTCCAAGAAATGCAGACTTGTTTAAAGCAAGGTTTGAAAAAGTTTTCTCATTGAGAAGTTTTTGGTGCAAAATTGTACCAAGCCAAACAATTTGGGGGTACTCTTCTTTGAGAATGTAAGTTAAAAACCTGGGATATATGTAAACATATTCAGGTTGGACATTTGATTTTAGGGCCTGAAAAATGAGTTTGGAAAAATTAAAATTTTCACTTTTTACCACAGCATAGAAGGCAGAGGCTTGTTCACTGGCAAGCTCGTCAAATCCGCCCTTCTTTGGAGAAAAACACACCAGAATTGTATGTGCCAGGAACCTCCATTTGTATGGTAATTGCCCTTTCTTGATGGTTTTGCTCTGCAGGGAACCACCATATCAAAGATCTCTGAACAAGCGGAGATATTTGTTGTGATCAACCGCTTCATATCCACCTTCATCCCTTAACTTCAACAGTTTTCGCACCTTAGCTTCATCGATTTCCACTTCTTTTCCCTGAACAGTCGACACAATTTTGTCACTACCATTTTCACCTTCGGTAACCCTAGCATGAAACTAAAAGTCTTCCATCACTTCTTCGAAAATTTCGGCTTCAACAGTGAGCGCATGATGAAGATGAGAACTTTTGATGAAGTCTATCATGCCGTTGTAGATATCAGTTTTGCTTGGTGGTTCTAGGTATGACACCAGGTTATGCTCTACGGGGAACTTGGAATCACCGATTGGCTTCTTGCCACTCGCCTTTGCTTTGGGAGCCATTGTTGAGATAGATTTTGAGAGTATTGACGGTTAATCGGAGGTTTATCGGAGAGGGTTTGAGAGAAATTTGGGAGTAATTTCTGAGTGGGGTTGAGAGAAATGTGGAAAATGACGGTAAATTAGGGCTTTTTACCTTTTTCGGTGCTGACGTGGAGGAGAGAGGTTATAAACAGACGGTTCAGTGACTGATGAGACAGGTGCTTTATGGGTTATACGGTACAACTAGTTAAAGCATGTCTTTATCCAAAAGTAAATTTACTAAAACCTCGGATTTTAAACAGTTAAAAACTTAATAGGTAAATAAATGTATATCCTCTTAGAAAACTGTGCCTTCCGGGTAATTAAATGAGACTTTGACTTTGTTGACCCGGAAGTTCAGGCGGAACCCAATTTCTCCTTTATTTTAAAAACTAAAATTCTTCCGTCTAAACATCAAGCGGACAGATTTTCCGCTTGAAAGAATTGTTTTCAAAATAATTTTCCACATCATATTTAAAGCATTTTTCCGGTTGAAGTTCACCCGGTGAATTTCAAAAGTTGTTTTCCAGGTTGTACCTGAACTTGAACCGGAAATCCAAAACACTTGATTTTTGAAAATTTGTGCTAATTATTCATAGCTTTAACAGCAGTTACTGACTATGAACTGAAATGTTGTCTGATTAACACTAAAGATTTTCATTTTCCTTTTCTTTTTGTATCAAGAGACGGGCTCTTGAGCACATGCCTCTCTTTTATTAAAATTGTGAAAAGTCCTATTCAAAGTTCATCATCCCAATGGCTGTGATGAGGTAGAAGAATCTTGCCTCATCAAAGGCTTTTGTAAACAGATCTGCCAATTGATGATCAGAGTGAACTTTGAATAGTTTGATTAAATGCTTTTCTGCACAATCTCTAATAAAATTATACCTTATATCAATGTGTTTGGTTTTGGAGTGCTTCACTGGATTGTTGATGATTGAGATGGCACTGTTGTTGTCTGCAAGAATAGGAGTTTCCAAGAATGTGATTCCATAGTCAAGCATCTGATTTTGGATCCAAATAACTTGGCTACAGCAACTTGAAGCGGCAATATACTCAGCTTCTGCAGTTGAAGTGGAAACACAAGTTTGCTTCTTGCATTGCCAAGAGACAAGTCTTTCTCCTAGGAACTGACATCCTCCTGATGTTGATTTCTTATCTATATCACATCCTCCATAGTCAATGTCTGTAAATGCTTTGAAAGAGAAGTCAGAGTTCTTGGGATACCACAAACGTAGTTTTGGTTGCCCCTTTAGGTACTTGAAAATTCTATTAACAGCTAGCATATGTGACTCCTTTGGTGAGGACTGATATCTTGCACATAAGCAAACACTGAACATGATATCAGGTCTGCTAGCAGTGAGATACATCAGAGAGCCGATCATAGCTCTGTACAAGTGCACATCCACTGGCTTGCCACATAAGTCATTGGTTAACTTGTGGGAAGTGGAGATGGGAGTTTTGGCACTTGAACAAGTTAGCATGTCAAATCTCTTCAGCATGTCTTGGATGTACTTTGATTGGTTCAGAAAGATACCATCTGCAGTTTGCTTCACTTGCAGCCCTAAGAAGAATGTTATTTCTCCCATGGAGCTCATTTCAAATTTAGACTGCATCAAAGTTTCAAATTCCTTGCACAAGACAATATTTGAGGAACCAAAAATAATATCATGAACATAAATTTGTACCATCAACATATCATTACCAATAGTTTTAACAAAAAGTGTTTTGTCAATAGCCCCTCTCCTGTAGCCATTCTCTAGAAGATAGTTAGAAAGAGTTTCATAACAGGTTCTAGGTGCTTGTTTGAGACCATACAAAGCTTTGATTAGCTTGCACACCTTGTTAGGATGGTGAGGGTCTTCAAAACCAGGAGGTTGGTTGACATATACTTCTTGTTCTAGGAGGCCATACAGGAAAGCACTTTTGATATCCATTTGAAATACTTGGAAGTATTTGAATGCAGCATAGGCTAAGAAGATTCTGATTGCTTCTAACCTGGCTACTGGTGCAAATACTTCATCGTAATCGATGCCTTCCTCCTGTACATAGCCTTGCACAACTAATCTTGCTTTGTTCTTTATGACAATTCCCATATCATCTTTCTTGTTTCTGAAAACCCACTTTGTTCCAATTGGTTCTGCTCCATCAGGCAGATCTACCAATTCCCAAACCTTTTGCTTGTTGATCTGAAATAGTTCTTCCTGCATTGCCTCTACCCAGCTGTTGTCTTCCAAGGCATCTGCTACCTTCTTGGGTACTTCTTGAGACAAAATTGCAGCATGCAAACAAATGTTTGCATTTGCAGATCTGCTCCTTGTCAACACAGGAGCTGAAGCTTCTCCAATAATATTTCCTGCTGGATGATCTCTGTTGATTCTTCTATCAAGAAACATAGGAAATTCATGGCTTCTTCCATTTGAGGGTATGTTGAGCTGAGGAAGTCTGTGATCAAACTCAATAATTTCAAATTGTGACACAGGATCTGAGACTCCAACTGATTCATGAGAAATGATGTCTGAATTGTAGGACAGATGCTCTAAACTAAGCTCATTTGATGTGCTATCATTTGAATTTTCAGCTTCATTTGACCCTGATTCAGTATTCTCTTCAGTTTCTGAAATTGAGTTTTCCGGTTGAACTTGAACCGGAGAAATTGGTTCAGCCTAAACTTCGACCGGAACAATTTCTTCTTCAATTTGAATTATTTCAGTCAGTTTCTTGTCACTTCTTGGGAAGATAGGTTGCGAAATCATGGAAGAGAAAAAGATTGGCTTCTTATCTGTAGTTTGATTACTCTTCCAATGCTCATCAGCAGACCTATGATAATTTTGTTCCTGCACTAAAGAGCTTACAGGCTTATCAACAGTTATGTTGAAAGCAGTAGTTAGTGTATCAATATCAAATAACCAACTGGGCTGAGACTTAAAATTGTTGGGAGATTTTTCATTGAAGGATACATTTATGGTTTCCTCAACAATCTTAGTTCTCTTGTTGTATACTCTGTATGCTTTTGACACACCACAGTATCCAATAAAATAACCTTCATCTGCCTTTTCAGCAAAGTTGGGCAAAGATTCATTGGTTATTAGGATAGTGACAGGACAACCAAATGGCTTAAAGAAGTAGATATTTGGCTTCCTTTTTCTCCAAAGCTCATAAGTGTTTTATTCTTTCCCTTGACAATTAAGATCCTGTTTTGGACATAACAGGCAGTGTTTACTGCTTCTGCCCAAAATATCACAGGGAGCTTGGAGTCTGCTAACATGGATCTAGCAGCTTCAATCAATGTCCTATTTCTTCTTTCAGCAACACCGTTTTGCTGTGGAGTTCTAGGAACACTGAATTGTCTCACAATTCCCTTCTCCTCACAAAATGAATTCAGAAAATGATTTTTAAATTTTGTGCCATTGTCACATCTGATTGTTTTGACATTGAGATTTGATTGAGTTTCTAAATTAATTGCAAGAGTTTTCAACAAATCAGCAGTTTCATCTTTTTTTTTTTGAGAAAGAAAACCCAAGTATATCTTGAAAAATCATCAATTATCACAAAACAGTATGATCTTTTTCCTAAACTCATTACTCTAGTTGGACCAAACAAATCCATGTGTAAAAGCTCTAAAGGTTTTGAAATAGAAGACTCAACTTTTGGCTTAAAGGAGGTTCTGTGTTGCTTGCCCTTGAGACATGGCACACAGTTTTCAGAACATGCAAAATGCTTGTTAGGAAGACCCTTAACCAAGCCAAGATTCACAATTCTGTTCATGTTTTTGTAGTTCACATGACCTAACCTTCTATGCCACAGATCAGATTCGTCAACTGAGGCCTTGGATACAAAGCAAGCAGTGCCACATGAGGGTGTAGCAACTGACATATCCAAAATATATAATCCATCTCTCCAGGGTGCCTTAAGCATTATAAGTTCATCAAGAATTTTGACACCAGGTTTGAGGACTATGGCCTCTTTCTCATTAAACATTAAATTCAAATTCTTGTCACACATCCGTGAGACACTAAGCAGGTTGAAATTTAATGTATCAACAAAAGTGACTCTGTCAAATTTTACCAGTCGATTTGTCACATCACCTTGTGCTGTGATATGGCCTTTTGTGCTTCCAAAGGAAACTGGTCCTCCATTGATTCTTTTGTGTTTTCCAGAATGTGCTTATTCCCTGTCATGTGGCAAGTGCATCCACTGTCAACTACCCATAGGCTATTTTGGCCTTTATTTAGCACCTGCACACATCATAATTGATTAATTTCTATAGGGGACCCAAGCCTGAGTTGTCTTGGGTCTGCCATAAGCATCATTATACTTATACTCCTTGAGTACTAAAGTATTTAAAACTGGAGCTTCATAGAGTAGATCATCATTATCAAGACTGAAGTTCTCATAATGAGTACTTGTTTGACTAGACATTTCACCTTTGGTGTTCTTTCTCTCAGCAATTTTTCTATCCCTATATTCTTTAAACTTCCTTTGCTTGTTGGTTAATTTGTTAAATTTTTCATTTTCTTGGTTGACCAACTTAGTTCTCTCAGGTGATTTTGAAAATCTTTGTGGAAAGTGTTGATTTTGATTTGAACTCTCCCCCTGAAGTGGAACACAGTGATTTCCACTCGAACGTTTAGCAAAGAATTTTTCAGATTGGTTAGATTTATTGTTTCTTGAAAAGTTTTCTCTAGAGGTAATCTTTCCTCTAGAAGGATTTCTTCTTCCTTGAGCTTCAAAATGCTCAAACCCATCAGCAAAATGTACACGTGGTCTCTGCTTTGGAGCAGTAACTGATCTGGGTTGAGTTTTGTGTTCCGGTTGAACATGAGTTCGAGCGGAAAAATGTTTCGCCTGAACTTCAGCCGGAAAACGATTTTGCTTTAAAACGGAGAAACTTCCAATTCTGTCATTACCAATTAGGACCCTGCTTGAATCAGATCCAAAATACTTCAAAGTGTGGTGTTTTACAGGTTAAATTCTTCCTGTAATTTTCTTTTGAAAGTCAGACTTTGGTTTCAAGACAGGTTTTGGTATCAAAAATGGTTTAACTTTACTCATTGGTTTAAACTGACAAACGGCAGCTAGGTGACCTTGTTCACCATAGCACATACATTCAACAACTTTGGTTTCAGACTTTCTGGGAGACTCAAGTTTGGTTACTTGGTTGAATTTTAGTTGACTAAGCCTTTGAGTTTGACTTCCCTTTGGTTGCTCAGGTTGCTTTCCTCAAACTTTTGAATCCTTAGGTTCATAAACAGTTGGTGGAGGAACACCAATTGATGGTTTCAAAATGTTTGATTGGTCAACTGAAGCAGATGAGCTAGCAACAGTGACTTCAGCTTTCTTAGACTCAACAGTGTTTTCAGAACTTGACTGTTATGAAATGTCATCAACTGTGAGACTAACATTACATTCTGATTTTAAAGCATCAATTTGTTTGATTACAGGTGAGTATTCAATTGGTGGCTCAACACAGTTGTACCCAACACCTGCCTTTCTATACATCCCTCCCATCCACAATTTCTCAGCCTTTTTGTTTTCTGCTTGGAATTTATCACAGCTGAACAAAGCATCTTTCAGCTTGATCTCAAGAACATCAACTTCAGCCTTAGCATCCTTTGTTTCGTTTCTTGACTTCTCAAGCTTTGAGAGTAAGTCATCAAGCTGAGTTTCAAGCACTGAGTTGGTTTGTTTCAACTGTTCATACTCTTTGGTTAAATTTTCAATTTTTTAAATATATGAAGATTTAGTTTTCTTAAAACATTCCTTTAACTCATTTAGGTTTGAAACTTCATCAATCAAGTTAGTGTTGTGATTTTGCTACTTTGACACTTGTTCTATGCAGGCAGGGCTGCATAGATTTTCTAGGACTTTCTCTGGGATAGAGTTTACCTGATCTGAGGTGGAGTCTTGTTTAGCCATCAAAGCATGGTTGATAGGCTCAAACTCAGCAACGAAATCTTCCCATTCAACACATGAGGTTTGATTTGCAACAACAGCTACCACATTTTGGTGGCTTTGACTTCCGGTTGGTTTTGGTGGGGTGGGGTTGGAACCTGAGTTGTTTCCAGAGTTGTTGTTGTTTGAATTGCTTCCTCCGTAATTTTTCTCTTGGACATGACTCTGATTCTGTCCTTCTCTTCTTGGTTGAGGGCACTCTCTTGCAAAGTGACCAAGTTGGTGACAGTTATAGCACTTCACCTTGCTTTTGTCAAGGCCTATGTGAGCGCCTTTTTCTCCCTTGTAGGTTCTACCGGTTCTTTTGTAGAACCTTTGAGCTTTGACAGAAACCATAGCAAGTTGAGTCATAATGTCCATTTCCTCCAAATCATCAGCACCTATGTACTCAAGATCTTCGGGTATGAAGCCTTGGTATGAGTCAGTTGCTACATGAGCATTGTGAGAGTTTTCAAACACGTTTGAAAAACTTTCTTGACACCTTGGTGTCACAGGGAAACTGACAATAGGTGACTGATATGACGATGAGTTTGAAGACCTTTGACTGTTAAAATCAGTAGTTACTAGTGCAGATGAAAACAGCTGAGTTGACTCAGAAGATGAGTTTTGTTTAAGATCTAGTTCCATTTCATAGGCACTGAGTATGCCATGAAGTTCACTGAGTCTCATCTTTTTCAAGTTTTTGCATTCCTTGATGCTTACTGTGTAAACTGTCCACACAGAAGGCAGGGAACGTAAGAACTTTCTGTTAACATCTACCTGGTCTAGTATTACATCTACTTTTTGGAGTTCATCAAGCAAAGAAACAAATCTTAAGTACTGGTTTGTCATTGTTTCACCAGATTTGAAAGTAAAGTTTTCATACTTCTGTTTTAAGACATCTTTCTTGTTTTCTTTAACTTCACTGGTTCCTTCATACATTTCACTTAAGGCATTCCACAGGTCAAATGCAGTTTTATATCCTTTGAACCCACTTAAAATGGAATTAGGAAGTGCAGCCTGTAGAGTCCAATATGTGATACGGAGAGCGTGTAGCGAGATAAACCTAGGCTAAAACCTATCGGCGGAGACGCTTGGCCAACCAAGTCGTCCACGACGGGTCGATATCCGGCCAACCGGAGCTATCTAAAAGATTAAGCTTTTCAAAGAAACCAATCAAACTTTCAATAATCGTAACAACCCAAACCAAGAGTTTTACAAAGGTTTAAATAGACAAGAATGAAAAGATAAACATGGAGATAAAATCTCACTTATTTTAGGAAAAGATAAACACGGCAAAATTTAAATACTCTTTAAATGGTCTTGGGTTGGATCTCAAAACTTGAATCGGTCCTAGCCACTTTCGAACCCTTCTCCATCTGGCCCACCATCCTCCTGACCCGTATCATCCTCCCCCTCTAAAAAACGACTCGTCCCCGAGTCACCATCCAAGTCGTCGACGGGGTAATAAGGAGACAAATCAGCCACATTGAAAGTGGTAGAAACACCATAAGAACCGGGAAAATCAATCTTGTATGCATTATCATTGATACGCTTGAACACACGAAACGGACCATCAGCACGAGGATGTAGCTTCCCGAAACGACCTTGAGGAAAACGTTCCCGACGCAAGTGAACCCAAACAAGATCGCCCTCCTGAAACACAACTTTGCGCCGACGTTTGTTCGCTCGAGCTTGATATTGTAAATTGTGTTTAACAATCTGATCCCGAACCTGCTGATGTAACATTTTAATCTGTTCAGCCCGAGCGTCACCTTCCGCACTATAAGACTCGATCCCCGAAATAGGAGCCAAATCCAAAGGGGTGAACGGGTTCCGCCCATAAACAACAAGAAAAGGGATGCGGCCCGTTGAGCTATGGACATAATGCTTATAAGCGAACTCCGCTTGTGGCAAGGACAAATCCCACTGCTTCGGATGTTCCCCAACGAGGCTGCGCAACAAGTTTCCCAAGCTTCGATTTGTGACTTCAGTTTGCCCATCAGTTTGAGGGTGATGCGAGCTACTAAACTGCAACTTTGCTCCCAACCGTTTCCAAAGAGTACGCCAAAAGTGGCTAACAAACTTAACATCCCGGTCGGAGGTTAGAGTCTTAGGAACTCCATGTAAACAAAAAACCTCAGCAAAATACAATCTTGCCACCTGCGACGCGTCATACGTCTTAGAGCACGGTATGAAGTGAGCCATTTTAGAAAAACGATCAACGACCACCATAATAGAATCTTTTTTTCTTTGTGTGAGAGGTAAACCCAACAAAAAATCCAAAGTTACGTCCTCCCAAGGACCGGTGGGAGTAGGCAATGGCGTGTACAACCCCTGATTGGTACTATGCGTCTTAGCGACATGACATACGCGACAACGCCGAATGACCTTTATGACATCTTGCGACAACCGCGGCCAAAAGAATCGTTCACCGACTAACGCTATCGTCTTTTCGCGTCCAAAGTGGCCGGCTAAAGCCCCCTGATGATATTCTTGAACAATGGCTTCCCGAAAAGATGACAAAGGAATGCACAGCCTTGAGCCTTTAAAAAGAAAACCCTCTGAACGAAAGAAATCACGCACCGTGCCCACCTCGGTTTTAATCCACAATTCACGAAAATCAGGGTCCTCACCATTAAGAGATTTAATGCTTTCAAATCCAGGGAACTTAATAGAGGAGAGGGTGAGCATTGCGGGTCGACGGCTCAAAGCGTCGGCTACGGTATTGGCCGAACCCGCTTTGTGTTTAATTACGAACGAAAAATCTTGAAGCATTTCAACCCACTTGGCATGTCGGGGATTTAACTTAGATTGCCCCTGAATAAACTTTAGAGCTTGATGATCAGAATATAAGACGAACTCGGTGGGTAACAAGTAATGCCACCAATACTCGAGGCTTCGAACAATCGCATAGAACTCTTTATCATATGTACTATATCGTTTCCGCGTGTCATTAAATTTCTCACTAAAAATTGCGATAGGTTTATTCTGTTGACTTAGAACGCCCCCGATCCCTAACCCGGATGCATCACATTCGACTTGAAAGACATGTTCGAAGTTGGGGAGAACCAAGATAGGTGCTTCGGTGACCACCTTTTTGAGGTGCTCAAATGCGTGTTGTGCTCCCTCAGTCCACACAAAGTTACTTGACTTGAGACACTCGGTAAGAGGTGCAACGATGGTGCTAAAATGTTTGATGACCCACCGGTAGAAGGATGCTAAGCCATGAAAACTGCGAATATCATGTAGGGAAGTGGGAGTTGACCACGTAGTAATGGCTGTGATCTTTGCTGGATCCATACGAATACCCTGACCTGAGATGAGATACCCCAAAAATGTGACTTCGGATGAAAAAAATTGGCACTTCTTCCCATTTGCAAACAATTTTTGATCCCTCAAAATGGTGAAAATATGTCTCAGGTGGTCAACATGCTCTTGAGTATTTTTGCTAAATACGAGAATATCGTCGAAATAAACGACAACACACCGACCAATAAAATGTTTAAACACATGGTTCATAAGTCGCATAAACGTGCTTGGAGCGTTGGACAAGCCGAATGGCATTACTAACCATTCGTAAAGACCATCCCGCGTTTTAAAAGCGGTTTTCCACTCGTCGCCGGGCCGCATGCGTATTTGGTGGTATCCGCTTCGTAGGTCTATTTTTGAAAAAACTTGAGCTCCATACAAATGATCAAGAAGGTCGTCGAACCGAGGGATAGGGAAGCGATACTTGATTGTAATCTTGTTGATCGCGCGACTATCAATGCACATACGAAACGTACCATTGGATTTCGGAACAAGTAAGGCCGGCACCGCACAAGGACTCATGCTTTCTCGTATTTAGCCTTTTACCAACAACTCAGAAACTTGGGTATGTAACTCTTGAAATTCTTTAGGGTTCATCCGATACGCTGGTTTGTTCGGAAGACTTGCGCCAGGCACAATATCAATGCAATGTTGAATCTCCCGCATTAAAGGTAATCCGGCCGGAATATCATCCGGGAAAACGTCCCTGAACTCGGTAAGGAGGGGCTGAACCGCTGCTGGTTGGGTACGGATATCATCATTCTGTTTGACGACGAGTAACCCGAAACAAATTGGAATAGCTAGCGATCGTGTTAGGCCGGAAAATTCCCCTCGCGAAACAAGAATAGAATCTGGTTGATCTTCTTTCGGGTGGAGAGGAGCAAGTGTGATGTTAAACCCATCCTTTTTGAATGTGTATGTGTTCCAGAACCCGTCATGTTTAACCCTCCTGTCGTAATGCCATGGTCGGCCCAAAAAGATGTGGCAAGCGTCCATGGGAATGACTTCACACCAAAGTTCATCTGCATATTTATTACCAATAGAAAACTGAATAAGACACTTATGAGTTACCTTGACAAGGTTGCCCTTCTTTAACCACGTGAGTTGGTATGGTTCATGATGATCATGAAGTTGTAGTCCCAACTTTTCCACCATAGACGTGGCCACCATGTTTTCGCAGCTTCCACTATCAATAATGACGGCGCAAATTTTCCCTTTTGCTGTACACCGTGTGTGGAAAATATTATTTCTGAGCCATTTGGTGTCGTCTTCTGAATCGGCGATGGCCGAACTAAGAACACGACGAGTGATAAGGAGTTCGCCCTTGTCAGGATATAACACTTCTGCTTCGACTTCATCATCGGTGTCATAAATGGGCTCGGACTCATCAACAAAAGCAAGAACCTGTTTGTTTGGGCAATCGCGTTTGAGGTGCCGGTGTTTGAGCAGTAACAGGTTGTGGGTCAGATTTGCCCAAAAGTAGGCCTCTGTTGAGTATTTGTTGATGTCGAACGGTTAGACGGGCCTTGTCGTGGAATGGTTTTTTTGCTAGCTGTTTTTCTACCCGCTGAGCTAACCTGCAAACATCATGAAAGGAATAATATTTTTGTAAATGTACCACATCGGAAATGTCGCTGCGGAGAGCACCCAAATAACGGGCGATAGTTTGTTCTTCCTCCTCCTCGATTCCGCACCGCATGCGAGCCTGTTCAAACTCATGAATAAAGTCTTCAACTGTTAAGGATTTTTGTTTGACATTGTGGTACTCTAAATAAGCATCCTGACGATAATTGACGGGTAAAAACTTAGCTTTAAGCAAACGCTTCATCTTGTCCCAAGTTTTGACCTTATGTTTGCCTTCCCGGTAGCGTTGACGTTGAACATGTTCCCACCACAAAGAGGCATGCTTCTGAGTTTAATAGCGACGAGTTTAACCTTTATGGGATCGGGAATGTCGTGTAAATCAAAAACTCGTTCCACTGTATGTAGCCAGTCGATGAAGTCGTCAGGAAGAAGGCGACCCTCGAACTCGGGTATTTCTGTGCGGATGCCCAACGAACGTAGTTGGTCTTGTGGAGGAGCTGGTGTCGGCGGCGATTGAGCACGGCGGGGTGACCGTTGGTAAAAAGGGGTGTACCTTTCAAAATCTTCAAATAAAGAGGGAGTCCTCTCATCATCGGCCTGAAATCTGTCGAAGGGGTTGACTTCAAGATCACGAAGTCGCTGGCGGAGTTCTTCGATCTCGACATCGCGAGGATCACGCCCCTCCGGACCACTGCCTCCGGCGGCGAATCGGCGGTCGGGTTGGCGGTCTCTCACATACGCAGCCATGTCGGGATTCGTGGTCTCTGATTACCACTTGATACGGAGAGCGTGTAGCGAGATTAACCTAGGCTAAAACCTAGCGGCGGAGACGCTTGGCCAACCAAGTCGTCCACGACGGGTCGATATCCGGCCAACCGGAGCTATCTAAAAGATTAGCGTTTTCAAAGAAACCAATCAAACTTTCAATAATCGTAACAACCCAAACCAAGAGTTCTACAAAGGTTTAAATAGACAAGAATGAAAAGATAAACATGGAGATAAAATCTCACTTATTTTAGGAAAAGATAAACACAGCAAAATTTAAATACTCTTTAAATGGTCTTGGGTTGGATCTCAAAACTTGAATCGGTCCTAGCCACTTTCGAACCCTTCTCCATCTGGCCCACCATCCTCCTGACCCATATCAATATGCCTTATGGTCAAATTCGAAAGCAGTATAGTCAGATTCAACATATTTATCTAGTGGCTTAGGTATTTTGACTTCTGCTTCGTCAGCAGATGAAACCATGGGTGAGTAAGGACCTTCAGTGAAAGATTTCCAAATACGACGGTCCAAAATCCTAACAAAACCTTCCATCCTGAGTTTCCAGGTACCAAAGTCATCAGGAGTGAACATTGGTGGTTTGTTGGAAGAACCATTTGGGCAACTTAAACTAAAATCACTCATTTTGAAAACTTTTAGAAAGATAAGACAGCAAAGCTTGTAAAGTAAGCAAGTAAAGTATCAACCTTGAAGCACATAAAGTCTTCAAGGTAAGAGCCAAAGCTCTGATACCACTTGTAGGATCGTTAAAAGTTAGAGTTAAACTTAAACAAAGCCCTTTACTTGCAAATATAACCCTGCAGAATTAAAGTTATATTTCACTTTACTCAAGCAATATTAAGTTCTTGTGTATAATGTAAAAGCTTGATTTGCAGAAATATAGTAACAACAAAGTATCAAATACTCGGCACTATTTTCATTAACTCGAAGCTACACTATTACAAGTTGTTCAAGAACTGATAACAACAAAGATGACAACTGTGTGTAAACTAAGAGCTAACTAAGCTATATATAGTGCAGATGAGATCAATGAAATCCATTGATCTCATGCGATCTAATCTAGATCGTCGACTAAAAAGTCAAATACTAACTACCAAAAGAATAAACATAGGCAATTGGAATATCTTGCGTGTTTGCAGCACCATACTACTTTAGGAGAGCGGCTTGAATCAGATATAGAAGCATACGAGAAGCTTTTGCAGGATTGGACTTGCTGAAAAGACATCTCAGGAAAAGTCCGATTGAACTCATTATCTGGTAGATAATCGAGTTCACCCGGAATATTCGCTAAGGGACAAAACTGATTCTTTCCGGTTGAACTGCCAGTTCCGCTTGAAGTGAGAATTCCGCTTCAACTTCAACTTCAGCCGGAACATAGTAAAATTGGCATTCAGCCGGAAATCTTCCAAGCGCAATATACCTTACAGGTCAAGGGTTTTCAAACCCTTGGTCCCCACTTGAAATTGTTTTATTTTTATCACCACTTCTGCCGTCACCCACTTGCACCCTCCTCCCACAGTCACCGCCGACCACCATCATCTGCCGTCCTACAATCACCGCCACTAGTTGCCACCCACCTCCATCACCATAGATCGTGCAAACTCCACCCTCCTACAACCATCGCCACCAGTCGCCATCTCCCTCCACCGTCATCAGCCATCGCCATCCACCATCTCCACCTCTTCTACAGCCACCAACAACCACCGAATCCCATTATAATTCGCTCACCGCCACCGACCACCACCCACTACCTGTCGTATCAACCACTCAATCCACCGGTGTTAAACTTTAAGTTTCACATTTTCTCCATTGTGACCAAGAAAGAAAACTTTAAAGCTTCAAATTCGTCATGGCAGAGGAAGGGTAAGGTTGATTAAAGAGTCTTTTGATGATTAAAATTTGTTGTATTAGTGTTTGCAGGACATGGAAATATCCTATAATGAGTTTAAAAACCCTGGTGATTACAGGTGTTCAATCGGAGAAGATGATATCTTCGGACGACTAGGTTTTCGGATAGGAGTTATTGAACGACTATTTTCGGACGTGTTTTCGGACGGGAGATTTCGGACGAAGTGTTTTCTGACGGGATGTTTTCGGATGGGTTTTCGGCCAGATGATTTCGGACGGGATGTTTTCGGATGATTTCGGACAGATGATTTCGGACGGGATGTTTTCGGATCGGTTTTCGGATAGATGATTTCGGACGGGATGTGTTTCGGATGGGTTTTCGGATAGATGGTTTCGGACGGGAGATCTCGGACGATGTGTTTTCGGATGATGTTTTCGGACAACAGTTTTCGGACCATGTTTTCGTTTCGGTGTACAAATTTCGGTCTAGATTCATTCGAAAACCAACATTGTTGTCCGAATACTCTATTGAACACCGAAAACTCTTATTTGTGTCTGTTTCCTTTTGACTTATTTGTGTGCCCACAAGTTGATTGTATTATGAGGATTCTAAACTCATTTTTGATGTTGTTTCGTTTGTGAAGTGACTTGGAATTTGTACCAGATCACAACATTATGGCATACATGATACCACCGCCAGCGGACTATCGAGACTTGTTTGGTTCGCTAATTGTTGGACTCAACAAAAGCTGTCTTAATTCTGTGCTAAGAGCCACACCAATAGTGTGTAAAATGATGATTCGTGGTTTCTGGTCGACAGCTTCTGTGTGTCAAGACAAAACTGCTCTCACCGCAAGAATTCAGAATACTGACATAGTGATCACGAGTCAGATATTCGTAAAGCTTTAACCTTTAATGATTCACCTGATGACCCACTTGAATATCCAAAGTCTACCATGTTGAATGTACTAAATGAAATGGGTTATACGAGGCCTTCCAACAGAACTATGAAGAAAGACATACCGATTTTCTAGAAAATGCTGGTTCATTATCTACAAAGATGCATAATTGCTAAAAAAAAGCAGCACTGATGAACTCAATCAGCAGCATATTGCAGCATTAATTGCACTGGCAAAAGAGTGGAAGTTTAACTTTTCTAGAATGATGCTTAAAGATATGCAGGCTATTATGATCAGAAAGACAGATAAATTCCCGGCAGTGCCTCGATTCGTACAAATGATTTTGGATGATAAATATCCACAGCTGGAAAAATCTGATGATTTATTGGATCTGAAGCCAATGGGGATGGATGTGTTTCATCTGATCGATCCTCCTCCAAAGCCTGGAAAGAAGATTGCTCCAATAGGAAATAAATTTGGAGTATGCTACAAGTACTTTTGATCATCCAGTTTCTACTTCATCTCAAGCAATTGTTGCTGATGAACATGATGCAAGGCAGCTTTCACCTGCCATTGAAGAAGTTGGCGTAATTGATTCTGAAACTGAATCCGATAAAACCCTTGAAGGAGTTCATGATGAATCTATGCAACAGGTTTCTGAGATTCCTCCTCTTGGAAATCCTGTCTCTGTAAATGTGTCTCCTGAAGCTGAGGCTGATGTATGAACAACCAAGACCGTTGAAAAGAAGAAGATATCCTGAACCTATACCTCAACCTGAAAGTAGCTTGTCTAGAGACTGTTGAGTCTGTACAAGCTCCTATTACAACCCATGTTACAACTGAACCTGTTAATGTTTTGGGCTCCGGAAAGGGAAAGGATCTAGAGACTGTTGAGTCTGTAGCCATACGTGACTTATAACTGAGAGTTATAGAATTGGAGAAGCAGAATGTCATCAAGTCAGAATTAATCAGTACACTACTCTCTGCTCAAGAAGAAGAAACCAAACGGCAAAAAGAAGAAGCCAAAAAACTATTTGATTTTCAGACTAAAGTTGATACGCAGATTGGTTATATGTGAATATTATTGGCTGATGTGAAGACAAAGATGGGTAAGGAGTTTGCGGGTTTCAAAGTTCCTGATATTGAAGGATCAGCTTCTGATCTAAAAGAAGGTGTGACTTCAGTTGCTGTATCTTCCTCTCCCAATCTTGAGTTTAGCTTTTAGAACGATTTTCCTTCTCTACCAGATGATGCTGCTGGTGAATTTGCTGGACTCGAAAATGTAAACTTTAATGATTTATTTGAGGATGATCAGCTTATTGAAGAATTGAAGAAAACCGAGGAGGAAAGTCTGAAGCATGCAAACATGACTGCTCCACGACCAGCAGATTCTATAAATTGGTTTAGAGAGCTACAGACTCCAACACCTCAATACTCACTTCAATTAGGTAAAGGTGAGTATGACAAGAAGGGAATAAGAAATGGCATTTGTGCCTGGCATTATGATAATCTCAAGAAATTGTTTGTAGTTCTGCGCAAAGGGGCACAATCACGTGGAATACTATACAGACATCAATCAATTTCACTCATGGACCATCGTTAATCAGAATGCCCTTCTGGAAGCTCGTTTTATTAACCGGCCAGGAAGTTCTGATGGTAATTATGTTGGTTATGTTCTGAGAAAGGCTTCAAAGGATGGATTCAAGGACTTCAAGGTCGCTAAAGACAAGATCGTTATCAAAAAGGACCCCGTGACTGGAGAAGAAAAAAGGGAAATCTTTTGGCCCCCTACCTTAAAAGCAAAGGTGATTACACTGCTAGATAGTATTGATGATGGAACCCTTGTGAAGTTCTTTAGGTCATGGAATTATGATCCAACTACTGGTGAAGCTGTGGTTGTGTGTGAAGGTTTTGACTACAAATTCTATGATACAATGGATCTACTCAGGTTTGGTGAAAACGAAATAAAGATCCTCGCCTCTACTCCTATTTCTCGAATTACTAATAACGAGGAAGACAATGATCAGATAACTGCTTTCTTTGTGGCTGTAATGACGATCGTACAAAATAAGTGGTGGGAGTCCAAAGAGAAGCATACATTCGATTTCATTTTGCCGTGAAGCATTAATGTCGTAAGCCTAGGGGAAGATTATAAAGGATTATTTTAGGCTAACACATTAGTTTTTGTTAACAAGTGTCTTTGGTCTTTCATTGTAACTAATACTGGGCTTTACTAGTGGTTTTTGTGGTTAATTGTAAAGGGTTAAGTGGGCCAACTAGGGGCCTGGTCGAAATTTGGGTTCAGAAGGTGATGATTTGCGAACTCTATATAAGCAAATCATCACCTACATGTTTTGGATGTTGATGTTGGTTCTCCTCAACCCGGTTTTGGTTTCTTTGGTTGATTAATACGAATTCTGCAGTATTATAACGCATACAAGTAAGTGTTTATTGTATTTCTGTAAAACACGTAATCGGATCTTGCTAGTGCCTTATTACATTCGGATTCGGACACACAAGGTAAATAATCTTCTTTATATTGATCACAGCTTGTAAACAGAGAGAATACTGAATATTCAGGTTACACCATGTAAAACACACACTTAAGAAAGCTCAGACCTCACTCACACTCTCTGAATCAAACTGAAACCTATATATAGAGACTGATCCGACGGACCAACTTACTAGCGTATCAGGTGGTCCGGCGTACCACCTGATCCGCCACTGATCCGCTGGATCTACAAAACATAAACATATAACTTTACATATTCAAACTATCAAGACCTAGCACTAGACAACATAAAATGCTCTAACAAACTCCCCCTTGTCTTGTGCTAGTCTTCAGAAGCTTTTGATTCTGTCTTGTTCCAATCACGTCTTCTGTTATTCCCAGCATGAATCCCACCACCAAAACAAACATTTATCACTTTCTGAAATTGCATTGCTTGATCACGACATTCAGGTTTGTAGAGAATCTTTCTAGAATGTAGATTTTCAATATCATTCTTTGATAAGTTTATCAACGACATCGGGTCATAGATTCTTACAACCTTGTTGTCTTCTTGAATCACAATAACAGCTTCACCAGACACCTCATCATAATACCACCACCTCAAAGTCTTGATGAAATCTTGTTCAAGCCTTTTGAGAGGTATTTTCTTGAGCTGAATCGGCTTCTTATATTTCAGAATCACTACTGGTCTGCCTGTGATATGATGGATATCTGTTGGATGCTCAGAGTAAGTTGGTCTTTGTGGAGTCAAAAACCTGAGTCTTCCTTGACATTCTTCGATTAACTTCTCCTTAAACACAGCAGCCAACATATTTCCTCCAGGATTCAAAAATGGACTTCTAGCCAAGTCTCTCACATCACAAACAGGTAATGTATTGAACCTTGTAGCATTCTTCAGATATACAATCCCGAACTCCCTCTTGATAGCATAACATTTGAGTTCAGAATCGTACATCCAGCTGATAATCTTTCCAGAAGCTTGTCTTTCTTTTCTATCAAAAAACCTTTTCTAATCAACAGGTTTTGAAGACTTTTCAACTTGGACTGGAACTGGAAGTTTCTTAGCCCTTTGATCTTTTAACCAAGCTTCAAATAACAGCTTCTTTTCTTCTTCTTCAGACATATTAACAGATTCAGATGCTTCAGGTTGATCTGATGATTTCTCTGTTTCAACCTTATCCTCACTGTCTTTTCCAAAGAAATTAAAACCTTCAGAATAGTCGTTATCAGAAAAATTCCCATACATCGTTGGATCATTGGGATATTCTTCTGCCGTCATATCTTCCACTTCCACATGATCATCTTCAAATACCACCTCTTCTTCTGAATCATCTTCCTGATATGGCTCAGCAACTGGCACATTTTCAACATCATCCACATTTAGAGCAAATATTTCTGCCAGCTGCTCTTTAGAAAAAGGATTAACCAACTCTCCCTCTTTCATCTCAACCCTTGATATAGGAGTCACATCATATATCTCTTTGTCAGTAGACTCCCCCTGAGATGTCGTGGCAGTACCAGCAGCAGCAGATGATGTAGCTGCCGCATCAGTACCAGTACCAAAACCACCAGCACCACCTTCAGGATTATCAGGATCATCGTTTAAAAACTTCATCACATCCTCTTCTTCTCTGCACGTTTCTTCAGGATTTGACCGTTTCTCCCCCTGAGCAGCTAAAGCTGTAAGCACTTGCTTAAGTTGCTCACCCATAGACAGAGACAACAGCTTTAACTGAGCAATTTCCCGATCTTTTGCCTCATCCTGAGCTTTTAATCGAGCAAGTTCCTTTGTATGAGATTGATCTCTGGCAACCAATTCTTTACACAAATTTTTCAGCCCAGAAATCTCTTCATCCTGCACCTTGTTTGTATGTTCTACTCTCTCAAATCGAGCTTGAAACAATGCAAGCTTCAATTCAACAGAAGAAATTGTGGAAGTAGTTGAAGACGTGGAAGCAGAACCAGTAGTTGACGGTCTTTTGATAGTTAACTTTCTGATTGGAGGTTGTTGTGAACTTTGAACATCAGCTGTTTTGGTGGTTGGTTGGATTGGAATAGAAGACGATGTAGTCACCTTTTGCTTCTTGCTGGGAGGACTTTGTCCAGATTTTCTCGCATCAGCAAGAAATGAACCAGGTTTCACCCCTTTATACCCAACAGCCACAGACTTAAAACGTTTGCCAGTAGCAGCTACAGGAGCCTTGCCTTTATCCACAGACTTTGACTTTGAAATAGGCTCCTCCGACTTTGAAATAGGCTCCTCCATACTAGGAGTATAAGATGGATCATTTTCAGTATCATCAGCCTGTTTAGTTCTAGACTCAAAGACAGACGTATCTTGATTGTGAGCTTTTAGATAAGCAATATGAGCCTTAGAACCTCTCCTTACAGGAACTTCTCTTGTATTGTGTAAAATGGTAACATATTCACCAGAATCTGATTCAGTTTCTGACGAACTACCAATAACATCATCTGGAACAATCACCCGTTCAGTCTCATGAACAGCTGCAGAAGTAACTTGCTCTTGATTTTGCTGTGGTTGAACAGGTTTTTGCACAACAGGTTGTTGATTAGTTGGTTTCTCAATTTCATCTTCAATAATCACAGTTGGAGAGCCATTATCATCATAGTGTAGTTCATCATCAGAACTGTCATCATGTTTAGCAGCACCATTCTCAGGAGCTCTATAATCAGGATTAGCAAGATGACCAATCAGCCTTTTAGTTGGTGGAGCAACAGCATTTCCCTTTCGCTTGTAGTATACTGGAATCTTTCCAACAGCTACTCTATTCATGTGCTTCATATCAATAATAGCAGCAGCATTCTTTGGAAGGTTCGGATGCATATCATTCAAGATCATCTGTATAAATCTTGGATACATAATGCTCCGTACTTGCTTTACCAGAATATTCTCTCTCATGTAGTTAAAAATCCAACCAGAAAAGTTGAATTCTCTGTTCAGCACCAAAGCACAAAATAACGAAAGCACCTTCAAATCAAATTCTTCTTGACCTCTTGTTCTGTTTCCAAAACACTTAATAATCACGTGCATCAAGTATTTATACGGGGGACTCAAATTTGCTTTAAGATACCATGGAACATACAATTGTCCATCATACTTAATTCGTTTTAACAAAGCTACCAAATCCTCTTCAGGAAATTCAACTGAATAAGTAGCTTGATCATTTAACCGAAGAACTCTTCGCACATCATCTTCAGAAATAAACAACATCAGTGTCAAGTATCTTTGCACGTATTACAGATGGAGTCACTGAACAATCTACTTGTGCTGAATTCCAGAACATGACTAACAAGTCTTTATACGGTGGACATTCATGAGTAGCAGCAAAGAATATCCTTGATCGTCGAATGAACTCAAATATGTTTAGAAAATGTGGCCTCCATTTTTCTGCAACATCAAGAAAAGCACACACGTTTTGTTCTACAATTGATTTAAAATCTGCCATATCTGTTCACATCAACAAAATAAACTATCATTAAAATCAGTTAATATAATCAAAATTTCCAATGAGAATCACTGATATTAAGTAAATCGCTCAAACGAATAACTTTTGAAAATTTGATGAGCGGATCAACTCCGGATCAGATTTGTGCATCCGGATCACCTGGTCCGGCGGACCAGTTGCGGATCACATTATTCAGCAGATCACTTGATCCGGCGGATCACTTGATCCGGCGGATCAAATTCGTTGACTACGGATCAGATTAGTCAAACGGATCAGTTTGAAAATCTGGTCCGGCGGATCAGTTGATCCGGCGGACGATCAGTTTGCCGAACAGTCACTTCGATTTTAATGCACATTTGAAGTGTTTGTTTTGAAATCCAAGAACAAGAGTTCAATCTAGAGTATATTTCGACCCACATAATGTGTTTTATCCACATAAACATTGCTTAAAACCGATCAAACAAAAATTCATTCGGTTTTCTCCAAAACCGAGACTTTAATTCTCAATTTTAAACCTACTCAGACAACCATTTCAGAAATTACAACCATGAACCTGTGCGCAATCACTCCACCTACCTGTAGCAAAAAAAATTTCGGGCAGAGCTTCGTTATCGACTGAGAAATTAAACAAAATATGACTTTGAGGGTTTTTGAGGGTTTCTGTGTGAAAAGCAAGTGATCCGCGAGTTATGAGCTCTCGCGGATCAGATTAGCCTTTTATACCCATTCTGATCCGCCGGCGGATCATCTGGTCCGCCGGATCAGAAAAATGACCACATTGCCCTTTATCATTAGATTTCTCATTTTTCATTAAAAACGTGCAATTTACTCAATTGCAAACACGATAAATTGATTTAGCATCGATTATGGTTCATCAAACAACAGATTGTTGATTCTGAAATTCAGTTGATCTAAAATAAAGCAGAATGAAAATCTTTTTGATTTTTGACAAAAATATATCAAAACACACTAAAATCTTTTTTGATTTTTTTTTCAAACTTATGCTAAAACACACCTAAAATCTTTTTGATTTTTCAAACTAATGCTAAAACACACCTAAAATCTTTTTGATTTTTCAAACTAAAAACAAAATAACAGAAATCAAACAACTAACTATCATAATTTATATTTTTGTGAGAAAGATCGCAACATGAGATCATATCAGTGAGATGCACTTAACACACTTCAATTTCGACCTAATAAGCATGCAAATCAAGTTGTCCACGAATACAACACATAATGTTTATTTCAGCCAATTCAAATCAATTTTTACAGTTTTCTGATATGCATTAGGTATGTTTATCAAGTACAGAAATCATGGCACCCACAAACTCAAGTAATTGATAATCTGATTTATTCTATTTTTGATTTTTCACTGATTCATCACAGAATCTATTTACAGAACCCTAAACAAACAACAATCAGGTCGGCTGGCAGGCACGCAGAGAAAGTCCGATTGTTTAGGAAAATAAGAAATAGAAAATAAAGCAGAAAGCGTATAATCCAACAACAATCAGGTCGATCTTTCGATACGCAGAGAAAGTCCGATGGATTATACTAAACACCAAGAAAATAAAGCAGAACGTCAAACGAACAACAATCAGGTCGATCTTTCGATACGCAGAGAAAGTCCGATCGTTTGACAAAATAAAGAAAATAAAACAAGTTTAAATCTTTGCAAAATAAAGCATGCATACACTAAGACCATCTCTTATTCTCTTTTTGAATTTTTCACATAAGCTCAGCATTAAACAAAAACAAGAATCATGGTTCGCCACAGATTTCAGACAGGCATTATCTTTATATCATACTAACATGTATCAGATATGAATGACACATTCAATGAAACAAACAAGTATCTACAGCCTTTCAATCTAGTCTATCCATGGTCAGTAACATTCACTGATGTACTATCATTTCTCACGAGGTTGGATCACATTTCTCAGATTTTTAATTTTCCAATTTTTTATACTTTTGCATTTTTTAATTTTTTTATGCTTTTTCATTTCTAGAACACAAAACAACACACTATTTTTGAATTTTTCATATATCTCCCCCTAAAAAGCAGAAAACAATAGCAGAAAAATAATACGAAAAGCAAAAACGATCAACTGAACCGAATCATGTGACATTTAACTTAGTAATTCCATTGATTTTCAACAAAAATTGGAATCGAGTTTTATCAAAAGCTTTTGTAAACAAATCAGCTCGCTGAAAATCCGTGTGAATTTTCTGCAAATCAATTAGTTTCTTTTCAAAGCAATCACGGATAAAGTGATATCGAATCTCAATGTGTTTAGTTTTAGAATGCTGAACTGGGTTTTTAGTAATGGATATGGCAGCCGAGTTATCAATAAAGATCGGAGTAGTAAGAAAATTCAAACCATAGTCGCGTAACTGCTGTTGTATCCACAAGACTTGTGAACAGCAACTAGAAGCAGCCACATATTCCGCCTCTGCTGTAGACATTGCAACTGAAGTTTGCTTTTTGCATTGCCACGACACCAGTCGTTCTCCCAAAAACTGACATCCTGCAGTTGTAGATTTGAAATTGATTTTACAGCCACCATAGTCGGAGTCAGAATATGCTGATAACTCGAACTTATTATCATTAGGATACCAGATCCCCAGATCCGGATTACCCTTCAAATAAGCAAAAATCCTCTTTACCGCCATCAAATGAGAAGCCTTTGGAGCGGCCTGATACCTAGCACACATGCACACAGCAAACATTATATCAGGACGAGATGCAGTTAAGTACATAAGCGAACCAATCATAGCCCGAAACAATGTGGGATCAATAGATTCACCAGTCTCATCTGGTGCTAAACCATGTGAAACCTGGATTGGTGTACTAGGAACCCGAACATCGCCAATCTTGAACCTTGCCAAAATATCAGACACATATTTGGTTTGGTGTAAGAATATTCCTTTGGCCGATTGATGAACTTGAAGACCTAGAAAAAACCCCATCTCGCCCATAGAACTCATTTCAAACTTGGTTTGCATCACACGTTCAAAATCCTTGCATAGCGCATCATTTGTGCTTCCAAAAATGATATCGTCCACATAGACTTGGACAAGCAACAGATCCTTTCCAAACTTCTTCGAAAACAATGTACAATCCACCTTTCCACGCCGAAAACCGTTTTCCAGCAGGTGCGTAGATAAAGTTTCATACCAAGCTCTCGGGGCTTGATGCAATCCATATAACGCCTTGTCTAACTTGTACACTTTGTTTGGATAATCGGGATCATAAAAACCAGGCGGCTGCTTCACATACACTTCCTCACGAATCAACCCATTTAGAAATGCACTCTTGACATCCATTTGATACACTTTGAATCCATGATATGCCGCGAAAGCTAAAAAGATTCTGATAGCCTCGATCCTTGCAACAGGAGCATAAACTTCATTGAAATCAACACCTTCAATCTGTGAGAAACCCTGAACTACCAATCGAGCCTTGTTTCGAACAATTATGCCTTTATCATCTTTCTTGCATTTAAATACCCATTTAGTACCACATGGTTCTTTGGAGTTAGCGGGTAAATCCACGAGATGCCATACACCCAATTTCTGAAATTGTTGCAACTCGTCTTGCATAGCCTCAACCCAAGAAGCATCTTCCAACGCCTGACCGACATTGGTTGGTTCAACTTGAGACAGAAAACAAGAATGAAACACGTCATTCTGAACTCCTGAATCCCTGATTTCAGCAATCAAAGCATCAACGGAATCTGCTAGTTGATTACGTGTGCGAACTCCAGAACTCGGATCACCAATGATATTCTCTTGAGGATGAATAGTGTGTATCCTCAAAGTAGTTGAATCAGCAACAGGAATATCATCTGCCAAATGATTAGGTAAACTTACATCTGCTTCTTCTGTTCCTGAAAGATCATCTAACGGTAAAGAAACTGGTACCGAAGAACTTGTACTTGGTAACGATATTGGATCGTCAACAGGTGTTGACTCAGCTTCATGATACGAACTTTCATCATCATCGTCAGACGAACTCATCGTTTCAAAACTAGAAGCAACCTGACTAGACGAAGTAGTAACAGATGAATTAGGAAGCTTAGGAATCCATGACCCGGAACCAGGAGTAGACAATGTATACATGATAGCAGCAGATAAGATTTCAGATTCATCTTCTTTAGCAGAACTCTTTTGTGTAACCGAGAACGAATCAACAAACGAGTTATAATCAAAAGCTCGAGAATCAACCGATTTAGGTTGTAAAAAGGTATGTCGATGACAATCCACATTCATATGATTCTCAATGGTCTTGGAAGATGAAAAATAAACTCTTTTCATTGGATGATGATATCCAACAAAAATGCCTTCAACAGCTTTAGCATCAAACTTTCCACCTGCCTTGAGAACCGTGCATGAACACCCAAATGGTTCCAAGAAATTCAAATTCGGCTTTCGACCTCGGAGCAGTTCATAACTCGTCTTGTTAAATCTTTTAACAATCAGAACACGATTGAGTACATAACATGCAGTATGAACAGCTTCAGACCAAAACGTAATTGGTAACTGTGCATCCGCTAGCATCGTTCGAGCAGTTTCAATCAATGTTCGATTCTTTCGCTCAGCAACCCCATTTTGTTGTGGAGTATACGGCGCACTGAATTCATGATAAATTCCTAATGAACCACAAAAATCCTTCATTTTGGCATTGTTGAATTCAGAACCATTGTCAGTACGAATTCGACAAACTTTATGCTTGTACAACGATTCAAACTTAGACAACATGTTCCGAATGGAATCTGGAGTATCAGCCTTGGACGCCAAAGAAGCCACCCATGAAAATCTTGAGAAATCATCCGTAATCACTAAGCAATAGTAACTACCCTCAATACTACGAACATTCATAGGACCAAACAGATCCATATGAAGCAGTTCCAAGGGAGTGACAATGGAATTCAAACGCTTAGAAGGATGAGACTTCTTTTTCTGTTTACCTTTCTTACATGAGACACACACATCATTAATAGAAAATCGATTCTTGGAAACGCCTTCTACCAACGAATGATTGACCAAGTAATTCATCTTTCGGTAATTGATGTGACCCATGCGCCTATGCCACAGAATTGATTCCTTTTCAGTAGCTTTGGAGATAAAACATGTAGCAGATACAGCAGATGAAGTCTGATTCATATTTAACACATATAAATCCCGAAATCTGGGAGCTCGCATCACAATCCAGTCTTCAGGAATTCGAATGCCAGGTTTCAAAATCAAGCATTCTGAACTTGTAAAAGCAGCCGTGTACTGCTTATCACAAATTTGAGATACGCTTAACAAGTTGTGCTGCAACTCTTGCACAAATTGGACTTTTTCAAACGTAATCTTCTCGTTACCCAACTTTCCTTCACCGGTTATCTTCCCACCTTTATTGCCAGCAAAAGTAACATTTCCTCCTTGAATTGGTTTGACTTCAGACAGCAAGGAAATATTACCCGTCATGTGCCTGGATGCTCCACTATCAACGACCCAAAAGTTGTTAATAGCTGGCTTTCGAGCACCCTGCACATAGTAGCAAGCAATTAGTGAGTATCTGGACCCAAGCATTCAGCTTTGGGTCGACCGGTATCTTCTGAAAAATCCTCAGTGGCTTTTGAAGTCATTTTAGGCAGCCACTTTTGCCTGACAGATGGAATGGATGAATCAACAGTAGAATCTGAAGTAGAATTATTACCAAAAACTTTGTAAGATTTATTGAAAAAAAATTTCCTTTTAAAATGTTGTTTGGTAACAATCTTTTCATCCTCCATATTGGGCTTTGCATCAGATTTTGAATCTGAATTTGATTGCATATAAGCTGAAGCCCTCTTTTTAGCTAACACAGGACACCGACTACGAATATGTCCTATTTCAAAACAACAATAACACCTTCTGGGATCAACAACACCCTGAAAAACACCACCCTCACCTTGTTTAGAAACATTGGTTTTAAACCTTCTCCCTTTGGAATTTGGCAAAGGTTTAAACAGAGGACCAATATATCCATGTTCATTATAAAATCCATAGTCATCAACACCACAACGGTCAGCATATCCTTTAGGTTTAATCTTTGTGGTTTTGCTTTGTTCAAATTTACCAAAATCATCATAAAAATTGTAATCATCACAAAAACCAAACGCTTCATAATCAAAACTATTAGTTTCTGATGAATACTGACCATCAGAGTTATAAAAACTCTTTGGTGAGTAAGACGATTGTTTTGATTTAGTCTTAAAGTTTTGACCATTTGATGACTTTGGTTTCTCAGACAACCTTTGACCTTTGGAGGATGATTCTTGATTATTTGACCCAGACGGCACATCAGACAACACAATGAACTGCTCGTCTTCAAACTCTGACTTAACCACCTCAGATGGTTCTACATACCACACTTTGGCAACACGTGATGGATCAACACAAATTAAAGGAAAATCTAAATCAGAAAACACTGACTCACTTCCTTTCAGACTATACATTCTCAATTTCTGAGACGTATCACCATCAACAGTTTTGCCTTTCGAAGTTTCATCAAACTTACCATTTGTGGCAAATTTCTTTTCACGTTTCTGAAATTTCTGAGGTTTCTTTTGATTGACCTTAGAATTTCCAGCAAACTGTCCAAACCCAATACCATTTAATTTTGCACTTCTATCAGGTGCTTCTGGTATAGTATTGACATCAGGTGTACTTGTGTTACTTACAGAAACAACATTTCTTTCAAAAAACAAATCTGGACCTTTAGCAAATTGTGAATTTTCAAATGTTTTCATTGTTTTTGCAGTTTCCAGAATTTTCTGAGCAGCCTCTAACGGTGTCAGTTTGACACTTTGAGGCTTAACCTCAGTGACAGATTTTTCAACCTTAGAATCATTAGACTCAACCTGTTTTGACACCTCAACCTTAGATTTGGACACATGTTTGCCTGATTTCTTCTTATCAGTGCTTTTGGATTTATCAGATGATCCCTCAGTAAACATTGAGTAATCAAACACAACTTTGGTCTCAGGTTCCTTTGGACCTAAACCATGAACAATGGGTGGAGGAACTGAGTTACATCCAGATTCTTTGAGCAAATCTTTTAGATTTTCATCTTTGCAAAGAAAACTTGCAAAGGAAGATGAATTTTTGAAATTTTCAAGTTGTCTGTTAAGATCCAAAATTTCAATGTTTAATTCGGAAATTTTAGCATTAGCTTCAGCAAGCTTCTTTTCACAAAAAATATAATCTTCTGTTTTGTTATTAAGCTCAATTTTTGTGCTCAGAACCACAGCATGTTCACTTTTCAGTTCAGCTTTAACAGCTTCCCACCGTTGTTTGTAAATTTTGACATTCTCCTCTGCTAATGAGTATTTGTCAAAATACATGGTTTTCTCAGCAGAAACTTCCTTCAACTGATTAGCAGAATTAAGACAAAGTTCACAAGAAGTAGAATTAACCTGAACATTGGCCATAAATGCATGTTGACCTTCAGCAAAGAAATCTGCACCAGGAAGATCAGGATCATCTTCAATCTTTACACTCTTCTCCTCAGTACACAGAAAAGCAGATTCATCTGGAAAATCAGCAGCCCAATCATATCCTTCACCAGTTTGTGAAACCAACGCTTTATTGTCTGAATTTGAGCCACTAGCATTTGCATTTGAACTTGAAGGATTAGTATTGCTTCCTGATGGCTTGTTACTCTGTGCAGCATACTTTTGATACAACTTTGAAGTTTCTTGCTGCTTTCCCTTGGTACACTCCTTGGCAAAATGCCCATAATTCTGACAATTGTAGCAACGAACCTTAGACTTATCAAATCCAAGTTTTCCTTCAGGATTTAAATCCTTCCGACCCGTTCTTTGCATATACTTTTTGCCTCTGCGAACAAGCATTGCCATGGACCAGTTAATATCCATCAATTCTAAGTCATCAGGATCAATTTGTTCATAGTCTTCATCAGTTAACTCAGCACTAGTTAACTTTCCTGCAACAACTCCATCATATGATGAAACCATTGCTGAAAATAAAGCCATAAAGTCATTTGTAGTCTTTGCTGAAAAAGCACTCTGATTGTGACTTGGAGCAGAAGATGACTGATGTGAATAGACAGGATATGTTACAGCAGCTTTACTAGCATAGCTTCCACTTGAAGAACCTCTAGACATGTTTGCATGACCACCTGAAGTATTTTCTACATAAAAAGCAGTAGATGGTGGATTTGTGCTAGCTTTTGCTTTAGCATGCATGGTAGAAGCATTTTCACCAAAATAGACATCGGGATTCTGAACTTGAGATGGTAACGTTTTCACACGCATCATATCCAGTTCCCTTGCTAGTAAATTCCTTGTAAGTTCATCATAGGTAAGATCATCAAAGCTTTTATCATGAGTCAGCAACAAAATGTAACCTTCCCATTTCTCAGGCAAAGCATCTAATAGCTTTTCTTTCAATTCTCCAGCTTCAATTTTTACTCCAACAATATCAAGTTCACTAACCAAATGAGACAACCTTGAAATGAGATCATTAATGGTTTCATTCGGAACATGAGCAAAATTATCATACTCTCGTAACAACACTTTCTTCTTGCTCTTCTTGTATTGTGCATTACCTTCACATCGATGACATAAGGCATCCCACAATTTCTTAGATGTATTATGCATTTTAAACTGATGCAAAATATCCTTAGGTAAAGCCATTGATAAATTGGAATACGCTTTTCTTTCAAGTTTGAAAGCTACTTTCTCAGCATCATTCATCTTGTTGAACGGCTTCTCTTGACCAATAAACTCCCCAGTTGTGAATTTTGGAATTTCATACCCATCAAGCATAGGAGTCCAAACACTAACATCGTTCACACCGATATACGACACATACCGTGTTTTCCAATTATGAAAATCCTCAAATCTCATCAGTTTAGGAACTTTATTCGTAGTTCCTATTTCATTATCGTAGTTCAACAATGCTTGAACAGTCGTAGACATAGCAGCAAAAGCCTGAAATGGATCCATGTTTAACAAAACCTTAATTCTGTACTCAGCGGATCAGAATAACGAACCCCGGATCAAAATGAGACCTCCGGATCAAATTTTAGGAGAACGGACCAGAGAATAAAATTCCCCGGATCAAAATTCAACCTGCGGAACAAAATTCTTCTTCCGGATCAAAAAAATAACCCGCGGATCAAACTGATACACCGCTAACTGATACGCTGCCTAAACTGATACGCTACTAATCTGATACGTCGCTACTCTGATACGCTGAAACTGCCACGTATCAAACAATAACCGCCACGGATCAGTGTTTGACGATTGCCTGGCGGATCAAACTGAGCGGATCACAGAACTTATGAGTTTATACTAGCGGATCAGTACATTCGACTGGCGGATCACCAGCGGATCAACAGCGGATCAGTTCAAAAACACATAATTTCCATAATTTCTGACTTTTAATGCTTGAATTCGATGTACAGCTTAGCGAAAATGAACTAGAAACAATCTGAATGCAGAAAACCTACTAACTTGATGAAAAACTGAGAAGAATTGATCAAAATCTTACCAAAATTGAAATTTCTCTCTCTAAAACCCAAAACCGAACAGTAACACGCAGCATCGGATCTTGCTAGTGCATTATTACATTCGGATTCGGACACACAAGGTAAATAATCTTCTTTATATTGATCACAGCTTGTAAACAGAGAGAATACTGAGTATTCAGGTTACACCATGTAAAACACACACTTAAGAAAGCTCAGACCTCACTCACACTCTCTGAATCAAACTGAAACCTATACATAGAGACTGATCCGGCGGACCAACTTACTAGCGTAGCAGGTGGTTCGGCGTACCACCTGATCCGCCACTGATCCGCTGGATCTACAAAACATAAACATATAACTTCACATATTCAAACTATCAAGACCTAGCACTAGACAACATAAAATGCTCTAACAATTTCATAGTTTACACTCATTATCTCTTCCTTGAATCATCAACGAGACGTTATTCCATAACCTCTCGTGTGACTGATATCATGTACGATCTGATCTCCGTCCTACATTTTACACCATACGAGTCTGGTGACAGTAATGATCCAACAGTGTATCGAGCTATGATTGGGTCGTTATGAATCTTACTACTCTAGACCTGATATAATGTTTGTTGTTTGTTTATGTGCTAGGTATCAGGCAGATCCCAAGGCTTCTCATTTGCTAGTAGTGAAAAGTGTAGGGATATGATCACGTATTAATAAGCGTATGTCCGGAAAGTATTTAAGCCTACGGGGTTACACGTCTCGACACTAATGTATTTGTATTAATTAATTAGTTAATTAATATTTATCAAGAACATTTAACGAGAAGTCGTTAAGAACTAACGGTTAATTGTTAACAGGGGTGTTAGTTGTAATTAGAGAGAGTTAGAATTGGATTACGATTAGGAGAAGGATTGGGATAAGGCCTTAGGGCTGAATTCGTTGATGGTCCCCATCCCAATCCCTATCTTGTTTTCCAAGTCTCTAAACACTATAAATAGACTTTATAGGTTTAAGGTTTAGTTGCTGCATTTATGTGATAAAAGTGCAAACCCTAATCTCTCTTTCTCTCTCTAATTTTCGGCAATAAGAATAGAACCCAAGGGGGTTCGATTTCTTGTGGGGTTCGACCAAAGCCTACACCAAGAGGAGTTCGTGATCAAGTACTAGCATACGTACATCGGTGTGTCGTGTGTACGATCGTAGAGGGATATACTTCAAATCCTAGAAGATCTTCACTTGCCGAGCTAAAAAGGTACACGTTGTCTATCCGGTTAGTTAGATTAATTCATAGGAAAATATCCGTTGCGTACTCGTGTTTAAATCGATAAAGGTTATATAACCCAACAGTGGTATCACGAGCCACCTATGATTTTAATTAATTACCGGAAATAAAAACTTGGAAGGGGGGTAACCAAATCAAGATTCTAGCTTTTCGATCCACTTAAAATCGAGTTTTACAATTGGAAAAGGTTTCGCAAATTGGTAAAAACGAAAAACCCATATCTTGATCGAAAACCGGTTCTCGACCCGTGGCTTGGTTCCCAAATCGAAAACCGTTTTTCGACCCATTGCTGCTTTCCGATCGAAAACCCTTGTTTTCCGATCGTAAACCACACTTTTCGATCGAAAGTCCTGGTTCTCGATCGTAAAACTATTTCCGATCGAGTTCAAATCGTAAACTTTTTATGACCCGGTCGAAAAGTACCCGATCGGAAACCCTTGTAATCCGATCGGAAACTAGTTTACGACCCGATCGGAAAGTTCTCGATCGTAAACCCTATTCCGATCGGAAACTAGTTTACGACCCGATCGAAAAGTTCTCAATCGTAAACCCTAATTTCGATCGAAATCTATAAATTGGATCGAAAACCTCTAGCCGAATCGGAAACACTAATTTTAGGTCTAAAATTTGATTTTGTGATCTAAAATCAAGAACCCAAGTATTTGTTATTTGATAATTGTTTAAACAACATGTTGTACCTTTATTTTAAATGTTAAAAGGAAGTAAAAACCATGAAGTTTCATGCAAATCGTTTATGGTTATTACTTATATCAAAGAGTATTAAAATTAAAATTATGTTAGATAATTAGAAACCCTAAAATTATGTGATTATTTGTGATAATTGTGACATAATAAAAGGTTTTATTGCAAATTTGTTTTATGAAAATTGAAATTTGCTTAAATATCTATTGAAATATGATTTTGTTTATAAAAATAAAATTTGTGTCCTAAAACTCAAAAGAAACACCGGCTCACCCATTTGAACACACCATAAGAGAGGTATAAGTCGGGTCGCCATGCTTCCCTAAAGTGGGTAGGTTTTTAATTGCAAAAGTGCAAACCTCACACCTACGCTTCTTTGTGTGTTGCAAATGGAGCTACCGAGATCTTTTGATTTGGAAGACAAACTGAGAATTTTTATAAACACATTATGTGGTGAAGATGTGCATGAATCTTCACACATAACATTTTTTATCACACATCAAAATTGCTTTGACCCAAACCAAACTTAAGTCTTTGCCATCCACCTTGAAAAGGACACTTGTGGATGTCATCTTACTCATTGGTACACAATGGTAAAATGGCATTTACATGGGAAATTCCCACTCATTGGTGCACAATGGTGGACAATTTGTGCGTTCTTAGTTGGACGACTTAAAGCGAGCTAGGCGGTGAGACCCTTGGCCCGTGGTAAAAGATGGGATGAAACATGACTACAAATTACTTGGTGCAAGATTCACAAGTGTTATTTGTAGGTCCCATAAAATCTAGGAATTATACTTGGAGTACAATTATTGATCTTCACTTACCTTTTGAATGCATCATTTCTAGCAGATCAACTGATGAAATGATGGCATGTCAATTGGATCCTAGCCTTAATAAGCTTAATTGTTTAAAATGTTTAAACATTGGGTAATTAAATTTATTAAGGAAAAGATTATCGAAAATACTGATTTTTGAACTTAATCTGTTTTGTAGATGGCAACAAACCCTCCTCAAAACAATGTTGGTCATGCTTTTCGTCAAATGTTTGAAAGAGAAAAGCTTAATGGATCTAACTTCAATGACTGGTATTGTCAACTAAGGATCGTCCTTAGAGTTGAACGGAGGACCGATGTCCTCGAAAATCATTGGCCGACCGAGCCAGCAGCTAATGCTTCTGAACAAGAGAAAGCGTTCTACAATGTAGAGTATAACAGATACGATGAGGTTGCTTGCATGATGATCTCGAGTATGACTCCCGATCTTCAGAAGCAGTACGAATTTCATACACCTTGTGATATGATCAAATAACTAAAGAAGATGTATGAAAAACAAGCTGGTGTTGAATTGTTCGACCTAGTTGTGGAACTCCACGACTTGAAGCTTGAAACTGGTAAATCGGTCAGTAGTCATGTGCTCAAGATGAAGAGCTACTTTGACAAATTGGAATCGCTCAATTATGGGTATAATCAGGTTGTGGCAGTTGGCATGATCCTTAAATCTCTTACGAAGGATTATGAGGGTTTTGTGCGTAACTACAACATGCATAGTATGACTAAAAATATACCTGAGCTTCATGCTATGCTTGTCGAGTATGAAAAACGATTCCTAAGAAGGCCACTGAAACACCCCAAGTTCTTATGATCAAAGGGGGAAAGATCCAAAAGGCTAAACGACCGCAAAAGGCGAAGGGCAAGAATGATGGTAAGGGAAAAGGCAAGGTAGTTGCGCTTGTTCCCAAAACCAAACAAACCCCTCCGGCCGCAAAAGAGCATCCGGCTAAAGACCATATCTGTCACCATTGTGGTGAAGTTGGACAATGGAAGAGGAACTGTCCTACCTATCTAGCTGAGTTGATGAAGAAGAGAAAGAATACTAGTGGGACTAGTACTTCAGGTATCTTCACAATTGAATTATTTTCCTTTTCTAAGTGTGATTCATGGGTGTATGACACTGGCTGTGGAACTCACATCTGTAATTCATTACAGGGTCTTAGAAAGAGGAGGAAACTAAAGCCTGGAGCTTTGCAGTTGTTCGTGGGAAATGGTTTGCCAGCAGCTGTGGAAGCTATTGGAGAATATCATTTATTCTGCCTTCTGGGTTAATTATTGTATTAGACAATTGTCATTATGCACCTTCTATTACTAGAGGTGTAATTTCAGTTTCTTTGTTAAAAAACCAAGGATTTATTAATGCATTTAATAATATCGGTATTTCAGTTTCTAAAAATAATGTTCATTATTTTGATGTTGTTCCTTGTGATGGCATTTATGAAATTGATATGCGTGGTTGTGTTTCAAATAAGTCAATGTACAATATTAGCAAACGAGCCAAAACTAGTTTGGACTCTACCTATCTTTGGCACTGTCGTCTTGCCCATGTTGGCAAAAACCGCATTGAAAGACTTCAACGTGAAGGGATCTTACAATCAAATGATGAATCATTTGATAAATGCGTTTCCTGTATCTCAGGAAAGATGACAAGAAAACCCTTCCCGAACAAGCCGCAAAGGGCTAAAGAACTACTTGGACTCATTCATACTGATGTTTGTGGCCCATTTAGACATGTGTCAAGAAAAGGTGCTAGCTACTTCGTGACTTTCACGGATGATTTCAGTCGTTATGGTTATGTTTACTTGCTTAAACATAAACATGAAGTGTTTGAAACATTCAAAGAATTCAAGAACGAAGTAGAAAATCAACTCGGAAAGACCATCAAGATCCTTCGATCGGATCGTGGTAGAGAATACTTAAGCCAAGAATTTAAGGATTATCTTAAAGCGTGTGGAATTGTCCAACAGCTTATTCCTCCTTACACTCCTCAGCATAATGGAGTATCTGAGAAGAGGAATCAAACCTTACTAGAAATGGTCAGGTCGATGATGAACCTTACAACTCTCCCAATATCATTTTGGGATTTTGCTCTAGAAACCGCTGTACGCGTTCTAAATATGGTTCCAACCAAGAAGGTTGAAAAGACACTGCATCAATTGTGGCATGGAGAAGTCCCTGTGTTGTCTTACTTAAGAGTCTGGGGATGTGAGGCACTTGTGAAGCGTGATACGCCTGACAAACTACAACCCAGGACGACTAAGTGCATCTTCGTAGGATACCGAAAGGAAACAATGGGTTACTACTTTTACAATCCTTCCGAAAATACTGTTCGTGTTGTGCTGAATTCTTTGAAAAGAATTTTATAACTCAAGAGAACAGCAGGAGACTTGTAGAACTACTAGAAGATGTGTCACCTTCTGAAACACCTAGCAATCATCAACTTGGGGGGGGGGGGGGAAATGTTCAATGTGATGAACCTCAAGTCGATGATGTTGCGATTCCACTTCGTAGATCTGAAAGGGTCATACGTAACCCGGATAGATGGATTGGTCTAGTCGAATCCGAGGAAAACATATCAGGAGATCTCAATGAGCCTCCGAACTTCAAAGCTGCATTATCAGATCCTGAATCTGACAAATGGCTTGAAGCTGCGAACGTGGAAATGAAATCTATGAGAGATAATCAAGTTTGGAACTTGGTTGATCTTCCTCCTAACGCGAAGACCGTTGGGAGTAAATGGATCTTCAAGAAGAAGACCGACATGGATAGAAATGTACACACCTATAAAGCTCGTCTCGTGGCGAAAGGTTATACTCAACGTTTTGGCGTTGACTATGATGAGACCTTTTCACCAGTAGCTGACATTAGAGCTATTAGGATTCTCTTAGCCATAGCAGCGTACTATGACTTTGAGATATGGCAAATGGATGTTAAGACTGCCTTCTTAAATGGTTACTTGGATGAAGAAGTCTATATGGATCAACCTGAAGGGTTTATTTATCCAGAACATCCCAACCAAGTATGCAAGCTTTAAAGGTCCATTTATGGACTAAAGCAAGCATCGAGGAGTTGGAATAAACGGTTTGATGAAGAAATCAAAAAGTTTGGTTTCGTTCAGAATCCCGATGAGCCATGTGTATATCGCAAAGCTAGTGGGAGTAATGTTACTTTCCTTGTCTTATATGTAGATGACATATTGATTATAGGAAAACACATTCCAATGTTGAAAGATGTAAAATCCCATCTTGGAAAGTGTTTTGCCATGAAAGACTTGGGAGAAGCAGCATTCATTCTTGGAATCAAGATCTATAGAGATAGAACTAAGCGGTTGATTGGACTAAGTCAAAGTGCTTATATTGATAAGATCTTGAAGCGATTCAAGATGGAGAATTCCAAGCGTGGTATAGTACCTATGCAGGAAGGACTTGGTCTATTGGTCAAACAAGGTGCTTCTACACCTGATGAGGTGAAGCGTATGCAAAGAGTTCCTTATGCTTCGGCTGTAGGCTCTATAATGTATGCGGTGAGATGCACTAGACCTGATATAGCGTTTGCGCAAAATATCATTAGCCGATTTCAACAGAATCCAGGTGAAAGGTACTGGACTGCTGTTAAGACCATTCTCAAGTACCTACGAGCTACTAGAGATTTGTTTTTGGTATATGGGGGAAATCCAGATCAAGAGCTCAAGTGACCGGATACTGTGATGCTGGATTTCAGACTGATAGAGATGACACGAAGTCTCAGTCTGGGTACGTCTTCGTTCTGAATGGAGGCGCTGTGGATTGGAAAAGCAAGAAACAAACCACAGTTGCTATGTCTGCAACAGAGTCTGAGTACAATGCTGCTTCGGAAGTTGCAATGGAGGCAGTCTGGATAAGGAAGTTTATTTGTGGGCTTGATGTGATCCCTACAAGTAACTTGCCTATTTATATGTTCTGTGATAATACTAGTGCATTAATCATTGCCAAAGAACCTGGAGTTCAGAAGGGCTCCAGACACTATGCCAGGAGATATCACTATGTTGTTAGAGCATATTTCTATGCTATGAGTGTCTCGTGTATTGTATCTATGTGAGCATGTCTTAAAGCGAGTTGTAGTGCCTATTTGGTTGGTGGAGTATCATATGGTCCGGCGGATCATATGGTCCGGCATACTAGTTGGTACGCTGGGTGTTATGTCACTTACTATAAATAGGTTCGTGTTAGAATGTGCAAGAGAGCGAGTTGAACACTTATGTCATTCTACACTTTCTGTGTGTGTGTTCTAGAGAGAGAAACCAGAGAGTCTTCATTGTAATCTCAAGTGATTCAATATGAATTCTCTTATTTACATCTCGTGTTCGTTACTTTGATCAAAGCATGCAATAGTAAGATCCTTTCTCATTTCTACAAGTGGTATCAGCGCTTTTGGTTGCTCTATTGCTGTGTTTTTGATCAATTTTTGGATTTTTAGAGAGAGAAAGTTTGGGTTTCTTCACGTTTTCATCAAATTCTTCCAATTCCGAGTGTTTCTGAGATGAAAAATGATTTCTATGTGTTTCTGGAGTGATTTCACACCTCACTGAATCAAATTCAAGCTTCAAAAGTCGCAAAATCGAAAAATCATTCGATTACAGCTTGGTCCGCAGGATGAATTTTATGATCCGCCGGATGAGTTTTCTGGTCCGCTGATTGGTCCGCCCGTGCATCTTCATCGAAGATCTGATCCGCTGATCTCGTCCGTGCAGGCAATCTTCATAATTCTGATCCGTGGCAGTTTCAGCGTACAATCTGATCCGCGGCAGTTGTTTCAGCGTACCAACTGATCCGCTAGTATAATTTGATCCGCCTGAATGTTTTGATCCGGAACTGGTCCGTTCGTTTTGTTTTGATACGCTGGCAGAATAGTGACCTTCACGAAAACTGACGTAACTTGCAAACCGTTTGGAGTTACGAAACCCAATACTAGCCAAAACGTTCGTCTTTCCGAGATCTAGGACTTGTACCAGCCTATGGCTGGTACCGTCCAGTTTTGACCCCCAAAATCCGCTTGGAAGACCTCCGTTTTTTAGTTTGAAGTTTTTGAAGTATTATTTTTGGTGAAAAATGTCCGATTTTCAAGCGTTTGCGGCTATGCAAAGCACGGTACAAGCTATGCTCAATTTTGATAATGAAATAGGAACAAGTCAGAAAGTTCCCAAGTTGTTAAAATTGGAAGATTATCAAAATTGGAAGCAACATTTTTCTGCATACATCAGCACAAATGATATTGATTTGTGGATTCCGATTCGAACGCTGTATGTGCGTCCAACTGACAATGGAGAATATAAAGAGATTCAAGATTTTGATAAGGATGAACGAAGAAGTTATGAACTTGAACAAAAAGTTTATGGTTATCTTACCATGGCTTTACCTACTGAGTTGTTACATCAATTCAGTACTTGCAAGAAGGCTAAACAGTTATGGGATGCTTTATCTGCTCGATGTGAAGGCAATGATCGGTATAAGAAGAGTCGAAGGAAAGTGTTGAACAAAGAATTTGAAAATTTTCAACAATACGAAAAAGAAAATATTTATGCTCTTGTTTCAAGATTTTCTCATCTAATTAGTGAGATGAAAGTAGTCAAGATTGAAAAGACCGAGGAAGAATTGAAAGAGAAATTGATGGAAGCATTACCAGAGAAATGGGAAAATTATGTGTTGTTGGTTACTCATGACAAAGACTATTCCACATTATCATTTCATGATTTGACAGGAAAGCTTCATGCTCGAGAAATGGAAATGATGAATTCAAACAAGTCCACTGCTCAATTACAAAATCCTGAGTTATATCATGGACAAAATTCTGCAAGTATCAATGCAAAGTCTAAATGATCTGGTTATGATACATCAAATCCACCTCAAACAGCATTTGTTGCTGATCATGGATCAGGAAGGTATGAAAGTTCATCAAGGGGGTGCAGTTTCACTACTCCTGATAGATCATCTGCTAGTTCGATTAATGGGAAGTCAGCTGAAGATTTAGTTACGTTGTTATCTGGATTCATATCATCTTCTTCTGGCGATATATTTAGTCAAATTGGTAAATCTTGTCTATGTAGAGAGGATTGAGATCATATGGATGAAGATCAGTTGAACAAATTAGATTTGGAGTGGCAGTTTGCTATGCTAACTGAAAGAGGTAGAAGGTTTATTAAGAAACATGGAACGACATCTATTTTTCAAGGAGACAAACTTTGTTTAAATAAGTCACAGATCAAATGTTTCAAATGATCCAAATATGGTCATTTTGCTCGTGAGTGTCCCGCAAAAGAAAAGGTGGTTCAGACAGCTGATAAAACTGCTTCACCTCAAATTGCTTTGACTGCTATTTCTTCTGCATCAAAAGAACAAACATCGAATGAAGGTTATGATTGGGCTGCTGATTTTTCCTGATGAGTCTTGTTTTGTTGCTCAGATTGTTCACAGTGATGACGAAGAAGAGATAACAGATTCTGATTCAGATGTTAGTAGTTCTGGAAATAGTGGTTATGAATCTGTCTGTGAGTTTTGTTCTAAAAAAGATACGATGATTCAAGGTTTAGTTAAGGAAAAAGAAGATTTGGTTGCTGAAAGAGAAAAGTTGGAAGGTATGATCCAAGAGTTAGAATCTCAACAAGAAAAGGTTTCAGTTCTTCAGACAGAGTTAGTTGAAAAAGAGTTGCAGTTTCAAGGTGTTGAGCAGGAATTTGGAAAGAAATTTACAAAGTTGTCTGAAGAAAAGGCTGAATTTGTAAAAGAAGTAAAGAAATGGAAAGATGAAGTTGAGGATACAGCGAATGATTTTCAAAATCTTTTTGACAAATCAAAGTCCGGACTTGATACACTTACTCAACTGTCTGATGACCAAGCTACTAGGATTCAATCCTATCAGACTGATATGGAAAAGTTACTTGATGAGAAAAGGGAGTTGGTTAGAGTGAACAAGTTGCAAAATGCAAATTTGGATATTCAGAAAAGAAATGAAGATAAACTCGAGAAGGAATTTTTGGCTGCTCTAGATGAGTTGAGATTGCAAAAGTATGAAACTAATAAAGTGGCAAAGAAGCTAATTGCATCAGAAAAGGAGTTGGCTGAAGCTCATCACAGAATTTTTGAATTAAAGATTGAAGTCATTGATTCAAAACGTCTTTTGAACAATGTTACTAATTCACAATCTTTTACATGTTTCTTGGCAAAGGATGAGAATTTTGAAAGGATGTTCAACAAAACTGTATCACCACCAGGAAGTCTTAAAGAAGGAGTTCATGATTTGAAAGAAAAGGCTGAGATTGGTGATTATTCTGAGTTTGTTGGTTCCAAATATGTTGAAGAAAAGAAAGAGGAAAAAGGCAAAAGTACTGAAGCTTCTGAAGCTCAACAGGTTGTGTCTGGGTCTTCGTCTTCAAAAGCTGACATTGATGAAACAATTATCAATACTCTAAAAGATCTCAAGAAAGTTAAAGCTGAATTTTCTCGTCTTGCAAAGAACGGGCATAAATCATCTGATTCAGAAGAGAAGGTTTCTGGAAAATATACAGGTTTGGGATTTCAAAAGAAACAGGTGGATGTGAATGTTTCAAAGGTTCAACAGCATTTGAAGAAAGTTAATCTGAAGCAAGTAAAGAAATAAGTTTTTAAAGCTGACAAAGTTCAACCCGAGAGGTTCTACAAATCAAGGGTTCGGAACACATATTTTCTGATAAAGAATTTCCGCTACATTGCGTAGATGCTCGGAAAGTTGCTGAAGTTTTTGTGAAGAATGTTGATTCAAAGACCAAGAAGCAACAAGGTGCTAAATATTCTTCTGGAGGATCCAATTCTACTCCAAAGAGCCCGACATCCAAATGGGTTCATGATCATCGATTTCAGGTATATGATAATTTTTATGATCATTTTGAAGATGAATATGTTTGTGAAGCTATGCAGGTTCCAAAGGAAAGAAACATAAACAATCGTTTGTGTTACAATTGCCGACAAAAAGGGCATCTGGCACAAGATTGTCATGTCACTGCTGGTTCTAGTTCAAGAAGAGAAAAGGTTCCATATGTTGGTAAAACTGCCAAACCGCAATTCATTGATGAATATGGCAGAGTGTTTGATGCATTTCCACACCCTACATTTTTCAAAACTCAAGGAAGATTTATTCCTCGTTTTCAAAATGTTCCATTTGTAGGTTGTTCGTCACAATCAACTGTGAAAGGTTCATCAGATACCGATTTACCAAAACAACACTGGAAACCTAAAGTGCTTTCAAAAGGAATTCAAGATACTGGTCGACCAGAAGCAATCCGCTTCGGGTCATTTATAAACTGATATGTTTGACCAGTGTGCAGGTACTTTTAGAAGACCTATCGGTGATTGAAAAGTTGCTGATGGAGAAGTATTCTGCTGGTTTAATTTAAATTACATGTGATATCATATTTCAAAACTGAATTGTTTTCCTGAAAGCTAAAACTGAAAGGTATCCATGTCGAAAGGTCAATTTTCTTTCTTTTTACATTCCGAATGTCGTTTAGGGGAAGAAAATTGAAAAACCAAAAATAGCGTCTTTGTTTTTTGTTAAAATGAAAATCCAGAAATAGAGTTTTCATTTTAAGGGGGAGAAAAACAGAAAATAAAAAAAAACATTGAAAAATGAGAAATTGTATCCAACATGATTGGGAAATGATGGTACATTGGCTTACGTGTCTGGCTCATGGATAAATTAGATGAAAAAGCCATAAGATCATTGTTCGATGTGCTTGGTAGGCTCGGCATTAAATCAGAAAGTATTCAGATGTGATAAACACATTAAATACTAATGCTTGACCAAGTGGACAACATCTTGATGCATGTCTCATGATATCAAGAAAAGATATGTGAAAAAGAAAATGAGAAGTCACTGTGTATACATGTGTTCATTTTGCAAAGATTTAAACTTGTTTGATTTTCTTTATTTTGTCAAACAATCGGACTTTCTTTGCTTATCGAAAGATCGACCTGATTGTTGTTCGTTTGATGTTCTGCTTTATTTTCTTTGGTGTTTCGTATAACTCATTGGACTTTCTCTGCGTGTACGGAAGTACCGACCTGATTTTTGTTGGGTTATACAATTTCAACTTGTTTTATTTTCTTATTTTGTTAAATCCGAGGCCTTATCTGCGTATCGAAAGATCGACCTTAAGGTAGACGATTTAATGTTCTTATTTCTTTTTGCATGGAACACAGTTGACTGAATCATGAATACAATCATTTTGTGATTAAATCACAAATGAAATCACAAAGTGTGATATAAAAAGCAAAAACATATCTGAGTATGTCTGATAGTGTGGGGTACACTGGTCAAAGCAAGCCTAATCAATTCAATAACATATCCAGATGTTATGAGTATGATTTTGCCTGAGTTTAAGATGGACAAATTATACCAGTAATCGACATGACTTATGTGCTGAAGTAATTGAAACTGAAGTGTAGTTCAGCATGTTATGACCAATATGATCCCAAGTTGTGATCTTTCTCACAAAAGACAAAAATAGTGTTTGATTCTGTGTTGCATTTATGTTTCATATCTGAAAATTCAAAAAGATTTTTGGTGTGTTTTGATATAAAGTTTCAAAAAGCCAAAAAGATTTTATTTCTTATTTGTTTTCGACCAATCGACATGTGATACAAAATCAAAATTTAAAATCTATCTTGGATTCTCGAAGAGAAGTTTTGCGCCAAGATTAATTTAATTTTCAAAAGAAAACGGAAACCGCGTTTCTGTCTTCTGAAATTGCAGGTTATGGGTTTCAAAGACTCAAGCATGGTGAAAGGGGGAGTATGTAATATTTTTTCACAAGTGGATCTTGAAGTTCAAAGTTGATTCAAGAGTGATCCAGCCATGCAAGCTCTATTTCTGACAAGATTTCACGTCAAAGGTCGGATGCAGCGATGTTGAAGATTGAAGACTGAAGTTTAGTTAGAGAATAGATACACTACACGTTAAGGGGGAGTTTGTTAGAGCATATTTCTATGCTATGAGTGTCTCGTGTATTGTATCTATGTGAGCATGTCTTAAAGTGAGTTGTAGTGCCTATTTGGTTGGTGGCGTATCATATGGTCCGGCGGATCATATGGTCCGGCGTACTAGTTGGTACGCTGGGTGTTATGTCACTTACTATAAATAGGTTTGTGTTAGAATGTGCAAGAGAGCGAGTTGAACACTTATGTCATTCTACACTTTCTGTGTGTGTGTTCTAGAGAGAGAAACCAGAGAGTCTTCATTGTAATCTTAAGTGATTCAATATGAATTCTCTTATTTACATCTCGTGTTCGTTACTTTGATCAAAGCATGCAGTAGTGAGATCTTTTCTCGTTTCTACATATGTTCGTGAGCAGATCGAACTAGGTGAAATCAGATTACTCAAAGTTCACACAGATATTAACTTAGCTAATCCTTTCACGAAAGCTTTGTCGAGGCCGAAGCTTGAAAGGCATGCCGAGGGCATGGGACTAAAATTAGCTAGTTAAATCATGTATGTCTGATGTTCGGTATTTGGATAAGGGATGTTAAACAATTTCTATTTATATAATGAAATAAAGTACTTGATATGTTTGATTTCATTTAATAGTAAATTGTGTCCTATATTTGCATGTTTAATCCTTGAGTACTTATCAAGTATTCTAAATTGTCCATTGTCAATTAACTATATGGGAATATAGTTAAACTAAGACAAATCTGAGCGATTGGAAATATTCTTGGAATATATAATGGATGGTCCCACCAAACTCACATGATATTCATAGGATGCATATCGGACTACCCCACTAACGAATTGTCACTTTATGGATCGTCGTCATTAAGTGAAATTCGTAAATGGTCGCTTTACTTATCCTTAGACTTGAGATACAAGCAGGTCATGCATGTATGGATTGCACCTACTTGATATAGTTCTAACTATCCTGAATAAGGTAGTACAAAAGGGCTATTTTCAGTAAGTGTAATGAAGTATGTGACTGGACACGTGTAGTCAAGAGGATTTGTTCCTTCAGCTTAAAAGTTGAAGCAGATACCACTGGGCCCCTCATTGGGACTAATTAAGATGTTTGCATGGCCATGCCCAAATGAAATCCAGATGTGTCTCGATTTGAATTTGGTAATCTTTAATTAGTTATGGAATGAGAAACAGAATCGTTAAAGTATGAAATGACTTGATCCATATTCATATTTAACAACGGTATCGGTAACAAAGGGATAGTAAATGACTGTACCATTTAAATACACTTTGAGAAACTGTACTTAAATATTTCCGGGAGCATTGGTGTGTTGCTAGACGCTAACCAATGTTATTACTTTTATTACTACGAGCTCAAGTGAGAGCTGTAGGGATATGATAATGTATTAATAAGCGTATGTCCGGAAAGTATTTAAGCCTACGGGGTTACACGTCTCGACACTAATGTATTTGTATTAATTAATTAGTTAATTAATATTTATCACGAACATTTAACGAGAAGTCGTTAAGAACTAACGGTTAATTGTTAACAGGGGTGTTAGTTGTAATTAGAGAGAGTTAGAATTGGATTACAATTAGGAGAAGGATTGAGATAAGGCCTTAGGTCCGAATTCGTGGATGGTCCCCATCCCAATCCCTATATTGTTTTCCAAGTCTCTAAACACTATAAATAGACCTTATAGGTTTAAGGTTTAGTTGCTGCATTTATCTGATAAAAGTGCAAACCCTAATCTCTCTTTCTCTCTCTAATTTTCGGCAATAAGAAAAGAACCCAAGGGGGTTCGATTTCTTCTGTGGTTCGACCAAAGCCTACACCAAGAGGAGTTCGTGATCAAGTACTAGCATACGTACATCGGTGTGTCGTGTGTACGATCGTAGAGGGATTTACTTCTAATCCTAGAAGATCTTTACTTGCCGAGCTAAAAAGGTACACGTTGTCTATCCGGTTTGTTAGATTAATTCATAGGAAAATATCCGTTGCGTACTCGTGTTTAAATCGATAATGGTTATATAACCCAACAAAAAGGATCTTTGCTTATTTGAAGGGTTGTCCGGATCTTGGTATTTGGTACCCTAATGATAATAAGTTCCAGTTATCAGCCTACTTAGATTCAGATTATGGTGGGTGAAAAATTAATTTCTAATCTACTACTACCTGTTGATAATTTCTGGGGGAGAGGCTTGTATCATGGCAGTTTAAGAAACAGACCTCAGCCGCGATGTCAACTGCGGAGGCAGAATATGTTGCTGCTTCAAGTTGTTGTTCATAGGTTTTGTAGATACAACAGCAATTACGCGATTATGGTTTGAACTTTCTGACCACTCCTATTTTTATTGATAACTCAGTGCTATTTGCATCATGAAAAACCCCGTGCAACATTCAAAGACTAAGCACATTGAAATTCGATACCATTTTATTCGTGACTGCTTTGAGAAGAAGCTTATTGATTCACAGAAAATTCATACTGATTTCAAAGAGCGGATCTGTTTACTAAGGCATTTGATAAAACCCGTTTTAAATTTCTTTTATAAATCAATGGAATTACTTGCTTAACTACCAAGTAATCTGGTTCATTTGATCATTTTTTTTTTACTATTTTTGTTTTTGGAAATTTTCATTTGTTTTTCTGTTTTTAAGGGAGAATATATGAAAAATATAAAAAGATTGTGACTTCTTGTTTTCAAAAATGAAAAAGCATAAAAAATTAAAAAATCAATATTTGAGAAATATGATCCAACCCCTGTGAGAAATGATAGTACATCAGTATATGATACTGACCATGGATAAAGTAGGAATAAAAGCCGTAGGTACTTGTTTGTTTCATTGAATATGCTAATCAAATCTGATATATACAAGTATGATATAAATATAATGCCAACCTGAAATCTAAAATTGAAGTGTGTTTAGTACATATTACTGATATGATCTCATGATGCTATCTTTCTCAAATAATTAATATAATTTATTGCATTCAATTATGATATTTTGGTTTATTTCACTTTAAAAAATCAAAAAGATTTTTAGTGTCTTTTAGCATAAATTTTGAAAAATAAAAAAGATTTTGGTGTTTTTTAATATAAAGTTTATAAAATACAAAAAGATTTGTTTCTGTATTATTTTAGATCAACTGAATGCTAGATATGGCAAATCTTTGTTTTCGGAACCATAATTGAAGTATGAATCAGTTTATTAACATCAAATTTGATCGAAATTGAAAATTTTGCATTTTTGGATTAAAAAATGTCAAAAACTGAAAGTTTAGGGCTTAAAACGAAAATTAATGGTTTGCCGTCGAACCATTTGGTGCGCTTGGCCGAACCATTGACCATATATAAGGTTTGAGATGGTTCGGTTGGTCATAACCACCGTACCTTCACACTTTCTTCTCTGCGAAAAACCCTAACCCTTGTCAGTTGTTTTTCTTCGATTTTTCACTCGATTCTGAACCTTTGATCATGATTTTTGTTGCTACAGGTTTGCATTCAAATTCCGCACACTAACATGGTCTATATTTTGATTATCATTCAGTAGATTGTCGGATTTTTGGAGATTTTGCATTCGATTTCTCCAAAACCGTGACTTATCTTGATTAAACAAGTTTTAGGGCATGATAACTTGTTTTGTTTGAATCATTTGAATCGGTTTTTGTTGTATAATCGATCTACGGTGACCGATTTGGTATATAGTGGCCATATTTTGAAGAAATCGAAGCAACCGTTTGACTGCTATTCATCTGCCATACCATATGGTTCGCCCAAACCATTGTGGTCCGGTTGACAAAATAGTCCGATCAACGGTGTGCTCGCTTATCCTGGTCTGCCCGAACCATTGTGGTCCAGATGACCAAATGGTCTGGTCAACCATGTGTTCGATTTAATTGGTCCGCCCGAACCATTATGATTTTTTTAACCAAATGGTCTGGTCAATGGTTTGATTGATATATATGGTTCGCTAATTGAAAAATGGTTCGTCAGTCTTGATTGTTGGTTCGCTAAGATTGATTTTTCATAAAAGTTCAAAGTTCAAGCGTTTCGAGTCTAAAATGACTCAATTGTTTGTGTTTCTGGTTATTCAACATAAATTTAACGATAGTTGTTTTTGTGATTTTTTAGATATGGCAATGTTACCATCAAATCTGGAACATAACATATGTGCTCATCTTGGAGTGTCTGCCAAATGGAGAGCTCATTTTGGAAACATATTTGAGTTTATGCAGAGATCTCATATATATTATGCAGCAACTCATAACTGTGTACCCTACAAAGATACAGTGAATATGTTTTGGGATGTAGCTCAAATAGATTGTTTGGTTGTTCCACCGATAATTAGATCAAGAGTTCAAAATACTGATGTTGTGATTTCTGAAGCTGATGTTCGCCGAGTACTTCATTTAAAAGATCAAGCTTCCGATTTGATTGAATTTCTTGAAGCAAATGCTATCGGGTTGACGAGTTGAATTAAATATGATGGAAATTTGACTGCCAAGTGGCTACTAAAGTCAAATGTGTGTCCACCATATAAATACTTGCTTCATGTGATTGTCAGATGTTTTGGGAACAGATTGTCAGGGTATGACGAAGTTGATATGGAGGTTTTATCTTTCTTCACAGCTTTGGTGATGAACAAAAGAGAAATCTGAATTATCCAAGGTTTATTCAAATGATCCTTAATTAGTCATATCCAGCACTTCCAAAGAATCGGGCATTTATTATTAAGCTGAAACATATGAATGAATTAGCCATCAGTTATTTGCCAGTTTATCAGAAGAGAAAAAGTGCAAATGTGGCTCCACCTGATAAAAAATTGATTGGACACTTAGCTGATGCAAATTATGTGGCTCCTGCTAATGGTGCTCCAAGGAATTATGATAGCTCGGAAGATGAATTAGAGTATGGAGATAATGGTGAGCCTATAGATATTGTTCAAAATCAAGACGAGAACCCAGAACAACAAATTCAGAATCAAGAACCTGTCATTCAAGAACCTGTACCAAAACAGCCAATTGATCAAGATCAAGTTGTTCAAGAACAAGTGTTACAAGATCCGATTGTTGATGCTGAAAGGGTTGAGCATGTTGCTGTTAATGCTAAAGATGACGAGTTGATGAATGATGTTGATGCTGATGTTTCTGCTGCTGATAATGATGATGATGATCTTAGTTAGTTAAATACAAGATTTAGACTCTAGTGAGTATGTTTCATTTACTCATAATTCCAGAGGTGTTACCGTGAGAAAAGGTTCAAAATCTCATATAGCTTATCTAAGTCTACAAATCAATATACTTCAATGTTTAGACAACATACAACTTAGCTTGACGATTCTGAAACTGATATTGATCCGTCATATATTCCTGAAATGGAAGAATCGGGTTCAGGATTTGATACCACCGGCAAGGGTAAACCTCCAATGCAAGCAACTGGGTCAAAACGCCTGAAAACCATGTCTCCACCGAAGATGTTGGTGAAACGTGGATCATTTCTTGCTGATTCCAGAAGAGCATTGCTTAGTAGTTCACCTAGCAAGAAGCAAAAAGTCCCAAGCACACAGTCTTCTATTCCTGTTTCAACCAAAACAACCACTGTTGATATTCCAAGTTCTATTATTCCAACTGCTCCAATTCGAGAGATTATATTCAAAGCTCCTGTAGTTGTTACCTCTGCAACTACAACAACAACTTCTCATTCTGCTTCATAAAATGTTATTCCAGTTGATCGTTAGCTTGCTTTGCTTACATCTCAGCTTACTACATTGCAAGAGACGGATCGTCAAAGATCTTTGGAGATTCAAGAATTGAGAGACATTGTTAAAGTCTTGAAAGAACGTGATCAAGTCAAAGATCGGGAGATTAACCGTTTAATGCAGATTTCATCTTCTTTGGGTGAGCAGTTAAGTTTTCTGCTGAAATCTTTACCTACTTAGGTGGTGATGGTACTGGTAGAGCGGGTACTTCTAGTTCGGCTGGTACATCTCAGGGGGAGAAGGTTGTTGGAGGTGATGAATATGATGTAATTCCGATCTCACGAGGTGTGATTGAAGAAGGAGAATTTATGCATTCATTTACGAAAGAACAACTTGTAGCGATATATGCTTTGAATATGGAAGAAGTCGATAATGTTTCTGTTGTTGAACCTTATAATGATAATGGTTCGAGTGAAGACATTGAAGTTGAAGAGTAACAAGTAGAAGGTGAGGATATAACTGCCGAAGAATATCCTGATGATCCAAAAGTGTATGGAAATTTTAAAGATGATGATTCTTCTACGGGGTTTAACTTCTTTGGTAAAGATGATGAAGAGGAAGCAGAATAAGAGTTGAAGAAGAAAGAAGCTGAGAAAAACTCTGAGACAACTGAGTCTGATAGTTTCGCGGAAGAACATGAACGCAGAAAATTATTTGATGAATGGATGAAGGTATACAAAGAAAATTATGTACCTCTAGTGAAACCTATGAAGCAAAGACGATATGTCGAAAACAAAGGTGAAGCTGTTGGTAATATCATAAGTTGGATGTATGACTCTGAACTGAAGTGTTATGCAATTAGAAAGGAGTTTGGAATCATTTATTCGAAGAATTCTAAAAGATTTGATACTCTACCGGTCTATGATGTGAGGGAGTTGACAAGAAAGCCATTCTTGAATCATGGTCAAAGTGGTCTTGCTGATTTTCTTGGAACCCATTTTGGTTGTTGGCAACACAAACCATTCACCGTTGAGTATTGCTGGTGAAGACCTCTTAATGCTTTAACTAGAATTGATACTTTTCTTTTGTAATAGATTTTGAGTTTGTACTTAGTAAAATTATGTTTATGCTTTAGCGGACTTGTATTTCTTCTTAGCAAACTTCTGATCTTGCACTTAGCGGACTTCTTTAACTCTTAGCGTACTTGTTCATTTTATGTCTTAGCGAACTTAACTTGTTCCTGGCGGACTTGTTTACTTAGCAGATTTGTTCTTGATCTTAGCGAACTTAACTTGTTCCTAGCGAACTTGTTAGCGAACTTGATTCTACTTAGCGAACTTGTTAGCAAAGTTGTTATTGCTTAGCAAACTTGTTAGCAGACTTGTTAGCAGACTTGTTTGTGTGTTAGCGAATTTGTTAGCAGACTTGTTTGTAGAACTTGTTAGCGAACTTGTTTAATGCTTAGCGAACTTGTCTCATGCTTAGCGAAATTGTCTGTCTGATGGAATATTCATTGCTGAAATCTATGTAATGATAGTTGTGTCAAATATTCCTTTTGTCCTATTCTCTCTCTAGTAGTTCAGAAAACCTATTTGGAATACGCCACTCCTGGATTATTCTACAGAGAGAGCATTTGTGTGTGTGTGTTCTTGAGCTTTAGTAATCATCAATGGGTGAGCATTGATGCAGATTCAACCGGAATCGACCATCACACATGATTTCCGCACTTGTGTGATAAATCATATGAGAAACTTGTGCTCAAATCTGGTCCTGACAATTGATATCAGAGCCATGTTCTTCATTTTTGAGTTTTTTCTCAAAATGAAGAAAATCTCATATGAGTTGTCGATTTCAGTTGGATTTGCTTGTTGTTTGAGTTGATTCTTGGTAGAAATCACTCAAGGAACAAAATGCAATGCTCAGATTTCAGCAAATCTCAAGCTAACTAGTCGATTTTGTGAGATTCAGCCAAGAATAGTTCGTACGTTTACATAGTCTGTTCTTGAGAAATTTTTTCAAATTCGTTTTTCCGTTGATTCGTTTTTCAGTTGATTCATTGTTAATTTTTGGTGTTCTTCACATTATCTTACTATTCCATCAAATTAGCTCATTTAGAGTGGTTTTTGGAGTTTGTGTCAGTTAAATAAACTGTTCCTACATGGATTTCAAACCTATTGATGATCTTAAACATTGATTTTTATCAACATTGATTTTTGGAGTTTGAAATTCCTCAATAACAAGCTGTTCAAATTTGGTAAGTCTTGAAATTTGACATTTCAATTTTTTTTTGCAGAAACCTCACTTGCTAATGAATAAATATGTTTGTTATTGTTTGTGAATGTAGGATTTGTGTGAATTCAAGCGTTCTACAAGCATTCGAGCATTCTGAACCAAGCGTTCAATGTGTCTGAACCGTTCATCAATTTAGCAGGTTTAGGCTAAGTTTTTGTGTTTCTCACTTCCAATGGCTGAAGGCACCCAGTTTACTCCCGTCATGCAGGGTCACAACTATCCACCAAAACTAATGGGCGTGAGTGACTTCGATGATTGGAAAGGAAAGTTTGTGTTGTTTCTGGAGTATATAGACTATGATCAATTGACTTCAATCGTTGAAGGTCCGGCTGTGTTTGAGATTGAAGAAGCTACTACTGTCATGGTTGCTGACCCTCCATCAACCAAGAAGAAGATGATTCCAAAACTCTTGGATAAGTTGACTCCTGCTGAAAAAGCACAAAGGAAGATTGATATGCGTGCATTGGGTTACATCAAGCTGGCACTCAATGATGATCTGCTACATCAGTTTCGTGAAGCCACCTCAGGCCATGAGATATGGGTTGGTTTGGAGAAAAAATATGAAGGCAATCCGGCTACCAAGGAGAGAAGACTTGAAAAGTTGAAGTTGGCTTTCAACACTTTCGCTCATAGAACAGGAGAGTCGTTTGAAACTCATGTTAACCGCTTCTGCATAATCATTACTGAAATGACTACCAAGAAAATTCGTCCTGATTCTGGAGATATCATCAGGAAGATCTTGCATTCTTTTCCTTAGGAATTTGCCTCCTATGTCACTTATCTGATTGAAAGTACTGACCTTACACAGGATGACTATGTGGATATGATTGACAAGGTTCGAGACTATGAAGTAAGAGCAGTTGAACGAAGTGGTAAGTCACTCATGGGCAATGTGACTTCTAGGAGCTCATCTTCCTCTTCTCCGAATGCTGCTTTTGCTGCTTCTGCTTGTGAGGAGAATTATCAGTTTTCCAATTCTTCTGGCTCAACACTGCCTGTAATTGCTCTATCTCCCGTACCAGCTCTTGTTCAAACTGAAGTATTTGCATCACATGCAACTCATCATCCTTCCAATGTAACATTTGTTCAACAGCCACCTTCTGGGTATTTGGTTCAACAGTCAGCACCAATTTCAACCAACAACACCAGCTTGGATCAAGAGTTGTGTAATGCTTTCCTAGCCTGCATGAACTCTCAGATGTCAGGAAACATTGAGAGCATGACTGTTTGTCAAGAAGATCTTGACCAAATATCTGCTGATGATCTAGAAGAGATTGATATTAATTGGCTAATGGGTACGATTGCTGCAAGAACAAGAAAATTCTTCAGAAAGACTGGGAGGAAGCTGTTTAACCTCCTTCAAATGCCAACATTGGGTTTGATAAGTCCAAGGCTCAATGCTACAACTGTCAGGAGCTTGGAAACTTCGCGCGTGAACGTCAAAAACCACGAACGTGGAATGTTCCTGTAAGTTTGGGTGGAGGAAATCAGGCTTTTTAGAAACAAGCGGGCAACGTAAACCAGTCTTATCAGAAGCAAGGCATCTCATCCTATCAAAAGCCACAAAATGGAAATGCAAATGTCTCTCATCCTGGATCGTCAAGTTCACAATCTGCTCAAAGAAATGATAACTCTGGCAAGGCATTAGTCTCACTTGAAGGTGGTAACTAAAACTGGACGTCTTCTTCAACATCACAACCTTCAAGCCAGTCAGATTATGCACTATTAGTTAATTCAGATGGAGAAGAGATTAATGAGTGTGTCGAATTTAACCCTCTGTTTCCTACTGATTTCTTTCTGATGGCTGGAGTTGATGAGATCCTTGAAGAAACTCTTCCTCTGCCAGAAACGCTACTGCTGTGAGTTCGTCTAAGGTTGAAACAAAAGCTAGCAAGCGTCTTCTGGAACTGCACAAAGGAACAATTCCAGATGAGGTAAAATCATATCTGTGTTCTGATAAATGTCTTGAAGCTGTCGCTCGCTACCGCACATACAACCTTGAGTTGCACGCTAGGGCGGCAGAGAGCGAAAGCCAATTTGAACTTCTTCAAGCAAATGAACAAAATTTTCTGGTCAAAATTAAATCACTTCGGATGATATTGAATTCATGACGCACACGGAATCAAACTTAAAAATCCAAATTGCTGATCTTTTAAATAAATTGACTTCTCTGAGAAACAGCTATGCTGATGCTCGAGAAACAATTGATTTGATGAAATTGAATCCTGAAACTTTGGGAAGTGCGGTTGCAAAGGACATAATGTCGCGTCTTGGATCTGGTTTAGGTCTTACTCGGGAGATACTGAAAAATGCTGCCGAACATCCTCTAAATCCTAATTATCTTTATGTCCCCGAATTGACCAAAATCAATCCAAAGAGCCACATTAAGTTCATTGACCCCAGTTTGATTTCGAGTGCCACTGAAATCAAATCGTTGGACGACCAATTGGCTAACACAGAAGCTTTGGAGTATGGTCTCTTGCACAACAGAAGGTGCATTTTTAACAAAAACTGGGAAGGTGTTGATGAGCAAGCCATTAACCTATTGCAACAATCAACATGGGTAACGGCAATGCAGATTAACCCTGTCATCTACAAGGGTATCATTGAAGATTTCTGGAACAATGCTCAATCTGCAGAGCTTGATGATGATTCAAGTGTAATAAAGTCCAGGATCCAGAACATTGATGTTGAAATTACTGAGGAGAAGATCAGAATGGTCCTGAACTTACAAGATGCTAGCATGCCCAAGTCTTTCACAAGGACTAAGTGGCAATCTACAATCACAAGGATGGGATATTCTGGCATCTTTTTCCCAGATGTAAGCAACAAGATACTCAAGACCTTATTTCCAACCAATTGGAATTTTATAATCAGCTTCTTCAATGCCGCCTTTGGACACAGAAAGGCAGCTCCAGATGATTTTGTTGAAGAAACCGCATGGGCTTTACATGGGTTTATCACTGGTGAGGGTTTCAATCTATCTCACCAACTCCTTAAGTGGATGATTGCTAACCTACACCCTACTGGAAGAGCAAAGAAGTTTCTGATGTATCCTCGCTTCATTGAAGCTATACTGGATCATTATTACCCTAACTTGATCAAGCAAGGAGATACCTTCTCCACAAGCTCAATGAACACTGGCTGATACAGTAAGTACCATAAAGGTTGTACCTTTATTTCCCGAGATGATCGCTCGGATTGCTCCTGCTGGTGCTGAAGGAGATGCCCAAATGGGTGAAGCAGCTGTCGAAGAAAAAGAAAAAAATGTTGAAGCTGCTCAAGTCCAACCTCAACTGGATTTGAATGCACCAGATATTACTGATCCTGCTGCTGTTGCTGAAGACCTTGGGAATCTCCAGGGTACAAATGCTAAAGCTTTTGAACCTACTGAACGTACCTCAAGTCCTGTACTAGTGGACTTGTCTGAAGAAGAAAAAGGAGACGACGATGATAATGATGAACATTCTGACTCCCCAGACTCTGATGATAGTCCTGCACAACCTGAGGGCATTCATCCTCGGAAAAGACAAAGGACTGGAGATTATTCCTGGGCCTCTACCGTTCAATCACGACAATCATCCTCTGATGAAAGCTACAGTTCGTCACAGGATGAACAAGATGATGATGAGACTTTACTGTCTCTCGATCAAGCTGATCTAACTTATGATCTCGATGAGCCTGACAGTCCTCCTCAGTTTCCTCCAAAGAGAAGCTTAGAAAATCTAACAAGAACTGCTGAAGACAGAGATATATCCTCTGAGTTCATCATGATCAGAGTTTAGAGAAGCAAGTCCTGCATAAAAAAACTCAAAGTCAGGAGAAAGCCCGGTTCACTAAATGATTATGAAGTTGTGAGTTCATCTGGCACTCAATCTGACACAGCCTTAGCTACAAAAACTGTCTCTCCATCTCCTGTTGAACAAGTTGAAATCATTAATATGGATTTGAGACAACTGGAGAAGATAGTTGAAGCTATTGTTACCACCACTTTCACAGCTGGTATTGTTGCTACCAGCCCAACAGTTCTGAATCTGAAAAGGTAATGGAACTTCAAGCTGAAATTGTCAATCTCTAGAGTCACAATGATCACCTAAACTGTTCATGACGAATCTGTTGATGAAACCTTGGACTCAATCAAGAAGCTTGCCCCTGTACCTAAAAATCTAGAACATCCAAGATTTGCATAGGCATCTAAAGCTCTTGCTATTGAGGGATCCACAAGTGCAGAGTCTGAAGCTGAACCTGACAACTCTCTCCAACTATCCATTGTTCCCACCATTCATGCTGAAACCTCTACCTCCTCTGCCATAGTTCCCGTGACAGAAGGTGTCCGTCAAATGCACATCGACTCAACCTTCTTAGACTTTGAAATGTCAAATTTCAGGGAATACTATGCGGAGAAAATCTACTCAAGAAGAAACTCGTGTGGAATTCTAATTGAGAATCTTGATGATGGTGATGAAACAGCATATGAAGAACATCCGTACTTTGTAGACTTTGGAGACAAAGATTTCATGAATGAGCTAGGTCAGAGAATGAACGTGCTCATGAATGAAGCTAATCCATTGAACTACATTAATCTGGATACGATCGATAGTGAAGATGATGATGAAGAGGAACCTCTTTTCCCCTACTCCAATCCAAGTAAAGATAGAAGTAGACGATGAATATGTGAGTGTGCCTCTATCATCTGTCATGTCTACAAAAGAGACTCTTGCCTTGGACATCACCCCATATGTTCTAGGTTTTATCCCAACAAATGTGGAATTCATAAACCTTGAAACAAGTGCTGGTCAAGAATCTCACAGTCAACCTGATCCTGCAGTATCTGCTGATCAAGACCTTCATGAACAGATCTTTGAAGCCTCTTTTATGCATTTCTCCTTTGACTCTGAAAAGGAGGAAGTTGATGCTAATTTGACGGCAGCTCAAGAATCTGCTTTCACAGAGCAACCCGGACCTTCCAACAAGGATAAGGGAAAGAGAAACTTGACTCCTGAGGAAATAGCAGAGGAGCAACTAAGAAGGGAAGTTGAAAAAGATAGGTCTCGTCGAGCACTCATTGGAGAAACACACGGTGAACAAAACCGACTGGTTGAAGAAAAAGCCAATGCACTAAAAATATATGCATCAGGCCATCCTCCTGCTTTCGTATACGGAAATGGCTCAAGTACTTTGCCGGATCGTTTTGAGTCAACCAGAACAGATGAACCAAGGATCCGCATCGTCACTAACTTCGAGGGCACAGATGTGGATGAAGAAGATACATTTGAAACAGCTCACATGGTGAGAACTCTAATGAGTGACAACTTCTCATTGGAGTATCTGATGAGTCTTACCGAAATTGAGTTAACCAAGCTGTACACTGATGAGGAAAGATTGAATTCACATCTTCCTCAAAATCAAAACATTGAAGCTGAATCTGATCCCCCTCGAGGATGTTTTTGCTGACACCAACAAAACGGTCGATTTTATTCCTATCCGCGATCATCTTTCTGATCTTGTGCTTGACATTGGCAACACATATCTTCCTCCTCCTGAAAACTCATATGATGAAGTTCCTGATACTGAAGAATACATCAAATCCACTACCAACAAGATGACTTTCGAGGAACTCCGCAACTATTGTAGATTCAAGAATGTGGATAAGAAGGCTTACAACAAGAAGCGACTTAAAGGTCTATGAGAGTTTGTGTGTGAGTACCGAAAAACTAAACGTTTGGCAAAGTTGGATCAGATCAAACTCTGAGAGCAGGAACGAGCTAAGGCTCTCAAGAGGAAAGACAACCCTCCCATCTATGACGAATGGGAAAAGATGTATCCAAATCTAAAGGCTATGCAGAAATTCACTGCTAAAGACCTACGAAAGATGCCTACCAACCCAAATGTCAATTATGGGATGAAAATCCTTGAATGGAAGTATGATGAGGCCTTTGATGCATTTCTAGTGAAGAAACGAAACGGATATGTTAAAATCTTTGCAGACTTCAGAGCTCTCCGCAGCTTATTCTCATGGGAGCTCAAACAACTAAAATACCTTGATCTGGTGAACCACACCAATCATGAAAAAGGTGTGAGAGCTGTTTCACTAATCAATGCTGCTTATGAGCATAAGAAGAACAAGCAAACTCCTGAAGAGGAGAAGAAAGCTCAATTGCTTGTAGAGAAAAGGTGTCTTCGCACCCCTCATCGTGGAATGTTCAAGGACATTGGGAAGGAGGTGAAAGTGAAGACTATACCGGGGAATCAGAAACATGCTCCAATAATCAGCTGGTACTACAACGGAAAGACTCATGAATTGGTGATTGAAAGAGTTGGTGCTGAGTCTATCAGATTCTTTGCACCTATAGAACTCAGACTACTCTCAAGATCCTATTTGTAGGCTGATCTACTATGAGAAGATGAGGACCATTCCTGTTCAACTAAGAACATATGAATGCTATGACGCCAATTACTTTTTGATGTTTTTAAATTAGTGGTGCACTAGACTTGCAGGTATGGGTAAACTTACAATTGATAAGGAAGTCATCAGAATAGCAACCTGCTGGTTTTTAGAAGATCATGGATCAAGTGTCGTCCTAGATAAGGGAAAGAGATTGGTAGAGCTAAACAACTACAATAATCTGAAGAAGCTTGCTGACAAGATTTCTGGAGGATGTACTATCTTGGAATTACTGTGCTTTCTGATAAAGACAAAGAAGCCGCAAGAGAAAACTGGAGATTTTTGCTCAAGCTACTCGGTCAGGTGGCTTAAAGCTCAAAGTGTTTGCATTGCCAACAAGGGTGGAATTTGTTAGAACCCATTTTGGTTGTTGGCAACACAAACCGTTCACCGTTGAGTATTGCTGGTGAAGACCTCTTGATGCCTTAACTAGAATTGATACTTTGCTGTTGTAATAGATTTTGAGTTTGTTCTTAGTAAAATTTTGTTTATGCTTTAGCGGACTTGTATTTCTTCTTAGCGAACTTCTGATCTTGCACTTAGCGAACTTGTTTAACTCTTAGCGTACTTGTTCATTTTATGTCTTAGCGAACTTAACTTGTTCCTGGCGGACTTGTTTACTTAGCAGGTTTGTTCTTGATCTTAGCGAACTTAACTTGTTCCTAGCGATCTTGTTAGCGAACCTGTTTCTACTTAGCGAACTTGTTAGCGAACTTGTTATTGCTTAGCAAACTTGTTAGCAGACTTATTTGTGCTTAACGAACTTGTTAGCAGACTTGTTTGTAGAACTTGTTAGTGAACTTGTTTAATGCTTAGCGAACTTGTCTAATGCTTAGCGAACTTGTCTGTCTAATGGAATATTCATTGCTGAAATCTATGTAATGATTGTTGTGTCAAAACATTCCTTTTGTCCTTTGCTCTCTCTAGTAGTATAAATACAGTTGAGAAAACCCTATTTGGAATATGCCAGTCCTGGATTATTCTACAGAGAGAGCATTTTTGTGTGTGTGTTCTTGGTGTAGTGTGTGTGTTCTTGAGCTTTAGAAATCATCAATGGGTGAGCATTGATGCAGATTCAACCGAAATTGACCATCACACATGATTTTCGCACTTGTGTGATGAATCATATGAGAAACTTGTGCTCAAATCTGCTCCTGGCAGTTTTTTTCCAAAGAAATCTACTGAAGGAGTGTCAAGGAAGATTCAGATACTTGAAGCCTCAAAGACCGAAAAATGAGAAGCATCCAACTAAAATCTATTCAATAACTGGAAAACCGCTTATAGTGTTGAAGTACAGAAAACTAGTTCAACTCAAGAAGATTCCATTGAAGAAGTTACAGCAGAATTTCATTCAAACTTTGAAATGGTGGTATTATGATAACAGAACTGGGGAAGCGATGATCGTGATAAAAGAATACAACAAGGTGGTTCAGATTTTCGATCTGACGTGGTTGATGAATTTGCTTGAAGCAGATATCGACAAACTCTATCACAACAACATTCTGTATCATATTGATGATTCAGATCAAGCATTGCAATTTCATACGAGTATGTTATGCTTTTGGAATTCATTCTAGAAACAACAAACGAAGATTTTGGAAGAAGACTGAGACGAAAGCTTTTGAAGACTAGCATGAGACAAGGGGGAGTTTGTTAGGAAAATTTTTGATGTCTAATGCTAGGTCTAAGTGTTTGTTGTTTATGTTTTTGTTTTTGTAATAGAATGCTCCAGCGAACCATGTGCCGAACCAATTGGTTCGCTAGCAGCGAACCAAATGGTACGCTGATTTAAATGGTTCGCAACACCAAGATAATATAAATAGTTTCGAGTCTCTTTGTTTAGAACTAGAACTGTGGGATCAGAACTAAACCGTGTGTTTCTGGTGAGAGCATTCTGGGGTCTATCATTGTACACTGATTGTTTCTAATAGAAGAAGTGTTATTTACATTATGTTTATTGATTCAGGTTACTCTTTTGACTTCGCATCCAGTATACCAATCCATCCTATGTACTTACACTTCCTCCTGAAGATAAATCACCTTCTTAGCAACTTCGACGACAATGTTGTTAACTTTGTCATATTTTCTTGAAGAGGATAAGTTCTATGAATAATGCTTCAAAATCTTCTGCAGCTTCTTTAGCTTTGACACATTTTGCAATTAACTCTTACTTCTATTCCAACGAAGCCTCATTGACTGTAGCAAATTCGGTACATTCTTTCTTAGAGCTCTCAACTCAGCTTTAACAATTTGAAGTTCTTCAGCTAACAAACTTATTTCAGTCAATAATGTTTCATTCTTTCTGTTTATACCAATAAAGTCTTGACACTTAGCAAATTCTTTCTTTTGATCTTTTGTCATACATTCAAAATTTTCTTCCATAACAGTCTCACCAGAACTTGATTCAGAACCAGAATCAGTTATATATTCATCACTTTGAGTATTCTTAACAATAAATGCAAATTCATCTCCATAATCAACTCTTGATGGAACTATTGTGTACTTTTTAGTATCTGTATTAAATGCATATGTAGCCTCATCACCAAAAAATTTCTCCCAATCATAGCATTCATTAACTTTGGAAACCAATGCTTTTTAACTTGAATTAGTCGCTGAAATCTTAAATGGTTGAGCATTACCACCAGAATTAGACTTATTATCTTTGGCGAATTGCACTCTCTAGCAATATGTCCAAACTAGGAACAATTGTAACATTTAACCTTTGACTTATTCAAACCAATTTTACCTTTTTGATTCAAATTTGTCTACCCTGTTCTTTTCAAAAACTTCTTCAGCCTTCTTACCAGCATTACATATTGCCAATTCAGATCCATTTCCTCCAATTATCTAAGTCAATCTGATCATAGTCTTCTTCCACTAGCTCAACATTGTTTACACTCCCCGTTATCACACCAAAATATGATGATAGCTATGAAGACATCAATGCCATGTAATCTTCAGTTGTTTTAACAGACACTTTGACTTGGGTGATTTGGAATTGTACAAAATTGCAACCAGGAGAATAATCAAAATTTTCAGACTTTCCAGCAAGAAAAGCTATTGGAGGTGATGGACCGAAAATACTTGGCTTCCTGGCATTCATAGTAGAATCATGTTCACCATAATATACTGCCGGATTTTAAACTTGAGCAGAGATGGACTTATTCACATTCATTTCCAACTCTCTTGCTTGTAACTTCTCAATCAAGTCATTGAATGATAATTTTGATTACTTTTGATCATGTGTAATCAGTAACACATAATTCTCCCACTTCTCAGATAGTTCTTCTAGTAACTTTTCTTTTAACTCAACAGCATCTTTGTCGACATTTACCAAGACCATTTCACTTATCAAATGAGAAAATCTTGTAACCAGATTCTAAAAATTATCATTTGGATAATGCTTGAAGTTGTCAAATTTTTTCTTCAACACCTTCTGTTTTCTTTTCTTGTATTGATCATTACCCTTACAACGTTTTTGTAAAGCATCCCATAATTCCTTAGATTTACCACACATTGAAAACCAATGCAGTAATTCTTTAGGTAATGCCATTGTAGGAGTTCCATAAGCTTTATGTTTAGCTTGATCTGCCTTCTTTTCTTCCGACAAAAGATTTCGTTACATAACTGGTTTTCCATTGATAGTTAGATGATCATATCCATCAATGATTGGTAACCATATATCAATGTCCTTAGTACCGACGTATGTTATGTGCCTTAAATTATACATGTTTTTCTATCAAATGTTCCCCACATTTTGGATTATTTCTGACTAACTATTATAAAAATAGTGTTATATTGTTTTCTTTTTAGTTTTTTCAGTGTAATCCTAGTGAAAATCACAAAAGGAGTAAAAGACGATTAAAAATGAAGAAAATATGAAGACTTCGTGATTTTGCGCCAAGACCCGGGATACGCCTCTACGGTATGGACATGAAGCCTCATACGACCCTCTCACGAGACAATACAAAGTGGTAACCCCAAAACTCAACCATACACCGAAGCAACTGCCAGAAGAAATTGATCCGCTCAACAACCACACAAAACTTCACGGGAGAATATAAGTTGGGATAGAAAATAAGTTATGGGACCCATAAATAGTGAATTTTGAGAATCTCGACGAGAGGAAGAGGATTATAAGGTCATCACGGCGTGTGCCCAACATTAGCATGGCCCGTGCCCAACTTCAGCACGGCCCGAGCCCCGGCGAATCTTCTAGAAAAATAATTTTTTCGTTCCGAACACTCTTCTGACAAGCATGGCCCATTCCTACTAACAGGCATGGCCCGTGCCACTGATGCCTAACAGAATGACCCTGTGTCACTGCAACAGCACGCCCCGTGCCCTCTGACAGACGAACGTTCTCTCTCTTCTCTAACCAACACGGCCCATGCCCTGACATGGCACGACCCCGTAGCAAAGTCCGTAGCTGCCTACAAATACCCCCAACCTCCACCACTTCAACTTACTCATTCTTCCCCTCTTTTTATCTAGTGTAGGTTTTGTTGTTCCCTTTATCCATTTGGCATTTTTATGTTTTTGTAATAATGTTTATAAGAACATTAACTTAAGTAGTTTATGCAAAGTATTTGTGTATGAATATTTCTTCTTCCCTTAAGCAAATCATTAAAGCCATGTTTTCCTAAACTCTTATACTCACTTGGGAATCAACAAACCTCTGGCGGGTTGGTAAGTGACTTTATAAACTCGCTTAAGGTGTGGTTAATGACTTTATGAAAACCAATTTTATTGAAAATTTATTATTAACCATTTTGAACAAGTGTGCTCTACATATTACAGAACATTTGAGGAGTCGAAAGCTCATCAGCCGGACTTGTGACACCCGGTTCAGGGACGATGCATAATCCTTTAGATGACTGTATCCCATGTTACATGGTACGTTCGGGGTCTTTATGTCTATGTAAGCAAACCCGGCTGACCACGCATGTGCGGGCTGAATGTATCTGATTGGAAAAGGGGGTTGGTAATTTTTTGTCACTTCATAGAGGCCGAAAGTTACGTGTTGGTGGACTTGGCTCTGATTACGACTTACGCGCACGCGCGAGAGCGGTGTATGGAAGATATGGGTCTTAGTCCCTTAAAAAGATTATTTTCATAATAAAATAATCTGGCACGCAGGGTTGTTCCCCTGCTGGTTCATGACGGCGTGTCGATTGTAACGCTTTCTTGACTAAGGAGCCCTACAACTAAGTGGCATTACACCACTATATTTGTTTACTACCAGCACAGTTCCCCAGGGTCGTAGGTCAAGGGTGATTGCCTGGGAGAGTAGTGATATTGGATATGAGGCTCAGAGGTGGTCTAATTGCCTGCTAGTAAATAATCTTAAAAATGTTTATAAACAATCATTTTTCATTCATCATCCACTGGTAAGTTCTCCCAAGTGACATTAACTTCGATTTATAAAACTAAAAACAACATCTTATTTTATCTTTATCTTATTTTATTTTTTCTTTTCTTTTCTTTAGTTTAGTTTAGCTAACCCTTTTTCTACCGTTTAGATTCTGTTAGACGTTAACCGAGATAAAGTATCAAGAGCCCTCATTTTCCATTGTGTCTTTTAACGATCCTGATTCAACTTACCATTACTATACTGCTCCACGATGGGTGCACTTGTCCGTGTTATATGGTGAAATAGTAGCTGTTCAAGTTTATCATATTTTATAAATTTAAAAGCTTAATGCAATAAAAATGTCACTATAACTGCTATATTTTTAAATAAACCATAACACACACCAAGCTTTTTGACGCCGTTGTCGGGGACATAAACGAGGATTTTGAGAAAAATCCGAGTTAACGGCCTAACTTTTATTTTCTCTTAAAAAAAATTTCTTTAGCCTTTTTATTTTATTTTTATTTTTATTTTTCTTTCTTCTTTAGACCTCCCTTAATTTTCCCTGAGAAATATTGCAAGGATGGATCAATATCCGGAGGAATATTTTGGTTATAACGATGAATGGCCCCAATCTGTGTGGTGTAGAATCTGCGATGGTCCCCATTACTATCGGGACTGTTACATATTAGTGAGAACGTCTGCGTTCTTGCGAGTGGATGATAACCCACCAGAGGAAGATCCAAGCTATTTCTCTCATTTTTCTCAACCACCAGAACAGACCGAACACAACGCATATTGTCCTAGATGTGACCTTTTCCATGGCAAGTGTCGCATCTATGAACAAGAAAATATAAAAATGCTGGCTGTGGAGGAAGATTTTTCACTTTCAAATTCTTCTAAGTGTATACATGGTTTCGCTTTCTTTTGTTTACGGTGTAGTAAACAACATTATAGGGACGAACATCCCGAACAAACTAAAAATAACTACTCACCATATACAATAGGAACACCTTCTTCCCCTCCTAAAAATGACATTGAAGAAACAACCAAAATAATAATAGAACACATCAAGGTCATAGAAGCATACTTTAAAAGAATATGGGCGAAAAAATATAAAGCACGGAAACGTATAAACCAAGAAGTCATCCCAAAAAAGAACCTAAAAATGCTCCCGAGACATCCAGTTGTTCAGAGACAGAGGAGTTGGATGCAACAATTTTGGCTCCCTTCAAGCGATGGGACGCCACTAAGAGGAACCAATAAAGACCAACACATCAAGTTGCAACTCGGAGGCAACGAGTTATCCATGGAGGTAAAGCGCGAAATCGAACATCCCTCTCAGGACGATGTTCATTGGCACTCAGAAGAAGATGAAGTAATCCCCCTAGAGAACTTGAATGAGGAGGCTCAGCCTCCCGAAGGAACCCCTTCGGAGTCCATCCATCCAGCTGAATTCGTTGATCGACGAAAAGAACCTCCTTCCCTTTAGCTTAAGGAGCTCTCTAAGCACCTTGAGTATGTACACTCAATGATGACTGTGATTGTTTTTGCGCACCCTTCAAAGTAAGAAAAAGATAAATCAACTGCTAGATCTGGTTCTGGTAAGTATAAGTTTTGGTGGCCCGGCTCGTTCCGACTTTCAAAAAACTTAACTAAAAATTATTATCGGAGTTTTACCATCTGATAATGAAAGAATAAAACTAACCGGAACGAGTGGGAAATTGATCAAGGAAAAGCCACATGGTAAAGGGTAAAATAAAAACTGGGTCGAACTTGGGACCCGTAAATAAACCAAGTTGTTATGTTTTTTCCTTTTTAATAAATATGTTGGTAGTATTGGTTCACCGGACGCAATTTTGCATTAACGTTTATGTTATTGCGAAGCGCCGACAAACAACCAAAACCTCCAACATTAGGATATTTTATCTATCTTTTCTTCTGTAGGTTGTGTATTGAGCAAAAAAAAAAAAAACAGAATGTAGTTATTTATAATTTTACTGTACGGGAACGTTAGGTAAACCATAACGCCTGGAAAAATCTAAGTGTGAGGACGCCATGTCCGATTTCTCCTTCCCTCTCACTATTTATTTTTCACTGTCTCTCTGTTTACTTACGCGCAGACACATTGAGGGCAATGTGCAATTTAAGTGTGAGGATGGATTACGACTGGTCTTGAATTTTTGTTTGTCCATATTAAAGCCTTACACAAAACTCGTTTGGAAAAAAATAACCCCTGTACTCCCCAAAAATTTTGAAAAATTGTTTTTTTCCTCCAGGAAACCGTGTACATTAAAGTCACCCCTCCATTTATCAAGGACTCAAATTCCATTGTTCAAAAATTGAAATACTTCTTTTATGGCAAGTGAAAATAATATACAACTTATATTTTCGCCTTCCTCCATTTTCAATGAGGATGTGAGCCTATATATAACATGATCACGTATAAAAATGCTCGTTTCTTCTTTGATTCTGAGAGAAACCCACGTAACTCAGTAGAGGTAGAACTTGAGGCGGTAATATGTCCCGAGATGGACGAAATCAGAGGCCACATAATTAAAGGATTCAGACACCTAGGATTTCCACCTTTCTGCTACCCATCTCCTTTCTTACACACCAAAATACCCCCTAGTAAACTCCTTTGAGCCTAAACCTTTTGGATACTTCAACTCAATCAACTTGCAAAATACTCCCCTTTTTCATAATACCCCCCCCCCCCCATAGCCTTTTTTATTTTACACCCCTTATTTTAGTAAAAAGCGGTTCTTTTAAATAAAAAAACAAACCCAGCTGTGACTACTTTTCTCCTACTCAACAAAATGTGAAAAATCCAACTAAGACTACTTTTTACCCCTTTCCAAATAAAATATACATACCCTAACCCCAAGCCTACTCTTTTAAGTCCTCATGATAACTATGTGATTTTCGGTGAGATATGAGCTTCAATTTTATGTGAAGCCTATGCTATCTACTTATTTTCACCTAGGTCTAAGTATTCACCCTGAAATATAAAATCAATACCCCGAAAGTTGAGTGATCACTTGTGAGGTATATAAGTTTGTACAAAAATAACTTTTAGTAGGCTTATCATAAATATTTATATTCAACAAAATAAAATTAAATAAAATAATAAAAGTTCTATGTAGTGAAAGTTGGAAAATAAATTAAGGAATGGTCTTTATAATGCCCGGAATCTTGATTTCACGAATTAATAAACTTTTGGGACATGTCAGGCCTCGTTAATCGATTTTTGCTTGAGGACTAGCAAATGTTCAAGTGTGGGGATGTTTGAAGAAAATATGAAGACTTCGTGATTTTGCACCAAGACCCGGGCTTAGCCTCTGAAGAATGAACATGATACCTTCATACGACCCTCTCTCGAGTCAAGATAAAGTGGTAACCCCAAGACTCAACCACACATCGAAGCACAACTGCTAGAAGAAAGTGGTCCGCTCAGCAACCGCATAAAACTTCGCGAGAGCATATATTGGGCTAGAAAATGAGTTACGTGACCCATAAATAGTCAATTTTGAGTAACTCGATGAGAGGAAGAAGATTCAAGGTCAATATGGCCCGTACCCAACATTAGCACAGCCCGTGCCCAACTTCAACATGGCTCGTGCTCTAGAGAATCTTCTGGAAAAATGATTTTTGCGTGCCAGACACTCCTCTCACAAGCGGGACCCGTGCCCACAGATAGGCATGACCCGTGCCACTGACGCCAACAACACGATCCTGTGCCACTATAACAGAACGACCCATGCACTCTAACAAATGAAGGTTCACTATCTTCTCTAACCAGCACGGGTCGTGCCCTGACATGGCACGGCCCCGTGCCAAACTCCCTAGCTGCCTATAAATACCCCCAACCTCCACCACTTCAACTTACTCATTCTTCTCCTCTTTTCTCTAGTGTAGGTTTTGTTCTTCTCTTGAGCCATTTGGCATTTTTTTTCTTTTTTGTAATCAATTTTATAAGAACATTATCTTAAGTAGTTTTTGCAAAGTATTTGTGTAAGAATATTTCTTCTTCTCTGTGACGCCCACTCCCAGACTTGGCACTAGGAGGGTCACGCATCGGATTTACTCATAAACACGTGGCACAACAGAGATAAGCAGCCAAAAATTTAAAACTTTTATTTATTATAAAGCCAGGTACGTAAAGTAATTGAGATAATTTACAATCTATCTATCTAGCGACTAACTATAACCGTCTTTATTTATCTACAAGTAAGCAAGCACATCCAACCGCTACTCTAATAACTTGCCCGATTAGTCTCTTATCACGAGGGCTCCGCCCTTGCTCCCAGACATCTCGCCTACACCTGACATACATACGGTTTTGGCAAAAGGTCAGCTTACGCTGGTGAGTTCTACATTTTAAATATATTACCTCGTTCGTGAGGTTAAAACCTTTGGACCTACAAAATCCCTTGTTCACAAATATTTATCAAGCATAACATATAACAAAATCATACATAACATACCATCATAATCAAACACGTTTCTCTAGAAAACATCTACCTGATAACCTTTAGCTCCTACGACCTGAATTCTGTATACCTCTATACGTTCTAGTTTCGAATACTGCTCAGGTGACTTCATCTGGAAGCCCCAAACCTCAGTACCGACAACCGTTCTATACCTTCCTGGTCTCAAATATTGCTCAGGTGACTTCATCTGGAAGCCCCCAACCTCAGTACTGATAACCGTCCTACATTTCGTCCTTCCAGTTTCAAATACTGCTTAGGTGACTTCATCTGGAACCCCCAAACTCAGTACCGACAACTGTTCTCATAACCTTAACTCTTAAAACGTTCTATATTATCGAACATCTCCTTAACCACCACAGTACTACTACCCGCCTCTAGTTAGATATACAGATGACTTACGTGTGCTAATAAACATGATAATGTACTCATATACTACAACAAATGAAAATCCCACAATATACCTAGGTGTATGTATACAGGATGTACCAGCGGCGTATCCTCCACACTTTTGATATACCGGGTAACTATATTACCATGCTTGTATACAGGATGTACCAGCAGCGTATCCACCGTATAATAATATAGCAAATATATCACCTGTTCTCATATAATCATACATTCTCACTTGTGCGTTTATTAACAAACCCTTATCATTTGGATACCTAATTTTGAAAAGTCACGAGCATCGGATCGTCTACTCAATCTAGCTATTTGGATACGAAACGAGTAATTATAATGATTGTTTTATTGATCTAAATAAGAACAATTACAATCAGAATCACAGAGAATACACCACGAAAACACACACTTTTGAATATCTCTGACGCTCAGAACTCCTCAACACAAAGAACAAACATTTATTTATACACACCCGCCGAACCTCAGCCGAACCTGAGATCGCCCTGATCCGAACTCTAGGTTCGGACCAGGTTCGGCCAGTCACACTTTAGCTTGAACTTGTTCTTGACTTGATGTAACTGGATACTTCACATGACGCATAGATCAGGTATAAACAAACTCACCCTTGTCGTGTGCAGTATCTATTCAACATTATCACAAAAGTATCTTCAATCACTCCCCCTCAAGTGTAGAATCCGTTCGTCTAATGAAATGAATCTTCGAACAAACTCCTCCTCAACTTGATCGTAGCGTGATCTTGAATACTTGACAATGTCTGGTGATTCTCGGGTCTTTATCAACAGCTTCAGAAGACTTGAAGTTGTGACTTCTTTCACTTTAGCAACCTGCTCAAAATTTAAATAATCTTGGCGCAAAACGTCTCTTTGAGACTCTAAGATATGATTTTGAAAATTTGATTTTGTATCATGTGTTAATCATATCGAAAATAAAGTAGAAACAAAATCTTTTTGTCTTTTAGAAAATTTATATCAAAACTAACCTAAAAACTTTTTGCTTTTTCAAAACTTATGCTAAAACACATCAAAAATGTTTTCGTACTTTTCTTAAAATGAAATGTAAAAGTAATACAGAATCAGACACTATTTTTGGTATGAGAAAGATCACTATATGGGATCATATTGGTCATGACGCACTGAACTACACTTCAATTTTAACTAATTGAAACACATAAGTCATGCTGATTACCGGTATAATTTGTCCAATTTAAACTCCGAAAAAATCATACTCATAACATCTAGATATGTTAAGATATTGATTAGATTTGCTTTGACCAGTGTATCCCACACTATCAGTCATATTCAGACATTTTCTTTTTTTTTTCTTTTCTTTTTCTTTTTGTGTGATTACACTTGTGAATTTTCACAAATATAATATTTTCATGATATTGTCAACTGTGTTCCATGCAAAAAGAAATAAGAACGTTAAATAGTCTACCTTAAGGTCGATCTTTCGATACGCGGATAAGGCCTCGGATTTAACAAAATAAGAAAAATAACACAACTTGAAATTGTATAACCCAACAACAATCAGGTCGGTACTCTCGTACATGCAGAGGAAGTCCGATGACTTATACAAAACACCAAAGAAAATAAAGCAGAATGTAAAACGAAAAACAATCAGGTCGGTCTTGTGGACACGCAGAGACAGTCCGATCGTTTGACAAAATAACGAAAATCAAACAAGTTTAAATCTTTGCAAAATGAACACATGTATACACAGTGACTTCTCATTTTGATTTTCACACTTATTTTTCTTTTTGTCATAAAATAAGAATCAAGATGTTATCCACATGGTCAAGCATTAGTATTTAGTGTATATCACATCTGAATACTTTCTGATTTGCCGAGCCTACCAAACATATCAAACAATGATCTTATGGCCCTTTCATCTACTCTATCCATGAGTCGGATACGTAAGCCAATGTACCATCATTTCCCAATGATCAATTTCTTAAAATTTTATATATTATGCATGTATTCACCTTTCTTATATATTGTGCATGTATTCACCTTCCTTATATATTGTGCGTGTAATCACCTTCTTCCCATAACATGCATTTTCATAATTTATCCCCCTTACATGCATATCTCCCCCTTAAAATGAAAACTCTATTTTTGGATTTTCATTTTACCAAAAACATGACACTATTTTTGGTTTTTATAAATTGAAAATGCATAAAGAAAGAAAAATTGATCAATCAACACAGATACCTTGCATTTCAGAAAATTTGCAGGTTAGAAAAAATATATTGCAAGCAATTTAAATTAAGCAGAATACTCCTCCGTCAACAACTTTGCAATCATCGATAGGTCTTCTAGAAGTACCTGCACACTGGTCAAACTCATTAGTTTTTAACTTGACCCGAAGCAACTGCTTCAGGTCGACCAGTGTCCCGATTTTACTTTGAAACCACCTTTGGTTTCCAGAAATGTGATTGTTTTAGTAACTCATTTTTTGATGAATCAATCACGGGTGACTGTGATGAAGAACCTACATTTTGAACCTTTTAAAACATAGGAAGAAAACGTTTTTGTTTTAGAAAGAATGTAGATTCACATTCATCAAAAACTCTGCCTTGTTCATCAAAGAACTTTTGTTTGGCAGGTTTACCAAAAACTAGTATCTTTTGAGACCTTTGGTTTGGCTCAGCAGAAAGTGGACAATCTTTTGCCATATGCCCTGTTTGGCGGTAAACACAACATAGACGTTAAGTTTTGTCCCAACTTTTAGGTGCCTGCATAGAATCACAAACATGAATATCTCGAACATGATCAGAAAAAGAATCATATACCTGTCGGCAATGATCATGAACCCATTTAGATTTTGGGCTTTGAGAATAAGAACCATCAGAAGAAAATTTTGCTGTTTGATTCTTCAAGGTTCTTGATGCATCCTTCTTTTTAAACACTTCAGAAATTTTCCTAGTATCCACGCAACGAAGAGGAAACTCTTTGTCGGAGAATATCTGTTCTGAACCCTTGAGTTTGTAAAACCTCTCAGGTTGAACCTTCTCAGCCTTGAAAACTTCCTTCTTCACTTGCTTCATTTTAAGCTTCTTCAAATCTTGAGGTGCGGATGCTGGAACCTCCCCAGCTTTGACATTTTGTGATTGAAAACCCAAACCAACATTCTTCCCAAAAAATTTGTCCTCAGAATTTGAATTCTGATGTCCATCCTTTGTTAACTTTGAAAATTCAGCTTCGATTTCTTTAATATTTTTTCTGCTCATAGAAAATTTTCTCATCAAATTCAGGTTGAGACCGAATTTTCTCACTTGATGTAGCTAACTTCTCATTTTTAGCTGAAGATGAACCAGAAACAAACTTTGGAGCTGGAGGAATCTCAGATTTCATTCCCTTCTTCTTCTTAGTCTTCTTGTTTTTGTTCTTTCTCACAATCTTTTCTTCTTCAGTAGTAGATGAAAACTTTAAATAATCAACGTCTGCAATCTTTTCTTTCACTTCTTTGAAAGCTTCTTTGATATAAGCAGGGGTGAAGCTGTCTTATCAAACATCTTTTCAAAATTTTCATCTTTAGCTAGAAAACTTGTGAACAACTGAGAATTGGAGACATTATTCAGCAATCGATTGGCATCAATTACTTGAATCTTTAAATCTGAAATTTGTTGTTGAGCTTCAGCCAACTCCTTCTCAGTAGCTATCAACCTTTTTGCAACTTTATGTGTTTCAAATTTCCGCATTCGAAGATTTTCCAGCCCTTCATATAACTCCTTCTTCAATTTATCTTCATTCCGCTTTTGAATCTCCAAATTTGTTGTTTGAACTTTATTCACACTTACCAATTCACGTTTCTCATCCAAATACTTCTCCATAACAGCTTGATAACTTTCAATCTTAGCAACAGATTCTTCAGCATTCTTTGTAAGCAAAGCAAGCTTAATTTTTGACTTATCAAAATGAAATTGAAAATCATTTGCAGCTTCTTCTGCTTCATCCTTCCATTTCTTGACTTAATTAACCAACTCATCCCTCTCTTAACAGATCTCTGCATTTGCAGCTTCAACATTCTTTCTATCTTGTTTTGATATTTCTAAAATTTCATTCAGCAATTTGATCTCTGTAATCAAACATTCATTTTTCAAAACTAATTCCTTATCATGTTCCTTTGAAACCTCCAAATCTGAACTAACCAACTTAAATTCCTCATAAAACTTTTGAATTTTATTCAATAACAAAGCATTTTCTTTTAACAAACTTTCCATGTTTTCAGCAGATTCATATAACATACTAACGCAAACAAATAACGATTATCTAAGATGTCTAACTACTCGAATTACCTGATGAGGTCGTGGGATATCCTCTTATCATCTTCATCGTACTATAGGCCCTTGCAGGATCCATTCTCGGACCCGTACCATTTCCTGGGATGGATCGAAGTGGGGTAGGATTCAAAATCAACTTAGGACAGTTCTGTTGGTTTACGAAAGTGGTATTCGGGTCCCCGGTAATGACAATTTTTTTTTAATCGAATAATTATTTATGACAAATAGTTATTAAATCATTTACCAAGTAATTAGTAAATTAAATTCAAGATAATTAAATTAATAATTAATTTAATACGCAGCGGAAAACAATTTAATTTACAACACGCAAAAACCAGTTTATTAACGTAAACCATATTCAACAGGATTCGACAATCACCAAAAACGCGCAAACACCAATCACGTTAAAACAAGAATGCGATACAATCATAAAATAAATGAATAAATCTAAACTAATGACGAGTTTAGATATACCTGAGCGGTGATTCAAACAGACGCTTGAGACACCGAAAGTTAACGGGTGACACTAGGGTTTCGCAGGTGACAATTCGTGGGGCGAGTCAAACAATCCTCGAAGTTACAGATTTACTACGCGGTGACTTGAGCACCGAGAAAATCACGTACGTCGGATTAGGTGCGAACTAGGGTTCGTGGAAGATAGGCGAACTCACCGTGCAACGGTTGTTTGCGGAGAGGGTGTCAGCCAGGAACGGGCAACGGCGAGGAGAAGCGGCGGGCAGCTCAGGCGGCGGCGGCTGTGCGACGAGAACAACAAAGGTTGTCGCGGTTATTGCGACGGCTCGGCTTGGGGCTGCGGCGGTGATCGCGGCTACTGCAGTGGTGGTGGCGAACGACGCGGGCGGCGGCGGCTGACTCACGGAGGCAGCACAGCCGCGGCTTGGGTTTCTCGGCTTCATGGCGGTGGTTCGACAGAGAAGTAGAACACGGCCAATGGTGATCAATGGATTAAAAGTTCTAGCGATCGAAAGATCGGATCACTGATAAACAAAAGGGCGACGACGCCCAAGTGTGGTGGTCTACATCGGATTCGAGAGAGAGAGGGAGGGAGGGGCCGAAAATTCTATCTGGAGGATTAGGGTTTTGTCTCTCTTAATCAGATATATATATCTGATTATTTTTCCGTTAGCTCCCTCGATTTAAATTAATCCATGATCGAACATTTTAACGTTTTGTTAATAATCTTTAATCGTATTAACTATTTAGTCACAAGCCAAGACTTAATGAATTAAAGTAAATTAATTCATTAATTGTCGTCCAAGAAATAAATATTATTTAACGTCTTTGTCGCTAAATTAATCATAATGATTGATTACGAATAATTAATTAATTAATTAATTTATTAAACCAGTAAATAAAAAAATAATTAATTCTTCTGCGAATTTGCCGGTTATTTAGGTAAGCGGACTTTAAACCCGTTGCCTTCGGTGTAACTCTTACGGGTCTTGACCGGGTCAGGTACTTGATTTAGTCGGGTCTGGACACCTAAATCCAATAGTCTCCCACTTGGACTGCGCACGATTATATATCAAGAAACAGTTAGAGGTGCTCTAGCTACACTTGGCTGTCCCAACTAGTCATGACACGTCAAGTTAAATAACCAAGGCATATCAACAAACTCGTGATATAGTTTAGACTTCTAGTATTTGTAAAGTTATTAGATCTTTTCTGTATGAGACATCAATTGAACTAAAGACATGGATTTATTCATTCTCTTCCGTGTTCGATCATTGTTTTTCTCGTTTTACTGTTCTAAGTGGTCCAATCAAAAACACAGTAAGTTTGGGTAAGGCCTTACACTTAACACTTGGAACTAACGAGAGGGCCCCAAGATGTCAAGTTGTTGCACTATTAGCGCAAGAGTACAGAATCCCATATTGACTACATATAGCTCCCACTAAGCCTTAGATCCATTCCCAAATGTAACCGTTATGGCTGGTAGTTACGCGACAACGTTAAGCTACAATCAAAGAATGTTCTTTTGCAGACGGGAGGTCGCTCATGTATCTCAGGTCGAAGGATACCGTTGAGTATACCATTAATCAAAATTGTTTTATGATTAAATCCATGAAACAATTTGATGTGAGTTACGTCCTGACGTCATTTTTTAATGAGGCCTTATGAGTCTGGATCGTCAATAGTTTGAGTCTAGAGTCAGAATAGTCTTGCTTCAGGCATTGCTCCCATAATGTCTGATCGACTACGAACTTTTAGAATATTAACGAAATATTAATGGATAGAAAAACGTATAAAATTTGAACACGTTACGCCGAATTTAGACTTTTGTCTAATAGCTTAGAGAAGGTCGAATGATTTGGTGCAAACGTTAGTGTTTGACATCCAACACTAAATTCGAACATCAATATGGTGCGGAATTCACGCACTATGCAATAGTATCATTTCACTGATTTAGCCTGATCATTGGACTTATGAATTCGCTACCATGTCCTCGAGTTTCGTTTTAGGATTGCCAATGTTAGTTGTTTATTAAGTTTCAATGTTTATCTTGAACAGTAAGACTTCTTATGTGAATTGAACTTGTGATAATGTAGTGCCCCTGGTAAGCACATGCAAGACTGTGTTATCACTTGAGCATGTTAACCGACTATTTATAGAATAGAATTAACCCTTTGAATATTTCATTGCATTCCTAGTTCAGATTCAATTAAGGTGGCTATTAATGTTCAACGAGTATGATCAGTACTCTTGTTAATGAACATGTATTTCCTTTCATCAATGTTTAATGATTTGATTTTCAATTTAATGTCGTTGTGTAATCCTTTACTGCGACATTCCATGCAATATCTAAGTATTGGACTTCTTTCGTGTCACATTTAGTATGATTCGAATCGTTTAAAGAGATTGATCGTATATGTGGTTGCTTAGCCACAATGTGGTCAATACTTAATTTTAATCTTCAAACTTTAAATCAATTGAGGTGTCATTTAAATTTAATCCAGTAAATTTAAATGATCTTCAGATTGGCATATGATTGTTATTTCGGTAAGGATCAGTGGCGATGCTCCCACTTGCTTTAGGCAGACTGGCATTCCTATTATCATCCTCCTTTCAAACTTTTTGGATAGTAACTTGCACGAAGGAATCGTGAAAATTAAATTTCGTTTTTCAAGAACGAAATTGCTCGTTTTCATAGCTACAGTACGGAAATTAATATCCAGATGTTATGACCCACTAAAAAATTTAAAGACGATTGTTAAAGTGATTTCAGATTTTGATAGCATGGAGATGCTTTCGTCTAGATTGTTTGAAAGTATCTCGTGATCATTTAGACGATGATTTATTCGATCGGACTCTCGGATCCGACGTTAGAGGATGTTTCCTTATTCAAGTAAGTTTGATATTCAAACTCTAACCGGAATGTCAACATGTTTCGCTAAGCAACAATCCATTGTTGGTAAAACATTATTCGTTTGGCTCATCTCGTTTAGGTGCGAGAGTTGCTTTACATAGTCCACTGATTTATCAGAATCACGTTTCTTTAGATACTAATGATCTAACTATGGACATGTAATTACTAAATTCGCATCTTCACAAGATTCCGGTCTTGGGATTGGAAGTTAGTTATGCAAGTGATGTGTGAAGGGACGTTTTGGTTACAAGATGCAAAGGGCAATTGTTGTGTCAAGTCATTAGTCTTGTGTTTGTCGGTTTCTAAGTGAAACTGAAAATCCTTGTACTAAACACTTAGTGCATGGCGGATTAAAAACACATATGAGTACAACGAGTGTAGTCTAAGACTTCCAAGATATGTGTAGGTATGCACATGTATATCTAATAGTAATGTGCACCAGGAATGGTGTAACCATTTTCAAATGTCATAATCAGCAAGTGATTACTTTTGCGATAATTTAATTGGTGATTCGAACTTATATGAACAAATGTCTGCATGAGGCAGAGGATTGATTTGTTCACATGGTTGAAGATCGAAACGATGATTAGCAATCAGTTCGACTTGATTTAATATTCTTGACATCGGGGGTTCAAAGTCATAAGACTTTGTGAACTACCATTATGTCGTGCGTTGTCTCGTAATAAGTACGATAGATGCTCAAGGCTTTATAGCTTTGATGGGATATGAAAACCAAAAAGTTTTTCATGTCGCATTTTAAGCTAGCCTTGATGAAATCAAGAGAACCAGGTTGTGATGTATGTTGTATTGGATTTTGAACTTAATCTAATAAAAGGTTGAATCAAATTCAACCTTAGAGTAAAGTCGTCATGCATGTTTCGAAAATCAACCATAGTAAAAAACATGTCATAATCAAAATCGAAGGAAAGCAATTGTTCATCCTAGAATATAGCCAGGGAAACCAAAACAAACGAGTTTTTTCAAAACCACCAATAAATGTTTTAAACTGAAAACGTTAGACATGAACTTTATTTAGGGTGTGAATCTCGTAGGCTAGCTTAATGTTGTCTTGGTTTGCTTTCTCTAGCTTCATGCACCTACAAAATGTAAAGTATGTCAAACATATATTTTGCAGAAATAAGTGAAGCATCATACAACATAAACTTATGTGTATACCTGAGGGAATACCCTGCTAGGGCTTCCCATTCTTCACCTTAGCAAGATACTCTGGGCAGTTTCTTTTCCAGTGCCCCATCTTGTTGCATTCAAAACACTGGCGCTGATCTGGCGGCGGTGCCTTGGATGCCTTTGACTTGCTCTTCTGGGAGCTTCCAGACGCTCTGGTAACTGTTTCCTTGCCCTTCTTCTTATTCCTACGCCTCCCTTTCTTGACCTCAGGCTTCTTGACACCTCCTGATCGGATTGCGAGTACTTCAGGTGCCTTGCCGTTAACAAAGTTAACTTCAGCAGCTTAAGCATGCCATAAAGCTCAGTCACTGTCTTTACCATGCTATGCATGTTAAAATGTAAGGATCAAATTGAACCCTCACGCGATATCAAAGTCTAAAATCACCGTGCGGAATCCGGTGATTATAGGTGATTCAAGATAAATGCAAATAAGATGAATACACTATATGAATTAGATCAAGAACACAAACCGATTGAAGAAAATCACTTTACTATTGATCACCGATTGCTACACACTTGTCGAAATTCTCCTTGAGAATTTCGTGAACACCAAAGTCGCAAAACACTATTGAACAACCAACCCTAATTACAAAATTAAACTATCTATATATAGGGAATCTAAGCTTGATAAACAAGCTACCAAAATCTCGACTCCAAGGCCCTAATATCGTCCAACCCACAAGCCCATAAACTCACTAATTCAATTTAACCCATTTACACATAGATTCTAATGCAAAAGCCTTATAATATTCTAGACTCTACAATCTTCCCCTAGGCTTTAGCATTAGACTGTCTTCATATTCTGAACTTCTTCGACAGATTCACCGTTGCTAGATCATACCACAGCTCCTTGCCCACGATCTCAGCTACCGCTCGAGTATAACACTTGGCATATTCTTCAGTGTCTTGATTACACTCAATTTGATGTTTGGCAAGCAACATTATATCCTTCTTATGAAATCTCATCAAATCATGAACTTCCATGACATCAATTGTCTTTGATTTGCAGAGAATTTTGGCTTCACCAGAATAATCACTATATGCCCAAGTTTGAAAAAAATGCAAGCAATCTTCAGGATGTCTCATCGGCAGAGGTATTGTCTTTGTCTTTTCTGTTGGTGGATACAGAACATTTGTGAACTTCTTTGCTGGTACACTCTCCTTACCTGGGATACTCTTCTTTCCGTCCCACTTGTACACACCTCTGTACTTCTTCACATAGGATTTCTTGTGAGGAAAATCTTCAAATCTCTTGAACTTGCTTCGCACTGCATTTTCCAGTTTCTTGTAAAAATATTTTGCTTGCTCATTGTTTGATGGATTTGAGAACGGTGCCTGGTAAAGCATTGTCAGATCTACATTCGTCCAGGAGTAAAACTGGGTCCAGCTCTTGTAGTACTCTAATGGATATTGACCATTTCTCCGCACAACAAACATATTCTTCTCTCCATCAAACATCCAGGCTTTAACATCAGCATTGATTCCCTACTTATCATGATAATGTTCTCCCAACTGGATTAGATACCTTTCAGGGGGATAAGCAAATGTCTGAGCCTCCCAACCTCCATCAAACTCAGAAGCTGGTACTGTCATATAATCTCTATCCCGAGTATCTTTATCTTCAGCGGAGGCTTCGGGTAATACGGTTTGAGTTTCCTCAGGGATATCTGCTTCAAAGTCAAATGCTGGTGATTGTGAGGAATCACCTGCACCTGAACTTCCTTCTGTGTTACCTGGATCACCCTTATCACCTTGACTAGGGTTGGACCTGCTTGATCTCTCCGAGTTAAGCTGCCTGATTAGCTTATGAAGATCTCTGAATTGTCTGCTAAACTCTCGGTTTATCTTCTTCTGATTCTCCAACTCAGTGTTGTGGATCTTCTGAATATCAATCAAGTCTACAATTACCTCACTTTGGGATGCATTCTGGGCTTTCAGACCTTCTATTTCTTCTCTAAGTTCCTTTTCCAGACTGTATTCAGGGGTTTCCACTACTTTCCCCTTTTCTTGGGTTATGGGTTGAGAAGATGATTGACCAACACTAGTACTAGTGACTGGTGGCACACGTGGATCTAATCTTCTTCTTCTTGAGTCACTAGGGCCTTCTCTATGGTGTTGTGTAGCAATCGTCTCAGTCTCAGTCATTTCTTCAGTAACAAAAGCACTGAGGGGAGGATCCTCTGTGGCTTTCCGTTTTCCAATCAGTGGCGTCTCAGCAGTTTCAGTCTCAACTTCCTCAAAATTGATGTCATCCAGATATGTGTCATACTTGATACTATCTTCACCTTCAAAATTTAGTGCACCAATCTGCACGTCTTCCAAATCAAAGTCTTCCCAGTCTGAACTATCTGTGAGTTCAGTAACAGGCTTCTTAGAGGCAGGCACATTGTGTTCTTCATCAACGACTGCATTTCTGTGTACAGGAACCTCTTCTCTTGCTATCTCAGCAAATTCCCCAATTTTGTCACCAAATGGCATCTGATCAGTCAGTTTCTTCTTCGGGTTGATCATAAGAAAGACCTCAATGCCCATAGGCTTTGTATCATGAGTGTCATTTGTCTTCCTTAGAGCTGGATATCTAGAATCCAGAACTAGCTGAATGAATCTCGGAACAGCTGCAAACTTCTTATCTCTGGTCACTATAGCTTTCACATCATAAAAAATCAACCTGGACCAGTTGAATCGAACTCCTCTAACCAGTGACACCATAGCATGGGTTTGCACCTGGTTCAGTTGATCAGCTGAGCTCTTCTTTGCAATAACACATTTCTGTAAATAGTGGGCCAACATCCTCCAGTATGGTGGAAGAAGAGCCTTCATTGTGGGAGGAGAAATTGTGAGGTAACCCATTTCCTTCAGGCACTGGGACACCATTTCTTTATCCAGAGCGATAGGATAAGCAGCAACATCTTTCAGTCTGAGCGCTTGTCTGAAATTCTCCTCAGTCAACACCACTTCAGTTGCTTGTATCTTGGCCAGAATCTGCTTTCCATCATCAGATACGTATGCCGTCTTCCAGAATTCTTGCTGCATACGTTTGCAGATAACCGGGTTTGCTGTAAGTGCATAGTGTAGATAGCACTTCTTCAACCCTGCTATCATCGACTGGTACTTCTCACGATACTCCGCAGGTGGATCCAGCAAGTACGCCACCGTGTTGTAGTCTTTGATAAACTCCAAGTCCCTGCACTCACAAACACAGATAAACATCCAAAACAAACAAGAGTTCATTAGTTTTACTGATTTCTCAAAAAACGGACAGCATAAAGGCTTAAAATTAACTAAAAACTATTGAAAACATCATCTGGTACCTTTCCGATCGAAAAGCAGGGTTTTCGATCGGAAAGCATCCGTCCGATCGAAAAGTCAACGTTTACCGAGATCTCAGATCGAAAAGCATTGGTCTCGATCGAGAAGTCCAGGCTCCGATCGAAAAGCATAGTTTTTGATCGGAAAGCCCAGTTCCTTGATCGAAAAGTATTGGGTCGGATCGAAAAGTGTAAATCTCGATCGAAAAGTCCAAGCTCCGGTCGGAAAGCATAGCTCTCGATCAGAAAGCTTGATTTCTCAATCGAGAAGTCTCAAGTCATCGATGATCAGTGATCGAAAATGTCAGGGGCTGATCGAAAAGCTTCACAGCCTGATTGAGAAGCCCCTGAATCGATCGAAAAGTCCTTTCCTCTTCGTTTTCCAACCTGCAACTCAACCAACGGTTCACATATGCATATATCGAACACATTTCAAGCTCATCACATCCCCAAACCACTATCCCTTCCATTCCCAACAAAAAATTCATAAAAGCAAAACGCATACTCAAGGCGGTCCTTCGGTGGTCGGGCAACTCGCTTCAATCGAGGAGCCATTGCTCAAAATCAACACTTGAATGGTGATCGGAAGAGAATTCCGACCGGCCCTGTGGTGTCGGATGGTTGCGGTGGTGGCGGATGGCGATGGATTGAAGGGCAGAGGTGGCGGTGCTGTGTGCAACCAGAGGGGCTGTGGTGGTCGAGTTTGACGGGATCGGTGGTGGCGAGGTCGCAGGAGGGTGACGACGGTCGTGGTGGAGGTTGATGGTGACGGCAGAGGGCGGTGGTGGTGATCGGAGATGGTGGGGGTGAATCTAGGGTTTGGAGGAGAGAGAGAGTCGAGGGGGATAATGAGGGAGAAGGGGCCGGTCTCCCCTTTTCTTTTGTTTAAAAAGTTTTCATTCCACCCCCTCAAAATTTGAAATTGATCAAAAGAGACCCAAAGCTTTAACACAACCTCATTTTCTCTTAAACAAAGTTAAATTTTTTTTTTTGCTTGCAATATTAAATGTTAGTCATAGTGTTGGGCTTGTAATAGCTAGTAAAGTGTCATGTGGGCTAGATTGTAATTGGGTTTAGATATTGGGCCCAGTCCGGTTTAGAGGGATTAGGGTTAAGTTTGTTCTAAAAGCAAACTTAATCCCTCATATCAAGGGTTCACAATTTTGACAGTGAGTGAAGAAGATTGCGTGGAGCTAGGAAAGCCAAAGAGAATTCTTGTACCAGACGAATCAGTGATTCGTGTGCAACGATTAAGGTGTAATCAATTAATAATCTTTATTTGATTGTTCTTATTCTCTTTTATTTAATTTCTCATATGTGTTCTTGAATCAATCAATCGTTGGGATTCCGCACCTTCGATTGATCGTTGATATCGTGTAAGGATCGTTTTGGGACTTACATTTGGTATCAGAGCCAAGAAACGAGAGTTTCGAGGCTCACACGATATCTGGATTCAAGCATTTAACCATTTTCATGGTTGACGGCTAAAAAAAAAAATTAAAAAAAATAGGGTTCTTAGCTTTCTGTTCTTAAGGTTCGAAAAAAAAAATTGATTTTGGTGCTTCGATCTCATCTTTTATTTGAATTCTAATAAAAGGATTTTGTTGTGATCAACAATCAGAAATAAATGAGATCGGACAATTAATTGGAATTGGTGTACAACCGTTTAAAGTTTTGTTTGTTTAAAAAAAAAATTAAAAAAAATTGTGTTTTCCAAAATTGACAATTGAGTGGCCTCCAAGTCTTTGGCTGAATCAAGTTCTCGGTCAACAAGAAAAAGGTTAGCTCTCGGGTGTTGGGCATCAGTGGGGTTTTCGGTTCACATTTTTGGATCATGGTTTTCGATTGGTTATGTTTTTTTATTGTGATCAAGGTTTTCGTTTGAATTGTTCTACGCGACATTCCAAAGTGGCAGGCTCTTGTTGCCGACATATTTGATTTAAGAAGGATGAGGATAAAATAATTACAAAATTGCTATCGTAAATTCGTACGTGAATTCTAATTTGAAATCCATACTATTTACGGTTTTTGCCATTGGAATTAATCAGAACTAGTGGTCCTCATTAACTGGTTTCTTAAGCGATAAACGAACACTCATTTCAAGTTGGTGCAAATTATTATAGATGGGGTTTTGATCGTTGAATTTTTCTGCACCTTGTGGAGTAATTCATTTTTATTTTCAAATTATTTGTTCCAAGTGTTTCAAAGGTGTTTCTAACGTTTTTTTGTGAGTCTCGTGTGATTATAGTGCAGGTTACAAGTGTTGTAGAAGCAAGAAGCCCGTGTTCTATAAGCTATTCGATCGAAAATCTGTGGCTTGGACCCTTATTTCGATCGAAATTTTTGGCTTTTCGACCCTTTTGGACACTTTTCGATCGGAAAGTCCCTTCGTGACTTTCGATCGGAGAGTACTTCCCGGTTCCTCACTTTTCGATCGAAAAGTCCCCTCGTGACTTTTCGATCAGGTCCGTTTCGATCGGAAAGTCCCTTCGTGACTTTTCGATCAGCTCAGTTTCGATCGGAAAGTCCCTTCGTGACTTTCGATCAGCTTCGCCTTTCGATCGGAAAGTCCCCTTCGTGACTTTTCGATCAGCTTACACTTTTCGGTCGAGCTGAAACTCTGCCCGGTCGAAAAGTCGTCTTTCCGATCCAGTTGAGACTTTTCAGTCCGATCATGGCACTCATTCAGCCAGTTACCACTTCATCTTCCAACATCAATGAGATATGTTGTAATCCCAAGTGTGAGGCTAAAGACTGGGAACGTAAGTTCATTAATGAAACCCAAAATCGTGAATTATATGCTAGAGATCTTAGGGAGTATAAAAATAAGAGTAAGATCTTTAGAGAGAAACTGGAAGCTGCTAAGTTGGACATTAAAAATCTTCAATCTCAAGTGAGTGATAAGAGTGCCCGATGAATTGTTGAAAGAGTCCCTGAATGAAGCAACCATGGTATATGGGCCTCAACCAGTGCATAAAGATGAAAAGACAGTCACTGAAGTGAAGAGAGCGGATGAAGAAAAGTTGGTTCCTTATCCAAAGATCGAGACTCCTTATTCCAAAATTGTGGATGAGGTAAAGCGGGAACGAGTGGTGATGACTACAAGGCCCAATGGTAAGATCTTCATGACAACTGGGTCTATGTTCATTCCGATTGAAGGAGAAGAGCGACCCTCATTCACCACTAAGTTCAAAGGCTTGGGTCATGATGGTGGTTTATCATCTCACATTGAGAGCATAAGGCCCAAGATCACCATCAAGCCTCCAACTTCTGTTCCTATCAAGATTGAAAGGCCCACGATGACAAACAAGTCTCCAGTTTCATCAGTAGGCTCATGCAGTTGCAGTTGTAGAAATGCTGCCTCGACATCAAAGAATACATGGAGCACAAGAACTGAAGCTTCAAGGAACCAGTCCACAGTTAACCCAAGATCTGCAAACGGGTCAAAGATGCAGATACAAGAAAATGGTGCTCCACCTCCGCAACTAAAGAGAAACGGTTACACGTCTGACTTCTATCTGAAGAAGCAAACTTGCTTTAATTGTGGCAATCCTGGTCACATTGCCCGAAATTGTCTCTATCGCCCCTATGAGCCATATTATCCGCAAAGTCGGAGTGTTTCGTCTCAGGATTCAATAAAGACTAAGCCAATGAAGGTGCAACCACCTAAGGCGGTGAAGACTGTTTCTCCTTTGATAAGGCCATCTGATCAACATTGGGGCGCGACCAAAGAGCAAAGAAAATTTTCAAATCAAACATATGTTTTTCCAAATTTTGATAATTTTCATAAAAAGGTGAAGAAACGGATCTCAAAACAACACAAAGTTGACAAACCTAAAGTTACCCCTCCAAAGGTAACTAAAACTGTTTTGAAAAAGAAACCTGAAATGAAGAAGGTTGAAATACCTAAAGTCACTACTCCAAAGGTGACTAAAACAATTTTCAAATCACCTGGAATTTGGAAACTATAAAACACGTAATTGATCTTGCTAGTGCATTATCCATCCCGTTTCAATCCGTTCAAGTCTTTCAGTTCGTTTTTGATCCATAAGTTCATCCAAGGACGACAATGACAAGTACTCAAGTTGCTTCTCCTCCTGTGAGTGATCAAACTCAGATATGTTCGAACTCGGCTTGCTCCGAATCAATCGAACATTATAAGCAATTGTTTCGAACTGAAGAAAGAGACCGTCTCAATGCAGAGTACAAACTAAAGAATCATCTAAAACAAGTCGAACCCTACAAAAAGAGGATAGAGTCTTTAGGTAACGAACTCAGTCAGGAGAAGTATCTTTTCCGGACATTCCGTGAAAAAGAGGAGGAAAAGCGGAAGATCAATCGTGCTGATGGAACTTGGATCTGTAACTGCGAGGAATGCTCAAACCCCACGTGCTGTGCTTTGATTAAAGAATGGGAGAGCAAGTTTACAAATGAATGTCAAAATCATGCAATCACTGCTAGAGACCTTAGGGAGTCCAAAGGTAAGACCAAAATATTTAGAGAGAAACTTGAGGCCATTCAGGTAGATGTTAAGAGTCTTCAACGTCAGGTGAGTGATAAAAGCACCTATCTTAGGCTTGCTAATGCTAAGGTAGAAGAGCTAACTAAGGAGGTGGAGGAACTAAGAACCAAACTTGACACTTCCCAATCTGCCCTTGAGAAACATCAAGTTATTCAAAAGAAAATGATGGACTCTCATCGTACTTTATTCAAATCAGAGGAGCGACTCGAGCATGTAAAAGAAACATCTGGCCTCGGGGATGGAAATTTTCCTCCCCCATTACAACATGAATACATCAAAGTGCCCCAAACTGCAGAGGAATTGTTGAAGGAGTCCCTGAATGAAGCAACCATGGTATATGGGCCTCAACCAGTACATGAAGATGAAAAGACAACCACTCAAGCAACTCAGTCTAATAACACTACTGAGTGTGCAAGTTCAAGCTCTAGTGAAGTGAAGAGAGCTGATGAAGAAAAGTTGGTTCCTTATCCAAAGATCGAGACTCCTTATTCCAAAGTTGTGGATGAGGTAAAGCGGGAACGTGTGGTGATGACTACAAGGCCCAATGGTAGGATATTCATGACATCGGGGTCTATGTTTGACCAAGAACTAGATGTTGGCTATGAACTACCATCCTTCTCCTCCAAGTTCAAAGGCTTGGGTCATGATGGCGGTTTATCATCTAACATTAAGAGCATGAGGCCCAAGATCACCATCAAGCCTCCAACTTCTGTTCCTATCAAGATTGAAAGGCCCAAAACTACTATCAAGTCTCCAAACTCATCAGTGGGCTCATGCAGTGGCAACACAACAGTCTCAAAGAAACCAGTGGGCCCAAAAGTTCAAATGTCTGGTTATGCTCAGTTTTCAACGAACCAGAAAAGATTCAATGGAAATGGATCAAGGTCAGAAAGATCGAACAACTGGAGATCTGGAGTCTTTCTGAACATGCAACCGAATCTCAATGCCTCTCCATCAAAGCCATGCAGCTCAAACGGTCACACTTCTGACTTCTACCTGAAGAAGCAAACTTGCTTTAATTGTGGCAATCCTGGTCACATTGCCCGAAATTGTCTCTATCGCCCCTATGAGCCATATTATCCGCAAAGTCGGAGTGTTTCGTCTCAGGATTCAATAAAGTCTAAGCCGATGAAGGTGCAACCACCAAAGGCAATGAAGACTGTTAATCCTAAGGTTAAACCTTCTGATGGAAATTGGGGAGCTGCCAAAGAGCACAAAAAGCTCTTAAATCAAAAACAGGTTTTTCCAAATTATGACAATTTTCATAAAAAGGTGAACAAATCAAAACCTCAAAAGGTTGAAAAACCTAAAGTTGTCAATCCAAAGGCAACTAAAACAGTTTTGAAAAATGATTTTAAAAAGAAAAAGGTTGAAATACCTAAAGTCACTACTTCAAAGGTGACTAAAACAACTTTCAAATCACCTGGAATTTGGAAACCAAAATCAAAGGCAGCCACACCCCCAATTCCTGATATCACAAAGGGAATGTTTTTAAAAGAAGTTTCATTTATTGATGCTTCAGGAATACCCAGAACTACAATGGCCTGGGTACTTATGGCTAACTGATCTCTCACCTTGTGCAGGAACAGTCAAGGAGGACTTTCATTAACCTTGTTGTTTGTGATAGTGATTGTTCCAGGCACAGGATAGGAGGCATCTCTCTACCACATGACATGAAGATTTCAATGGAGGGTATGTTTCCTTGTGAGAGGTAAATCTGAGAAAATCAGCAGTAAAGGTAACACTGTCTTAATTGTTTGTTTCTTGGCAAATATGAAGTGAAGTTTGGTAGTGCTTGAAACAAAACCCAGTTCTGAAAAATGTTCAAAAGACAAACTTTGAAGGTTAGCTTGGCCAGTTTTAGTAATTATTTAGTGATGTGTCAGTGCGTTCATAAAAAATAAATAATAAAAAAAAAAAATAAAAAAAAATCTAAAACTACAAAAATAGAGTTTTAGTTTTAGTTGGTGTGTTGTTCTTAAAAATCAAAAAGCAAGGGGAAGAATAGAAAAGATGAAATAGTAGACCCCTCAAAAATTGTGCTTTTTAATTTTTAATCTTTTGTTTGTGTGTTTGAGAAGGTGGGAAGTGAAATAAATTTCCGTTTTGGAGATGGCTGACACGCGTAAGGCAGATGTGAAAGACATGATCCATGGTGATATGCTGGTAGGCTCGGCTCTAAAATCTGAAAAGGTATGCGTTACA
>JBCNJP010000010.1:19800865-19981279 GCA_039602395.1 Deinandra increscens subsp. villosa | reverse complement strand
TAATTAGCTTAGCAAACTTAGTGGAAATAAAACTTCTTTCAGCACCAGAATCAAACGAATCAGAGTTAAGTCCAAGCATTCATCATAAAACAGTTTAAAGTTCGCAGCGGAAAATAAACATAAGTATCTTAGCACTAACCACGTGCTTAAATTACAAAACATGAATTGTTATTAAATTCCCAAGTTTGTGTTTAAAATAAGAATTCTTCAAGTGCCATGCCAACCTTCGGCGGATACTCCTCAGCGATCTGCAAAAGTGAAAAACCACACAAGTGTCAACCTAACGGTTGGTGAGTTCACGGTGGGCATGACATGCATTGGCCCGGTCTCATAATCGTATTCATCAACATATAAGTAGGTAATAGATTTGCAAAACATTTGCCAAGTGTTGAATTACCGAATATGCACTAGTTAAGTAAGAGTTAAAGCGGTCAACCGATATCGCGGGTAGCTAATCCGGTTTCCATGCACTAAGGAAGTTTGTACCAAAGCTGACCAATATTGTAGAGGCCGTGCCATTCTGTTTTGCGGACCTATGTCATCGCGGTTTTGCCTCCCCCGTGTCCTCTCGGGATCACGGTCAGATAGGTTGATATTGTACCTCCGTGCACTCCCCGTGCCACGGGGCGGAGTTTGTCAAACTCCAGTAGATCTACCCAACATCCCCTCGCTTCACAATTAATGGTACAATTTAGTTGAGGACTTTTAAGTTTTCAAGGCATCCTTAGAAATCATGTGATATCATTTGGTTTAGACTTTAACCTACACTAGTCATATTAAAACGGTTTTTCCTCCGGGTTCTCATGAATCCCGAAAATATTTTTAGTTTTGTTTTAGAAATAGTTGTTTTAGTATTTCACCAGTGCTTCCCATAAAACACTTCAAGTTCATCAAGTGGGTGCCAAGCACTCCCGAGTTCAAGTTCATCAAGTGGGTGCCAAGCACTCCCGGGTTCAAGTTCATCAGAGAGGTGCATAGCTCTCACAAGGTTGTCAGCATTGTTTTTCATTAAGTTATTCAGTGTGACCCAACCGGGTTCACGGTAATTGGGTTAGTGACACTCACCTTTGGTTGCACTGCTACACTTGCTAATAATCCAAGTATTGCTTATCGAAGACCTATGAACACGTTTAGGTCTTAAGTATTAGTTTTGTGTCTAATCTTTAACTTAACGTCACTATGGCCCATAACATAGCACGTTGGAACTACGACTCGACATATCGACACACGACACCGATGGTTGATCATAAACAAGGGTTCACATATTACAGAAATCATAACATGTTTCGTCATAGCATAATCATGTAGGTCATGGCATAGCATTCACGCAAGTTGCACAAGTTTGGGTTCTGGTCACAATTTCGCTAGCAGTTTCTCCAGCAGTTTCGCCAGTAGTTTCGCTACACAGTTTCGCTGTGTGCACGGGCAGCACTTTCGCTAGGCAATACCCGATGACACAGTTTCGCTAGGCTAGTTTCGCTCAAAACTGTTGGCACAGTTTCGCTAGCCTAGTTTCGCCCGAAACTGGTTTGAACTTTCGTTCAGGGAATTTCGCTCGGTAGTTTCGTTCGGACAGGTCTGGTTGGTTTACCCGGCGACACTACAGTTTCGCTACATGGTGTCGCTGGATGAAGATATACATAATTTCGCTAGGTAATTTCGCCCAGAAAACAGTACAGTTTCGCTGGTCGCGAAAAATTCACAAATCAGCCTAAAAATCAATCTAACAGCTTCCATATTTCATGTAATTCAATATTTAGCATGTATGATCATTTACCAACATAAATTAGTAAGCTTTAACACTTTAAACATGGGTTTTCCTCATCAAATCACCAAAAGCATATTTTAAACCTAAAATGACCTAAATATCATAAATCTTCATTATGGATGGATTTCAAACGTAAAGTTACAGACTTTATAATAGATCTAGCATTCCTAAGCAACATATCAGAAGATCAAGTGATTCCATAGAGTTTTAGGCATGCTTTTTAAGAGAAACACATAGAAAAGCATAAATAAAGGTTTTTGAGACTCACGATTCGATCTAGGATCCAAATAGATGTTGTCTCGAGGCTGAGATGGTGTTTCTTTGGTGGTTTTCTCGGCTGACCAGATTCCAGGAGAGTGAGTGTGTGTGTTTGAGAGAAATGGTGCAACAAATGAGGCAACTAGGGTTTTAGGCCATTATATATCAGAGGCTAGTTTCGCTGGCCAGGCGAAACTGTCTCTGATTTCATGAGATCCAATAGTTTAACAGACTACCGGGCGACACTATAGTTTCGCCCGTTAGTTTCGCTGGCAACCAAGAAAGGCAAATTTTCATTTTATTCCTAATACTAAATCATGCGTTTTCATCACGTTGCACATAATGACAATACATAAATAATCACATAACACATATGGACGGGTTCGGTGATCAACCAAAGGTCGTGGACGTATTCGGCCTAGTTAAGCATTAGTTACTAAGTTGACACTTATAACGTAACTAACGGAATTGTCTAACGGAAGTAAACCTTGAAATTCTCGGATGTCACATCATCCCCTTGTAATTGGAATTTTCGTCCCAAAAATTATTCTTGCGTCGTAGCGTTCGCAGCCTCGGCTGTCGTCGTTGCTGTATTTGCTGGGAAAAGGAAACAAAAGTTTTAGGGTCGCCACAATACTAATACTCGAAAATCATCAATTTCAGCAAAGAATCATCATAAAAACAAATTTGAAAAATTTTACTCAAGAACAGTGAATATTCGGACCGAACCAAAAACTCACTGAATTCAAAAATTGACAATCATAACTTGAAATAAACAGAAATCTAAGCATGTTTTTGAGTTCCTAGAGTGATTTCTACCAAGAATCAACTCTTAGATCTAGCAAAAACAACCAAAATTGATAACTCAAATGAGATTTCTTCATTTTTGAGAAAACTTCAAAAAATGAAGAACATGGCTCTGATACCAATTGTTAGGACCTGATTTGAGCACAATGTTCTCATTTGATTCATCACACAGGTGCGGAAAACAAATGTGATGATCAATCTTGGTTGATTTCACCCCGTAGATCTCTAAAGCTCAAGAACACACACAAAATACACCAAGAACACACACACAAAGGCTCTCTTGTAGAAGTGACCAGGAGGAACACGTATTAGGGTTTTCACTTTGGTATTTATACTACAAGAGAGCCTGGGACAAATAGAATGTTTGACACAAACCAATCATTACCTAGAATTCAGCAAAATATTCTAATAGAATATGAAGTACGCTAAGCATATAAAGAAGTACGCTAAGAATTAAACAAGTTCGCTAAGAAGTTCGCTAAGCATTAACAAGTCCGCTAACTAGTACGCTAAGCACAACTTAAGTACGCTAGGAACAGTTTAAGTTCGCTAGGAACAAATCAAGTTCGCTAGGACAGTTAACAAACAAGTACGCTAAGTACAATGACAAGTTCGCTAAGAGTTAATCAAGTCCGCTAAGTTCAATATACAAGAAGTTCGCTAAGGAGAAATACAAGTACACTAACACTTAGTCAAGAGCATCATATATAAACATAATCAAAGATAACAAAGTACATAATCAAAGTTAAGTACAAACCAAAGTAAAATTACAAATAAACACCAAAAGGATAAATAGTTTGTGTTGCCAACATAAATAAGTTCTAACAAAAAGTCTTGATGTGGATCGAAAAGTCTTCAACGGGCAACCACAGGGTCTCGAAAGTGTCTGTTTTTGATTTACAACCTGCAAAACACTTCTGACTTGTGCTAACTGCTGTGAAACACAAAAACACTCAAACTGTTAGTTACCAAGACTCGAATATGATATCGCGAGAGCCTCGAAACTTGCGTTTTTTGGCTCTGATACCAATTGTAAGGATCAATTAAGTCCCTCACGTGATATCAATGCCTATAGTCACCGTGCGGAATCCGATGACTAGAGGTGATTCTAGATTGAGTCGAAAAGTGTATTAAACAAGAAAGAACAATTGAAGTAAACACCAACCGATTATGAAAGCTTGAATAAAGTCCGATTACCACATTTGAGAATCACGAATTCACACAGTAAATTCGGTATACACTTGAAATCCGTAAACCCACTTAGGAAACCCTAGAGAACCAACAACCTTAAACACCTAGATTAGCTAACCTTATATAGGAAAGCCTAACTTGTTAACCAAGCCAACATATTTCGGCCCACATGGCCTAATTACAACCGAACTCAAGCCCACTATAAACACATAAACTAATTAACCCAAATACAATCATAACTAGCCTAAAATATTTCTAATGCAAAAGCCTCAAAAAATTATGGTCTCTACAAGACACCGAAAGTTAACGGGTGACACTATGGTTTCGCAGGTGACAATTCGTGGGGCGAGTCAAACAATCCTCGAAGTTATGGATTTACTACGCGGTGACTTGAGCAACGAGAAAATCACCTACATCAGATTGGGCGCAAAATGGGGTTCGTGGACGATTGGCGAACTCACCGTGCGACGGTGGTTCACGGAGAGGGTGTCAGCCGGGAACGGGCAACGGCGAGGAGAAGCGGCGGGCTGCTCAGGCAGCGGCGGTTGTGCGAAGGGAACAGCGACGGTGGTCGCTGTTATTGTGGCAGCTCGGCTTGGGGCTGCGGTAGTGATCGCGGCTTCTGCGGTGGCGGTGGCTGACTCACGGAGGTAGCACAGCCGCGGCTAGGGTTTCTCGGCTTCGTGGCGGTGGTTCGACGGAGAAGTAGAACACGGCGAATGGTGATCAATGGATTAAAAGTTCTAGCGATTGAAAGATCGGATCACCGATAAACAAGAGGTCGACGACGGCCAAGTGTCGTGGTCGGCATCGGATTCGAGAGAGAGAGGGAGGGAGGGGCCGAAAATTATCTGTGGAGGATTAGGGTTTCGTCTCCCTTAATCAGATATATATATATCTGATTATTTTTCCGTTAGGTCCCTCGATTTAAATTAATCCATGATCGAACCTTTTAACCTTTTGTTAATAATCTTTAACCGTATTAACTATTTAGTCACAAGCCAAGACTTAATGAATAACAGTAAATTAATTCGTTAATTGTCGTCCAAGAAATAAATATTATTTAACGTCTTTGTCGCTAAATTAATCGTAATGATTGATTACGAATAATTAACTAATTTATTTATTTATTAAACCCGTTAATAAAAAAATAATTAATTCTTCTGCGAATATGCCGGTTATTTAGATAAGTGGACTTTAAACCCGTTGCCTTCGGTGTAACTCTTACGGGCATTGACCGGGTCGGGTACTTGATTTAGTCGGGTCTGGACACCTAAATCCAATAGTCTCCCACTTGGACTGAGCGCGATTATATATCAAGAAACAGTTAGAGGTGTTTTAGGTACACTTGGCTGTCCCAACCAGTCATGACATGTCAAGTTAAATAACCAAGGCATATCAACAAACTCGTGATATAGTTTAGACTTCTAGTATTTGTAAAGTCATCAGATCTTTTCTGTATGAGACATCAATCGAACTAAAGACATGGATTTATTCATTGTCTTCCGTGTTCGATCATTGTTTTTCTCATTTTAATGTTCTAAGTGGTCCAATCAAACACACGGTAAGTTTGGGTAAGGCCTTACACTTAACACTTGGAACTAACGAGAGGGCTCAAGATGTCAAGCTGTTGCACTATTAGCGCAAGAGTACAGAATCCCATATTGACTACATACAGCTCCCACTAAGCCTTAGATCCATTCCCTAATGTAACAGTTATGGCTGGTAGTTATGCGACAGCGTTAAGCTACAATCAAAGATTGTTCTTTAGCAGACGGGAGGTCGCTCATGTATCTCAGGTCGAAGGATACCGTTGAGTATACCAATAATAAAAAAAATTATGATTAAATCCATGAAAACAATTTGATGTGAGTTACGTCCCGACGTCATTCTTTAATGAGGCCTTGTGAGTCTGGATCGTCAACAGTTTTAGTCTAGAGTCAGAATAGTCTTCCTTCAGGCATTGCTCCCATAATGTCTGATCGACTACGAACTTTTAGAATATTAACGAAATATTCATGGATAGCAAACCGTATAAAACTTGAACACGTTACGCTGAATTCAGACTTTTGTCTAATAGCTTAGAGAAGGTCGAATGATTTGGTACAAACGTTAGTGTTCGACATCCAACACTAAATTCGAACATCGATATGGTGCGGAATTCACGCACTATCATTTCACTGATTTAGCCTGATCATTGGACTTATGAATTCGCTACCATGTCCTCGAGTTTTGTTTAAGGATTTCCAATGTTAGTTGTTTATTAAGTTTCAGTGTTTATCTTGAACAGTTAGACTTCTTAAGTGAATTGAACTTGTGATAATGTAGTGCCCCTAATAAGCACATGCAAGACTGTGTTATCACTTGAGCATGTTAACCGACTATTTATAGAATCGAATTAATCCTTTGAATGTTTCATTGCATTCCTAGTTCAGATTCAATTAAGGTGGCTATTAATGTTCAACGAGTATGATCAGTACTCTTCTTAATGAACATGTATTTCCTTTCATCAATGTTTGATGATTTTATTTTCAATTTAATGTCGTTGTGTAATCCTTTACTGCGACATTCCATGCAATATCTAAGTATTGGACTTCTTTCGTGTCATATTTAGTATGATTCGAATCGTTTAAAGAGATTGATCGTATATGTGGTTGCTTAGCCACAATGTGGTCAATACTTAATTTTAATCTTCAAACTTTAAATCAATTGAGGTGTCATTTAAAATTTAATCCAGTAAATTTAAATGATCTTTAGATCGGCATATGATGGTTATTTCGGTAAGGATCAGTGGCGATGCTCCCACTTTCTTCAGGTAGACTGACATTCCTATTATCATCCTCCATTCAAACTGTTTGGATACTAACTTGCACGAAGGAATCGTGAAAATTAAATTTCGTTTTTCAAGAACGAAATTGCTCGTTTTCATAGCTGCAGTATGTAAATTAATATCCAGATGTTATGACTCACTCATAAATTTAAAAACAATTGTCAAAGTCATTTCAGAGTTTGGTAGCATGGAGATGCTTTCGTCTAGATTGTTTGAAAGTATCTCGTGATCATTGACACGATGATTTATTCCATCGGACTCTCGGATCCGGCGTTAGAGGATGTTTCTTTATTCAAGTAAGTTTGGTATTCAAACTCTAACCGGGATGTTAACATGTTTCGCTAAGCAACAATCCATTGTTGGTGAAACATTATTCGTTTGGCTCGTCTCGTTTAGGTGCGAAAGTTGCTTTACATAGTCCAGTGATTTATCAGAATCACGTTTCTTTAGATACTAATGATCTAACTATGGACATGTAATTACTAAATTCGCGTCTTCACAAGATTCAGGTCTTGGGATTGGAAGTTATTTATGCAAGTGATTTGTGAAGGGACGTTTTGGTTACAAGATGCAAAGGGCAATTGTTGTGACAAGTCATTAGTCTTGTGTTTGTCGGTTTCTAAGTTAAACTGAAAATCCTTGTACTAAACACTTAGTGCATGTCGGATTAAAAACGCATATGAGTACAATGAGTGTAGTCTAATACTTCCAAGATGTGTGTAGGTATGCACATGTATATCTAATGGTAATGTGCACCAGGAATGGTGTAACCATTTTCAAATGTCATAATCAGCAAGTGATTACTTTCGCGATAATTTAGTTGGTGATTCGAACTTATATGAACAAACGTCTGCATGAGGCAGAGGATTGATTTGTTCACATGGTTGAAGATCGAAACGGAGATTTGCAATCATTTCGACTTGATTTAATATTCTTGACATCGGTGGTTCAAAGTCATAAGACTTTGTGAACTACCATTATGTCGTGCGTTGTCTCGTAATAAGTACGATAGATGCTCAAGGCTTTATAGCTGTGATGGGATATGAAAACCAAAAAGTTTTTTATGTCGCATTTTAAGCTAGCCTTGATGAAATCAAGAGAACCAGGTTGTGATGTATGTTGTTTTGGATTTTGAACTTAATCTAATAAAAGGTTGAATCAAATTCAACCTTAGAGTAAAGTCGTCATGCATGTTTCGAAAATCAACCATAGTAAAAAACATGTCATAATCTAAATCCAAGGAAAGCAATTGTTCATCCTGGAATATAGCCAGGGAAACCAAAACAAACAAGTTTTTTCAAAACCACCAATAAATGTTTTAAACTGAAAACGTTAGACATGAACTTTACTTAGGGTGCGAATCTCGCAAGCTAGCTTAATGTCATCTAGGTGTGCTTTCTCTAGCTTCATGCACCTACAAAATGTAAAGTATGTCAAACATATATTTTGCAGAAATAAGTGAAGCATCATACAACATAAACTTATGTGTATACCTGAGGGAATACCCTGCTAGGCCTTCCCATTCTTCACCTTTGCAAGATACTCTGGGCAGTTTCTTTTCCAGTGCCCCATCTTGTTGCATTCAAAACACTGGCGCTGATCTGGCGGTGGTGCCTTGGATGCCTTTGACTTGCTCTTCTGGGAGCTTCCAGACGCTCTGGTAACTGATGCCTTGCCCTTCTTTTTATTCCTACGCCTCTCTTTCTTGACCTCGGGCTTCTTGACACCTCCTGATCGGATTGCGAGTACATCAGGTGCCTTGCCGTTAACAAAGTTAACTTCAGCAGCTTAAGCATGCCATGAAGCTCAGTCACTGTCTTTACCATGCTATGCATTTTAAAGTTCACCCTGAAAGGGGTAAAGGCACTGGACAGTGAGTGTAGAATTAGGTCTGTCGCAATTTCAGCGGGGATGACGTAATTCAGCTTAGCTAGGCGTTCGATGTAAGCCTTCATCTTCAGGAAATGAGGGCTGACAGTTAGTAAGTGTCACAACGGTGTCATAGCGCTCCTGCCGGTCCTGAGTTTCAAACATGCACCTCACATCACCGATCATTTGAAAAGCCGTCCTGTCAACCATGTTCTTCTGAATATCAGAAGTCATAGTGGCTAGCATAAGACATGCGACATTTTTGGCATTTTGTCGCAATGTTTTTATGGGCATTACGTGCTGGAGCAGTGTCCTCTTCAGGTTTCTCGGGAACGTCAGCTTCTAACACTTTTTCCATGTTAGCCATTTCCAGGATGATTCTTAGATTCCTTTCCCAATCAAGGGTTGGCGCCATCAAGTTTCTCCTTCTCAAGAAGAGACTTGAGATGGGAAATCTCTTGGTTTGCGGGGTTTGCATTAGCTATCTGAAATAACAGGAAAATTTAATGTTTTGATGTTTGATTCGTATTCAAGGATGGAAAGCTAATCTTGAATAGGAGATAGGAATTCAGTTAGTTAGACAATTTCTCCAGACGGTGAAAAGTGCTTCCAAAATTTCTAAGTAACCAAATGGACCATGATTGTCACTTGCGAATAACTATCACAACTCCCGTTTTGGGGCTTTCGCGAACGAATCAACGAAATACGTTTAGCCCCATCTATGACCATTCCTGTCTACAGGCCGACCAGAGGTACGGTGTTGAAATACTCCAATACCAACGCTGCGTGTAAAGAAAATGGTAGTTGTCCTAAGTGGTCAGTGTGTGCGTACGGTGTTGAAATACTCCAATACACTCACCTTGAATGATACCCTAAACACCACATGCGGTGTTGAAATACTCCAACATGGATGCATCGGTCAATATGTTCCAAGTTAGACTTGAGTTAGGATGGCATAGACTACAGGTTTTAGGCTTACCAGATAGGATTATTAAGTCATATTTTAATAATTAATGTGATGACGAATATTATGAATCCTATCTCACTCGAGACGATCATTTAAATGTCCTAAGTATTAATGATCTACGTTTCGCAAGACGATAACCAATTACTAATCAAGTTCTATTTTGTTAATCGAAAAATCCAAAATTAATGTCGAATTAAATTAAATTGGTCATTAAATTTTATGAAGTCGTAGTTAAATTAGGACTTTTATTTAATTGATCGAAAAATTAGTTTTATACCGGTAAAACTAAGTTTGGATTTTAGTCGGTGCGTTAATCAAAATTAATACAAGCCACCAAAAGCAAGCAAACACACATGTACATATTCGCACGGGCGGACCTACCCTATAGGTAGGGGTAGCCCCCGCGACCCCTGAACCGTTAACGCGAAGAAGGAAATTTTTTCGGGGTTTTACGTTTTTGGTATTTTGTGACCCCTGAAACGAATTTTTCGCGACCCCTGGAAGAAATTTTATGGTTTTTACCTAAAAATATGATCAAAAGCCCCTTAAAAATATGATTAAAAGCCCGTTAATTACCTAAAAAAAATTTCGGGGGCGCTGCCCCCGAACCCCCATTAGTCCCCGCTACCCCTGCTTTTCTTTCCTAGATCCGCCCCTGCATATTCGGCCATACAGGTGTTTTGATATTGTCAGAGCCTACGACAATATCGAGGAAGGTCGAGGGACGTAAACTTAAATAAACCACGAGATAGAAAAAAAACTCTCTGATCGATTTAGTCGCTCCCACTAGCTTCAACAAGCTCCTGCTCGCCATGAGGAACGTCGGTCTCGTTTCGGGCTATAGCCATTTTCGAAAAAATCCTTAAAGGGATAATCTCAAATTGGATCGTCGTGTCTAGCTCGTCTCGTTCGTCCAGGCGAAGGTGAGCAATTACAAAATTAAAATAAAAAACAAAATTATAAACAAATTTGAACCTAGTCAAAAGTGGGCTAATCCAAAACAAAATAAATGGGCCTAATGGGCCAAACCATAACGACATACATGACAAACCAAAAACAAATAATTAATTATTCTGCGAATTTGCCGGCTATTTAGGTAAGCGGACTTTAAACCCGTTGCCTTTGGTGTAACTCTTATGGGTCTTGACCGGGTCGGGTACTTGATTTAGTCGGGTCTGGACATCTAAATCCAACAAGTTTATCCTAAGGTGTCCCGCTTCCCCGCATCCATAACACTTCTTACGCTCTGGGAAATTCCCGACAAGTGACCTTCCTTGCCGCATGTATAAGACTTAGATGATCCCGACCTGCATTCTTCGAAAGGAGTCTTATTGCATTTGTGGCACATCGGCTTGCCGTCTTTTGAAGTATTCCTTGCTTTCTTGTGATGACTCCCGTTGTCCTTCCTTGAATTTGCTTCAGCCTCAGACTCCTTCCTCTTAGCTCCTTCTGGTCTACCGTTTGCACCAAACATCTCGCTATAGATATTGGAACTCAAAACTACTGTTGCCTTGAATGTCTTTAGTTCATTCGCTTTGATCAATTCCCTAACTCTACTCGGAAATCCCTGCACGTAATGCTTCACTCTTTCAGCTCCGAGAGTGACTAAGGTAAGTAGCAGTCTCGCCATCGCGTTGAACTTTAAAGTGTATTCTTGATTCGTCATGTTCCCAGCTTCCAACGTCAGAAAACTCCTCTGCGGTTGCTCTAGCTCACCCTTAGGGCAGAAATCTTCAAGAACAAACTTCTTCAGATCGTCGCACTTCATTGCAGTAACAACTCCTTCTTCTTCAGTCTGTTTGATCATCCCCCACCAGTGCAACACTTCTGAAACAAACGAGTGGGCACCATACTTCACGGCTTGGGCCTCACTACACTCACTAATTTCTATGACCTCTTCCATCTCATGAATCCACTAGAATGTAGCTAACGCATCTTGATTGCCGTCAAACAACAAAGGTCGACAACCGCTAAACGATTTAAACGAACATCATATTCTAGGTTGGGCAGTTCCGGCATCTCTTCCTACAACTCCACTAGCTCCACGGGCTCCCTTAGTACCAGCTCTCGCAACTCCTTGAAGTTGAACTAGTAAACCAGGTAGTTTCGTCTACATTAAGCACGTAACTTCTGCAGCCATAGCTGCTCTCTGCTCGTTAGTAAATGAGTCTCTAAATTTTGAATTTACGATATGTATATAAGTGCAGGATCCGATACAATTATATATTTATGACGCGTTCAAACCCCAGTTACTTCTATCACACATTTCCTTATTGTCCACACCTTGCCTCTTTATCTTCATCAGAAACTCTAAGTCAAACCGATTCCTAGATTTCATTTCTAAGCGTTCTTCTTCTCCTTGCACTTGGCCACACAATAATTAGTACTTATGATCTGTTTACATGGAAAATACCAAATTGTAGTAGCTAAATGCAATCGTGTATTTTCCCTATTCACATACTGTAAGTCCCACCTATTATGTTCCTTATGCATATTCGTCCTTATAGGCACAAGCTATCCTGGCTGGCATCTATATTTCCTATCTCAACTTACTCTACCTAGAGTCCTAGTTTAAGTTTAGATACCGCTCTTGTACCTAAATCTCTATACCCAAGGCTCTGATACCAACTTGTGACGCCCACTCCCAGACTTGGTTCTAACTTATGTAAACTAAAGGTAACCACTTTAAGATCTGGCTTCGTGGATTACTGATTTCGCACTTCGTGAGTTTAACCTAGAAACCACATAGACATGGTTATGCTAACACTCATTCAACCTATCTAACCAATTATTATGAACGTACTTAGTATAGTCCTAGAGCTATGCAATTAAGGTAGTCCGGGAGCGAGGGGTACGAACACAACAATTAATCAGAAACATCAAATAAGCAAACACTAAATTAATGGTTGTCACAAACTCAACCAATGTCACAAACCCTAGTTTGAAATCAGAAAAACACTAACCTTCACTTAAAGTGATTACAAGAAAAGTATGTTGGATTTTGTTAAGGTTTATCAAAGCCTTATTATCTATTTAACAAGTGGAACACATCGGAAAACAAAACTTTCTCAAAGTTATGATAAGTTAAAAACCTGTTTTTAACCCTTAAAGAAAACCCGAAACAAAGGAGGATCCAAATGCGAAATGTATGCTATCAAGTAAAACAACCATAAGGTGTTTTAGGTATACCTTCCACAGAAATGGAGAAGCTTGGAAGGAGATGAGGATCTTGAATGGCTAGCTTCAAAGAAGAAACCTCAAGGAATGATACCCACAAGCTCAAACAACAAACAACTTTGTTGCCAGGATTTGATGAAGATGAACACTCTTAGCTTCCTTGCTTGAATCCGAATTCCACAAGTCTTTGCACTCTTGGTACTGATTTTCTAGAGAGCAAATCAGATAGAATAGATGATGTGTTCAGAACGACTCTAAAAATACTATTAAAACCTAGACCTAAACCTAGACCTAAACCTAGACCTAGACACACCTAATTTTACCGAAACTACCTAAACTAAACCGAACCTTAAGGCAAGTGTACCTGTCGGATTATAGTAAAGCTAAGGCAAGACCGGGAATATCGAACCCTAGAGACACTCTATAGAAAAAATTAACTTAGACCTAAGAATTGGAAATTACTGAGAAATTTGGGTTTTTAATTGAGGATTGATTTAACTAAAAGTAACTAACACTAGCAAACGACAGCAGAGCAATCCTTGAGGAAACTACCAAATGAGAGAAGACACAACCTAGACCTCGAATCCCAATTAACATCTATGATCAAACCTGACCTTGACAATTCTGATGGATCCTAGTTCACCTTTTAAGTCCTTCCTAGTAATTGCTTCTAACGCTCGAACAGGAGTTCACCTTTTAGGTACTTCCTACCTCAGTTAAACCTAACCACCCTCGAATCTAATCTAAGGCACCTTAGGCTAACAGGAGCTACCACAAACAACTATAATAACTCGGAATAGCAAGCTAAACAATTAACCTAGGGAATTTCCTTTTGGGACAACTCGATCCTAAGCAATTAACCAACCCGACTACCCAATAGCTATCACCCTTTTAAGTCTATTTAGCTAGCAACACACAAGATCCAAATCACCAAATATCAACTAAACCTATGACTACCATTACACAATCATGTTAAAGTTCAAGAATAACCCATAAGTTAACTACTTTACCCAAACCGGAAGACATCCACAAGCAAAGCAAGATCTAATTAACAACTAGTAACCTAAATCAAGTACATAGATTCATCATCACAGAAAGTTAATGGAATTTAATAGAAAACAAACATCAATCAAATTGTCAAACGTCAAGCAAGATCACAAATATCAAAAGTTCATTATTCGGTCTAGGTGGTGATATTAACTTAGCCAACCACCATAGTCATAGCAAAATCACAGACAAGGTCAGAAACTTTAACTAGGAACATAGTTGTAGACTGAACGAATACAAGAGACAAAGATTAAGAACGAAACCGGATTGCAAAATTAGTTGACTTTATAATCCCGGATCGGTCTCCACTTGAATCCACCTTCTTTTTTTTCGAAAATCGCCTCTCAGCCTCTCTCTGATCGAACACAGGTGCAGAATGACGAAACTAAACCCTAAAATCGATTTTATACGAAGTTTGCTTCTTTTGCAGGTTTTGAACCTCCAAGCGTATCGCTTGGAGGTATGTTATCACCAGGCGATACGCCTAGCTCATATGTCGCGACAAAACAGTCGGGTCAAACCGACTTAACTCCCTGTTGACTTTCCCATCTACGTGTATCGCTCGACAACTGTGAGGTCCTAGGCGATACGCCTGGGACTGCTTGTTCAGCCCTTCTTCTTCTTTTCTTCTTAAATCTTCTTCGCTTCTTTCGTGGCCTCGGGATTTCACTGAACTCCTACAAAACACATAAAAACCATAAACAAAACCCAAAGACTCAAACTTTACTAAAAACAACTAAAACTAAAGACAAACCGACCCAATTTAACTCAAATATAAACATAAAAGACACCGGAAATGGGATGTGTTTGCAACACATCAAACATCCCCACACTGACTCTTTTTTCGTCCTCGAAAAATACTGCAATGGAATCACAACCAGGAAATTGACTCCTAATCATTTAACATTTAAATTTAACAATCCTCCATACAATTCCACATTCCATAACGTAATCACACACTAACTATAATTGCCGATATTTCGATCCGATTAAACCCAACCACTGACCTTTTCTTTCGTCCCCATGTGTTTATGAATTTACCAGATATAAGTTCAGTCTACCTATGGATCCCACTAAAGAAAGCTCTAGTTCAACCTACTACCGAATCATATTCAGTCAAAGCAAAGGGTATAATGATTAATGTTTTATATTTTCTCCAACCCCCCCTTAAACCAGATACTAAGATGTCCAACGAATAATGAATTACTGGAATGCAAATTCTTGAGCATTTATTCTCTACTATTCTAATATTCTTTTCTTTTTCTTTTCATTTTTTTCATCAATTTTTTTTATATAACGCTAATTGGTCACTTTTACCTAAAATTACCAACGGACATCATCAGAGGCATTCTTTTCGAGACACTATCCCTAAAATCATACGTGAGTATTTTGCCTGTGAGATCCGGAACATCATCAGAGGTACTTACCACGGGATACCATCCTTAGTTCGTACATGAGTATTTTGTTCCTTCACTCTAATTCATTAACCAAATTATTAACTACATGCTCATTGGATATTCTAAGGACATAGGAGTATCTAGCCTAAAGCGGTCTCTTCCCTCCTAATCATCAAGTTCAGTATTCCTATCACTTCTAAAATGGGAACCCACTAGCAGACTGATTAGCATATTTATACAACAATAAACACACCGGCTATTTAAGCTACTCCTAGGTCAGCTAGGCCTACCGACACATCATAGACTAATAATGTTTTTCATTTTCACCATACTTTACCATTTTTCCCAAATTATTGACTTTAAGTCATTAATTTAACATTCAAGCACAAATTTAGAAAATCAATTCCCAGTTTTACCTATCATTTTCCATTATGTTACAGCTAGAATCTCGGACATTTTTGAACAATTTTTCAATTTTTTTTTTCAAATTGTTTTTTAAAACTCAAATATAACACACTCAAAATAAACTGACTCAAGACGCAAGTCTCCCATCCCCACACTTGAATCACACATTGCCCTCAATGTGGAATGGAAATAAAAATAAAGCAGAATAATAAAAAAATAAAAATAAAACTAAACACACACGATAAAAATACACACGAAAAAATAAAACATAAATACGTAAATCGGAACGGACTCCCCTGATTATTAGATTGTGATAAATGGCAAGCGAGCTCGTAACCGCAGGTCCTCCACTAAATTCCGTGAACAAAGCTGAAGCTTGAATATCATCGGACCTGTACGACACAAACAAGAATAAAACAAAGGACTCGACTCGACAAAAACATTAGTAACGAAAACGAAAATGAAAATTACAAAAATATAAACTAAGGACGAAATAAAAGAAAATAAAAATTAAGTTGAAACGTGTTTACCTGGAAAAACGAGAACTCACCGACCATCAAGCAGAATATTGAAAATTAAAAACATTTCATGGTCGCCCGCCCCCTCGCGTATCGCGAGGGTCTTCACAAAAGTCTCGCGTATTGCGAGCTTCTAACAAACATCCGGCAGTTTAACAACCCTCCAGGCGTATCGCCTACACCTACCAAACCTCCAGGCGATATGCCTGGAACATGATTTCTAGGGACTTTTCCAGATTTTTGCCTTGAAAAATTTTCTATCTCTTTTCTCTCCCTCCAGGCCTCTTGGTCGAATTTTTCAGCCAATACTGCACTCAAGACCTGCAAATCTTACCTGCAATTTACCATCTCACTTTCCCACATTTTGAGTCTCCCGAATCACCTGTAAACACCGAAAAACACAACCGAAAAGACGCAAAAGGCACAAAAACTAAAATTGCAGGAAATTAAAGACACAACTACAAAATATACAACCCGGGCACTTGATCATTTAGCACAAAACAGAAACACAACCTCCCAAACCATCCGGAGGCTTCGATTTCACATCCTTGACCACAAAATTGCCGGTTTTTACCCGGTCCCTATCAGCACAACCACTAACTAACTTCTTAACCCATAAAGCACCGAACTTGAGCACATGCAACAAGGTCTTAACCTTCCAATGCTTGTATCGACCCGGGAGAAACTTAACCTTCTCTAGAAAACTCAAAGACGGGTCATGTTCACTAGCCACCATATTTAACCTCCCCACACTTGGCGTAAACACAATCTCATCCTCTAACTCACCTATGTCACCCAGTGTGGCTCTCCTACAACTATTCTTAACTACCAACAACTCTTCGAACTCTAATTCAACTCCGGGTTCTTCTAACGGGTCAAAAATCTCATTTTTATCTAATAACTCATCTAACCCCCCGGGATCCTCCCCACACTTATCCTCAACTATTCGTTCACCCTCCAACCGATTTCCAACTACCAAATCTTCACCTGTGACATAACTAACACAACTATCCACCATAGACATAAAAGATCCTAGCAAATAAACGGATTCGTTGTTCTTGTCACTCGACCCACCAACCTTAAACTCAACCGACTCATTTTCTACCCTCAAAGTGATGGTACCCGCGAAGACATCAACTAACGCTTGGGCAGTCCTAAGGAAAGGTCTACCTAAAATCAACGGGCATCTCTCATCATAGTCACTATCCAAAACCACAAAGTCGATAGGGAACAAAAATTTGTTTATCTTAACTAGAACATTCTCCACTATTCCCTTGGGTATAACCACCGACCTATCAGCTAAGGAAAGGGTCATCCTAGTCGGTGCTAACTCCCCTAACCCTAGGTGCATAAACACAGAATAAGGCATCACATTAATACTGGCACCTAAATCGGCTAAAGCAAGAGTCACAGAAGAGCTACCAAAAATGCAAGGTATAGTAAAAGTACCAGGATCAGTCAATTTCTTAGGTAACCTATTCTGGACTACAGTAGAACAATTAGCATCAAGAGTAACATCAGATAAAGATTCAATTTTCTTCTTGCTACTTAACATATCTTTCAAAAATTTAGCATACTTAGGCATTTGACTCAAGACTTCAGTAAAGTTAACATGATCCTAAGTTGCCTAAGAATATCAAGGAACTGACCATACTCACGCGCATTCTTCTGTTGAATTAGTCTCTCAGGATAAGGAACATGCTTCAGGTCATCCGCTGTAATCGGTTGAGGCGCAAATCGAACTCTTTTCTTCTCCTTCACCGCCTCACACTTCAGCGGCTTCTCTCCAACCGACGGTCTCTTCACTCCCTCAGCCTCGACGTTCGGTGCGGTACTTACTGGCGTCATGCCAGGGTGCACCCTCCTGTCAGGCGTCTCTAACTCTATCTCCCCATCGACCGGCTCCTCCTCTACTACTGCCGGTGATGGACTCTGAACAACTCTCCCGCTCCTAGTAGTAATGGCATTGACATTAGCATTGGGGTTTTTGTAGGTACTACCAGAAAACTGACCCCCACGGGAATTGAGCTCCTTCAGCTGCTTTGTGATATCACCGACTGACCGCTGCAAATCTAGGAACGAAGCTTGTTGATTTCTCAGTAACGTGTATGCTCAGCCAGCTTCTTCTGTGTCCCCTCATCTCTCGCCACAATCTGCTGCAGGATCTGGGTCTGGTTAGCAATAAGCTCCCTGATTTCCTTAAAACTAGGCCCGTCATCTTCTCCACCATAGTTATTCCTCGGTGGAAAACCATGTGGGTTACCTCCCGCTCGCCATCCTGAATTCTGGCCACTCCTCCACCCAGACTAGAAAGAATTACCGAACTGGTTTTGGTTTCCAATGTAATCTACCTGCTCAGCGGGAGCAAGCGGGCAGTCTCGGGTGTCATGAGCGCCTCTACACAGCTCACATTTGGCTTTGATATGGAGTTTGATTTCTTCTAAAGCCCTATAGATATTCTCTAACTCCTTCGGTGTCATGGTCTCTGAGCCAATGTGAGGACACCCTGGATAGATGTAGATGATGCGAGTGATCTAGTCGGGGCCAAGGTGGCTCTCCGACCTCCGGGTGCCTGCTGTTCAGCAAGTACAAATCTCTCAAATAATGATTTGCATTCATCCACAGTGAGCTTCTCCATCATGTGACCTCTAGCCGAAATATTAAACTCTTTCTGAACAGAATAAGGAAGTCCATTGTAGAACTTTTCGATAATAGCCCATTCCGTCAACCCGTGTTGTGGACATCTGCTCAGAAGAGTGTTGAATCTTTCATATGCAACCGAATAAGGCTCATCGGAGTCCATCCGAAAGGAGTGGATTTCCTCCCGAGTACGTGCAACCTTGGCTGGAGGATGATATTTCTTCAGGAATTTTGCCGTCAGATCGTCCCAGGTGGCGATCGAATTTGGCGGAAGCGTCTCAAGCCACTCGGTGGCTCGAGACGTAAGGGAGAATGGGAACAAACGCAGATAGATCGTATCGTTCGCGACTCCCGTGAGTCCGAACGTATTGCAGATTCGGGTAAAGCGCGAGATATGCGTCGGAGCATCTTCGTCCTCGCGTCCATGGAACTGAATCGAATGTGTCAAAGCATTGATGATGTGAGACGGAACTTGCCAATTCGCGGGGTTGGCAATGTCGGGTTGAGTGATAGCAAACCAAGCGTCAGTGACTCTGGCGCTGGCCTGCTCGTGGACGGTGCGACGTGCCGCCATGGATGAGAGATCAGGAAATGGAATGGGTTTGGTGTCGCGTGTGATTTGTGTGGAAGAAGATGGTTTGGAATGAGTGGTGGAAATGATGAAAGCCTCGAGCTCCGTGCGAAGAAGGCGAAACCGTTCACGAATATCCGCGTCGGGATCAGAAAATGGTGACAGCTCAGGAGGACCTCGTGAACGGGTGTGTGGCATAAAATGGGGAAACTGACTCAAAGAAAAATTAAACCTAAAAATCTAGACTCAAAAGCAGAAATCCTAAGACTCTAGACACGGAAAAACCGAAAAGACACAAATTTCCTAACGACGACCTAAGTTAATCTTGCTATTGCCAAGTGTCCCCGGCAACGGCGCCAAAAACTTGATGTGTTCGGAACGACTCTAAAAATATTATTAAAACCTAGACCTAGACACACCTAATTTTATCGAAACTACCTAAACTAAACCGAACCCTAAGGTAAGTGTACCTGTCGGATTATAGTAAAGCTAAGGCAAGACCGGGAATATCGAACCCTAGAGACACTCTATAGACAAAATTAACCTAGACCTAAGAATTGGAAATTACTGAGAAATTTGGGTTTTTAATTGAGGATTGATTTAACTAAAAGTAACTAACACTAGCAAACGACAACAGAGCAATCCTTGAGGAAACTACCAAATGAGAGAAGACACCACCTAGGCCTCGAATCACAATTAACATCTATGATCAAACCTGACCTTGACAATTCTGATGGATCCTAGTTCACCTTTTAAGTCCTTCCTAGTAATTGCTTCTAACGCTCGAACAGGAGTTCACCTTTTAGGTACTTCCTACCTCAGCTAAACCTAACCACCCTCGAATCTAATCTAAGGCACCTTAGGCTAACAGGAGCTACCACTAACCAACTATAATAACTCGGAATAGCAAGCTAAACAATTAAACTAGGGAATTTCCTTTTGGGACAACTCGATTCTAAACAATTAACCAACCCGACTACCCAATAGCTATCACCCTTTTAAGTCTATTTAGCTAGCAACACACAATATCCAAAACACCAAATATCAACTAAACCTATGACTACCATTACGCAATCATGTTAAAGTGCAATAATAACCCACAAGTTAACTACTTTACCCAAACTAGAAGACATCCGCAAGCAAAGCAAGATCTAATTAACAACTAGTAACCTACATCAAGTACATAGATGCATCATCACAGAAAGTTAATGGAATTTAATAGAAAACAAACATTTATCATTCGGTCTAGGTGGTGATATTAACTTAGCCAACCACCATAGTCATAGCAAAATCACAGACAAAGTCAGAAACTTTAACTAGGAACATAGTTGTAAACTGAACGAATACAAGAGACAAAGATTAAGAACGAAACCGGATTGCAAAATTAGTTGACTTTATGTTCCCGGATCGGTCTCCACTTGAATCCACCTTCTTTTTTTTTTGAAAATCGCATCTTAGCCTCTCTCTGATCGAACACAGGTGCAGAATGACGAAACTAAACCCTAAAATCTATTTTATACGAAGTTTGCTTCTTTTGCGGGTTTTGAACCTCCAAACGTATCGCTTGGAGGTATGTTATCACCAGGCGATACGCCTAGCTCATATGTCGTGACAAAACAGTCGGGTCAAACCGACTTAACTCCCTGTTGACTTTCCCATCTACGCGTATCGCTCGACAACTATGAGGTCCCAGGCGATACGCATGGGACTTCTTGTTCAACCCTTCTTCTTCTTTTCTTCTTAAATCTTTTTCACTTCTTTCGTGGCCTCGGGATTTCACTAAACTCCTACAAAACACATAAAAACCATAAACAAAACCCAAAGACTCAAACTTTACTAAAAACAACTAAAACTAAAGACAAACCGACCCAATTTAACTCATATATAAACATAAAAGACACCGGAAATGGGATGTGTTTGCAACACATCAATAGAGAGAGAGAGTCCTATTGCACTAATGAAACTCAATAGTGTGTTAGAGAAGGTAGGTGGGTGTTGGCAATTAAAAGCCCCAAGGGGGGATGAACCTAGACACTTGTATGCATGCCTAGGGACTCCCAACACACTCTACCAACTCACCTTGAGCGGGAAAGGCCGGCTATATGAGAGGGAAATCCAAAATTCCAATTTCAAACTTAAAACTTCTCTCATACTCTTTTAATCAGTAGCCCCAACTAGACAGTGCGCAGCCCCAACTACGTACTAGGCTTTGGTCATGTACCATGTGATGTATCATGTCCAAAATGAAATGTAACATATAACCTATTATATGTTATGTAACAATTTATTTAACCACTTAAATAACAATGTTATCATACTTCTCCAATTTAAATCAACCATATGATTTAATCATAAGTGCAACTATTTAGAAACCAATTTCTAAATATCTTCAATTGGTAATATTTATTTGTTTGATCATATCTAAATAAATATTACATTAGGTGTTTGTCTAACTCGTTATTGGGTATGACCCGTCTTGGATCACAACGTACTAGCCACGTCAATCTAGAATATGTCTTGGACAGACCGAGTCCAACAAATGAGCCGGACATGGTGAAAATTGAAAACACAGATCTCAAAGAAAACGCCATTGAATGCTTTTCGAATGCTTGAAAATCTTCACCGAATGCTTTGAAATCGCCTAGAAATCGTAGCCAGCAGTCTAAAATCGTCCAAGAAGGCAGAAGAAGCGAATTGATAGCATCACATTGGCTTAAATAGTCAAACCCTAATTTTTGGCCGACTTTACACCCGTCGCGTGTCGCGAGGATCTTCTCTCCACGGGCTCGTGCCACGAGCTCGCCAAAATAGTCGGGGCCTTCATCTTCAACACGCGTCGTGTCGCAAGGAGAAAGGCTCAACCCTCGCGACACGATCTAACCTCAAATCCCAGAATTCTCCTAGTCTCTTAACATTTCATTCCGACAGATTTCTTCACGTTAACGTACAAACCTGTGATAAACAAAACTGAAACAAGTGATGTGTTTCCAATCAAATATAAATCATAAAAACAGGGCATTTAGAATGATAAGTCGCTATAAATTACTAACACATCACATCCCCACACTTGTCTTTTTACGTCCCGGAAAAACTGCCACGGAATCATAATTGGGAAATCAATCTCAAAATCATTTAACTTTTTAATTTGTCCAACAATTCAATTCCACAAACCATGATGTAATTATATGGACTAACTGCAACTGCCAATATTTCGGTCCGACTAAACCCGACCACCGACCTTTGATTTCTTATAAATCTATCCTAGACATACCTGGAGTGTCTCTGTTCTACTGCCACCAGCTTCTCCATGCCTCTCGAGCTCATGAAAATCACACTAAATTAAAAGAAAATAACGAAAACAAAGAAAAATAACAAAATGAAACACAAAACCCGGGTTGCCTCCCGTTTAGCGCTAAGTTTAACGTCTTCAGCCAGACGGTACTATTCTTCAAACTTTCTCAAATCCTAGGTGTGTGTATGGAGTCGCTAGGAAATAGTCATCATTGTCAGCCTTCCCATGAATATCCGCGGAATCCACATATGGCTTAAGCCGATGTCCATTCACGACCTGTCTCAACTGATTGTCCAAATCTTCAATCTCCACATTACCATATTCTCCCACTCTAATCACCACATATGGGCCTGTCCATTTACTCTTCAACTTACCCGGAAACAACTTCAATCGAGAATTATATAACCACACTTTCTGTCCTGGCTTGAACTCCATCAACCGCAGCTTTGCATCATGAAATTTCTTCATTCTTTCTTTATAAGCCGATGCAGAATCATACGCTTCAGCCCGCAACTCCTCTAACTCACACAAATTCAGCTTCCTTTGTCTTCCCGCTTCATCATAATCCAAATTCAGTTCTTTGGTTGCCCAATATGCTCGATGAGCAATCTCCACCAGTAGATGACATCCCTTACCGTAGACCAACCCATACGGAGTCATCCCAATAGGCGTCTTGTATGCTGTGCGATACGCCCATAAAGCGTCATCCAACTTGATTGCCCAATCCTTCCGGTCGGGTCGCACTGTTTTCTGTAAGATCTCTTTAATTTGCCTGTTGGAGACTTCAACATTCCCGCTCGTTTGCGGGTGATAAGGTGTTGCAATTCTATGATCCACGCCATATCTCTTCAGAAGTATACTGAACCAGAAATTCTTGAAATGTGATCCCCCATCACTTATGATCACCCGCGGGACTCCAAACCTCACAAAAATATTAGACTAGACAAACTTACATACCACTTTGCTGTCGTTGGTCTTGGTTGCAATTGCTTCCACCCACTTTGAGACATTATCAACAGCTACCAGAATATACACAAACCCATTGGAGTTCGGGAATAGACCCATGAAATCGATCCCCCAAACATCAAACAAATCAACTAACAAAATCGGTTGCATGGGCATTTCATTGCGCTTTGAGATACTGCTCATCTGTTGACACCCATTATAGGCCCTTCAAACTCATGTGCATCCTTGAACACCGTTGGCCAATAAAAACGTGATGATAATACCCGACGTCCCGTTTTCTGACCACTAAAGTGTCCTCCACATGCTGACTCGTGTAGCAAACTCAGAACACTTGGTACTTCTTCACTCGGTACACATCTCCGAATTATCTGATCGGGACCTATCTTGAACAAATCTGGCTCGTCCCACACATAATGTCTCACCTGAGCCTTAAACTGTATCTTCTGCTAGGATGTCCAATGATCTGGTAGTGTACCTGCAGCCAAAAAATTAACAATATGAGCATACAATGGTAATGTCGAAACAGAAAGTAAGTGCTCATCAGGGAATGTCTCATTGATCCCCATGCTATCTCCATCTTCAATGTGTGGCAGTCTAGACAGGTGATTCGCCACCACATTCTCTGTCCCTTTCTGGTTTACAACAGTGGTATTCGGGTTCCCGGTAATGACAATTTTTTTTTGTTAATCGAATAATTATTTATGACAAATAGTTATTAAATAATTTACCAAGTAATTAGTAAATTAAATTCAAGATAATTAAATTAATAATTAGTTTATTACGCAGCGGAAAAACAATTTAATATACAACACGCGAAAACCAGTTTATTAACGTAAACCATATACAACAGGATTCGACAATCACCAAAAACGCGCAAACACCAATCGCGTTAAAACAAGAACGCGATACAATCATAAAATAAATGAATAAATCTAAACTAATGACGAGTTTAGATATACCTGAGCGGTGAATTAAACAGTCGCTTGAGACACCAAAAGTTAACGGGTGACACTATGGTTTCGCAAGTGACAATTCATGGGGCGAGTAAAACAATCATCGGATTTACGGATTTACTACGCGATGACTTGAGCACCGAGAAAATCACGTACGTCGGATTGGGCACGAACTGGGGTTCGTGGACGATGGGCGAACTTACCGTGCGACGGTGGTTCGCGGAGAGGGTGTCAGCCGGGAACGGGCAACGGCGAGAAAAAGCGGCGGGCAACTCAGGCAGCGGTGGAGGCTGTGCGACTAGAATAGCGACGGTGGTCATGGTTGTTGTGGCGGCTAGGCTTGGGGCTGCGGCAGTGATCGCGGCTACTGCGGTGGTGGTAGCGGACGACACGGGCGGCGACGGCTGACTCACGGAGGCAGCACAGCCGCGGCTAGGGTTTCTCGGCTTCGTGGCGGTGGTTCGACGGAGAAGTAGAACACGGCCAATGGTGATCAATGGATTAAAAGTTCTAGCGATCGAAAGATCGGATCACCGATAAACAAGAGGGCGACGACGGCCAAGTGTGGTGGTCGACATCGGAATCGAGAGAGAGAGGGGGGGAGGGGCCGAAAATTCTCTGTGGAGGATTAGGGTTTCGTCTCCCTTAATCAGATATATATATCTGATTATTTTTCTGTTAGGTCCCTCGATTTAAGTTAATCCATGATCGAACCTTTTAACCTTTTGTTAATAATCTTTAATCGTATTAACTATTTAGTCACATGCCAAGACTTAATGAATAACAGTGAATTAATTCGTTAATTGTCGTCCAAGAAATAAATATTATTTAACGTCTTGTCGCTAAATTAATCGTAATGATTGATTACTAATAATTAATTAATTTATTTATTTATTAAACCAGTTAATAAAAAAATAATTAATTCTTCTGCGAATTTGCCGGTTATTTAGGTAAGCGGACTTTAAACATGTTGCCTTCGGTGTAACTCTTACGGGTCTTGACCGGGTCGGGTACTTGATTTAGTCGGGTCTGGACACCTAAATCTAATAGTCTCCCACTTGGACTGAGCGCGATTATATATCAAGAAACAGTTAGAGGTGCTCTAGCTACACTTGGCTGTCCCAACCAGTCATGACACGTCAAGTTAAATAACCAAGGCATATTAACAAACTTGTGATATAGTTTTAACTTCTGGTATTTGTAAAGTCATTAGATCTTTTCTGTATGAGACATCAATCGAACTAAAGACATGGATTCATTCATTCTCTTCCGTGTTCGATCATTATTTTTCTCATTTTACTGTTCTAAGTGGTCCAATCAAACACACGGTAAGCTTGGGTAAGGCCTTACACTTAATACTTGGAACTAACGAGAGGGCCCAAGATGTCAAGATGTTGCACTATTAGCGCAAGAGTACAGAATCCCATATTGACTACATACAGCTCCCACTAAGCCTTATATCCATTCCCGAATGTAACCGTTATGGCTGGTAGTTATGCGACAGTGTTAAGCTACAATCAAAGAATGTTCTTTAGCGGACGGGAGGTCGCTCATGTATCTCAGGTCGAAGGATACCGTTGAGTATACCATTAATCAAAATTGTTTCATGATTAAATCTATGAAAACTATTTGATGTGAGTTACGTCCCGACATCATTCTTTAATGAGGCCTTGTGAGTCTGGATCGTCAACAGTTTTAGTCTAGAGTCAGAATACGAACTTTTAGAATATTAACGAAATATTCATGGATAGCAAAACGTGTAAAATTTGAACACGTTACGCCGAATTCAGACTTTTGTCTAATAGCTTAGAGAAGGTCGAATGATTTGGTGCAAACGTTAGTGTTCGACATCCAACACTAAATTCGAACATCGATATGGTGCGGAATTCACGCACTATGCAATAGTATCATTTCACTGATTTAGCCTGATCATTGGACTTATGAATTCGCTACCATGTCCTCGAGTTTCGTTTTAGGATTGCCAATGTTAGTTGTTTATTAAGTTTCAGTGTTTATCATGAACAGTAAGACTTCTTAAGTGAATTGAACTTGTGATAATGTAGTGCCCCTAATAAGCACATACAAGACCGTGTTATCACTTGAGCATGTTAACCGACTATTTATAGAATCGAATTAATCCTTTGAATGTTTCATTGCATTCCTAGTTCAGATTCAATTAAGGTGACTATTAATGTTCAACGAGTATGATCAGTACTCTTGTTAATGAACATGTATTTCCTTTCATCAATGTTTGATGATTTGATTTTCAATTTAATGTCGTTGTGTAATCCTTTACTGCGACATTCCATGCAATATCTAAGTATTGGACTTCTTTCTTGTCATATTTAGTATGATTCGAATCGTTTAAAGAGATTGATCGTATATGTGGTTGCATAGCCACAATGTGGTCAATACTTAATTTTAATCTTCAAACTTTAAATCAATTGAGGTGTCATTTAAAATTTAATCCAGTAAATTTAAATGATCTTCAGATCGGAATATGATTGTTATTTCGGTAAGGATCAGTGGAGATGCTCCCACTTGCTTTAGGCAGACTGACATTCCTATTATCATCCTCCTTTCAAACTGTTTGGATACTAACTTGCATGAAGGAATCGTGAAAATTAAATTTCGTTTTTCAAGAACGAAATTGCTCGTTTTCATAGCTGCAGTACGGAAATTAATATCCAGATGTTATGATTCACTCATAAATTTAAAGACAATTGTCAAAGTCATTTCAGAGTTTGATAGCATGGAGATGCTTTCGTCTAGATTGTTTGAAAGTATCTCGTGATCATTGAGACGATGATTTATTCCATCGGACTCTCGGATCCGACGTTAAAGGATGTTTCCTTATTCAAGTAAGTTTGATATTCAAACTCTAACCGAAATGTCAACATGTTTCGCTAACCAACAATCCATTGTTGGTGAAACATTATTCGTTTGGCTCGTCTCGATTAGGAGCGAGAGTTGCTTTACATAGTCCAGTGATTTATCAAAAACACGTTTCTTTAGATACTAATGATCTAACTATGGACATGTAATTACTAAATTCGCATCTTCACAAGATTCTGGTCTTGGGATTGGAAGTTAGTTATGCAAGTGATGTGTGAAGGGACGTTTTGGTTACAAGATGCAAAGGGCAATTGTTGTGACAAGTCATTAGTCTGGTGTTTGTTGGTTTCTAAGTGAAACTGAAAATCCTTGTACTAAACACTTAGTGCATGTCGGATTAAAAACACATATGAGTACAAAGTGTGTAGTCTAAGACTTCAGAGATGTGTGTAGGTATGCACATGTATATCTAATGGTAATGTGCACCAGGAATGGTGTAACCATTTTCAAATGTCATAATCAGCAAGTGATTACTTTTGCGATAATTTAGTTGGTGATTCGAACTTATATGAACAAACGTCTGCATGAGGCAGAGATTTGATTTCTTCACATGGTCTAAGATCGAAACTACGATTTGCAATCAGTTCGACTTGATTTAATATTCTTTACATCGGTGGTTCAAATTCAAAAGACTTTGTGAACTACCATTATGTCTTGCGTTGTCTCATAATAAGTACGATAGATGCTCAAGGCTTTATAGCTTTGATGGGATATGAAAACCAAAAAGTTTTCATGTCGCATTTTAAGCTAGCCTTGATGAAATCAAGAGAACCAGGTTGTGATGTATGTTGTTTTGGATTTTGAACTTAATCTAATAAAAGGTTGAATCAAATTCAACCTTAGAGTAAAGTTGTCATGCATGTTTCGAAAATCAACCATAGTAAAAAACATGTCATAATCAAAATCCAAGGAAAGCAATTGTTCATCCTGGAATATAGCCAGGGAAACCAAAACAAACGAGTTTTTTCAAAACCACCAATAAATGTTTTAAACTGAAAACGTTAGACATGAACTTTATTTAGGGTGTGAATCTTGCAGGCTAGCTTAATGTCATCTCGGTCTGCTTTCTCTAGCTTCATGCACCTACAAAATGTAAAGTATGTCAAACATATATTTTGCATAAATAAGTGAAGCATTATACAACATAAACTTCTGTGTATACCTGAGGGAATACCCTGCTAGGTCTTCCCATTCTTCACCTTAGCAAGATACTCTGGGCAGTTTCTTTTCCAGTGCCCCATCTTGTTGCATTCAAAACACTGGAGCTGATTTGGCGGCGGTGCCTTGGATGCCTTTGACTTTCTCTTCTGGGAGCTTCCAGACGCTCTGGTAACTGCTGCCTTGTCCTTCTTCTTATTCCTATGCCTCCCTTTCTTGACCTCAAGCTTCTTGACACCTCCTGATCGGATTGCGAGTACATCAGGTGCCTTGCCATTAACAAAGTTAACTTCAGCAGCTTAAGCATGCCATGAAGCTCAGTCACTGTCTTTACCATGCTATGCATGTTATATTCACCCTGAAAGGGGTGAAGGCACTGGACAGTGAGTGTAGAATTAGGTTTGTCGCCATTTCAGCGGGGATGACGTAATTCAGCTTAGCTAGGAGGTCGATGTAAGCCTTCATCTTCAGGAAATGACGGTTGACAGTTAATAAGTGTCACAACGGTTTCATAGCGCTCCTGTCGGGCCTGAGTTTGAAACATGCACCTGAGATCACCGATTATCTGAAAAGCCGTTGTGTCAACCATGTTCTTCTGAATATCAGAAGTCATAGTGGCTATCATAAGACATGCGACATTTTTGGCATTTTGTCGCAATGTTTTTATGGGCATTACGTGCTGGAGCAGTGTCCGCTTCAGGTTTCTCGGGAACGTCAGCTTCTAACACGTTTTCCATGTTAGCCATTTCCAGGATGATTCTTAGATTCCTTTCCCAATCAAGGGTTGGCGCCATCATGTTTCTCCTTCTCAAGAAGAGACTTGAGATGGGAAATCTCTTGGTTTGCGGTGTTTGCATTAGCTATCTGAAATAACAAGAAAATTGAAGGTTTTGATGTTTGATTTGTATTCAATGATGGCAAGCTAATCTTGAATGGGAGATAGTAATTCAGTTAGTTAGACAATTTCTCCAGACGGTGAAAAGTGCTTCCAAAATTTCTAAGTAACCAAATGGACAACGATTGTCACTTGCGAATAACTATCACAACTCCCGTTTTGGGGCTTTCGCGAACGAATCAACGAAATACGTTTAGCCCCATCTATGACCATTCTGTCTACAGGCCGACCAGAGGTACGGTGTTGAAATACTCCAATACCAAAGGTGCGTGTAAAGAAAATGGTAGTTGTCCTAAGTGGTCAGTGTGTGCGTACGGTGTTGAAATACTCCAATACACTCACCTTGAATTATACCCTAAACACCACATGCGGTGTTGAAATACTCCAACATGGATGCATCGGTCAATATGTTCCAAGTTAGACTTGAGTTAGGATGGCATAGACTACTGGTTTTAGGCTTACCAGATAGGATTATTAAGTCATATTTTAATAATTAATGTGATGACGAATATTATGAATCCTATCTCACTCGGGACGATCATTTAAATGTCCTAAGTATTAATGATCTACGTGTCGCAAGACGATAACCAATTACTAATCAAGTTCTATTTTGTTAATCGAAAAATCCAAAATTAATGTCGAATTAAATTGGTCATTAAATTTTATGAAGTCGTAGTTAAATTAGGACTTTTATTTAATTGATCGAAAAATTAGTTTTATACCGGTAAAACTAAGTTTGGATTTTAGTCGGTGCGTTAATCAAAATTAATACAAGCCACCAAAAGCAAGCAAACACACATGTACATATTCGGCCATACAGGTGTTTTGATATTGTCAGAGCCTATGACAATATCGAGGAAGGTCGAGGGACGTAAAAGTAAATAAACCACGAGACAGAAAAAAAACTCTTTGATCGATTTAGTCGCTCCCACTAGCTTCAACAAGCTCCTGCTCGCCATGAGGAACGTCGGTCTCGTTTCGGGCTATAGCCATTTTCGAAAAAATCCTTAAAGGGTTAATCTCAAATTGGGTCGTCGTGTCTAGCTCGTCTCGTTCGTCCAGGCGAAGGTGAGCAATTACAAAATTAAAATAAAAAACAAAATTATAAACAAATTTGAACCCAGTCGAAAGTGGGCTAATCCAAAACAAAACAAATGGGCCTAATGGGCCAAACCATAACGACATACATGACAAACCAAAAACAGGGTTGGGCCGAATATGTAAGAAAGATAATTCAATCAATTCTTTCGAATTGGTTAATGTTTAGTGGATTCAAATCGACTAAATATAACTAAAAAGCGATTCGTATAATTTCGCGACTTTCGGGTTCAGAACCCCAATTCGCGAAATTACAGCGGTTTAAAATCAACGGGTTAGGGTTTGCGTGTGGTGATCAAGGCTCTAATACCACTGTTGGTTACGAAAGAGGTATTCGGGTCCCCGATAATGACAATTTTTTTTAATCGAATAATTATTTATGACAAATAGTTATTAAATCATTTACCGAGTAATTAACTTTAATTTCAAGATAATTAAATTAACAATTAATTTAAACGCAGCGGAAAAACGATTTAATTTACAACACGCGAAAACCAGTTTATTAACGTAAACCATATTCAACAGGATTTGACAATCACCAAAAACGCACAAACACCAATCGCATTAAAACAAGAACGCGATACAATCATAAAATAAATGAATAAATCTAAACTAATAACGAGTTTAGATATACCTGAGCGGTGATTCAAACAGACGCTTGAGACACCGGAAGTCAATGGGTGACGCTAGGGTTTCGCAGGTGACGATTCGTGGGGCGAATCAAACAATCCTCGCAGTTACGGATTTACTACGCGGTGACTCGAGCACTGAGAAATTCGCGTACGTCGAATTGGGCGCGAACTGGGGTTCGCGGACAACGGGTAAACTCATCATGCGATGGCGGTACGCGGAGAGGGTGTCGGCCGGGAATGGGCAACGGCGAGGAGAAGCGGCAGCCGGCTCAGGCGGCGACGGCTGTGCGATGGGAGCAGCAGCGGTGGTCGCAGTTGCTACTGCAGCTTGACTTGGGGCTGCAAGATGTCAAGATGTTGCACTATTAGCGCAAGAATACAGAATCCCATATTGACTACATACAGCTCCCACTAAGCCTTATATCCATTCCCGAATGTAACCGTTATGGCTGGTAGTTACGCGACAGTGTTAAGCTACAATCAAAGAATGTTCTTTAGCGGACGGGAGGTCGCTCATGTATCTCAGGTCGAAGGATACCGTTGAGTATACCATTAATCAAAATTGTTTCATGATTAAATCCATGAAAACAATTTGATGTGAGTTACGTCCCGACGTCATTCTTTAATGAAGCCTTGTGAGTCTGGATCGTCAACAGTTTTAGTCTAGAGTCAGAATAGTCTTGCTTCAGGCATTGCTCCCATAATGTCTGATCGACTACGAACTTTTAGAATATTAACGAAATATTCATGGATAGCAAAACGTATAAAATTTGAACACGTTACGCCAAATTCAGACTTTTGTCTAATAGCTTAGAGAAGGTCGAATGATTTGGTGCAAACGTTAGTGTTCGACATCCAACACTAAATTCGAACATCGATATGGTGCGGAATTCACGCACTCTGCAATAGTATCATTTCACTGATTTAGCCTGATCATTGGACTTATGAATTCGCTACCATGTCCTCGAGTTTCGTTTTAGGATTACCAATGTTAGTTGTTTATTAAGTTTCAGTGTTTATCATGAACAGTGAGACTTCTTAAGTGAATTGAACTTGTGATAATGTAGTGCCCCTAATAAGCACATGCAAGACCATGTTATCACTTGAGCATGTTAACCGACTATTTATAGAATCGAATTAATCCTTTGAATGTTTCATTGCATTCCTAGTTCAGATTTAATTAAGGTGACTATTAATGTTCAATGAGTATGATCAGTACTCTTGTTAATGAACATGTATTTCCTTTCATCAATGTTTGATGATTTGATTTTCAATTTAATGTCGTTGTGTAATCCTGTACTGCGACATTCCATGCAATATCTAAGTATTGGACTTCTTTCTTGTCATATTTAGTATGATTCGAGTCGTTTAAAGAGATTGATCGTATATGTGGTTGCTTAGCCACAATGTGGTCAATACTTAATTTTAATCTTCAAACTTTAAATCAATTGAGGTGTCATTTAAAATTTAATCCAGTAAATTTAAATGATCTTCAGATCGGCATATGATTGTTATTTCGGTAAGGATCAGTGGAGATGCTCCCACTTGCTTTAGGCAGACTGACATTCCTATTATCATCCTCCTTTCAAACTGTTTGGATACTAACTTGCATAAAGGAATCGTGAAAATTAAATTTCGTTTTTCAAGAACGAAATTGCTCGTTTTCATAGCTGCAGTACGGAAATTAATATCCAGATGTTATGATTCACTCATAAATTTAAAGACAATTGTCAAAGTCATTTCAGAGTTTGATAGCATGGATATGCTTTCGTCTAGATTGTTTGAAAGTATCTCGTGGTCATTGAGACGATGATTTATTCCATCGGACTCTCGGATCCGACGTTAAAGGATGTTTCCTTATTCAAGTAAGTTTTATATTCAAACTCTAACCGAAATGTCAACATGTTTCGCTAACCAACAATCCATTGTTGGTGAAACATTATTCGTTTGGCTCGTCTCGATTAGGAGCGAGAGTTGCTTTACATAGTCCAGTGATTTATCAAAATCATGTTTTTTAGATACTAATGATCTAACTATGGACATGTAATTACTAAATTCGCATCTTCACAAGATTCTGGTCTTGGGATTGGAAGTTAGTTATGCAAGTGATGTGTGAAGGGACGTTTTGGTTACAAGATGCAAAGGGCAATTGTTGTGACAAGTCATTAGTCTGGTGTTTGTCGGTTTCTAAGTGAAACTGAAAATCCTTGTACTAAACACTTAGTGCATGTCGGATTAAAAACATATATGACTACAAAGAGTGTAGTCTAAGACTTCCAAGATGTGTGTAGGTATGCACATGTATATCTAATAGTAATGTGCACCAGGAATGGTGTAACCATTTTCAAATGTCATAATCAGCAAGTGATTACTTTTGCGATAATTTAGTTGGTGATTCGAACTTATATGAACAAACGTCTGCATGAGGCAGAGATTTGATTTCTTCACATGGTCTAAGATCGAAACTACGATTTGCAATCAGTTCGACTTGATTTAATATTCTTGACATCGGTGGTTCAAAGTCAAAAGACTTTGTGAACTACCATTATGTCTTGCGTTGTCTCATAATAAGTACGATAGATGCTCAAGGCTTTATAGCTTTGATGGGATATGAAAACAAAAAAGTTTTTCATGTCGCATTTTAAGCTAGCCTTGATAAAATCAAGAGAACTAGGTTGTGATGTATGTTGTTTTGGATTTTGAACTTAATCTAATAAAAGGTTGAATCAAATTCAACCTTAGAGTAAAGTCGTCATGCATGTTTCGAAAATCAACCATAGTAAAAAACATGTCATAATCAAAATCCAAGGAAAGCAATTGTTCATCCTGGAATATAGCCAGGGAAACCAAAACAAACGAGTTTTTTCAAAACCACCAATAAATGTTTTAAACTGAAAACGTTAGACATGAACTTTATTTAGGGTGCGAATCTCGCAGGCTAGCTTAATGTCATCTCGGTCTGCTTTCTCTAGCTTCATGCACCTACAAAATATAAAGTATGTCAAACATATATTTTGTAGAAATAAGTGAAGCATCATACAACATAAACTTCTGTGTATACCTGAGGGAATACCCTGCTAGGTCTTCCCATTCTTCACCTTAGCAAGATACTCCGGGCAGTTTCTTTTCCAGTGCCCCATCTTGTTGCATTCAAAACACTGGCGCTGATCTGGCGGCGGTGCCTTGGATGCCTTTGACTTTCTCTTCTGGGAGCTTCCAGACGCTCTGGTAACTGCTGCCTTGTCCTTCTTCTTATTCCTATGCCTCCCTTTCTTGACCTCAAGCTTCTTGACACCTCCTGATCGGATTGCGAGTACATCAGGTGCCTTGCCGTTAACAAAGTTAACTTCAGCAGCTTAAGCATGCCATGAAGCTCAGTCACTGTCTTTACCATGCTATGCATGTTAAAGTTCACCCTGAAAGGGGTGAAGGCACTGGACAGTGAGTGTAGAATTAGGTTTGTCGCCATTTCAGCGGGGATGACGTAATTCAGCTTAGCTAGGAGGTCGATGTAAGCCTTCATCTTCAGGAAATGAGGGTTGACAGTTAATAAGTGTCACAACGGTGTCATAGCGCTCCTGTCGGGCCTGAATTTGAAACATGCACCTGAGATCACCGATTATCTGAAAAGCCGTCGTGTCAACCATGTTCTTCTGAATATCAGAAGTCATAGTGGCTATCATAAGACATGCGACATTTTTGGCATTTTGTCGCAATGTTTTTATGGGCATTACGTGCTGGAACAGTGTCCGCTTCAGGTTTCTCGGGAACGTCAGCTTCTAACACGTTTTCCATGTTAGCCATTTCCAGGATGATTCTTAGATTCCTTTCCCAATCAAGGGTTGGCGCCATCATGTTTCTCCTTCTCAAGAAGAGACCTGAGATGGGAAATCTCTTGGTTTGCGGGGTTTGCATTAGCTATCTGAAATAACAGGAAAATTTAATGTTTTGATGTTTGATTTATATTCAAGGATGGCAAGCTAATCTTGAATAGGAGATAGGAATTCAGTTAGTTAGACAATTTCTCCAGACGGTGAAAAGTGCTTCCAAAATTTCTAAGTAACCAAATGGACAACGATTGTCACTTGCGAATAACTATCACAACTCCCGTTTTGTGGCTTTCGCGAACGAATCAACGAAATACGTTTAGCCCCATCTATGACCATTCTGTCTACAGGCCGACCAGAGGTACGGTGTTTAAAATACTCCAATACCAAAGGTGCGTGTAAAGAAAATGGTAGTTGTCCTAAGTGGTCAGTGTGTGCGTACGGTGTTGAAATACTCCAATACACTCACCTTGAATGATACCCTAAACACCACATGCGGTGTTGAAATACTCCAACATGGATGCATCGGTCAATATGTTCCAAGTTAGACTTGAGTTAGGATGGCATAGACTACTGGTTTTAGGCTTACCAGATAGGATTATTAAGTCATATTTTAATAATTAATGTGATGACGAATATTATGAATCCTATCTCACTCGGGACGATCATTTAAATGTCCTAAGTATTAATGATCTACGTGTCGCAAGACGATAACCAATTACTAATCAAGTTCTATTTTGTTAATCGAAAAATCCAAAATTAATGTCGAATTAAATTGGTAATTAAATTTTATGAATTCGTAGTTAAATTAGGAGTTTTATTTAATTGATCGAAAAATTAGTTTTATACTGGTAAAACTAAGTTTGGATTTTAGTCGGTGCGTTAATCAAAATTAATACAAGCCACCAAAAGCAAGCAAACACACATGTACATATTCGGCCATACAGGTGTTTTGATATTGTCAGAGTCTACGACAATATCGAGGAAGGTCGAGGGACGTAAAAGTAAATAAACCACGAGATAGAAAAAAAAACTCTTTGATCGATTTAGTCGCTCCCACTAGCTTCAACAAGCTCCTGCTCGCCATGAGGAACGTCGGTCTCGTTTCGGGCTATAGCCATTTTCGAAAAAATCCTTAAAGGGATAATCTCAAATTGGGTCGTCGTGTCTAGCTCGTCTCGTTCGTCCAGGCGAAGGTGAGCAATTACAAAATTAAAATAAAAAACAAAATTATAAACAAATTTGAACCCAGTCGAAAGTGGGCTAATCCAAAACAAAACAAATGGGCCTAATGGGCCAAACCATAACGACATACATGACAAACCAAAAACAGGGTTGGGCCGAATATGTACGAAAGATAATTCAATCAATTCTTTCGAATCGGTTAATGTTTTGTGGATTCAAATCGACTGAATATAACTAAAAAGCGTTTCGTATAATTTCGCGACTTTCGGGTTCAGAACCCCAATTCGCGAAATTACAGCGGTTTAAAATCAACGGGTTAGGGTTTGCGTGTGGTGATCAAGGCTCTAATACCACTGTTGGTTACGAAAGAGGTATTCGGGTCCCCGATAATGACAATTTTTTTAATCGAATAATTATTTATGACAAATAGTTATTAAATCATTTACCGAGTAATTAAATATAATTTCAAGATAATTAAATTAACAATTAATTTAATACGTAGCGGAAAAACGATTTAATTTACAACACGCGAAAACCAGTTTATTAACGTAAACCATATTCAACAGGATTTGACAATCACCAAAAACGCACAAACACCAATCGCATTAAAACAAGAACGCGATACAATCATAAAATAAATGAATAAATCTAAACTAATGACGAGTTTAGATATACCTGAGCGGTGATTCAAACAGACGCTTGAGACGCCGGAAGTCAATGGGTGACGCTAGGGTTTCGCAGGTGACGATTCGTGGGGCGAATCAAACAATCCTCGCAGTTACGGATTTACTACGCGGTGACTCGAGCACTGAGAAATTCGCGTACGTCGAATTGGGCGCGAACTGGGGTTCGCGGACAACGGGTAAACTCATCGTGCGATGGCGGTACGCGGAGAGGGTGTCGGCCGGGAATGGGCAACGGCAAGGAGAAGCGGCAGCCGGCTCATGCGGCGACGGCTGTGCGATGGGAGCAGCGGCGGTGGTCGCAGTTGCTACTGCAGCTTGACTTGGGGCTGCAGCGACGATCGCGGCTACGGTGGTGGCGTTGGCGGACGACTCGGGCGGCGGCGGCGTCGGACTCACGGAGGCAGCACGGCGGCGGCTAGGGTTTCTCGGCTTCGTGGCAGCGGTTCGAGGAAGAAGTAGAACATGGCCAACGGTGGTCAATGGATTAAATGTTCTAGCGATCGAAAGATCGGATCGCCGAAGAACAAGACGGCGACGGTAGCCAAGGGTGGTGGTCGGCGTTGGATTCGAGAGAGAGGGAGGGGCCGAAAATTCTCTATGGTGGATTAGGGTTTCTTCTCCCTTAATCAGATATATATATATCTGATTATTTTTCCGTTAGGTCCCTCTTTTTAAATCAATCGATGATCGAACCTTTTAACCTTTTGTGACTAATCTTTAATCGTATTAACTATTTAGTCACAAGCCAAGACTTAACAAATAACAGTAAATTAATTCGTTAATTGTCGTCCAAGTCGTAAATATTATTTAACGTCTTTGTCGCCAAATTAATCGTAATGATTGATTACGAATAATTAATTAATATATCTATTAAACCAGTTAATAAAGAAATAATTAATTCTTCTGCGAATTTGCCGGCTATTTAGGTAAGCGGACTTTAAACCCGTTGCCTTTGGTGTAACTCTTACGGGTCTTGACCGGGTCTGGTACTTGATTTAGTCGGGTCTCGACACCTAAATCCAACAAGTTCATCCTAAGGTGTCCCGCTTCCCCGCATCCATAACACTTCTTACGCTCTGGGCAATTTCCCGACAAGTGACCTTCCCTGCCACATGTATAAGACTTAAATGATCCCGGCCTGCATTCTTCGAAAGGAGTCTCATTGCATTTATGGCACATCGGCTTGTCGTCTTTTGAAGTATTCCTTGCTTTCTTGTGATGACTCCCGTTGTCCTTCCTCGAATTTGCTTCAGCCTCAGACTCCTTCCTCTTAGCTCCTTCTGGTCTACCGTTTGCACCAAACATCTCGCTGTAGAGATTGGAACTCAAAACTACCGTTGCCATGAATGTCTTTAGTTCATTCACTTTGATCAATTCCCTAACTCTACTCGGAAATCCTTGCACATAATGCTTCACTCTTTCAGCTCCGAGAGTGACTAAGGTAAGTAGCAGTCTCGCCATCGCGTTGAACTTTAAAGTGTATTCCTGATTCGTCATGTTCCCAGCTTCCAACGTCAGAAAACTCCTCTGCGGTTGCTCTAGCTCACCCTTAGGTTAGAAATCTTCAAGAACTAACTTCTTCAGATCGTCGCACTTCATTGCAGTAACAACTCCTTCTTCTTCAGTCTGTTTGATCATCCCCCACCAATGCAGCGCTTCTGAAACAAACAAGTGGGCACCATACTTCACGGCTTGGGCCTCACTACACTCACTAATTTCTATGACCTCTTCCATTTCATGAATCCACTAGAACGTAGCTAATGCATCTTGATTGTCGTCAAACAACGAAGGGCGACAACCGCTAAATGATTTAAACGAACATCATATTCAAGGTTGGGCAGTTCCGGATCTCTTCCTACAGCTCCACTAGCTCCACGGGCTCTCTTAGTACCAACTCTCGCAACTCCTTGAAGTTGAACTAGTAAACCAGGTAGTTTCGTCTGCATTAAGCACGTAACCTATGTAGCCATAGCCGCTCTCTGCTCGTTAGTAAATGTGTTAGCTCCGGCGTTGTTTTTGGTTCCACTTTCGCACGATCGCCTCTCGCAGCCATTTCCACATCCTAATTTAAGATGGATGACATTTTAGAACTTATGTGACATAGAGTCTCTAAATTTTGAATTTACGATAAGTATATAAGTGCAGGATCCGATACAATTATATATTTATGACGCGATCAAAACCCAGTTACTTCTATCACACATTTCCTTATTGTCCACACCTTGCCTCTTTATCTTCATCAGCAACTCTAAGTCAAACCGATTCCTAGATTTCATTTCTAAGCGTTCTTCTTCTCCTTGCACTTGGCCACACAATAATTAGTACTTATGATCTGTTTACATGGAAAATACTAAATTGTAGTACCTAATTGCAATCGTGTATATTCCCTATTCACATACCGTATGTCCCGCCTATTATGTTCCTTATGCATATTCGTCCTTATGGGCACAAGCTATCCTGGCTGGCATCTATATTTCCTATCTCAACTTACTCTACCTAGAGTCCTAGTTTAAGTTTAGATACCGCTCTTGTACCTAAATCTCTATACCCAAGGCTCTGATACCAACTTGTGACGCCCAATCCCAGACTTGGTTCTAACTTATGTAAACTAAAGGTAACCACTTTAAGATCTGGCTTCGTGGATTACTGATTTCGCACTTCCTGAGTTTAACCTAGAAACCACATAGACATGGTTATGCTAACACTCATTCAACCTATCTAACCAATTATTATGAACGTACTTAGTATAGTCCTAGAGCTATGCAATTAAGGTAGTCCGGGAGCGGGGGGGGGGAGGGAGGGTACGAACACAACAATTAATCAGAAACATCAAACAAGCAAACACTAAATTAATGGTTGTCACAAACTCAACCAATGTCACAAACCCTAGTTTGAAATCAGAAAAACACTAACCTTCACTTAAAGTGATTACAAGAAAATTATGTTGGATTTTGTTAAGGTTTATCAAAGCCTTATTATCTATTTAACAAGTGGAACGCAGCGGAAAACAAAACTTTCTCAAAGTTATGATAAGTTAAAAACCCGTTTTTAACCCTTAAAGAAAACCCGAAACAAGGGAGGATCCAAATACGAAATGCATGCTATCAAGTAAAACAACCATAGGGTGTTTTAGGTATACCTTCCACAGAAATAGAGAAGCTTGGAAGGAGATGAGGATCTTGAATGGCTAGCTTCAAAGAAGAAACCTCAAGGAATGATACCCACAAGCTCGAACAACAAACACCTTTGTTGCTAGGATTTGATGAAGATGAACCCTCTTTGCTTCCTTGCTTGAATCCGAATTCCACAAGTCTTTGCACTCTTGGTACTGATTTTCTAGAGAGAAAATCAGATAGAATGGAGAGAAAGAGTCCTATTGCACTAATGAAACTCAATAGTGTGTTAGAGAAGGAAGGTGGGTGTTGGCAATTAAAAGCCCCAAGGGGGGATGAACCTAGACGCTTGTATGCATTTCTAGGGACTCCCAACTCACCGTGAGCGGGAAAGGCCGGCCATATGAGAGGGAAATCCAAAATTCCAATTTCAAACTTAAAACTTCTCTAATACTCTTTTAATCAGCAGCCCCAACTAGACAGTGCGCAGCCCCAACTACGTATTGTGCTTTAGTCATGTACCATGTGATGTATCATGTCCAAAATGAAATATAATATATAACCTATTATATGTTATGTAACAATTATTTAACCACTTAAATAACATTGTTATCATACTTCTCCTATTTAAATCAACCATATGATTTAATCATAAGTGCAACTATTTAGAAACCAATTTCTAAATATCTTCAATTGGTAATATTTATTTGTTTGATCATATCTAAATAAATATTACATTAGGTGTTTGTCTAACTCATTATTGGGTATGACCCGTCTTGGATCACAACGTACTAGCCACGTCAATCTAGTATATGTCTTGGGCAGACCGAGTCCAACAAATGAACCGGACATGGTGAAAATCGAAAACACAGATCTCAAAGAAAACGCCATTGAATGCTTTTCGAATGCTTGAAAATCTTCACCGAATGCTTGGAAATCGCCTAGAAATCGTAACCAGTAGTCCAAAATCGTCCAAGAAGGCAGAAGAAGCGAACTGATAGCATCACATTGGCTTAAATAGCCAAACCCTAATTTTTGGCCGACTTTACACCCGTCGCGTGTCGCGAGGGTCTTCTCTCCACAGGCTCGCGCCACGAGCTCGCCAAAATAGTTGGGGCCTTCATCTTCAACACGCGTCGTGTCGCAAGGAGAAAGGCTCAACCTTCGCGACACGATCTGACCTCAAATCCCAGAATTCTCCTACTCTCTTAACATTTCATTCCGACTGATTTCTTCACGTTAACGTATAAACCTGTGATAAACAAAACTGAAACAAGTGATGTGTTTCCAATCAAATATAAATCATAAAAACAGGGCATTTAGAATGATAAGTCGCTATAAATTACTAACACATCACATCCCCACACTTGTCTTTTACGTCCCGGAAAAACTGCCATAGAATCATAATTGGGAAATCAATCTCAAAATCTTTTAACTTTTTAATTTGTCCACCAATTCAATTCCACACACCATGATGTAATTATATGGACTAACTGCAACTGCCAATATTTCTGTCCTACTAAACCCAGCCACCGACCTTTGATTTCTTATAAATCTATCCTAGACATACCTGGAGTGTCTCTGTTCTATTGCCACCAGCTTCTCCATGCATCTCGAGCTCCTGAAAATCACACTAAATTAAATGAAAATAACGAAAACAAAGAAAAATTACAAAATGAAACACAAAACCCGGGTTGCCTCCCGTTTAGCGCTAAGTTTAACGTATTCAGCCAGACGGTACTATTCTTTAAACTTTCTCAAATCCTAGGTGTGTGTATGGAGTCGCTAGGAAATAGTCATCATTGTAAGCCTTCCCATGAATATCCGCGGAATCCACATATGGATTAAGCAGATGTCCATTCACGACCTGTCTCAGATGATCGTCCAAATCTTCAATCTCCACATTACCATATTCTCCCACTCTAATCACCACATATGGGTCTGTCCATTTACTCTTCAATTTACCCGGAAACAACTTCAATCGAGAATTATATAACCACACTTTCTGTCCTGGCTTGAACTCCATCAACCGCAGCTTTGCATCATGAAATTTCTTCATTCTTTCTTTATAAGCCGATGCAGAATCATACGCTTCAGCCCGCAACTCCTCTAACTCACACAAATTCAGCTTCCTTTGTCTTCCCGCTTCATCATAATCCAAATTCAGTTCTTTGGTTGCCCAATATGCTCGATGAGCAATCTCCACCGGTAGATGACATCCCTTACCGTAGACCAACCCATATGGAGTCATCCCAATAGGCGTATTGTATGTTGTGCGATACGCCCATAAAGCGTCATCCAACTTGATTGCCCAAACCTTCCGGTCGGGTCGCACTATTTTCTGTAAGATCTCTTTAATTTGCCTATTGGAGACTTCAACTTGCCCGCTCGTTTGCAGGTGATAAGGTGTTGCAATTTTATGATCCACGCCATATCTTTTCAGAAGTTTACTGAATCAGAAATTTTTGAAATGTGATCCCCCATCACTTATGATCACCCGGGGGACTCCAAACCTCACAAAAATATTAGACTAGACAAACTTACATACCACTTTGCTGTCGTTGGTCTTGGATGTAATTGCTTCCACCCACTTTGAGACATTATCAACAGCTACCAGAATATACACAAACCCATGGGAGTTCGGGAATGGACCCATGAAATCGATCCCCCAAACATCAAACAAATCCACTATCAAAATCGGTTGCATGGGCATTTCATTGCGCTTTGAGATACTGCCCATCTGTTGACACCAATTATAGGCCCTTGCAAACTCATGTGCATCCTTGAATACCGTTTGCCAATACAAACATGATGATAATACCCGACGTCCCGTTTACTGACCACTGAAGTGTCCTCCACATGCTGACTCGTGTAGCAAACTCAGAACACTTGGTACTTCTTCACTCGGTACACATCTCCGAATTATCTGATCGGGACCTATCTTGAACAAATCTGGCTTGTCCCCACACATAATGTCTCACCTGAGCCTTAAACTGCATCTTCTGCTTGGATGTCCAATGATCTAGTAGTGTACCTGCAGCCAAAAAATTAACAATATGAGCATACCACGGTAATGTCAAAACAGAAAGTGAGTGCTCATCAGGAAATGTCTCATTAATCCCCATGCTATCTCCATCTTCAATGTGTGGCAGTCTAGATAGGTGATTCGCCACCACATTCTCTGTCCCTTTACCACCAGTTTCTTGTCTACTCGTTGACCCAAAATCGCCCGGACCGCGAAATCGCTCGCATCACAAATTATTTCAAAAGGACGCGTCCAATCGGGTGCTTGCAAAATTGGTGCTTCAATCAAATTATTTTTCAAAGTGTTAAAAGAACTCAGAAACTCATCATTAAAATCAAAAGGTTCGTCTTTAAGCAACAATTTGCAAAGAGGTTTTGTAATTTTACTGAAATCTTTAATAAACCTCCTATAGAAACCGGCATGTCCCAGAAAAGCCCTTACTCCCTTAACATTTCTCAGGGGTCGGGGCATTGCACAGCCCAAATGGCATTCTCCTAAAAGCAAACGTACCATAAGGGCATGTGAAGGTAGTCTTTTGTTGGTCCTCGGGGTGAATGGAAATTTGGTTGTACCTTGAGTAACCGTCTAGAAAACAATAATATTCCTGACCAGACAATTTCTCAATAATTTGATCAATAAAAGGCAACGGAAAATGGTCCTTAGAAGTCGCGATGTTCAACTTCCTATAATCAATGCAAATTCTCCACCCGGTTACCGGCCGGGTGGCTATTTCCTCACCTTTTTCTTTTCTGATGATCTGAATGCCTGCTTTCTTCGGGACAGTTTGTGTTGGACTTACCCATGCACTATCTGAATTTGGGTATATGATACCCGCATCCAACCACTTCAGAACCTCCTTCTTGACAACTTCTCGCATGTTGGGGTTCAATCTTCTTTGAGCATCTCTTGTCGGATTTCCTCCTTCTTCGGTGATTATTTTATGCATCACAGTTGAGGGACTGATGCCCTTCAGATCCGCGATCGTCCATCCTATCGCTGCTCTCCTCTCAGCCAACACCTTCATCAAATCACTTTCCTGCTCTTCAGATAAACCTGCGGCAATGATAACCGGAAGTGTGTTATTGTCACCAATAAATGCATATTTCAAATGTTTTGGTAATTCTTTTAATTCCAAATTAGGAGGTGATTCAAGTGATGGTTTCAGTTTCGAGTTGATATGGTCAGGTAAACTCTCCACATGATAAGACCAAGGCAGTATTCGCTCTTGAATGGCTAACAGCTCCTGTCTCTCTTCTTCTTCCTCCAGCTCTTTCACTATACCTGCATTTTCCCTGCCAAAAACAGCACACTCCTCGGTGGTTCCATCTTCCTCATTGCAAACAAAATAAGGAGAGACAGTTCCATCAACAATGTCCACTAGAAAGCATTCGTCGTCCTCCCGAGGGTCAGTAACATTTCCAAAAATACTCAATCTTATTCTACGGTTGCCAAATGTCATGTCAACGATGCGTAGTTTGCAATCAATTTGGCATGGCTTGTGGCTAAAAATGGCCGACCCAAAATTACCATTGGTTGAGAATCCTTTTCGACTGACACATAATCTAAAACCAAAAAGTCCACAGGATAGAAAAACTCATCAACCTTAACAGAATTTGCCCTGAAATCATGTTGATCATGAGAAAATGCTTGATTTTCTTCAACCGTTTCTGAAATATCATTGATTTCACTGTCTTCGGATGTTGATTCTGTTAAAGCATTTTCATCCTGCAGATGATTAACAATCAAAGCCGAAGAATCGGGAAATTGACTACCCCAATTGTAAGTTTTATCATTTTGTGAAACTAGTGCTTTGTGTGGATTCAGGTTCAGAGATAGAAGCACTCCCTGAATTTGTTGTAGTAAACATAGGGGTACCAAATGAATTATCAATTTTCAGAGTTGACTTCTGGTATTCTTGCTTCTTAGGTTGTGAACATTCTCGTGCGAAATACCCAAAATTTAAACAGTTGTAACACCGCACTTTTGACTTGTCAAACCCATTCCTTCCTCCTGAATTCAAATCCTTCCTTCCAGTCTTATTTCAAGAATCTTTTAACCCTTCTAGAAAGCATAGAAAATTGCCAATTGATGTCCATTAGCTCCAGGTCATCGGGATGTACCTGTTCATAATCTTCTTCAGTAAGTTCAGCATTGCTCACCTTACCAATAATAACCCCATAGTATGATGAAACCAAAGAAGACACCAATGCCATATAATCCTCAATGGTGTTGACAGATATAGAAAGTTTACTAGCATTGATTGTCTTGCTTGCAGGAATTTAGACATTACACCCTATCGACTCATAGTTCTCGGAATGTGACATATCTCCATCGTCAGATATACTTCCTGCTAAAAACGCTGTTGCGGGTGCTGAATTTTAGCTTTACCTGATTTACTAGAAATTGTTGCAGCATCTTGACCATAATACACTTCTGGATTTTGCACTTCAGCAGGTGTAGTGTTTTTATTTTTCATTTCCAAATCCTGCGCTTTAAGCTTCCCTATCAGTTGTAGAAATGTCAATTTTGAAACTTCTTTATCATTTTTTATCATAAGAACATAGGGTTCTCATTTCTCTAGTAATGCTTCAAGTAATTTTTCCTTTAATTCATCATCATCCTTCTTGATACTAACAGTATCCATCTCTAATTGCAAATGACAAAACCGAGAGATTAGATCAGACACTCCTTCACCGTCGAAATATTTGAAATTCGCAAATTCTTTCCTTAAAATCTTTTTCTTGCTTTTCAATATTGCTCGTTTCCTTCACATCTCTCCTTTAAAGCATTCCATAATTCCTTCTAATTCTTGCAGGACTTGAGTTGATGTAACAATTCTTTTGGTAACACCATCGTAAGCTCACCGTAAGCTTTTTGTTCTCGAGTATAATCCGCCTTTTGTTCAACATTCAAACTGCATTTCATAATTGGAACATTGTTGTTATCAACAGGATAAGTATACCCGTCATGAATTGTGATCTAGAGGTCACAGTCTGAAGTACCGATGTAAGACTCGAACCACTTTCTCCAATTATGGTAATCTTCAAGTTTGAATAACTTGGGAACTTTTTGACTCGTTCCGATCTCATTGTCATAGTTGAGTAGCGTCTATATTTGTGTTTGAATCGTCGCGAATGCTTGAAACTCCGACATCTTTACAATTGAAAATTCTGATTAACCGAACCTATCTGTAGTGCATACGAAGTGAACCAGTAGAAATGAAGTGATCCGAAGTGAAAAGCGAAGTAACTTGACAATAACTGATCCGAACTCAAAAGTTTCTGAACTGAAGCAGAGTGAAGATTTAACCGAACTGAAGCGAACTAACTTCCAAAGTGAAATCGCGCGAACTCAGAAATCAAACAAACTCAACCGAACTGAAATGCAAAGTAACCCGGAGCGGTTATTTATCCGAACTGTGATTTCGATTGACGATTATTTTTTGAACTGAAGATCTTGAGCCTAAGTCACACAAAATGAACTGGAAATTAGACATTTTTCAAATTAAATGATTTGGACAGACCAAAATCACTCAGATCTCACCATTTATATGTCAGAAACACTCAGGAATACTCAGATTTCGAATATAACAAGTTTTTGTGATAAAAAAAGTGTGAAAAAGCTGAGAAAACATAAAAAATGATAAGTTTTCAACAAATCGACTCCAAAAACGAGCTGGGCGATCAACCTATAGTTCTGATACCACTTGAAAGTAAGCTAACGGAGGATCACGCTTAGTCTCGAGCCATTTGATAACAAAGAGAAATCACACGATGTAAATAAAAACAAACTTTCATTAACTTGGACAAACCAAAAAGTTTACAGAGTTCTCTCAATTTCACACTGAAATACACACAAAATTAGAACTCTTTACAAAATTCTACAACTAAGACATATTTATACTATGTCACTTCTGAAGTACCGATGTAAGACTTGAACATTGTGATCAAGTGACATTAACTTCGATTTACAAAACTAAAAACACCATCTTATTTTATCTTTATTTTATTTTTTTGTTACTTTTCTTTAGTTTAGTTTAGCAAACCCTTTTTCTACCTTTTAGATTTGGTTAGACGTTAACAAAGATAAAGTATCAAGAGCCCTCATTTTTTATTGTGTCCTTGAATGATCCCGATTCAACTTACCACTACTATACTGCTCCACGATGGGTGCACTTGCCCGTGTTATGTAGTGAAATACTAGTTGTTCAAGTTTATCGTGTTTTATAAATTTAAAAGCTTAATGCAATAAAAATGTCACTAAAACTGCTATATTATTATATACACCACAACACACACCAAGCTTTTTGATGTCGTTGCCGAGGACTCAAACGAGGACTTTGAGAAAAATCCGAGTTAACGGCCTAACCTTTATTTTCTCTTAAAAAATTTATTCTTTAAACTTTTTATTTTTTATTTTTCTTTCTTCTTTAGACCTCCTTAATTTTCCTTGAGAGATATTTCAAAGATGGATCAATATCCAGAGGAATATTTCGGTTATAACGATGAATGACCCCAATCTGTGTGGTGCAGAATCTGTGGCGGTCCCTATTACTCTCGGGGCTGTTACATATTAGTGAGAACGTTTGCGTTCTTGCGAGTGGATGATAACCCATCAGAGGAAGGTCCAAGTTATTTCTCTCATTTTTCTCAAACACCACAATCGACCGAACACAACGCATATTGTCCTAGATGTGACCTTTTCCATGGCAAATGTCGCATCTATGAACAAGAAAATATAAGAATTCCGGTTGTGGAGGAAGATTTTTCACTTTCAAATTCTTCTAAGTGTACACATGGTTTCGCTTTTTATTTTTTTGTTTGCGGTGTAGTAAACATCATTATAGGGACGAACATCCCGAACAAACTAAAAATAACTACTCACCATATACAATAGAAACACATTCTTCCCCACCTAAAAATGACCTTGAAGAAAAAACCAAAAAAGTGATAGAACACGTCATCCTAGAAGAGGAACCTAAAAATGCTCCCAAGACATCCAGTTGTTCATAGACGGAGGAGTTGGATGCAAAAACTTTGGCTCCCTTCAAGCGATGGAACGCCATCCAAGAAGAACCAGCGATAACTAGCACATCAAGTTGCAACTCGGAGGCAACGAGTTATCCATGGAGGTAAAGCGCGAACTCTAACATCTCTCTAAGGACGATGCTCATTAGCACTCAGAATAAGGTGAAGTAATCCCCTAGAGAACTTGAAGGAGGAGGCTCGACCTCCTGAAGGAACTTCTTTAGAGTCCATCCATCCAGCTGAATTCATTAATCGAGAGAACGAACCACCTTCTCTCGAGCTCAAGGAGCTCTACGCGCACCTTGAGTATATACACTCAATGATGCATGTGAACGTTTCTATGCACCAGTCAAAGTAAGAAAAAGATAAATCAACCGCCAGATCTGGTCTAGGTAAGTATAAGTTTTGGTGGCCTGACTCGTTCCGAACTTTAAAAACATAACTAAAAATTATTATCAGATTTTCCCATCTGATAATGATAGAATAAAACTAACCGGAACGAGTGGGAAATGGATCAAGGATAAGCCACCTGGTAAATGGTAAAATAAAAACCGGGTCGAACTTGGGACCCGTAAATAAACCAAGCTGTTATATTTTTTTCTTTTTAATAAATAAGTTGGAAATATTGGTTCGCCCGACGCAATTTTACATTAACATTTATGTTATTGTAAAGTGCCGACAAAGAACCAAAACCTCCAACATTAGGATATTTTGTTTTTCTTTTCTTTTGTAGGTTATGTGTTGAGCAATAAAAATTGGAATCTAGGTATTTATAATTTTGTTGTACGAGAACGTCAAGTAAAGCATGAGGCCTGGAAAAATATATGTGTGGGGACACCATGTCCGATTTCTCCTTCCCTCTCACTATATATTTTTCATTGTCTCTCTATTTACTTACGCGCAGACACGTTGAGGGCAATGTGCAATTTAAGTGTGAGGACGGGATACTACAGGTCTAGAAGGTTTGTTTGTCCATATTAAATCCTTGCACAAAACTCGTTTGGAAAAAAGTAGCCCCAGTACAACCCAAAACTTTTCAAAATTCATTTTTTTCTTCATGAAACCGTGTACATTAAAATCACTTCTCCATTTATCAAAGATTAAATTCCATTGAATAAAAAAAGTTTAATAAATTATAATATTTCTTTTATGGCAAGTAGAAAATAATATACAACTTATATTTTACCCGTCTCCCATTTTAAGTGAGGATTTGAGCCTATATATAAAATGATCACCTATAAACATGATCGCTTCTTCTTTGATCCTGTGAGAAACCCACGTAATTCAGTAGAGGTAGAACTTGACGCCGCAATACATCCCGAGATGGACAAAATCAGAGGTCACATAATTAAAGGATTAAGGCACCTAGGTTTTCCATATTTCTGTTACTCATCTCCTTTCTTACTCCCCAAATTATCCCCCCTAGTAAACCCCTTTGCGCTTAAACCTTTTCGCTTCTTCAACCCAATCAACTTGCAAAATAACCCCCCTTTGCAAAATACCACAAAACCCCCCATAGCCATTTTTATTTTACACCCCTTATTTTAGTAAAAACGGTTCTTTTAAATAAAAACCAAACCCAGCTGTGACTACTTTTCTCATACTCAACAAAATGTGAAAAATCCAAGTGTGACTACTCTTTACCCCTTTTCAAAATAAAATATCCAAACATTAACTCCATGCCTACTCTTTTAAGTCCTCATGATAACTATGTGATTTCTGGTGAGATCTGAGGTTTGATTTCGTGTCAAGCCTATGCTATATACTTGTTTTCACCTAAGTCTAAGTTTTCACCCTAAAATATAAAATCAATGTCCCGAGAGTTGGGTGATCACTTGTGAGGTATATAATTTTGTACAAAAATAAACTTTTAGTAGGCTTGTCATAAATATTTATATTTCAACAAAATAAAATAAAATAATAAAAATTCTATGGCATGAAAATTGGAAATAAATTGAGGAATGGTCTTTATGATGCTCGGAATATTGATTTCACGAATTAAAAAAAAATTTGGGGCGTGTCAGGCCTCGTTTATAGAGTTTTGCTTGAGGATAAGCAAATGCTCAAGTGTGAGGATGTTTGATGTGCGTTAAATTATACATATTTTTTACCAAATTTTCCTCACATATTGGATTATTTATGATTACCTATTATCAAAATAGTGTTTTATTTTGTTTTCTTTTTAGTTTTTTTTTTTAGTTTACTCCAGGTGAAAATCACAAAAGAAGTCAAACACGCTTGAAAATGAAGAAAATAAGAAGACTTCCTGATTTTGCGCCAAGACTCGGGCTTCGCCCCGGGAAAATGAACATGATACCTTCATACGACCCTCTCTCGACACAAGATAAAGTGGTAACCTCAAGACTCAACCACACATCGAAGCACAACTGCTAGAAGAAAGTGGTCCGCTCAGCAACCGCATAAAACTTCACGAGAGCATATCTTAGGCTAGAAAATGAGTTACGGGACCCATAAATAGTGAATTTTGAGTATCTCGACAAGAGGAAGAAGATTCTAAGGTCAACGCGGCCCGTGCCCAACATTAACACGGCCGTGCCCAAATTTAGCACGGTCCGTGCCCAACTTTAGCACGGCCCGTGCCCCGAAGAATCTTCTGAAAAATGATTTTTGCGTGCTAGACACTCATCTGACAAGCACGGCCCGTGCCCACTGACAGGCACGACCCATGCCACTAACGCCTGACAGCACGACCCTGTGTCCCTGTAATAGCACGACCCGTGCTCTGACATGGCACGACTCCATGCCAAAGTCTCGAGCTGCCTATAAATACCCCCAACCTCCACCACTTCAACTTGATCATTCTTCCCCTCTTTTCTCTAGTGTAGGTTTTGTTCTTCTCTTAAGCCATTTGGTGTTTTTATGTGTAACGCCCCGATCTTCAAGTTCTAGAAGATATATGGATATAAGTGATTTATGAATGTTTAATCACTTGGAGATGATAGATGATGAAATATAAGGGGCTCAATTCTGAGTTATAATGAAGCGGGGAAATGCGAAAACACGTTTTCATTTTTCTGCCAGACGCGTGATACGGTCGTATTGCATAAAACAGATATGGTCGTAATGTCAGGAATGACATATTTTAGCCACTTGTCGACTTCCGGAGCTACGTGGAACAATACGGGCGTATTGGGCATAATGTAATACGCCCGTATCATGCCTAGGGCTATAAAAACAAGAAATGAACTTATCTTCTCATTTCTCTTGTGTTCTTTGAAATCTCTCGCTCCAGTTCCTCTGTGGACGATCCTATAAGGTTGCTAGGAGCTGTGATCAAGCATAGGAAGGCTTGGATGATGGTGGTAAGCATGTTTTAAAATCTATTCATGTTTTTTTAGCAAATTAATGGATGATGATGATCTGTTTTGTTTAATTGGTTGGATGTAGATATGTTAATGGATGTTCATAAGCATGATTAAGAACTGAAAACCATTTCTGGGCACTAAGGTATAGATGAATCATCTTTAAATGGTGTTTAAGTGGGTTTCTTGACTTTAGGGTTTGATCAAGGATCGGTATTAGTTACGATTAAACTAAAACAAAAAACCTCTACTTGTAAATATAACCCTGCGGAATTAAAGTTATCCTTCACTTTACTCGAGCAGATTTAGTTCTCTTGTATTAGGTAGTGTTTGATTTGTATAAGTATAGTAACAACGGACTAAGAAATACTCGTCACTATTTGCATTAACTAAAAGTTACACTATTACAAGGTGATCAAGAACCATGTGAAACAATGAGCTAACTACTGCTATATATAGTGCATATGAGATCAATGACAACCATTGATCTCAAACGATCTAATCAAAACCGTTTAATACAAAGTCAAATATAAACTACCAAAAGCATAAACTTCGATAATTGGAATATCTTGCGTGTTGACAGTACAATACTATATTAGGAGAGCAGCTTTGACAGATTTAGAAGCAAACGAGAAGCCTTTGCAGGATTGGACTTGCTGAAAAGACATCGCAGGAAAAGTCCGGTTAAACTCATTATCTGGTGGATAATCGAGTTCACCCGGAATATTCGCTAGCTGACAAAAATGCTTCTTCCGCTTGAACTGCCAGTCCCGCTTGAAGTTGAGAATTCCGCTTCAACTTCAACTTCAGCCGGAACTTATCAAAAGTGGCTTTCAGCCGGAAATATTCAGAGCGATATATTCCTTATAATCTCCCCCTAAGCTGATGCTGTACAATTATTCTTCAACTCCAATATATATCTTCAAAACTGACTTGTACCCAAAAATTTCTTCTCCTTGACCTACTTGTCCAAGGATTTGATGTTGGCATCCAGATTTTGAGAGAGCTCTTTCGAATTAGTTTTGGTCACCTTCACATATCTGAATGATTCCCAATCTTTTTCATTCCATTCATCTTTCGAACTATGAAGGTGCCATCAGCTCTATGAACATAAAACAACTTTTCTTCTTCTTCCCAAATGATGAATTTCACCTTACTGACAGGTTCTTCTTCTTCATCGTCAGAATCACCAGGAGATCTGAAAAGCATTCCACATTCATTCACTGTTGTCTCAATACATAATCTCAGCAGGTGCTCAGCCCTTGTAGGACTCAGAATCTCTCTTAACATTACATAAATATCAGTCATTTGTAGTGCAATGAGCATTCTAGTGGCTTTATGAGCATTCGCTACTAAGGTTTTGCCATTTGCCAAGTTGAAAGTGAAGTCAAAGGTAGCTTCATCTGTGTCCATCCCATAATTTTATTCTGTCTGGTAGGAGCTTTTCTTCTTTGCTTCTGATCTTTCTTGTTCTTTGCATGAATCAACATCCTCTTTCTCTTATTTTTCTCCTCATCAGAATCATCTTTTGATTCTTGCACAACAGGTGCTTTGTCCTTTGATGAGGGGGAAGATGGACCAGGTTGAACTTCAGTAGGTTTGGTGGATGGTGTAGGAGCAGTGGTGATTGATGGTTCTCTGATGGTGAGTGGATGTAAGGAAGTTTGAGATGGTGGTCTACTGGCTTCTGGTGTAGGGCTGGAAGGTGGAGTAGGTGGGAAAATGTATGAGAAGTCAATGGTAGGTGGAGGCTTCTTTCTAAAAGGAATGATTGGGGTGAAGTTGTCTGTTCTGTATTTTGGGTTGGAAAGTTTGGTGGCTACCTTTTTGGAAACTGAAGGTGGTTTATATGGTATGAGGGCAAATGACTATGGAATTGATGGAACTGTTGTACGTATGGGGTTTGGGTTGTATATGAAGGAAGGTGGAGGTTGGAAAGTTTGGTGGCTACCTTTTTGGGTTGTATATTTTAGTTAGTTGATGTACTTGAGGTGAAATTTGAAGGTGAAGGCATCACTAACTTTGGATTTACAGCAGCTATATCTCCTTTAAGCTCATGAAAGATTGAGTCAATCAAGTTGCAAAGCTCCCTGACTTTCAACTGAGCTACCTCTTCTTCTATTCTCAAATTTCTAACAATCGGGACCCTTTTTACCTTTTTCAACAGTAGGTAGTTCTCATCATTCTTTACCAATTTAGTAGGCATCTGAGAGGCAATTGAGATCAGCCTTTCCCTTTCAACATCAGTCATCGCATCCAAATTATAATCCTTCAATCTCCAACTAAATGATCTTTTCTTAGCCTTTTCCAATAAACTTTCGACAACACTATTTTGTGAATACAGATCAAACTCCTCTTGAATCTCTTTGGCTAGCCTCTCATCTTCAGCTACCATTCTAGCATCTTCTACCATTTTCAACACAGCTTCAGCTTCAGGGGTTTGAACAACATGCAAAACAGATCTAAGGTTTAGAGGTTGAACTAGCTCTTCAGCTTGAACTGACGTTGCAGCTATGTCTTCAGCCTCTTCACTTAATTGTTCTTCTGGTTGAACCACATGAGGCTGATCAGACCCAAAGATTGAATGACCAGGTCCATATGTTGGATCAGGAGAGTTTTCATCTATTTGAATTACTTCCACCTGGGTTTCAGTTTGAAGTTCTGGTTGAACTACTAGTTCAGCTTCCGCTTGAACTTCTGGTTGAACTTCCAGTTGAACAATATTTGGACCTTTAGTCACCACCTGAGGTTTGGTGACTTCAGGTTCTTCATCTGCTAGCTCTAATACCTCTGTTCCTTCTTCTTCGCCGATCAAATGTTCATCACCTGCTTCAGACATAGTGGCAACTGCAACAGTTGCAGTGCTTTCTTCAATATCAGTTGTTGCCTTGCTGGTGGAAGCAGTGTTCCTCTCCACTTGATCACTAGCTCTTTCATCCGGAAAGATGACATCTTTTAGTAATCTTGTGATCATATTTATGTGCTCAGGGAGAGCACCAGCAATCAGCATTGAAGACTGAACTGACTTAGTGAGGTTGGGGTCTTCAAATGGAGAAATGGCAATCAGTTGACTGCTTTTCATATTGACCCAACTTTCTTCCACTATGAAGGGCTTAACACCAAGTTTCTTGTAGGCTGTGGCTCTAACTTCAGTTGGCATCCTGTCAGTTTCTTCTATTTCAATTATGGCAGGAGTTGAAGTCAACTTCTCCCCCAATTTGACAGTATCAGCTTCATCAGCTTCCTTGTTTGGGTTTGAAGGACCTACCTCAGCTTCAGTGGGAGCAACCTTCACCAATGTAGAAACAGTGGCATTCATATGATCAACCTGTGCTTGGAGATTAAGGTACAAATTCATCAATTCCGGTAGTGTATAACTGTCCTCAACTGGCTTTTTACTAGTATCCCTAGACAATACCAAGTTATCAATCCGATATTGATCAACTATGGTACCCATGGCTTCTTGGCACCCGGGATTCTCTTCAACTGTCTCAGCAGCCCTTGGTTCCAATGAAGGACCAATGGGTACTGATTCAGAGAAGATTTCCGCAGTTTGGGTCTTATTGATGTTACTGCTAGCACCAAGATCCAGTACGGATACTTGAGCAGCAGCAACCCGCTCTGCATGAATCTCCTCTTGACTCATGAGATTCACCTCCGGTGAGGAATGGGGGTTCAGTGCAGCAGGGTCCAGGTCCATCGAAATGTTCTCATGTAATGAGGTGAGTGAGTTAATAACACGTTCATTTGGACCGGGAATGGGGGCACTATCACTCCTAGGTGATAGGGGTGAAAATTGTTCAGATGGGGATTGTACATTTGTTTCTACTGACTCCCCCTCAAGAGAAGGTTCATCCCTAATGGCTTATCCCAATTTTACCAGTTTCCGCTTAGACTATTTGCCTTGAGCGGGGTTTGAAGCTTTAGGTTGGCTGGTGGCACTATGTGGAGGAGACCTAATGGCCACATTTCTCTGTCTCTTGAACACGACAGGAGGGGATTCAGAAGAGGAAGTGGTAGTGGTGGTAGTTTTAGTGGATGCTTTTCTCTTTTTAGATCTGTAAGTTTGAAAAGTAGAGGAAGTTGGGACAGATGTCGGATCAGGAACCATTAGGTTGATGGTCCTGTCATCTTGAGCAGGTTGCTCAATTGCTGCCACAGTTTCCGTTTGAACCTCAGCATGAGCAGGTTCATTAGGAAACTGCCTTGGAATTGGTAGGGGATGGTCAGTATCCCTTCCATGAAAGACAGTCTTGTTTAAAGCTAAGTTTGAAAAGGTTTTCTCATTTAGGAGTTTGGGTTGCAAAATTGTACCACCCAAAACAATTTGGGGTATTCTTCTCTAAGAATACATGTTAAAAATCTAGGGTACATATAGAAATATTCAGATTGGTTAGGGCTGTAAAAATTAATTTAGAAAAGTTGATATTTTCACCCTTTACCACAACATAGAAGGCAGAGGCTTTTTCACCAGCAAGCTCATCAAATCCACCCTTCTTTGGAGTTAGGCATACCAGAATTGTATGAGCCAAGAACCTCCAGTTGTATGGTAACTGCCCTTTCTTAATGGTTTTGCTTTGCAGGGAATCACCATATCCAGTATCTCTGAATAGTTTTAGATACTTCTTGGAATCAACTACCATGTATCCACTTTCATCCCTTAGTTTCAACACCTTTCGTACTTTGGCTTCATCAATTTCCACTTCGGTGCCCTGAACATTTGACACAATTCAATCACTACCGTTGTCGCCTTCAGCAACCCTAGCATGAGACCAGAAATCTTCCATAATTTCTTCAAATATCACCGCTTCAACTGTCAGCGTGTGATGAAGGTGAGATCTTTTTTAAGGAAGTCGATCATGCCATTGTAGATGTTTGTCTTACTTGGTGGTTCAAGATATGCCACCAAGTTGTGCTCTACGGGAAACTTTGAGTCGCTAACGGGCTTCTTCCTACTTAAACTTGCTTTAGGAGCCATTGTTGATGGTTGATTTGAGAAGAATTTATGGTTATTTGGAAGTTACGGAGAGGGTTTGGGAGAAATTTGGGAGTAATTTTTGAGTGGGGTTCGAGAGAAATGGGAAAATGACGGTAAATTAGGGCTTTTACCTTTTTCGTCTGTGACGTGGAGGAGAGAGGTTTTAAACCGTCGATTCAGTAACTGATGTGACTAGTTCTTTATGGGTTATACGGTACAACTTGGTAAAGCATGTCATTATCCAAAAGAATTTTACTGAAACCTCGGATATTTAAAGGTTAAAAACTCAATGGATAACTAAATGTGTATCCACATCAAAAGTTGTGCCTTCCGGGTAATTTAATGAAAAGTAACTTTGACTTGTTGATCCGGAAGTTCAGGCGGAACCCATTTTCTTCTTTATTTTAAAAACCAAATTTCTTCCGTTTGAACTTCAAGCGGAAGATTTTTCCGCTTGGAAGAATTGTTTTCAAAAACTTTTTGCCACACAATTTACACAACATTTTTCCGGTTGAAGTTCACCTTGAGATTTTCAAAAGTTCTCATTTCTCAGGTTGAATCGGAACTTGGTCCGGAAAACCAAAGCACATAATTTTTGAAAATTTGTGTTAATTTTTCATAGTTTAACAGCAGTTACTGACTATGAACCGAAAAGTTTCTAAATTACACAAGAGATTTTCATTTTCTTTTCTTTTTGTATCAAGAGACAGGCTCTTGAGCACATGCCTCTCTTTTATTAAAATTGTGAAAAGTTTGTTAGTCAAAATTCATCATTCTGATGGCTGTAATGAGGTAGAAGAATATTGCCTCATCAAAAGCTTTGGCAAACAAGTCAGCCAATTAGTGACTAGTATGAACCTTGAACAACTTAATTAAATTCTTTTTTCAATAATCTCTAATAAAATGATACCTAATATCAATGTGCTTTGTTTTGGAGTGCTTGACTGGATTGTTGGTGATGGATATGGCACTGTTGTTCTCTGCAAAAATGGGAGTTTCCATGAAGGTGATCCCATAATCAATCATCTGATTTTGGATCCAAAGGACTTGACTACAGCAGCTTGATGCAGCAATGTATTCAGCTTCAGTTGTTGATGTAGAAACACAGGTTTGTTTCTTACATTGCCAAGATACAAGCCTTTCACCCAAGAATTGACATCTTCCTGATGTTGATTTCTTGTCAATGTCACATCGTCCATAGTCACTGTCGGTGAATGCTCTGAAGGAGAAATAAAAATTCTTAGGGTACCACAGTCCCAATTTGGGTTGACCCTTCGAATACTTGAAAATTCTTTTGACTGCTAGCATGTGTGATTCCTTTGGTGAGGACTGGTATCTTGCACATAAGCAAACACTAAACATAATGTCAGGTCTACTTGCTGTGAGATACATCAGTGATCCTATCATGGCTCTATACATGTGTACATCAACTGGCTTGCCACTTAAGTCACTTGTTAACTTGTGGGAAGTGGAGATAGGAGTTTTAGCACTTGAGCATGTTAGCATAACAAATCTCTTCAGCATATCTTAAATGTACTTTGACTGATTCAGAAAAATCCCTGCTGCAGTTTGCTTCACTTGTAAGCCTAAGAATAATGTTAATTCTCCCATAGAACTTATTTCAAATTTCGACTGCATCAGTGATTCAAACTCCTTGCACAGAACAGTGTTAGATGAACCAAAAATAATATCATCTACTTAAATTTGAACCATCAGCATATCCTTACCAACACATTTGACAAAAAGTGTTTTGTCAATAGCACCTCTCCTGTAGCCATTCTCTAGAAGGTAGTTAGAAAGAGTTTCATACCAGGCTCTAGGAGCTTGTTTGAGGCCATACAGGGCTTTGACCAGCTTGCATACCCTGTTTGGATGATGAGGGTCCTCAAAACCAGGAGGTTGTTTGACATAAACTTCTTGTTCCAGTAGGCCATACAGGAAGGCACTTTTGACATCCATCTGAAATACTTGGAAGTCTTTGAAGGCAACATAAGCTAGAAACATTCTGGTTGCTTCCAATCTAGCTACAGGTGCAAACACTTCATCATAATCTATGCCATCTTCCTGTGCATAGACTTGCACCAACCAGTCGTGCTTTTTTTTTTACAACAAAATCCATGTCATCTTTCTTGTTTCTGAATACCCACTTTATACCAATTGGTTCTGCTCCATCAGACATATCTACCAGTTCCCAAACTTTCTGCTTGTTGATTTGAAATAATTCTTCTTGCATTGCCTCTACCCAGCTGCTATCTTCCAAAGATTTAGCTACTTTCTTGGGTACTTCTTGAGAAAAAAATGCAGCATGCAAATAATTGTTTGCATCAGCAGATTTACTTCTTGTCAACACTGGTGCTTTCACATCTCCAATAACATTCTCTAAAGGGTTATTCTTGTTGATGATTCTATCTATGAGCATAGGGAACTCATGGATTCTTCCATTTGATGGTATGTTGAGCCTAGGAAGTAAGTGATTAAGTTCAACATTTCCAAGGTGTGACACAGGATCTGAAACTCCAACTGATTCATGAGAATTTGTGTCTAAACTGTAGGTCAGATGCTCTGAATTTGACTCATTTGATGTGCTATCATTTGAATTTTCAGCTTCATTTGACCCTAACTCAGTATTCTTTTTAGTTTCTAAAATGGAGTTTTCCGGTTGAACTTGAACCGGAGAAACAGGTTCCGCTTGGACTTCAACCGGAACTATTTCTTCTTCAATTTGAATTATTTTAGTCAGTTTCTTTTCATTGCCTGGCAAGATAGGTTGAGTGCTCATTGAAGAGAAGAAGATTGTCTTCTTGGTCACAGTTTGATTCCTCTTCCAATGCTCATCAGTAGACCTATAAAAGTGTTGTTCCTGTACTAAAGAGCTCACAGGCTTATCAACATTTATGTTGAAAGCAGTGGTTAGTGCATCAATATCAAATAAACAACTGGGCTGAGATTCAAAATTGTTAGGAGATTTTTCATTGAAAGACACATTTATAGTTTACTCAACAATTTTGGTTCTCTTGTTGTATACTTTGTATGCTTTTGACACACCAGAATATCCAACAAAATAACCCTTATCTGCCTTTTCTGCAAATTTAGGCAATAGCTCATTAGTTATTAAGATTCTAACATGACAACCAAATGGCTTAAAGAAATAAATATTTGGCTTTCTTTTTCTCCAGAGCTCAAAAGGTGTCTTATTCTTGCCTTTGACAATTAAAATCCTGTTTTGGACATAACAGGTAGTGTTCTCTGGTTCTACCCAAAATATCACATGGAGCTTGGAGTCTGCTAACATGGACTTAGCAGCTTCAATCAATGTCCTATTTCTTCTTTCAGCAACACCGTTCTACTGTGGAGTTCTAGGAGCACATAATTGTCGCACAATTCCCTTTTCCTCACAAAATGAGTTCAAGACATGATTTTTGAATTCTGTGCCATTGTCACATCTGATTGTTTTGACTTTAAGGTTGGATTGATTTTCTAAATTGATAACAAAGGTTTTCAACAATTCAGTAGTTTCATCTTTTGTTTTAAGAAAGAAAACCCAAGTATATATAGAAAAATCATCAATTATTACAAAACAGTATGACTTTTTCCCAAAACTCATTACTCTAGTTGGACCAAAGAGATCCATGTGCAACAGCTCTAGAGGTTTTGAAATAGAAGATTCAACTTTTGGCTTGAAGGAGGTATCGTGTTGCTTGCCCTTGAGACAAGGTACACAGTTTTCAGAACATGCAAAATGCTTGTTAGGAAGACCTTTAACCAAGCCAAGATTTACAATTCTGATCATATTCTTGTAATTCACGTGACCTAACCTCCTATGCCACAAATCAGACTCATCAACAGAGGCTTTGGATATAAAACAGGCAGTGCCACATGAGGGTGCAGCAACTGACATATCCAAGATGTATAGTCCATCTCTCCTAGGTGCCTTAAGCATGATTAGTTCATCAGGAATTTTAACACCAGGTTTGAAAACTATAGCCTCTTTCTCGTTAAACACTAAATTCAAATTCTTGTCACACATTTGTGAGACACTGAGAAGATTGAAATTTAATGTATCAACAAAATTGACTTTATCAAATTTTACCAGTCCATTGCTCACATCTCCTTGTGCTGAGATATGGCCTTTAGTGCTTCCAAAGGCAACTGGTCCTCCATTTATTCTTTTTGGCTATTATGGCCTCTATTCTGCACCTGCACATATCAGAATTGATCAGTTTCTATAGGGGACCCAAGCCTGAGTGGTCTTGGGTCTGCCATAAGCATCATTATAGTTGTACTCCTTGAGTACTAAAGTATTCACAACTAGAGCTTTAGTGAGCAGATCCTCATTGTCAAAACTTAAGTTCTCATACTGAGTACTTGTTTGACTAAATCTTTCTCCTTTGGTGTTTTTCCTTTCAGCAATTTTTCTTTCCCTATATTCCTTAAATTTGCTTTGCTTGTTGGTTATTTTCTTGGATCTTCCATTACCTTGATTAACCAGCTTAGTTCTTTCAGGAGATTTGGAAATATTTGAAGAAAGTATTTGTTCTGGTTTGAACTTTCCCCCTGAAGTAGAACAGTGTGGCTTCCACTTGAACTAGCAGCAAATTCAATTTCAGGTTGGTTAGATTTTTTGCTTCTTAAAAAGTTTTCTCTAGAGGTGGTCTTTCCTCTAGAGGGATTTCTTCTCCCTTGAGCTTCAAAATGCTCGAACCCATCAGCAAAGTGTACATGAGGTCTCTGCTTTGGAGCAATGGCTGATCTGGGCTGAATTTTGTTTTTCGGTTGAACTTGAGTTTGAGCGTAATAGTGTTCCGTTTGAACTTCGGCCGGAAAAAGATTTTGCCTTAAAGCAGAAAAACTTCCATTTCTTTCGTTACCAATTAAAACCCTGTTGGATTCAGATCCAAAATGCTTCATTGTGTGGCTTTTCACAGGTGAAATTCTTCCTGTGAGTTTCTATTGAAAATCAGCCTTTGGTTTTAGAACAGGTTTTGGTTTCAAAAATGGTTTGACTTTACTTAGTGGGTTGAACTGACATATAGCAGCTAAGTGTCCTTGTTCACCACAAAACATGCATTCAACAATTTTGGTTTCACAAGATTCAACTTTCCTGGGAGACTCATGTATGGTCACTTGATTGAAAGTGAGTTGACCAAACCTTTGAGTTTGACTTCCCTTTGGTTGCTCAGGTTGCTTTCCTCCAACTTTTGAATATTTGGGTTCATAAATAGTTGGTGGTGGCACAGCAATTGAAGGTTTCAAAATGTTTGATTGGTCAGCTGATGCTGAGGTGCTTGCATCAGTGACTTCAGTTTTCTTTGACTCAACATTGTTTTCAAAACTTAACTGTGATGGGATGTCATCAACCGTAAGACTAACTTTATAGTCTGTTTTTAAAGCTTCAATTGGTTTGATTGCTGGTGAGTATTCAAATGGTGGTTCAACACTGTTGTAACCAACACCAGCCTTACCATACATCCCTCCCATCCATAATTTCTCAGCCTTTCTATCTGCAGTTTGAAATTTGTCACAAGTAAAACAAAATCTTATTGCTTTATTTCAAGAACATCAACCTCAACCTTAGCATCTTTGGTTTCATTTCTTGATTTCTCAAGCTTGGACAGCAAATCATCAAGCTGTGTTTCAAGAACTGAGTTAGTTTGATTTAACTGTTCATATTCTCTGGTTAGATTTTCAATCTTTGAATTGTAAGATGATTCAGTTTTCTTAAAACATTCTTTAACTCATTTAGGTTTGAAACTTCATCAATCACATCAGTGTTGTGAATTATGTACTTTGCCACTTGTTCAATGCAGGCAGGGCTGCATAAGTTTTCTAAAACTTTTTCAGGAATAGAGTTTACCAGATCTGAAGTGGAGTCTTGTTTGGCCATCAAAGCATGATTTATTGACTCAAAATCAATAACAAAATCTTCCCATTCAACACATGAGGTTTGATTGGCAACAACAGCAACCACATTCTGGTGGTTTTGACTTTTGTTGGTTTTGGTGGGGTGGGTTGATGAGCTGAGTTGTGACCAGAATTGTTGTTTTTGGAATTGTTTCCACCATGATTCTTCATTTAGACATGACCCTGGTTCTGTACTTCCCTTCTTGGATGTGGGCATTCTCTTGCAAAATAACCAAGCTGGTGACAGTTGTAGCATTTCACCTTTGCTTTTGTCTAGCCCTATATGAGCACTCTTTGCTCCCTTGTAGGTTCTACCAGTTCTTTTGTAAAACCTTTGAGCTCTGACAGACACCATAGCAAGTTGGGTCAGAATATCCATTTCTTCCGAATCATCAGCACCTATACACTCAAGATCTTCACGAATAAAGCCTTGGTATGAGTCAGTTGCGAAATGAGCATTGTGAGAGTTGTCAAACGTGTTTGAAAAACTCTCTTGACACCTTGGTGTCTCAGGAAGACTGACTATAATGATGAGTTTGAAGATCTTTGATTGTAAAAATCGGTAGTTACTAGTCAGTTGAAAACAAATGAGTTTACTCAGAAGATGAGTTTTGCTTAAGATTCAGTTCCATTTCATAGGCACTAAGTATGCCATGAAGTTCACTAAGTCTCATCTTTTTCAAAATTTTACAATCTCTGATGCTGACAGTGTAAACTGTCCACACAGAGGGCAAGGAACGTAGAAATTTTCTATTTACATCTACTTGGTCTAGTTTTACATCTACCTTTTGCAATTCATCATGTAGGGAAACAAATCTTAAGTACTGGTTTGTCATTGATTCACCAGTTTTGAAAGTAAAGTTCTCATATTTCTGTTTTAAGACATCTTTCTTGTTTTCTCTTACTTCACTGGTTCCTTCATACATTTCACTTAAGGCATTCCACAGGTCAAATGCAGTATTTTATCCTTTGAACCCACTTAAAATGGAATTAGGAAGTGCAACATGTAGAGTCCAATATGCCTTATAGTCAAATTCGAGAGCAGCATAGTCAAAATCAACATATTTTTCCAAAGGTTTAGGTATTTTGACTTTTGCATCATCAGCAGATGAAACCATGGGTGAGTAGGGACCTTCAGTAAAGGATTTCCAAATACAACGGTCTATAATCCTAACAAAACCTTCCATCCTGAGTTTCCAGGTACCAAAGTCATTAGGAGTGAACATTGGTGGATTTTTAGCACTGCCGTTTGAAGATCCTAAACTTAGATCACTCATTTTGAGCACTTTTGAAAGAGAAAAAACAACAAAGCTTGTAAAGTAGGCAAGTAGAGTATCAACTTTGAAGCACTGAAAGTCTTGAAAGTGGGAGCCAAGCTCTAATACCACTTGTAGGATCGGTATTAGTTACGATTAAACTAAAACAAGAAACCTCTACTTGTAAATATAACCCTGCGGAATTAAAGTTATACTTCACTTTACTCAAGCAGATTTAGTTCTCTTGTATTAGGTAGTGTTTGATTTGCATAAGTATAGTAACAACGAAGTAAGAAATACTCGGCACTATTTGCATTAACTCAAAGTTACACTATTACAAGGTGATCAAGAACCATGTGAAAGAATGAGCTAACTACTGCTATATATAGTGCAGATGAGATCAATGACAGCCATTGATCTCAAACGATCTAATCTAAACCGTTTAATACAAAGTCAAATATAAACTACCAAAAGTATAAACTTCGACAATTGGAATATCTTGCGTGTGGACAGCACCATACTATAGGAGAGCGACTTTGACAGATTTAGAAGCAAACGAGAAGCTTTTGCAGGATTGCACTTGCTGAAAAGACATCTCAGGAAAAGTCCGGTTGAACTCATTATCTGGTGGATAATCGAGTTCACCCGGAATATTCGCTAGCTGACAAAAAATGCTTCTTCCGTTTGAACTGTCAGTTCCGCTAGAAGTTGAGAATTCCGCTTCAACTTCAGCCGGAACTTATCAAAAGTGGCTTTCAGCCGGAAATCTTCAGAGCGATATATTCCTTATAGAAGCCTTTGGCACCAAGGACCTACCAATCAACAATTGACTTAATTTCTACAGTATATGAATAAGAGTATGGCTTTAATGGTAGGCCTGGTGAGTCGGAGAGAAAGTGGTCTGAATCTAATAAGGGTTCTTTCAAGAACGAAGGTGGTTCTGGAAAGAAGGCACGAGGTAGTGATCGGTCTAAATGCCAGAAATGCGGAAGGAATCATGGTGGTGAACGTCGGCTGGGAACTGGGTTATGCTATAAATGTGGAAAGTCTGGTCATATGTTAGATGCATGTGCTGAGAAGAAAAATAAAGGTTGTTTTGAATCTGGAGAAATGGGACACATTAGGTCTAATTGCCCCAAGACCAAGAAGAATCCTGAACCTCTATGAATTGGGGATGGTAGGGGTAATACAGAACCAAAGTCAAATGCAAAAGCATTTACCATGAAAGAGGAGGAGGTGAAAGAAACCGCTGATATCATTTTGGGAACTTTTTTTATTAATAATATACATGCATCTGTTTTATTTGATTCGGGTGCTAGTAGGAGTTTTGTGTCACTTAAATTTAACAAAATTTTAAATAGACCCCTTAGTAAGATAAATATACCTTTTGAAGTAGAAGATGCTATAGGCAAGACATCTAAGATAGGTAAAGTAACTTATAACTGCCTAGTAGACTTAGATGGTCATAAATTGTCTATTAGAATATATCCATGAACTTAGAAGGATTTGATATCATGCTGGGAATGGATTGGCTTAACCTATGAAGCTCATATTGTTTGCAACAAGAAGATGGTGCAGTTGCGACTGCCAAATGTGGAGATAATAAAGATTTATGGAGATCGAAGGCGGTCGGCTGTAATGATCATTTCAATGATTAGGCAAAGAAGTTAATGGAGATAAGAAGTTAAAGAAGCTAGAAGATGTGCCGGTAGTGTGTCAATTTCCTTATGTGTTCCCAGAAGACCTACCGGGCATTCCTCCAGATAGAGAGATTGAGCTCGGGATTGATTTGGTGCCCGGAGCTAAGCTAGTTGCACGAGCTCCTTATCGATTCGCTCCGTCTGAGATGAAGGAACTAATGTCACATCTACAAGAACTACTAGACAAGGGATTTATTAGATCGAGTATCTCACCTTGGGGTGCTCCGGTCTTGTTTGTAAAGAAGAAGGACGCGAGCATGTGAATGTGCATTGACGACCGGGAGCTAAATAAGCTAACGGTGAAGAACTGGTATCTCTTACCAAGGATTGATGACTTATTTGATCAGTTACAAGGAGCAAGCTCATTCTCAAAGATTGATCTCTGCTCAGGGTATCATCAATTGAAAGTTAGAGAAGAAAATATACCGAAGACAGTGTTCCATACGCGATATGGACACTATGAGTTCCTACTGATGTCATTCGTGTCACACCCCAACCGACGGTGGAAGATGTCGATGTGTGATGATTGTCCAGATGCACACAACACTAATTAAATGTTGCTACAATCTTAGTCAACCCATTTCAGAGAAGTCAAACATTACATAATAATTCAAATATGTAGAAGCATATATAGTTGTCTAGTGCTAGGTCTTGTTCTTTTGAGTATGTAATTTGTAAGTCTAGGTTTTCTGGTTCTAGCGGATCAGTGGCGGACCAGGTGGTACGCCGGACCACCTGGTACGCTGGTTAGTTGGTCCGCTGGCCAGTTGCCTATTTAAAGGTCTTAGCTTGTTGAGAGAAGTAGCGAGTAAGGTCTGAGCGTTCTTAACTGTGTGTTTTCACTGGTGTAAACCTGTAAACTCTCTGTTCTCTCTGTTACGAGTTGTGATCAATACAAAGAAGTTTATTTACCTCGTTGTGTTCAAATCCGATTGTAATGATGCACTAGCAAGATCGTATAAGTGTTTTACAAAATACAAAGTATTAAAGAATACAAATTAATTTTATTAATTTAGGTCTCGCTAAGTCCACATGCGATCCTATGGTGTCATCATCAAGAAATCATCAACTAACACCAGATCCTGCAACATGTATAAAATACAGGTCAATAACGAAAATAGTTGGTGAGAAAACATAGGTTTAATGTACTACATAGATTAAATCATGCGAGCCAATGTGTTAAGTGCAATCGAGTATGATAAACCACAATGATATAGAGCAAATAGGGGGTGCATGAGCCAACCCTGACCTCAAGGTTTCCAATCACAAGGTGCCACACGCGAAGCAAGCCAAGTGGGCTTGTCATGCCAATAGATCTACCACCGTAACCCCGGCTTTTTATAGTCAATGTCACACGATTATGATATCGAGGTTGATCACAACCAGTCATAAATAAACACACAAGTTCACATCCAAGAGTACACATAATCACATAGAATTCGCATGTAGTTTTAGAGTAAAGAATATTGACTAAGGGTTTTGAATATGATACATGTTGCACCCCAAATCGTTTAAATAAAGAAGGGCTACGAATACTCACCTGATGGAGGAGATATGAAAAAGACAAGTACGCCACGAGACGATTAGCCACTCGAAGACGACCTCGACGACTAGATGAGATATGGAGAGGAATAAATAAATGATTAATTAGGTGAATAAATAGTTAAACTTCACGACACGACCGACTCGACGAATCGATGGTGATTTGGTGAGGTGATACATACATTATGATAGATGGGTCCAATCCTATGGTAAGGGTAGGGTCAAAGAGTCCAAATTTGACTAATTATATGAGAAGTCAAACATGGTCAAACCTAAGTCAACATAGTCAATCAAGAACACAATCATAGAAATTTTAATAAGGTGATGCAAGGCTTAACATGCAAATCCTAATTCTGATCAATGTTAATCATGGAGATTTTCTTATATAATTAACCTAACATGGACCTAGTCCCTTGCAACATAATCATCAGATTTTTGGTTGAAAGCAAGTATAGATCTAGTCCAAATGATATGCAATATAGTATATCTAACATTGTATGACATGCAGATACAAACTTGATAATCAAGGAACGTAGATCTAGAACTAAGTGTCATGCAGTTTATAGATCTAGTCATATTAAGACATTAAAATACATCCTTGATGATTATCATACATAGATCTAACCCTATTTGTCATACAATTTGTAGATCTAGCCACTTTAGGACATAAAATTCCAAGCTTAATGAGTCTAACATGTACACCTAACAGAAACCATCTTGCATGTAGAAGATCTAGTCATTTGGAGCATAAAAACACAATCTTGATGAGTAAAACCCTAGATATAGGTCATATTCCACATGAAAATCATAGATCTAGCCTAGATCTATCATAAAAATACAATCTTGATGTCAAAATTCATAGATCTACTTCTAACAAGCATGCCTGGCCAAGATCACATCAATTCCTAACATAAAAATATAAAAATCAAGTCTTGATAGTTATAATCCTAGATCTACATCATATAAACATGCAAGAGCATAGATCTAAACAAATACCATGATAAAATTTCAATCTTGATCAAATTTCATACATGGATCTAACATGATTCAACATTTATGACATGAATCTAACCAAAAAACATGATAAAGTACAGATCTTGATGGAGAAGAGAGGAGGATTTAAAGTGTGAGATACATGGTTTTAAGATTACATACCAAAAGGGGTAAAATAGACTTGATCCTAAGCAAGAAAGCAACAATATTGAGCTTGGAATCTTCAATATAGAGGTCTTGCATGATTACAACCGTTTTGGATCGTTTGGGGGTAATTAGGGGTGAAATGTTGAGCATGGAGGCTTAAGATGTTTAAATAGGGGGTTTTTAGGGTTTTTAGGGTTTTTTCGGGAAAAATTGGTCCAAGCGTATCTCTTGGAAGTGGTGTTGCTCTAAGCCATACTAATTCATTTACGCAAGAATTACTAACGAACGGTCAAGATGACATTTTGAAACAAATACGTTTCTCAAAATAAAGGACCATCCTTTAATCAATCTCATATTATCTAGGTGGTTTTTATAACTCTTAGCTATATATATAGGGTAGCTTGATTATGAACTTCACCGGAATATGCTTCGAAATTCCTCAAGTTTGAAATTTATCGCAAAGTTTCTTCTACTTAGCTTTAAACTTTTGCGTACGTTAAACATTTATCTGCTAGTTGCAAGATTCGAACTTTAATTCTGGACATTAATAATCCCTCACTTGCTCATTAGTAGAGGCGTAATATCTACCTACACATGACTAATCCTAGTGCCACTTCTGTTTGTACCTCAGGTGTGTGTATATATAGGATGTACCGGCGGCGTATCCACCACACCTTCAATACAACTAGAGGCGTACTATTACTAGTCTAGGGTAGGACGACAATACAATTCTAACCACAACAAGATCGGTATAATTCATGACTATTTATTACTCACTTAAGATAACTAGTTTGGACATCCTGTGCACGACCGCATTTAATGTTTGCATCTGTTGAGTGTAAAGACTACTGCTGCAAATTCCTTTTTCCACTAGGCCTAATCGGTAAGGATTGCACCGATGCCTCAGTTAATCCGTTTATTACTTCCTTTCATGCTTGTTATTGATAAGGATTCCAAAAGGACTTGACATCCCTAAGTCAACCTAATAGCGTTACGAACTTTGGACAGTCTTAGCGGCTTCCGACATATATATTTCTGTTTCAAAGGTATCTATTAGGGTAATTCTCACGTTGATCATATGAACTTCCTTTTTTCCAATCTTCATGCTTCAGAATCCTACATATAGCCTCCTTCTGATCTTTAATATTTTCTTCCAATGCCTCATGCATTCTTCTCCACTCCTTGAGAACTTTAGAACGTCATTTGTCAGCATGCTTTAGTCACGAGATTTCTGGGTTTGTAGGGGCGTCCGTCAATCCAGTTAATGCTACTAATATCTCGTAATAATCATTTTTCTTTCGAAAAGCCATCCTCTTTATAGTCTTGCTTTTAATCCTTTAGCTGGCACTAATCTGACCTCAGACCATCTTTGGGGAATCATCTTGTTCCATTTTGCTGGTTGAATGATTTATTAATCCTTGACAAAAGATATTTGCTTCTCATTGACAACTTCTTTATCTTCTTGCAGTCTATGCATATCCTTGGCTTTCGTCCTTCTTATTGAAAATGCCGGAGTATCCTAAGGCGAGGTACTTAACCTATAGAAATTTCCTTGCTTCGAAGAGATATGATTGGTACGGTGCTCCTACTTCTGGTGTTGCTCCTTGCGTTGCTTCTGGCGTCAAGTTGATTTTGAAAATCCATTTCTTTGTCAGACGAGCTGCTCATTGGATTCTTTGGATAATTCGTTTGGAAATTGACGAGTTACTAATACGTTCTTCATCTTCTTGGTTTCATCTCCGAGTCAATGGCTTTCGTTGAGTATGACTTTCCTCTTGACCCATTAATTCCCACGTCTTGATTATATAAGTAATCCTTACTGCTAAGCCATCACGATCCTTTCATAAGAAGTTGAGCCCTCCTTCGGTTACAGACGATTTGCGCATTGCATCCCGTGGGTCAATTCATTTTCATCTCAACATTTAAAATTATCTAAAGTTATCGGGAATAACTTAACGGGTAATTCATAGCGTTTCTTCATAAAGACGTTTCAATCAAAAAGTGTCTCTTCATACGTAAATACATATAACCTACGTAATATAATATTCGAGTCTTAATAAGACATACGTGGGCACGTTATCGATGTACGCATACCTGAAACTATATTGGATGTAACTTGAGGTTCTGTGCCTGCAATACTAAGAGACCTGACTCCACTCTCCAGAGCTTCGAGTGCTTCAATCGGCTTTGGTGTTCTTATGCAATTGGGCTTGTTCACACCTCTTTTTATCTTCAACGGTTCATGAGCTTTCATCCTCCTAGGACAGTCCCTTCTGTTGTGTCCTAAACTCCTACATTCAAAACATTTCTTCAGCTCTGGACACATGCAGAAGAAGTGATTGTCCTGGCCATAGTCGTAACAACGGTTTGATCTCCACATGCAATCCCTATGATGACGTTTCTCGCACATCTAGCATATCGGCTTTCTTTCTCCAGAAGTTCCCTTAGCCTTCTTATGGCGTTTGCCGTCATTGTCTTCAAGACTTTCTTCAACCTCAGACCGCTTCCGTTTGCCGTTCACCGGGAATCTATTTCTACTAGAATCTCCTTCGGGACAAGCTCTACTAGTGGCAGATTCATTGAACATTCTTCTTGTCAAAGCCTCCGTAAGTTGATTAGCAATTGATAGCAACGTAACCTTCAATGCCTCTGCTACAATTTCTAACATGACGTCTTTAATTTCTTCACTGAAGGTACCCGTCTTTACATTTTTACTAAAATCGGAATTAGTATTAGATGTTCTATCTGCATGCCTATCATGACTGTGATCTTTATTCATCTTCTGATCCTATGATCAATATAGCTTGACACTTGAGAACTCATGTGACGTTAAGTCTCCAAATTTTAAATTCATGATAATTAGATAAGTGCAAGCGTTATACAATTATATAATTATGATGTGTTCAAACCCAGTTACTCTCATCGCAGTCATCCTTAATGTCCATACCTTTCCTTTACCGGAAATTCTAAAAACTGGTCCTTTATAACTGCCTACTTCTAGACACTTTTACAAGTTCCTGACCACGTATCTTGCTGTCAGTTGACTTACCCCACACTTGGCCACACAAGAGTTAAAACCTATGATATGTTCATATGGGTAATACCAAATCGCAGTAGCTAATTGCAATCAGGTATTCTCCGTACTTGCATACCCTAAGTTTTACCTCCTATGTTCTTTGTGCAACCTCTTTTCTATGGGCATAACTATCCTGACTAGCATTTACATTCCCTATCTTACCTTACTTTGTCTACACAGAGTCCTAGTTTAAGTCTAGATACCGTGTTAGTATCTAAATCTCTTAAACCAAGGCTCTGATACCAACTTGTGACGCCCACTCCCAGACTTGGCACCAGGAGGGGTCACTAATCGGATTTACTCCTGAACACATGATACAACAGAGATAACTAAGCAGCGGAAATTAAAAACTTTTCATTTCATTATATATAAGCCAAGTACAATAGTAAGGAAGATAAGAACATTCTATAACAACTAGATCTTATCTATGTCTATTGCCAGTCTACTACCGAGTCCTTTTGTGATAATTTTTCCACCTAGTCTGTCTTCACCAAAGTCCGTTCCTTGCTACCTTAAACATCGTCATCACCTGACGTACATATGTTATTGGAAAAGTCAGATTACGCTGGTGAGTTCTATGTTTTTCAAAAATATTACCTTTGTCTCGAAAGTTTATTCTAATGATTGGTCCTAACGACCCCCTTTTAACAAACATTTATTAAGTATAAAACATAACAGAATTATACTATAACTTTAAAACCATTATCCTTTAAACATTTATCAGGTATAAATAATATACCAAAATATAACCTTTAAACATTTATCGGGTATAAGACATAACAGAGTTATACCAAAACAAATAACCAATTAACCATTTCTCCATTTAACCAGTTATCCATTTAATCAGTTTAATCGTAAAACCATTTAACACGTATAAACATAACAGCAGTATACCAAGATATAACCTTTAAATCATAATAAAAACCATTTAGTACTCAAAGTACTTTGGGTCTCCTAGACCCTCTCTTGTGCAAATAATCATTAGGTATAAAAGAGTTATACGGAATATTATAAGCAGCCATTTATTTACTAAGCATTGTCTATTAAAACCTTTTCAACCTTTTAAGCCTTTTCAACCTTTTCAAATGTCCATTTAAATAACTTTTTTATTTGGACTCATAACCTTTTCAACACCAGTCTATCACCCATATATTAAAATAAGCGTTCTATAAATATAATGTTATGGGTCTTGTTAAACTTCAGTGAAACCTCCACTGGACTGATTCTATAACATTTCCTATTGTATTACGGGTGTTTATATATAGGAAGTATCGTAGCGTATCCACCACACCTTAAATACAAACGGATATGATAAACGGATATGATAGAGAATCATCAAAGTGTATATTACATCTTACAATCACAACTAGGCTAATAAGATCATATTTACCTGACACATATTCACATACATAAGCTTAGACCAAACATTCACATTTTCCATATCTCAAAACTTTATTTAAGAGTTTCATCCTTATATTAGCCGTTCATTATAACCTTCCTAAAAACTATTTATTACAGGTAATCATCTTTTATAACAATTATAGGCCTTAAGACATTTCACATATGTGTATCAGCACAAAACATGTAAAAGGCATTTTAACACATTTCCTTAACATTTCTCATATATAATATTCCTAAGCAAATTAGGAGTTCAACATTTTAGGACATTTCACTTGTAACTATTATCACAACCTTTTCACGTATATTTCAAATCAACAGCCGTTTAATAGTTTAATATATAAGACATTTCATCAATAATCATTTTCAAAACCTTTCATGTATATATTAGTCAAAAACCTTTTAACAATTCTAACAGTTATAATAGGCAATATTTCAGTTATAAACCAGTTGAACATATTTTCATCATTTGCATGTATATCAGCCCGAAAAGATATAAAACATTTAAGTGTGGGTTCATAGAACTCACCTTATTCTTGTAAGCAGTTAATTGAGGCAAAACCTCCGCTATGCCTTCCAATTAAACCTAATCGCGTCTTGTATGGCATTAATGCCAGGTTTAATATAATAAACACTTCCTATGTTTATTTTAACATCTTATTATCTTAATAATATTCAATTATTAAATTTATCTCTTTTAAAGGTCAAAATGACCAAAATGCCCTTTAGGTAGTTATCCTTTTCTTTTAACGATAATACAAAGACGCGCATTCCTATAAGTAACCGCTCACTCTGGGATCTCCCAGTGAGTTATGCCAGGTCCCACTGGGATTTATGCGACACCCCCGCTTTGCTAGAAACCCCAGTCTACAGGCGCTTACCCTTCCGTTCCGCACGAACTTCTAAATATCCGATTAACTCGGTAAATTCAATACTTTAATATTTATTAATTTTAACTTCATATATACATATTATATATGTAAACATGGTATTATACCAAAAATCAAGTCCCTATACCCTCCGGATTATTTTATATTAAATAATCTTATTTCAAAACCCTAATTTCTCGTTTTTCTCATTTCTTGACCAAAACTCATATTTATCCGAAACCGACTTAGGATATTATCCATTATAACATTTTATAACATGCTTTAAAATCAAAGCTTAGTTTAATACCTTTTACTCAATTTGGTCAGAACAACGTTTTTACACATTTTTAGAAATCATACTTAGAGACAATATTATCAAAAAACTGAAATAGGTTATTGTTAAGCATACCAAATGAAGCATGAATGCTGAATTTGAGATCCTAACTCCTCATCGTTTGGTAGAATTTCGCAGAAGAAGGTTTCGGTTCGATTAAAGGTTTTTAGAATAGAAATCTAAGAAATTGGTGATGGATAATGAATGTTTGATCGAGTATATATACTCAATGAGTTCGCAGGGGGCTGCTCCAGGTGTCCATGGTGACAATCCTTCAAAAATGACCGTATATATACTCAAAGAGTTCGCAGGGGGCTGCTCCAGGTGTCCATGGTGACAATCCTTCAAGAATGACGCGTACTTGATCAATTTTGGAGAACAAGTAATGAAGATGTGGACCAAAATGAGCCAAGAACACAATCTGGTCGCTGAAACATTTAGCCCCTCATATTTTTATCTCATTATCATTTTATGCTCCGAATCATTTTAGGATATAATTCTAATATTCTCTAAGCCTCGAGATGTGTATAATAAATATAAATATGTTTCATACTCTTATACGTTATGTATTTATTCATTTCTAACAATCAGTTTAACGTAAGAATACGTTATTATTTATTTTTCACGTGTTTAACTATTCGAACACGTATTCCCACGTATATATTCATCAAATTAATATTTCATATGCATTTAAGCTATTAGAATATATATACGTATATACTTACACATATATCTAACATTATACAATTGTGTAAATGTATTTTCTTCCGATTATTATTTATTCCTATCATATCAACTTCTAAACACGTATTTCATTTTGATATCATGTATACCAACTATCCTTGTTATAAAACATGTATCTATTTCATTTTCATCAATCAACACGTGTATTATTCATTTAACTCTACCTTTTACCAATTCATTACCCATTAACGTGTAAACACGCATTTTTCGTACGTTTCATCATGATTGGCTATCTAGCACATATATCATATGTAAGTATAACATAAACACGCATAGCATTCGCAAATCATTACCCTTTACCTAATTATCTACCCATAAGCCATATCAATAAACGTTTTAGCTACATAAGACGTATAGCAAACGTATATAACTCAAGTTATGAAATTTTGGGGTGTTACAATGAGTCCAAATATGACTAATTATATGAGAATTCAAACATGGTCAAACCTAAGTCAACATAGTCAATCAAGAACACAATCATAGCAATTTTAATAAGGTGATGCAAGGCTTAACATGCAAAACCCAATTCTAATCAATATTAATCATGGAGCATTTCTTATATAATTAACCTAACATGGATCTAGTTCGTTGCAAGATAATCATCACATTTTTGGGTGAAAGCAAGTATAGATCTAGTCCTAATGACATGCAATATACTTCATCTAACATTTTATGACATGCAAACACAAATTTGATCTTCAAGGAACGAAGATCTAGACTTAAGTGTCATGTAATTTATAGATCTAGTCATATTAAGACATAAAAATGCACCCTTGATAATTATCATATGTAGATCTAACCCTAAATGTCATACAAGTTGTAGATCTAGCCACTTTAGGTCATAAAATTCCAAGCTTGATGAGTCTAAAATGTAGATCTAACATAAACCATCATGCATGTAGAAGATCTAGTCATTTGGAGCATTAAAACACAATCTTGATGAGTAACCCTAGATCTAGGTCATATTCCACATGAAAATCATAGATCTAGCCTAGATCTATCATAAAAATACAATCTTGATGTCAAAATTCGTAGATCTACTTCTAAGAAGCATGCATGGCCAAGATCACAACAATTTCTAACATGAAAAATCAAGTCTTGGTAGTTATAATCCTAGATCTACATCATATAAACATACAATTAAAATCCTGTTTTGGACATAACAGGCAGTGTTCACAGCTTCTGCCCAAAATATCACAGGGAGCTTGGAGTCTGCTAACATAGATCTAGCAGCTTCAATCAATATCATGTTTCTCCTTTCAGCAACATCGTTTTGCTGTGGAGTTCTAGGAGCACTGAATTGTCTCACAATTCACTTTTCCTCATAAAATGTATTCAAAAACATGATTTTTGAACTCTGTGACATTGTCACACATGATTGTTTTGACTTTGAGATTGGATTGATTTTCTAAATTTATCACAAGTGTTTTCAACAATTCAGCAGTTTCATCTTTTGTTTTAAGAACGAAAACCCAAGTGTATCTAGAAAAATCATCAATTATTACAAAACAGTATGACCTTTTCCCTAAACTCATTACTCTAGTTTGACCAAAAAGATCCACGTGCAATAACTCTAGAGGTTTTGAAATAGAAGACTCAACTTTTGGCTCAAAAGAGGTTATGTGTTGCTTGCCCTTGAGACATGGCACACAGTTTTCAGGACATGCAAAATGCTTGTTAGGAAGACCCTTAACCAAGCCAAGATTTACAATTCTATTCATGTTCTTGTAGTTCACATGACCTAACCTCCTGTGCCACAGATCACTTTCATCAACAGAGGCTTTGGATATGAAGCAGGCAGTGCCACATGAGGGTGCAGCAACTGACATATCTAAAATATATAGTCCATCTCTCTTGGGTGCCTTAAGCATAATTAGTTCATCAGGAATTTTGACACCAGGTTTGAGAACTATAGCCTCTTTCTCATTAAACATTAAATTCAAATTCTTGTCACACATTTGTGAGACACTAAGCAAGTTGAAATTCAATATATCAACAAAATTGACTTTGTCAAATTTTACCAGCCCATTTTTCACATCACCTTGTGCTGTGATATGGCCTTTTGTGCTTCCAAAGGCAACTGGTCCTCCATTGATTCTTTTTGTATTTTGCAGAATTTGCTTATTCCCTGTCATGTGGCAAGTGCATCCACTGTCAACTACCCATAGGCTATTTTGGCCTTTATTTTGCACCTGCACACATCAGAATTGATTAATTTCTATATGGGACCCAAGCCTGAGTGGTCTTGGGTCTACCATAAGCATCATTCTACTTATACTCCTTGAGTACTAAAGTATTTAAAACTGGAGCTTCATTAAGCAAATCATCATTGTCAAAACTGAAGTTCTCATATTGAGTACTTGTTTGATTGAGTCCTTCACTTTTGGTGCTTTTCCTTTCAGCAATTTTTCTTTCCCTGTACTCCTTAAATTTTCTTTGCTTGTTGGTTATTTTCTTAGATTTTTCATTGCCTTGGTTAACCAACTTAGTTCTTTCAGGGGATTTGGAAAATCTTTGAGGAAAGTATTTGTTTTGATTTGAACTCTCCCCCTGTGTTTGTTTGTTTTAACTGTTCATACTCTTTGGTTAAATTTTCAATCTTTGAAATGTATGATGATTCAGTTTTCTTAAAACATTCCTCTAACTCATTTAGGTTTGAAACTTCATCAATCAAGTCAGTGTTGTGATTTCGGTACTTTGCCACTTGTTCTATGCAAGCAGGGGTGCATAGGTTTTCTAAAACTTTCTCATGGATAGAGTTTACCTGATCTGATATGGAGTCTTGTTTGGCAATCAAAGCATGGTTGATAGGCTCATAGTCAGCAACGAAATCTTCCCATTCAACACATGAGGTTTGATTGGCAACAGCAACAACCACATTCTGGTGGTTTTGACTTCCGGTTGGCTTTGGTGGGGTGGGGTGAGGACCTGAGTTGTTACCGGAATTGTTGTTGTTAGAGTTGCTTCCTCCATGATTTTTCACTTGGACATGACCCTGGTACTGTCCTTCTCTTCTTGGTTGAGAGAACTCCCTTACGAAGTGACCAAGTTGGTGACAGTTATAGCACTTCACTTTGCTCTTGTCAAGGCCTATGTGAGCACCTTTTGCTCCCTTGTAAGTTCTGCCAGTTCTTTTGTAAAACCTTTGAGTTCTGATAGACACCATAGCAAGTTGAGTCATTATATCCATTTCCTCCAAATCATCAGCACCTATATACTCAAGATCTTCAGGAATGAAGCCTTGGTAAGAGTCAGTTGCTACGTGAGCATTGTGAGAGTTTTCAAACGTGTTTGAAAAAGTTTCATGACACCTTGGTGTCTCAGGGAAACTGACAATAGGTGACTGATATGATGATGAATTTGAAGACCTTTGATTGTTAAAATCGGTAGTTACTAGTGCAGATGAAAATAGCTGAGTTGACTCAGAATATGAGTTTTGTTTAAGATCTAGTTCCATTTCATAGGCACTGAGTATGCCATGAAGTTCACTGAGTCTCATCTTTTTCAAGTTCTTGCATTCCCTGATGCCTTCTGTGTAAACTATCCACACAGAAGGCAGGGAACGTAGGAACTTTCTGTTTACATCTACCTGGTCTAGTTTTACGTCTACCTTTTGGAGTTCATCAAGCAAAGAAACAAATCTTAAGTACTGATTTGTCATTGTTTCACCAGATTTGAAAGTAAAGTTTTCATACTTCTGTTTTAAAACATCTTTCTTATTTTCTTTTACTTCACTGGTTCCTTCATACATTTCACTTAAGGCATTCCATAGGTCAAATGCAGTTTTATATCCTTTAAACCCACTTAAGATGGAGTTAGGAAGTGTAGCCTGTAGAGTCCAATATGCCTTATGGTCAAATTTGAGAGCAGTATAGTCAGATTCAACATATTTGTCTAGTGGTTTAGGTATTTTGACTTCTGCATCATCAGCAGAAAAACCATGGGTGAGTAAGGTCCTTCAGTAAAAGATTTCCACATTCGGCGGTCCAAAATCCTAACAAAACCTTCCATCCTGAGTTTCCAGGTACTAAAGTCATCGGGAGTGAACATTGGCGGTGTGTTGGAAGAACCATTTGCATAACTTAGACTGAAATCACTCATTTTAAAAACCTTTTGAAAGAAGAAACAACAAGGCTTGTAAAGTAAGCAAGTAAAGTATCAACTTTGAAGCAGTGAAAGTCTTCAAAGTGAGAGCCAAAGCTCTGATACCACTTGCAGGATCATTATTAGTTAGAGTTGAACTAAAACAAAACCCCTTTACTTGCAAATATAACCCTGCGGAAATTAAGTTATATTTCACTTTACTTAAGCGATATTTAGTTCTTGTGTATAATGTAAATGCTTGATTTGCAGAAAGATAGTAACAACGAAGTAACAAATACTCGGCACTATTTGCAATTAACTTAAAGCTACACTACTACAAGTTGTTCAAGAACAGATAATATGTAAACTATGATCTAACTAAGCTATATCTCGCATGCGATCTAATCTAGACCGTAAAACATAAAGTCAAATACAAACTACCAAAAGAATAAACATCGACATTTGGAATATCTTGCGTGTTGGCAGCAACATACTACTTTGGGAGAGCGGCTTGAATTAGATGTAGGATTGGACTTGCTGAAAAGACATGTCCAGGAAAAGTCCGGTTGAACTCATTATCTGGTGGATAATCGAGTTCACCCGGAATATTCGCTAAAGGACAAAACTGCTTCTTTCCGCTTGAACTGCCAGTTCCGCTTGAAGTGAGAATTCCGCTTCAACTTCAACTTCAGCCGGAACATAACAAAATTGGCATTCAACCGGAAATCTTCCAAGAGCGATATTCCTTACATAAATCAACGATATTATGTCGTGCCATGGAGTGCTCGTCCCATTGTGTCTGACCGGGATACGAGTTCACCTCTCAATTTTGGAGGGAATTTTAGGAGTGGTGGGTACAAAACTTCTACTTAGTACCGCCTACCACCCTCAGACGGATAGACAAAGTGAAAGAACCATCCAAACACTCGAAGACATGTTACGAGCATGTGCTCTTGACTTTGGTGGGAGTTGGGATCATTACCTTCCTTTCGTCGAATATTCTTACAACAATAGCTACCATTCGAGCATTGGGATTCCACCATACGAAATTCTATATGGTAGGAAATGCCGAACACCCGTGTGTTGGGGTGAGGTGGGTCAATGAGAGCTAGCTAGTAAGAAAGTGGTTAAACTAGCAGCTGAAAAGTTCAACATGATAAGGGCTCGTTTGAAGGCGGCCCAAGATAGACAAAAGTCCTACGCGGACAACAGATGAAGGCCTATTGAATTCAAAGGGGGGGACTTCGTCTTATTAAAGGTATCCCCGTGGAAGGGTGTGACTCGTTTTCGAAAACGGGTTAAGCTAAGTCCTAGGTTTATAGGACCTTTCAAAATCTTGGTCTGAGTGGGCGATAATGCTTACCAGTTGGAATTACCGGAAGAATTGAGCGGAATCCATAACACGTTCCATGTGTCCCATCTACGAAAGTGCTTGGCGGACGAAAGTGCCTACGTGCCTTTAGATAATTTGGTTGTGGATAAAAGCTCAACTATGTAGAAAGGCCTATTACGATTCTTGATCGCAAGGTAAAGAAGCTACAAAACAAAGAAGTGAATCAAGTGTTGGTTCAATTGGAGCATAGAAAAAGCCCCGACTTGACTTGGGAAGTTGAGGATGAAATGTAATGCTATTACCTTCATTTATTCGGTACGTAAATCGTTTCGGGGACGTAAGCCCTTTAAGGGGGTGGATTTGTAACATCCCAAAATTCTAATAATCAAATCTCACGTTAACGTCCAGTTAAGTTAAATTTTCATAGTTAAAATAGCCCCTTGAGTTAGTAAAAATTTATCTCATGTGAATTATGGGGTTAAATGGGTAAATATGTATTTTAGTTCAAAATTAACACAAGGATGAATCTTTAGGGGCCAGAAGTGTAATTCCCTAAAACTAGCCAAACAAAAGAAGGAGAAAGGGATGGGAGGTCGTAGATACGACCTGCACATCGAACCCCAGCCCTCTCCTCCTTCTTGTTCGAAAATTCTGGTAATCAAGGGGTTAGGACTGCGAATTTGGCTATAGATTTGGAATTGGAAGTGTTATTCTTCCCCTAAATCCATCCTTTCATCAAGTAAGCAAAACCTCACTCCTTGCATGCTAGGTCTCGAAAATTAGGGGGTTAGAAATCTGCAATTTGTTGTTGTTATATAAATCCTATGGTGTTAGGAACTTGAATTGTTGCATAACTTTCTAAATTGATTAACAATTGGTGAAGTAGCCACCAATTTCTTATGCTTGAACACTCATGGTAAATGACTACTTAAGATAGTCATGAAGTTGGTTCTAGTAATGGATTTTTAACTTGAAATTTATGCTACATGATAAATTGATGATGGGTTAGACGTAATTTCACCTAAACCATGTTAAATGGCCAAATGGGAGGTACAAAGGATTGGGTTATATGTGTGCATACAAGTATGCACACAAGGTGTTCGATAAAATGTCTAAAAGAAACATCATATTGATGAACAAGCTAAATTGTAAGGAAGTTGGGCTTAAAAAGGTTCATATGGAACAATAGGTTCACAAATCTATCTATCTTGATGAATAACAGATCATTGGTTAGCATGGTAAATGCTTGTCTCAATTGATATTGTGATGACTAAGAAATCATGAAACTTGATATAAAAACTTGTTAGAATGCTTGAATGTCGTCTATGTGTATATATGTATTTGTAGCATAGAAATCATGTTATTGAAAATGTGGTAAAAATGTTACTATGATTAAAAGTCCTAACATTGTTGGTGACCCATTAGGCAATCAAGGTGATCAAGGAAGCAATACCGGTGCAAGTGGAGTTGGAGGCTCTAATTCGCGAGGTAACATCATTATGTTACAAGTAGTAAATATGTAAATTGTGTTATTACATATAAATACAATAGACCATAAGTCATACAAAATTGGTGATGAATGGTTATAGGAACCATGAAGCTTAAATTGCCCAAAGGGTGTTCCCATGTCTCAAATTAGCCTTGAAAAGATTCGGATGAATCATATATCGATAAATAAGTTGCAATGGGTAAAAAGGGACTTTAGGGAACCATGTCGTGTAACAAGTAAAAGTGGGACATAAATGGTTTATAGAACCATGGATCCTTGATACTAGAATTTTGGTCAATAAGATATTGGGAAACATCAAAGGCATAGACCCGCTCTAATGGGTCAAACGGGTTCCATACCTTGAAAATGGTTGTTCAAGTAGGTAATGACTTATAATACATGCTTGACATAGAATCAAAGTAGAATTAACATGTGGTAAGGACAGGGCATTGGCATTAAAGTAATGGGTGTCCTAACGGGTCAAACAGGTCGGTTGAACCCGTTAGTCTAAATTACGAATTTGATTTGGCTAAGGTATGTTTTAGTCATGAAAACATGATTTTTGAAGTGTTTTGTGATAGTTAAACACTTGAAATAGGATAGGAGATCTGTCTGAGAAAATTTGTGCAAAACTGGGAAAATGGGCAAAATCTGGCTAAGTATAAAACTGGCCGAATTTGGCTCAAACCCAGGAACATTGGCTCCAAGCGTATCGCTTGGAGCAACTGACATAGTAGGCGATACGCCTTGAGGTCCAGGTGTATCACTTGGAACTCCATCCTTTCTAGGCGATACGCCTATGATATAAAAATCTGACTTTTGTGTTTTTCATCATTATTATATGTTATCTACTTTTGTTGCAATAGAAACTCACTAATGAAAGTGAGTATTTTGCAGGTAAGAAGAAAGTTTGAAGGATGCTCATCAAGACCACGAAGAACCGATCACGAAAAGATCCCCCAAACCGTCTCGTATTTTTAGTTTAAAAGAAAACACGTAAAGGATGTTTAACTACTATGGATGTCAAACTCAGTATTTTTAAGTTTTGTAAATGTAAAACCACTAAGGTGGCATCCTATGATTACAAAATCATATATTTAGTACCAAAATTTTCTGGGACCAATTTTTAACGTTATAAGGTTTAACTTTGGCATCAAATTGTACATGGGTATTACATTATCGGTAGCTAATAGTGGATGCGCCAGAAGAATATGATCAAGGGCACATAATAGCAATCATAGGTGGAGACAAAGGAAGTATGGCGAACGACAAAGGCTTGAGCAGGCATGGGTATCATAGGTTGAAACATTTGAGACTGAGCTTGAGCTAGCTGGTGACTGGTGCTCCCGAGATGGTTGGATTGGCGACCGATACCCACATGATGACCAAGAAGGCCACAATTTGTGCACTGCCAACATGGAAAGTGGGTAGGGTGATGATGGTCGGACCAATTGCTTAAAGGGTGAAGTACAAGGTAGGGCTTCTTAGTTTGTGGCACAACAGGAACACTTTGAGTGACAGGAATTGTGGGGATAGCAGCATCAACTGAAGCATCAGGGGTTGTGGTCCTAGCAGTGGGCTTAGCCTTTCTCTTCTTCTTGCTGACTCTAGTAGAGGATGACCTAACATCTGAGCTTCCCTGTGTTAGGTCAATAGGGTCCCCAGAGTCCTTGTACTTAGGAGAATTGCACGCCTTATGGCGTTCGGAAGGACAGCGGTGCCATTGGCATTGAGATCTTGCTTAATTAAATTAGGGAGGATAGCAGTCACTTGACATATAACTTCCTGAGCCACCTGACGGTTGCGAATACGAATACGACGATCCATGCTGAGAAAGGGAGAAACAATCATGAGATAATGGGTACATTACGGTGAGTGACCGGTTTTAAAATCATGAGACAACTGATTTTGATAATCATAGAATTCTGAGAATCATAAGAGAAAATCTTAAAATCACCGACATATATAACGGGAAATTTGGTTGAAATCCATTAAGAACATAAAAGCTTAAGTGTGTGACAGTGAAATGGTGTAACTCAGATTATCATAGCTTATCGAAAATTTTACATACAACGCGTAAAGAAGTCGAATGATTTTTGAAAAACATACGAAATGGCCCTCATTTCCCTAGTGCGAAACTACAACTGTGACTGATCTGGGTAATATCCTAGTGTTTGACATGATTTGGCCTAATAGATTTCGGCACTCTCATCGGGGCGTCCCAGGTGAGTGTCCAGGTTCGTCAATTCGAATTTGTACGTAACGCTTTTCTAGTTAGAGACCCCGACTACCGGTGCTTCCACCCTTCTAGTTACTACATGTTAATCACTAAGGCACCATTTCTAAGGAAAAATAAAATCGAAAATGAACATCCTACGTGGTACGTAAGGCACCATTTGTAAGGAAGGAGGCTAGGAAACCTCAAGCGATTTGTGTATAAGTGTGTGCTAATCGATAAGGCGGAAATTACAACATGCATAATTAAGAAGCAATTATAGGACATATAAAGTATATAGGCGTGCTATGCATGAGGCACTAATGCAGGACACCTTAGGCATAAGTCTAGGTCAAGCCAGTTCTAATAATCTAGATCACTATAGTCGTGGCTCTGATACCAATCTGTCACACCCCAACCGACGCCGGAGGATGTCGAGGTGCGATGATTGTCCATATGCACACAACACTACTTAAATGTTGTGATATTCTTAATCAACCCATTTCAGAGAAGTCAAACATTACATAATAATTCAAATACAAAGTATTAGAGAATACAAATTAATTTGATTAATTTAGGTCTCGCTAAGTCCACATGCGATCCTATGGTGTCACATCAAGAAGTTATCAACTAACAGCAGATCCAGCAACATGTATAAAATAAAGGTCAACTACAAATAGTTGAAGAGTAAACATAGGTTTAATGTACTACATAGATTAAAACATGCGAGCTAATGTGTTAAGTGCGATCGAGTATGATAAACCACAATGATATAGAGTAAATAGGGGGTGCATGAGCCAACCCTGATCTCAAGGTTTCCAATCACAAGGCGCCACATGCGAGGCATGCCAAGTGGGATTGTCAAGCCAATAGATCTATCACCGTAAACCTGACTTTTTATAGTTACTGTCACACGAGTATGATATCGAGCTTGATCACAACCAGTCATAAATAATCACACAAGTTCACATCCAAGAGTACACATAATCACATAGAATTAGCATGTAGTTTTAGAGTAAAGAATATCAGGTAAGGCTTTTAAATATGAAACATGTTGCACCCCAAATCATTTAAATAAAGAGAGGCTATGAATACTCACCTGATGGAGGAGATATGAAAAAGACAAGTACGCCACGAAACGATTAGACCCTCGAAGACGACCTCGACAACTAGATGAGATATGGACATAAATAAATAAATGATTAATTAGGTGAATAAATAGTTAAACTTCACGACACGACCGACTCGACGAATCGATGGTGATTTGGTGAGGTGATACGTACATTATGATAGATGGGTCCAATATGCTAAGGGTAGGGTCAAAGAGTACAAATTTGACTAATTATATGAGAAGACAAACATGGTCAAACCTAAGTCAACATAGTCAATCAAGAACACAATCATAGCAATTTTAATAAGGTGATTCAAGGCTTAACATGCAAAACCTAATTCTAATCAATATTAATCATGGAGCATTTCTTATATAATTAACCTAACATGGATCTAGTCCCTTACAAGATAATCATCACATTTTTGGGTGAAAGAAAGTATAGATCTAGTCCTAATGACATGCAATATAGTTGATCTAACATTTTATGACATGCAAACACAAACTTGATCATCAAGGAACGTAGATCTAGACCTAAGTGTCATGCAATTTATAGATCTAGTCATATTAAGACATAAAAATGCATCCTTGATGATTATCATACATAGATCTAACCCTAAATGTCATACAAGTTGTATATCTAGCCACTTTAGGTCATAAATCTCCAAGCTTGATGAGTCTAACATGTAGATCTAACAAAACCATCATGCATGTAGAAGATCTAGTCATTTGGAGCATAAAAACACAATCTTGATGAGTAAAACCCTAGATCTAGGTCATATTCCACATGAATATCATAGATCTAGCATAGATCTACCATAAAAATACAATCTTGATGTAAAAATTCATAGATCTACTTCTAAGAAGCATGCATGGCCAAGATCACAACAATTTCTAGCATAAAAATCAAGTCTTGATATTTATAATCCTAGATCTACATCATATAAGCATGCAAGAGCATAGATCTAGGCAAAAATTATTATAAAGTTTCAATCTTCATCAATTTTGTACATGGATAACATCATTCAACATTTATGACATGAATCTAACCTAAAAACATGATAAAGTACAGATCTTGATGGAGAAGAGAGGAGGATTTAAGGTTCTAGATGCATGGTTTTAAGATTACATATAAAAAGGGGTAAAACATACTTGATCCTAAGCAATAAAGCAACAATCTTGAGCTTGGAATCTTCAAAATGGAGGTCTTGCATGATTACAACCGTTTTGGGTCATTTGGGGGTGGTTAGGGGTGAAATGGGGAGCATGGAGGCTTAAGATGTTTAAATAGGGGGTTTTTAGGGTTTTTTTCGGGAAAAACTGGTCCAAGCGTATCGCTTGGAAGTTTTGTTGCTCTAAGTCATACGCTTGGAGCACACCTGAACCAAAATCTTATTGATTTCATCGTTTTCGCTCCAGTTTCTTCGTTTTTCGTCGTTTTTTAGTCCCGATTTTTTTTGTTTTTCACCATTTTTCCTTCTCCATCATATCAATGACATTTAACCCTTCAAAATGAATATGAATGTGCCAAATAACACAAAAGGATGCACAAATTAGGTCAGATTAGGTAATTTTGGTCGGTTTTGACGTACATATCGATTTTGGCCAATTCACCAACAATCCGCGACTCGATCAAATGTGTGATGAAACATGACATGATAATTGATTATTAGACTTATAAAATGGTTGAATTTGATATACGGTGACTAAATACAAGATTCTCAGTAGATGACGAACCGCGTATCGAAATCGCGTAGAAATCGAGAATTGCTTTATTTTCAATTCGAGACACCCAATTTGATTTCAATTGATTATAATTAAATATTCGGTTTCAAAAATAGACTATAAATCATTTATATCTAATAATTAGGGTATAAACACCCGAAAATTCTTCCGGTTCTCAATAATTTACAAATCGGTAAATCGCGAAATTTCAAAACGGGTCGGGTTTCTCAATCGGGTATTTTGCAAATGTTACAATTTGGTCTGGCCAATGCCCCCATTGCATTCATGGATCTCATGAACCATCTATGTCAACCCATGTTGGACCGATCTGTTATCATGTTCAATTGATATCCTAGTGTACTCAAAGAATGAAAGTGACCATGCCTGTCATCTGAAGGAAGTTCTTAAGACTTTACGAAAAGAGAACTTGTATGCAAAATTATCTAAGTATGTGTTTTGGCTTCTAGAAGTGAAATTCTTAGTCCATGTCATAAACTCAAATGGTATTTTGGTTGATCCATTTAAAGTGGAGACAGTAATTAAGTGGAATCCGCCGAAGACGCCTAAGGAAATCCGAAGTTTCCTAGGTTTGGCTGGATATTACCGAAAATTTATCCAAGACATTGCAAAGATCGTAACACCATTGACTAAGTTGACCAAGAAGGATCTAAAGTATGTATGGGGTCCTAGCCAGTAGAGTGATTTTGAGGAGTTAAAAATGAAGTTGACCCAAGCTCCGATGTTATTTCTACCGGATGGACCAGAGGATATTGTAGTCTACTCAAACGCATCCTATTTGGGTTTGGGTTGTGCTCTTATGTAGAGAGGTAAAGTGATCGCCTCTGCCTCACAACAGTTAAAACCTCATGAAGCAAATTACCCGACGCATGATCAGAAATTAATGGCAGTTGTGTTTACAATAAAGATCTGGAGGCATTACCTATATGGGGTTAGATGCACCATATGCACAGATCACAAAAGCTTTAAATACTTCTTTGAGTAGAAAGATTTAAACATGTGTCAATGGAGATGGTTAGAGTTGTTGATGGATTATGATTGTGAAATCCTTTATCACCCTGGAAAGGCTAATGTTGTGGCCAATCCTTTGAGTCCGAAAGAAGAATATCCTCCATTACGGGTGAAGTCGTATAAGCTTGTGATGATGCCAAATCTCATGAGCCAGATTCGTGAAGCACAACTAATTGCATTTAAAGAAGAAAATGTAAGAAAGAAAGAATGGATAGTTAAATAGAAAGTTTAGAAGAGAACAATTATGGGGTGGCTTAGCAAATTGTTTCTAATAAGGTCTCCGTCAGGGCTGTTCCATCTATTTATGTAGGGGGCTCTAAGCAGATTTCTGATCTCAGGCTCAGTCCAAGAATGGAATTGTGCACGAGTTCTATAATATTCAACTGGACTATAGCCATCACGGATCACAGCAAATAATTTCTTCTCGGTGTCGTAATGCCAGCATAAGGTGGGTTCACAACTCCCCTTTTTGTCTAAAGAGCTTCCTCCAAGATCAAGAGAGTACTGAGTGGGGGCTGGTCCTTGAAAGAATTCTCAGAACCAGTTGTCGTGACCTTCAGGAGCTTTGGAGATCACTCTTCCTCCTCTGGCATATTCAGACATCTCAATATTTTCATCTCCATCGTCTTCATTCGTTGTATCAGCACCTTGCACACTTTGTTCAGGGGCACTTGAAGATTTTGACTCCACGACACTTTTCAAGTCAGTAACTTTCTTCTTAAGATCCATCAAAGTCTCATAGAGCCACTTCATTCTATTTTTATCTGCCACCTCCTTTTCTTTCATCCTTTTGTTCTCATCCTTCAGTGCCTTTATCTCATTTTCTCTGAATCGATTCTGAGATATCAAAAAGTAGATATGAGGATCAGTGTTTATCCTCAAATCAATCGGAAGTTCAGCAGACTGGAAGGGCCTGAAGCTAGGAATAGCTGTTGGCTGACTTATCACAGGAGCAGCGCTCACTTTCACTGGGCTTGGTAAAGTGAAAGAATGATCAACCTCTATAAATTGTCCTTCTTCCCGAACTGGGCTACGTTCGGATAGAAGTGGAGTTTCTGTCTGAGCAGGAGCAGGTTGATCTTGAACATTTTCAGCAGCTGTTTCTTCTTGAGCATTGGGACCCTCAGAACTGGGCCCCGCTAGATGTACTAACAAAAGGCTTGAGCTTGTGTTTGAAAGCTTGAATCTGATGCTTCTTGGATCTGACCTCTTTCTTGGAGAAGGTTCACGTGCAGGAATTGGTTCTTCAAGAACATCTTCAACATTCAGATTCAGCTCAGGAGGGGTTGTATCACTGCCTGATGAACCGATCATGTCATCCCTTGACCTTTTAAGGTTAAGGGGCCCCAGATTCCCATAGATATCATCATCAGTAATATCCTGACCAGCAAGTATATCATCCATTACATTCTCTTCATCGGAGGGTATTATTACATCTTCTTCTTGTACATTAACAGCCGGAGTTGCTGTTATGTCTTGTTCTTCAGCAACGGATGCATTAACATTAGGCACAGCAGCTTCAGCCTCATCCTCATCAAACTCTTGTTCCCTTGCCACCTCTGGGAACGCACCCCTCTTTACCCATTCAAGTCTTCCCTGAAAGCTGTTTTTACCCTTTCTATCTTGGGTTTGAAGACCAAAAACCCCACAATCCATCACTTTGATGTCCAACTTCTCTATCCTTTCTTCAATCATCGGGTATTTCTTCATGACCACCATTTGCACAAACCTTGGTGTCATAAAAAATTGTTCTCTAGCACTCAGATCAGCATTGCCTACCCATTCAGACAGCATCATCTTTGAGAAGTTGAAATCCCAATCTAAGGCCAATGCAATGAAAGCAGTTCCATGAAGTTGATTCAGCTGATCAAAACTGGTTCTCTTGCCTAGAAATGACTTCTGCATATAATGTGCTAGGCACCTCCAGTAATGAGGCAGTAGCTTCTTGAAGATAGGCGGAAACTTCCCCTCGTACCCCATAGATTAAGCACCAGCAAGAACAACCTCCTTCGGATACTTGATTGGATCAGTGGCTTTATCAGTAATGTTTAGCCCTTGTCTGATATCTTCTTCCTCAATCACTACTTGTCTGTTCTGAACAGTTGCAGAAATACTTGTCTTGTCAGCATTCACTCTTGCAGTACCCCAGAACTCCCTCACCAGCATCTCGTCAATAAGTACATTCGTCCTCAGGGCATGATTTATTTTGCAAGTATTCATCCCAGCCACCAGAGAATAAAAAAGTTCCATATGTTTCTCCGGCGGGTCTTCAAGATACGTTGGGATGCAGTGGTCTTGTTCAAACTTTACCTCTTGGTCTAGCATCTCTTCTGCCATCTGAGAAAACGAGACAAATGCATCAGACATATTCATCAAAACTATTGTGTTTGGAAACAATCTTGAAATTCAATTGATTAACTCATTTAATTTGATAAATTCTGAAAACTTCAATTGAATCGTTCAAGTAAAATATTTGATTTTGAATCACACGTTTCACAAACATTTAATTTTGACACAAGTTTGATGAAATAATAAAAAAAAAATTCATGTGTTTACAATTAGTCTGATGATGGGTTTACGATAAAAAAATGAGATTATGATCCAATCAAGTGAGTTTACGATTTTTGAAACGGGTTTACGATTGGATGAATTGAGGCCCAATCGTAAACAGGCAGCCCAATCGTAAACGTTCAAAAACACGCGAAGCCCAATCATAAACTGTGAATCGTAGACCCGAGTCGTAAACCCGAGTTGTATACCCGGGTCGTAAACCCGAGTCGTATACCCGGGTCGTAAACCCGAGTCGTAAACACCGAAGCGTCGTCTTCTTCACTAAGATTGTCGTAAACGTCGAAACCTTCATAACGCATATGGATAACGTTGGGTGTTGAGATCATAAGTCGAATATTAGAAGAGGCGCACAAGTCACGCTACTCTATTCATCCGAGTTCCATAAAAATCTACCGAGATCTACAGAAAGATTATTGGTGGCCTGGCATGAAGTTCAATGTAATGCAATATGTGAACAAGTGTTGACTTGTGCGATAGTAAAGGCTGAACACCAAAAGCATTATGGAAAGCTTCAGCCATTGGATATACCACAGTGGAAGTAGGAGCACATCACCATGGATTCTATAACTAAGCTACCTCGGTCAGCTAAAGGATATGACACTACTCGGGTGGTGGTAGATAGATTGACAGAAAGTGCTCATTTCTTACTTATAAAGGAGTCGTACTCTTCGAAAATAATGAGATTTTTGCAGAGCATGGTGTGCCAGTGTCTATCGTGTCAGATAGGGACACTCGGTTTACCTCAAGGTTTTGGAAGAAATTTCATGAGCGAATGGGAACAAGATTGCTTATGAGCATAACATATCATCCACAAACGGAAGGGGCAGAGTGAAAGAACAATCCAAACCTTGGAAGATATGATGCTGGCATGTATTTTAGACTTTGGAGGAAGTTGGGATAAACACTTGCCACTGTTGGAATTCTCCTACAACAATAGCTACCATGCTAGTATCGGTATGCCGCCGTTTGAATTTTTTTATGGTAGAAGGTGCAGATTACCAGTGTGTTGGGGAGAAGTAAGTCAGAAAGAGCTGGTTAGTAAGGAAGTGGTTATGTCGACTACTGAAAAGCTCAATATAATAAAGGCTCGACTTAAGACTTGTTGGGCTATATTTTATTGAGGCATGAACATTAGTTATTGGGCTAGCTTTAGTTGGTTTTGGGCTTAGTTAGTTGTTGTTTTGTGCCATGTGGGCCGATTTTGGTATGATTATGATTGGGCCTAATGTGTTTACTATTGGGCTAGGTTTTTGTAAGAGGCACTATATAAGCCTCATGTGTTTATGATTTTAGTTAAGCTTTTCAATACAATCAAAGGGATTTACGATTTCTGTGCATCCTTATTTACGATCAACTTCAACAAGATAGGGTTTCTCATTCAAGATTCAATCTTTCTTATAGATTGAATCCATTTCTTCTACTTGTTTCTTGAATCAATTGCATTTGAGGTTTCCGCACTCATTTGTGATTAGATATCGTGTTGACGGTTTGATCTCGGACCAACAATTGGTATCAGAGCTAAGAATCATTGATTCGAGGCTCACACGATATTGTATCAAGCAGTTTTCTGGGTTAAAGTATTTGTTTTTGAAGATTTGAAGGTTTCTGTGTGTTTACGATTGATTTTCTGGGTTTTTGTTGGTGTTTACGACTGAGTTGTTTGAAGATTTGCATCAGAATCGAGTTCACGATTTCAAGACTGCATTTTTATTGTGTTTACGATCCAGAGTTTGGTGTTTACGACTTTGCTTGGTCGTAATCGGTGTTTACGATTCTCCTATACCGGAATCACTAGTCGTAATCGTAGTTTACGACTTGTTTAATCGTAATTGCAGTTTACGATCGTTCCTAATCAGGAACAGGTGTTTACGACTCGGGGATCGTAATCATTTATCGTAATCAGGGTTTACGATATTTTCAGCCGGTTTTGTGTTTGCGATTTTGGGTTTGATCGGAAACGGTGTTCACGATCGTAATCAGGCATTTACGATCGTAATCAAGTGATTTATATCGTAATCTCAGTTTTTGGACGTTTGGACTTTAGATTTAGGTTCCCTTTGCTATCGTAATGGATTTCGAACCAAGTATGTATCAGAAGCTGGATTTTGAAATTGGATCCATCACTCGTCCACCTAGACTCACCTCAGCGGATAACTTTTTGGAATGGAAATATCGGTTTGAAAACCACTTGAAGAGTGTTGACTTAAGATTGTGGAGAGCGGTGATTAACGGACCACATGTACCTACACATGGAGAAGGAGCTAAAGCTGGAAAAGCTAAGACTGAAGAAGAGTTTGATGATGATGACTGGGAAAGATGCAACAAGGCTGAGAGGGCGTTTGCAATTATGACCATGGCACTAACATCTGACATTGCTCAAGGATTTAAGCACTGCAAGACAGCGAAGGATCTCTGGAATGCTTTGATTGTGGCCTATGAGGGAAATCCAGACATTAAGGCAAGTCGCAAGCAAATGTTGAAACAGAAATTCAATATGTTCAACCATATTCAAGGAGAATCTTTTGAAGCATAAGTGCAAAGGTTTGTGTCTCTGATGGCAGAAATGTCAAGCTATGGTGTGGAGCCAGAATTGGAAGATAAGAATTTGAAGCTGCTGAATAGTTTACCAAAGTCTTGGAACACCAATATCTCAATCATTAAGGATAACAACAAGCTGAGTGAGCTGTCTCTTGATGAAATGATCAACAAACTCAAGTCCAAGCTAATTGATGACAAGCAGAGAGAGTTGAACCATATAAGCTCTCTTAGTTTGGCGGGGAAACTAAATCAAGCTCTGTTGTCACAAGATGTGGAGGCTAAGCATGAAGTGAAGTCAACTGGAAATGGATCAAGCTCAGTCGCAAAGTCAACTGCTTTTGTGGCTCAACCTCAAGGAAGTTCAAGTGGAAGTGTCAACCCTGATGATACAAATGATCCCAATTTTGCTCTTGATATGGGTTTTATGAACAGCTACCATGCTCTCATGGCCGGAACTCTTGTGCCTACTGATATGTTGTCTGGTGAGCTGAACCAGATAAATCCTGAAGATGTTGAGATGTTGGATGTCTCATGGCAGATGGCTATGGCAGTCTTCAGAGCAAAGAAATTCATGGCAAAGACAGGGAGAAACGTCTGGAAAGATCAAGACAAGATAAGGATGTGGTTTGACAAAAGCAAGCTGAGGTGCTACAATTGTGATGAATACGGGCATTTTGCTAGGGAGTGCACTAAGCCTAAAAAAGAGAAGGTCGAAGAGAAGAATGCTGCTGAGGTCAAAGGTAAGGTTGAAGCAAAGGCTCTGGTTGTTCAGGAAGGAGGCGGTTATGATTGGACTCCTCAATTGAAAGAGTTTAGTATGTCTCATGTAATGATTGCTGCCATGGAAAGGGATGAAGATGAAGAGCATGCTTTTGTTGTGACTGAAGATCAACCTGAGGAGAGCCCGATGGAGGAAAATGAAGCTTTAGCAGCAGATCACACCAAGGTATGTTCTAACCCTACTTGTGATCGTATAATTACTGGTCTTAGACAATTTTGCAAAAATTTTCAATTGGAATTGTTTGAGGTAAAATGTGAAAGAAACTCATTTAAGGGTAGATGGCAAAAGAATGAAGAAAAGGTTAAAGCCCAGAAATTAGACATAGTGAAATATAAGAAACTAGCAACTGAGAACGCTTATCTGTATGACAACGCTAAGTTAGAAATAGCTGAGCTTAGTAAGCAGATAGATGACCTTAAGCATAAAAACAATGAGTTGCAGGTGAAGCTTGATATGAATCTTCTGAGAAGCAAAAGAATGTTACAGGCTAGTAAATCTCTGAACACATGCATAACTGATGTTAGAATGGGTAAGGACAAAGGTGGCATAGGAATTAGCTTTGCAAACAAGAACGATGTTCCTCAAGATAAAACTAGAGATGTAATAGGAATGATCTTGGAGGAGGATCAGATAGATAGATCTGCATCGGAAATGCATGAAGAAGGACCTCCCTTAGATAGTGACTTAGTTGGAGTGAAGCCTATGAAAGAAGAGGAAATAGAAGATGAAAAACACATGACTTATGGGTTGGGTGATAAGGATAGAGTGATGACAGACACGTGTGAAGCAGGTCCATCAAAGACTTCTCTGAATAATTGTGTGAGCTCTTCTGATGTATCTATTTATTGTGCAGATGAAGTAGAAATCAAAGACATTTCTAAGGAGGATGCAGAATGTCAGAGAGTGGAAGAGAGTCACGTGTCTAGTAGTTCTAGTGTTTATTTACCTAAGGATGATGTAATAGCACTTGTGTCAGAACTTGAAACATCCAAGTCAAAACGAATAGTTGTACCAGTGTTAAAAAATGTTTCTGAATCAAATGAAAAAGTGACTGGATTTAAAATTCATGTGCCTAACACAAAAATTGGCCGTGAGACCAAGCCCAAAGATTTTGTTGCTTATCCCCAGGTTGTGTCAGCTTTTAATAGAACAAACAAAACTAAATCAGAACAATTTTGTCTGATCACACAACCTGAAAGGGATACAAAACATGTGATACACAAGTGGGATGATAAGCTAGAGTGGAAATCATCATACCCAAGACGTTCATATTTGTGTAGCCATGTAAATGGACCTAGACCTATGAATTGTTTTCAATGTGGGAAGCCATGACATTTTGCTGCCAATTGCTTAAATAGACCTTATCAACCATACTGTCCGCACAACCCACGGACCAGTATGCTGCAGAAAATGATGGCAGGAGAAAACAAAAACCAAAAACAACAAGCTTTGTCTAAGGGGAAGCAGATTTTAGAACCAATGAAGACTGAACAGTCTAAGGTTTTGAACTCAAAAGCTCCGATGACAAAGCATGTTGAAGAAAAGTGGAATGTGACTAGACCTTTAAACTCTTCTTACAAACCTAAGGGAGTTTATCAAAGAAAAGACAAAATGAAAACAAAACCTTTTGAGAAACAAGTACCTAAAGTCAACCTTGTTGCTAAACCTAAGGGCAAAGCAGTAATTGAAAAACCAAAAGTGGTCACTCAAACAAAACAGATGGTCTATACTAAATTGAAACTTGAGTGGACACCTATTGTTAAGTCAAAAGGCAAAAAGGTCACATCTCCATCAAAGAAACAATCACCAGCAAAGAACTCAGCTAGCAGTTCTAACTCTCAGAAACAACCTACTTGGAAACCTAAAGTCAATGCTCAAATTTTGAGTAAACCTGAATCTAAAGCAGGAATGTCTTTCAAAATGGTTAACTACATTGACTCCAAAGTAGTGCCCAGATCAGTTATGACCTGGGTACCTGACTCTAACTGATTTCCGATTTTGTAGGGACAGCCAAGTAGTTCTATCAACAATCTCTGGTATGTTGATAGCGGTTGCACCCGACACATGACCGGAGACTTATCCCTATTGGAAGAGGTACAAGACTTCAATGGCGGAGGAGTATCTTTTGCAGGTGGGGTAGGTGGTAGAATCAGTAAGAAAGGGGTTGTGAAGAGTGGAAGCTTGACTTTTTCTAACGTACACTATGTAGAGGAGCTGTCTCACAGTTTACTAAGTGTGTTGCAAATGTGTGATAAAGACTTTTCAGTCCTGTTCATCAAGAAGGAATGCATAATCCTCAAACCAGGCTTCGAAATTCCAGACGAGTGCATCTTAATGCGCACTCCAAGAAGAGGAAATTCCTATCAGATGAATTTGGGCAAACCTCCAACTACAGAAGAAGCCTGTCTTATCTCAAAGTAGAATGAGAATTTAGCGTTATTATGGCATCGTCGCCTGGGGCATGCCAATATGAAGAATCTGTCTAAGCTGGCTAAAGGAGAGCACGTTAGAAATTTACCGATCAAAGATTTCTCGTCTGTGGAGAAATGTGTGGCTTGTGCTAAGGGGAAGCAGCACAAATTGCCACACCGTCCAAAGGTTGTTAATTCTGTCTCTTCTGTACTTCAACTCTTACATATGGATCTTTTTGGTCCCATGCAGGTACAAAGCATCAGCAAGTTTTCTTATTGTCTCGTAATAGTGGATGACTATTCGCGTTATACTTGGGTCTTCTTTTTATCAAACAAGTACGAAACTCCGACCCTTGTAAAACAGTTCGTCACACTTTTAGAAAACCAGCTGAACAAGAGAGTGAAGGGCATAAGAACTGACAATGGAACAGAATTCAAGAATGCAGAGTTGAACATGTTTTGTGGTGAGAAGGGTATTGAAAGGCAGTTCAGTGCTCCTTATACACCACAACAAAATGTAGTTGCAGAAAGAAGGAATATGACACTCATTGAGGCAGCGAGAACGATGATGTGTGAGGCAAAACTACCAATCTTCTTTTGGGCAGAGGCGGTGAATACAGCTTGTTATGTGCAAAATAGAGTACTTCTGAACAAGCGACACGAGAAGACTCCATATCAGATTGTTTATGGAGAAAAGCCAAGGGTGGGGTACTTCAAGACCTTCGGATGTCCATGCATGGTAATAATTCAGTCCGATGTAGGGAAATTCGAAGCCAAAGCTGATGAGTGCTATTTTGTCGGTTACTCAGCAAATAGTGCTTATCGCGTGTACAACAAAACCACCAAATTGATTATTGAGACCTTTGATGTGGATTGGTTGGAGGATAATCCAACTGATTCGGGTACTGGACCAGATTGGGTCTTTGACTACGGATCGCTGTTTGAAGGTTTCAAATTCTCTAATGTTTTCCACAATCTGGGAGAAGAAGAAGATATCATTGCTCCTAGTCCTGAAATGAGGCCACATGTGAAAAGAGCATCGGCAGAGACGTCACGAAATTCCAATGCAAATGTTCCAGAATGTTCAGGAACACGCGATGCTCCAGTGGATTCTCAAGGCCCAGGTATGTCTGATAATGTTAATAATACTAACTTGCTTGTTACTGCTTTAGTGCCTGATGTTCAAGAGAGTCGAATAAACAAAGATCATCCACTCAGTAACGTGGTAGGGCCAGTGACAGCAGGAGTCACAACGAGAAGCCGCACGGGAAACATTAACTTCTGCATGTTCTCCTGTTTCATTTCCCAGATTGAGCCTCCAAATGTGATGGTTGCTCTCAAAGATCCAAATTGGATGGAGGCCATGCACAATGAATTGAATCAGTTCTCAAAGCTGGGAGTGTGGCGACTTGTGAAGAGGCCAGCTGACAAGAAGGTTATTCCTACGAGGTGGTTATATAAGAACAAAAAGGATGACACCGGAATTATTGTCAGAAACAAGGCGAGATTGATAGTACAAGGGCACAGGCAAGTTCATGGGATTGACTACGATGAGGTATACGCTCTGGTGGCAAGATTGGAAGCAATTCGGATCTTTCTGGCTGTGGCATCGTATCTCAATTTTACGGTACATCAGATGGATGTGAAGACTGCCTTCCTTTATGCAGAGATGAATGAAGAGGTTTATGTAACTCAACCACCAGGGTTCATAGATGAAGAAAATCCTGATCATGTTTATCTGCTGGATAAGGCCTTGTATGGTTTGCATCAAGCTCTGCGCACCTGGTATGAAACTCTGTCCAATCACTTGGTGGAGAATGAATATACAAGAGGAGTGGTTGATCAAACGCTGTTCAGAAAGAGGGTGAAGGAAGACATAATCATGGTGCAAGTTTATGTAGATGATATTATCTACGGATCAACAAACGAGGAATTGTGCACTGAATTTGAAGAGATTATGAGGAAAAAGTTTGAAATGAGTGACCAAGGTGAAATGAGTTTCTTTCTTGCATTACAAGTAAAACAGGATGAATCGGGAATTCTTATTCATCAGGCAAAGTATGTGAATGAGATTCTCGAGAAATTCAAGATGCAGGATTGCAAGCCCATTTCCACTCCCGTGGCATCCAGGCCACTTTTGTCAGCTGATCTTAATGGAGAACCAGTGAGTGAATTCCAGTATCGGTCGATGATTGGATCACTTATGTACTTGACAGCCAGCAGGCCAGACATCATGCATGCAGTTTGTGTGTGTGCACGCTATCAGGCCAACCCTAAACTTTCTTATTTATCAGCTAATAAGCGTATCTTTAGGTATCTGAAGGGCAAGCCTAGGCTTGGTCTTTGGTACCCAAAGAACACTGATTTTCAATTATATGCTTTTACTGACAGTGACTATGGAGGTAGTGACCTTGACAGGAAATCTACTACTGGAGGACGTCAGTACCTGGGAGATAGGCTCATCTCATGGCAGAGCAAAAAGCAGCATACCGTATCAAAATCAACTGCCGAAGCTGAGTACGTGGCAGCATCTGCCGGTACTTCACAGGTAGTATGGATCCAAAACCAGCTCACAGATTACGGTATGGAATTCGTTAACACTCCTATCTTTTGTGATAACGCTGCTGCTCTGTAAATTGTAAAAAAAACCCTGTCCAACATTCCAAAACCAAGCATATAGACATAAAGGTTCATTTCATACGTGATTGCTATGATCGGGAGCTAATTCAGCTTCAAAAGGTAAGCTCCGATCAGAATGTGTCGGACATTTTTACAAAACCCCTTCCTCGTCCAAATTTTGAATCATGTGTTGAAGGCCTAAAGATGATTGCCTTCGAGGAATGATCTGATCAAATTTTATTTGTAAAATTTTTTTTCTTTTCAGAAAACTTTAAAAAATATATATATATAGAAAATTTAAAAAATAGTGTTTGTTTTCAAAAGCCTCATAAAAACAGGGGAAGAAATATCATTGTCTCACAAAATCTAAAAAATATCTGTTTGAAGTTTTTATGATGTCTTTTGTTTGCCTTGAGTTGTTAGGAAGTGATATAAATTTCCATGACAATCGGAGACTGACACGCGTAAGGCAGAAGTGAAAGACGTCTCAAAGATGATGTTCGGTAAGCTAGTGATGATGTTCGGTAAGCTAAATAAAAAAAATGATCATCCATTGTAAGTGCAGTAAACTTAACTCTTATATATGTTTAGTTTTCCATCCTAGTTTACATAGTTTAAAAGACTGAGTCCTAGCAAAAACGGGTTGAGAGTGGTATTTACCTAGTATTCACTCTCTCACACGCCATGCTTTGCTGTTAATGACAACACCTCATTCAAAAAGAAAAAGAAAAATGAAAAGAAAAAGAAAAATTGAAAAGAAATAGAAAAATGAAAAATCAATAAAGTAATTATTTGGTTTGGTATTCTTTGTGTGTTTATGCGGCCGACCTGATCACCAACTGATAATTAAGAAAATAAAGTGTTTGTCATGACGGTGTTGCACGGTTCCTCAAGTTGGGGGTTTGTGAATCCTCAATAAACTCTGAGGTTGGGTAGGTTTTGCTATGAACAATTGGGTGTGGGGACGGTTAAACATGACGGTAATTATGTACCACAGCTTAAGCACTTTAAATTTTTTAACTGGATGTGAGTTTATGTGATTTCAAAATTTTTAAGCAATTGTCTAGAGCGTCGAGTAACGGAAGCTGAAAAGGGTTCTTCGGTTAATGATCTGTCTGGTTTGATCCATGAAAAATATCAAACTCAAGGTAAGTATGTTTGTGTCTCGTATTTAAATTATCTTAAGTTTGTGCTTTTTCAATTTGTTTTTAGTCTTTAAATATTTAAAGTTTTTATTTTATGATCAAGATCAGATACTCGGGGCTAAGTTTGAGGGGAAGCTTCATAAAATTCTCAGTTTTTAACAAACTTAACATTTTCTAAGAGAATTAACATGTTTGGGAGGTTTTGAAACATTTTATTGAAGTTTAAGGGGTGAAAATGAAAAGATCTCAAAATGGGGTATAAAAACCCCAATCGTTTACGATCATCATTCATCACTTTCACTCTCCGATTAGGATCCCGCCGAGAAAATACCCTAACCGTCGTCGCCCTTCGCCGGAAAAGTCATTTGGACCACCTCCGTCCACCCACCATCGAATCTGAGCACACCACCGTGTTCACAATCTTTTTCCGACTTCAAAAACCTCGAAACCCCTTTTCAATCGACTGTGTTTGTCGAGTTTCTCAGATTTAGTGTTTCGAACCCTAATTCTCGACGATATTCTGTTTTGACTCATTTCGAGACGTTTTTGCGCATTTACAAGTCAGATTCGTGTTTACAACTCACAAAGGTAGTTGGAAAGGGCTTTTGATGTATATTAGTTGTGTTTAATCGTGTTTTCGAGATTTTTGCAGGTTTGGTTATGAAGGTTTCGACGTTTACGACAATCTTAGTGAAGAAGACGACGCTTCGGTGTTTACGACTCGGGTTTACGACCCGGGTATACGACTCGGGTTTACGACCCGGGTATACAACTCGGGTTTACGACTCGGGTCTACGATTCACAATTTATGATTGGGCTTCGCGTGTTTTTGAACGTTTACGATTGGGCTGCCTGTTTACGATTGGGCCTCAATTCATCCAATCGTAAACCCGTTTCAAAAATCGTAAACTCACTTGATTGGATCATAATCTCATTTTTTTTTATCATAAACCCATCAGACTAATTGTAAACACATGAATTTTTTTTATTATTTCATCAAACTTGTGTCAAAATTAAATGTTTGTGAAACGTGTGATTCAAAATCAAATATTTTACTTGAACGATTCAATTGAAGTTTTCAGAATTTATCAAATTAAATGAGTTAATCAATTGAATTTCAAGATTGTTTCCAAACACAATAGTTTTGATGAATATGTCTGATGCATTTGTCTCGTTTTCTCAGATGGCAGAAGAGATGCTAGACGAAGAGATAAAGTTTGAACAAGACCACTCTATCCCAGCGTATCTTCAAGACCCGCCGGAGAAACATATGGAACTTTTTTATTCTCTGGTGGCTGGGATGAATACTTGCAAAATAAATCATGCCCTGAGGACGAATGTACTTATTGACGAGATGCTGGTGAGGGAGTTCTGGGGTACTGCAAGAGCGAATGCTGACAAGACAAGTATTTCTGCAACTGTTCAGAACAGACAAGTAGTGATTGAGGAAGAAGATATCAAACAAGGGCTAAACATTACTGATAAAGCCACTGATCCAATCAAGTATCCAAAGGAGGTTGTTCTTGCTGGTGCTCAATCTATGGGGTACGAGGGGAAGTTTCCGCCTAACCTCAAGAAGCTACTGCCTCATTACTGGAGGTGCCTGGCACATTATATGCAGAAGTCATTTCTAGGCAAGAGAACCATTTTTGATCAGCTGAATCAACTTCATGGAACTGCTTTCATTGCATTGGCCTTAGATTGGGATTTCAACTTCTCAAAGATGATGTTGTCTGAATGGGTAGGCAATGCTGATCTGAGTGCCAGAGAACAGTTTTTTATGACACCAAGGTTTGTGCAAATGGTGGTCATGAAGAAATACCCGATGATTGAAGAAAGGATAGAGAAGTTGGACATCAAAGTGATGGATTGTGGGGTTTTTGGTCTTCAAACCCAAGATAGAAAGGGTAAAAACAGCTTTCAGGGAAGACTTGAATGGGTAAAGAGGGGTGCGTTCCCAGAGGTGGCAAGGGAACAAGAGTTTGATGAGGATGAGGCTGAAGCTGCTGTGCCTAATGTTAATGCATCCGTTGCTGAAGAACAAGACATAACAGCAACTCCGGCTGTTAATGTACAAGAAGAAGATGTAATAATACCCTCCGATGAAGAGAATGTAATGGATGATATACTTGCTGGTCAGGAGATTACTGATGATGATATCTATGGGAATCTGGGGGCCCTTAACCTTAAAAGGTCAAGGGATGACATGATCGGTTCATCAGGCAGTGATACAACCCCTCCTGAGCTGAATCTGAATGTTGAAGATGTTCTTGAAGAACCAATTCCTGCACGTGAACCTTCTCCAAGAAAGAGGTCAGATCCAAGAAGCATCAGATTCAATCTTTCAAAGACAAGCTCAAGCCTTTTGTTAGTACATCCAGCGGGGCCCAGTTCTGAGGGTCCCAGTGCTCAAGAAGAAACAGCTGCTGAAAATGTTCAAGATCAACCTGCTCCTGCTCAGACTGAAACTCCACTTCTATCCGAACGTAGCCTAGTTCGGGAAGAAGGACAATTTATAGAGGTTGATCATTCTTTCACTTTACCAAGCCCAGTGAAAGTGAGCGATGCTCCTGCGATAAGTCAGCCAACAACTATTCCTAGCTTCAGGCCCTTCCAGTCTGCTGAACTTCCGATTGATTTGAGGATAAGCACTGATCCTCATATCAACTTTTTGATATCTCAGAATTGATTCAGAGAAAATGAGATAAAGGCACTGAAGGATGAGAACAAAAGGATGAAAGAAAAGGAGGTGGCAGATAAAAATAGAATGAAGTGGCTCTATGAGACTTTGATGGATCTTAAGAAGAAAGTTACTGAATTGAAAAGTGTCGTGGAGTCAAAATCTTCAAGTGCCCCTGAACAAAGTGTGCAAGGTGCTGATACAATGAATGAAGACGATGGAGATGAAAATATTGAGATGTCTGAATATGCCAGAGGAGGAAGAGTGATCTCTAAAGCTCCTGAAGGTCACGACAACTGGTTCCGAGAATTCTTTCAAGGACCAGCCCCCACTCAGTACTCTCTTGATCTTGGAGGAAGCTCTTTAGACAAAAAGGGGAGTTGTGAACCCACCTTATGCTGGCATTACGACACCGAGAAGAAATTATTTGCTGTGATCCGTGATGGCTATAGTCCAGTTGAATATTATAGAACTCGTGCACAATTCCATTCTTGGACTGAGCCTGAGATCAGAAATCTGCTTAGAGCCCCCTACATAAACAGATGGAACAGCCCTGACGAAGACCTTATTAGAAACAATTTTCTAAGCCATCAAGAAGATAACTTTGCAAATTTTGATCTAAAGCAAGTAAGGTTTGGAGAAAAGGATATCAAGCTGCTCGCCTCACAGCCTATTCTCGGAGATGAAAATGACTTGGAAAACGCTGTGAGGGTGGGAATCTTCCATGGGACGGCAAACCGGATTGTGGCGAACAGATGGTGGTCGAACAACACTCAGAATACATTCAGATTCGATCTGCTGCTGCCGTAAAAGGTCTAATGGTTCATGCCTAGGGGAAGATTGTTGGGCTATATTTTATTGAGGCATGAACATTAGTTATTGGGCTAGCTTTAGTTGGTTTTGGGCTTAGTTAGTTATTGTTTTGTGCCATGTGGGCTGATTTTGGTATGATTATGATTGGGCCTAATGTGTTTACTATTGGGCTAGGTTTTTGTAAGAGGCACTATATAAGCCTCATGTGTTTATGAATTTAGTTAAGCTTTTCAATACAATCAAAGGGGTTTACGATTTCTGTGCATCCTTATTTACGATCAGCTTCAACAAGATAGGGTTTCTCATTCAAGATTTAATCTTTCTTATAGATTGAATCCATTTCTTCTACTTGTTTCTTGAATCAATTGCATTTGAGGTTTCCGCACTCATTTGTGATTAGATATCGTGTTGACGGTTTGATCTCGGACCAACAAGACTGCTCAAGATCGGCAGAAGTCTTATACCGACAAAAGAAGAAGACCCATAGTTTAAAGTTGGAGATTTTGTTTTGTTGAAGGTGATGCCGTGGAAGGGAGTTATTCGGTTTCAAAAGAGAGGAAACCTAAGTTCCCGGTATGTTAGGTCGTTTAAGTCTTGGCACGTGTTGGTGAAGTTTCCTATCGCTTGGAATTGACGAGAAAGATGAGTGATAATCCTCCTACCTTTCATGTATCATATTTGCTAAAATCTCCGCCAAATGATACTTCTCATGTACCGTTAAAATAATTGAGATTGATAAGAAATTGCGATATGTAGAAGAACCTAATGCAATTATCGATCGTCAAGAGAGGAAATTGAGAAATAAGACCATTAAGATGGTGAAGGTGCAATGGAACCAATGTAAGGGTTCAAAAGCTACCTAGGAGACTAAAGATGAGATGCGGGAATCTCATCCTGAGTTATTTACCGACTAAACAGGTTTCGAGGTCGAAACCCTGTTTAAGGGGGGGGTAGAGTTGTAACACTATAGTTTTCAAGTTATAGAAGATATATGTATATAAGTTATTTATGAACTTTAAATCACTTGGATGATAGAGGATCAAAAATAAGGAATGCGGGCGAAAACGTTGCTCAATTCCGAGTTATAATGAAGCGGGAAATGCAAAAACAAGTTTTAAGTTTCTGTCAGACTCGCGATACGACCATACCGTATTGGGCATAATGTAATACCCCGGTACTGTACCCAGGACTATAAAGCACGGAAATGAGCTTATCTGCTCATTTCTCTGGTGTTATTTAAAATCTCTTGCTCCAGATCCTCAATGCACAATCATGGAAGGTTACTAGGGGTTGTGATCAAGCATAGGAAGGCTTGGATGATGGTGGTAAGCATGTTTTCATATCTATTTATGTTTTTGAGAAAATTAATGGACAGTAATGTATGTAATGAATCATCTTCAAATGGTATTTAAGTGGGTTTCTTGACTCTAGGTTTAATCAAGGATAATCATGTGTAACTTGTGTAGATCATCAATCTCAGTTAGGGGAAGTGTTTGAGACTGATTCTAGAGGCTGATCCTCACCAAATGCTCTGATACCACTTGTAAAACCACGGAGCGATGGATCTTCTAATGATCTAGTGTAATAGAAATGGTTTCAAGACACAAAGAGATAAATACAAATGATTGTTTTGATTAGAAACTGGTTCGATACAAACACACAGACTAAGAGAGATATGACTGAAGTATATGAGCTAATGAACCAAGTCAACATATTTATAAGCTAACTGTCCAACAAGCCTGACTAAGTCAAGAACCCATGGTTCGTGACTCACGAACATATGGTTCGTGGCTCGGTTCGTTGAGACCCTAATTCATATTTTAGCTCTAATTTGGATACAACACACGAGACACAGATTTATGCTCTAGCAGCCAATTCTAAGAGATTCGGAACTATAAGTAAAAACGACTGTATAAGTAAGTTATATTGTGTTACCATATGGGATCGACAATCGCTTCACAAAAAGTTTTCTCTTCCAGTCATCATGCTGGGTAGCTTTGCGTATGAGGTGTGGCTATTTTGGTTTGACCTTGAGTAAAAATCGCTTGGAGCCATGGGTCCTAAGGTCGTAAACATGGGCCAACTCGGCTAACCTTATGAGTGGGTCGTGAACATTGTTCAAATGGTCCAGCATAGCAAGGACATGCCAAACCATGGGTATGGCCTGAGCATAGCTTAAACCGGTAATAGTGAAAAAATCATTGACCAGAGAAGGAAAAGGGTAAGACAGACCTAAAAGGAAAGGTAGGAAAGGGAAGCAGACCTACGTTTTCGAAACAAAGTCCGATTTCAAGCGCACATCAAAAGGGTGAAATTCGACAGAATCGGGAAAGGAGCCTTTCATTTTTAAAAACTCAATGTCATGATCAGTGAAAGAGCAAACTTCAAGCTCAGGGTTTTGAAGAATACCCTGAGATGCAAATTCGTCAATCGAAAAGCCTTCTTCCCCATGATACTAAAGTGAATTTTCAGAGTGAAAGATTAGCTGGAGAATTTGAGAGCTCTGAAATTGCCAGAGGGAGAATGAGAATGGTAAAAGGAAAGATGAAATGGTTAAGTTTTCAACATCTCTGATTAAAAAATGATGTTATATTAGTCAGCGCACCAGGTGAGGTGGACGGCTAAGACTGAAGATAATTATTATAGATTTTGAAGTCATCTGAATTTTGACAACTGTGAAAGTCTATCCACAATCGCCAAAACTGGGGGCAATTGTTGGGGGTTAAAATTTGTGCTCAGCATTCCAAAGACATGTCAACATCCTGGACAGTTTGGCATCCTGAACTATCTCGGCATTCTAAATACTAATGATAAAAATTTTCTATTTTGTCACGTTTAAATTGATTACAGGGCTTTCCTCTAATGTCCAAGGGACTGAGTCAAGGCTGTTAGCCTTGGTGAAGACGTTAGAAGTGAGAGATCTGGTCTACAACGGTCACAAGGGATCAAATATTCACTTTTATGAAATCTAAAATGCTAGTTACGATGCAAGATATATAAATATTTGTCGCTAAGGTTCATTTTAGGGACTTTTGTGATTAATAAGATTAACTAGGTAGGTGTTTTCCGTCACCTCCCAAGAGTGCCGGTGATCTTTAGAGATATATAAAGATTAATAGGTTTCTCTCGTATACATCCTCAGCCATCGTAGACTTTCTGATTTTTTTTTCAACTTCACTTGCATTTTGATTCAAGCACCATACCTCATAAATGAATTTGATCACGAGATTTAACTTTGTAATTTTTTTGGTCAAAACAACAATCATTCATCATTTCCAAAATCATTGTTAGTCACTTCATATTAAAAGTTGTTGATTACTCTAAACCGGATAGTATGCCAATTTTTAGGGATTTCAAAATCCTTTTAGGTCCTGTTATGGATCGAATTAAGAGCCTTGGGCTCCAATACCGCTTGTAGGTCATGTGGCGGATCTTCTATAGTAATTCGATTCACGTAACACTCCGCTAGGTGCGGAATCCATAGTAAACCAACCAGACATGATAAAAGAATATCATGTATAAAGAGAGTAGGATTGAGGAGTCTCGGACAAACGAAGAGAACTCGTGAATGAGCTTGAGAGAACCAAATGTACTTCCAATCGTTGACCTTAACTAGGAGGTCATGAAATCATTATAAACACAAAAGGTTTGCGACATATTGGGCTCTCTCACACATGGGCTTTACGGCCCAAGAGCCTTCCCAAGGTCCATACGTTTACACTTGACTAAACCAATGCTAAATACAATGAACCAAAACGCTAAACAATTCTAAACTAATCTCTAAGCTCTTATCACCAAGTCCTGCACTAACAACTTCAACCTATGTCTTCACTTTAGGCAGTGGGGCTATTTCTTGGAGCTCTAAGAAGAAAGATATAGTAGCATTGTCAAGAAACTAAGATGACTATGTTGGCATTACTAGAGCAACATGTCAAGAAAGTTAGCTAAGAAGAGTTCTTGAAGATCGAGGTTTCAAGCAAGAAAAGACAAGAGCAATTATGTGTGATAGTCGCCCAGCAATCTGTCTAACCAAGAATCCTGTGATGTATAATTGCTCTAAGTATATAGAGCTGAAGTTTCGTTTTAATCATGAAATAGTTAATGAAGGCCAAGTGAGTGTGGAACAAATGAACAGAAAATAGATGTATTAACAAGCCATTGTCCAAGAAAAAGAACTTGTTCTTCAAAGATGAACTTAGATTTAGGGAGTTTGAAAGTAACTCAAACTAAGCATCTATCTATTGGGTCCCATGCATGCGTGTGAGATATTGAACTAGTCTTTTATTTGAATAAAGTTTTTGAGTCTTCCTTTTTAGTAGGAGTCTATTGTTAGTACTTTTCCTATATATTGCAGTCTTTTTCTTTTGGATTGTATCTCAGAAAAGTACTTGATCAATAAAAGTCATTTGTTCTCGATAAGTTTGATTTACTAACAAATGTAGGGGATGAGTGATGCAAATTTTGGGTAGAGAGAGATATAGAGAAAGAAAGAAAGGAAGAAAGAAAGAGAGAATGAAGAGAATTCTTGGAAAGGTTGGCATATGAAAACCCAGACCTGTGTGGTGGACAAATTTTAAACTAAGACAGTTATGTAGCTAACTTTACACGTGTCTGTCTAAGAGTAAATCTAAAATCTAAAATGAATAGTGACTTTATTGAGTGAACTGTTATTTGCTTATTGTATATTATATAATTTAGAACTAAAATATGGCAACAATTACCCTAATTCTATAATTTAATTTCCCTAGCAATAACATACATACTTTAGCTACATGAACCAAAGAGAAGAAGGTTATGCAAGCAATGATGAATTAAATAGTAGTCGTACCTTTAAAAAATTGATCGGACTAAGAATGCACTTGCTTGGATCTACAAGAATTGTAACACAAAGGAGATAGGCAAGCATGTAACCATTAGGTATGAATTTAAACATGTTAAAAATACAGAATGACGTAGTAGTATATATCTATAACAAACTCAATGAGAAAATGTCATGTATCCCTAGGCAAAGAAAAAAGATGTAAATTTGAGGGAGACCTCTTCGGAACGGGCGCCCAAGAAAGGTATCTACAATTAAATTGAGGCTTGTATAATAATCCTAAAAAGTTATACTATAATGACTTGTTACGAATAAATTATGAAATATATACAACAGGTAAATTAGCATTCTAAAATGATAGCACCATACACAAAAATTGCCACTAATATCTCTCACCCACAAAACATTTGGTCAAACCAAAAGTACAAAATCCAAGACCCCCTCATTTTTCTCAGGTACAAGTTTCTATCTTTAGCACGGTTAGATGAACTATAAATTGCACAAATTCCATATAATTTGTTTATTTACTCAACCTCGGCCACCTCCTATCCTAGGTTGTATTGAGGCCGACTGGGTAATTGGATTTGGTAGCTGGACTGGTTTTAAAAATGATCTGATCTTTCTTAAAGATCAGATTCATTCTGATTAGACGACCAGACTAGCTACCTGTAATTAATTTCTTTTTTCAATCGAAGATGAAAGGGTCTCGCGGCGGATGTAGCCTAATTATTATTCTATGTGTCGTATTTGCCGCTATAGTCTCGTTATCGATGGCTCACAATGACAATACCGCTATCCCCATTAGAAGGTCACGTGGATGTGTTGCCTATAACCCTATCGATAGATGTTGGAGGTGCGATCGCCATTGGGCCAAGAACCGAAAAAGGCTTGCTAATTGTGCAAAAGGGTTTGGTCACGGGACCTACGGTGGCAAAAAGGGCAAGATTTATATCGTAAAAGACTCATCGGATGAAAATGTAATTAGCCCAAAACCTGGTACTCTCCGTCACGCGGTCCTCCTACCCGAACCACTTTGGATCATATTCTCGGGCAATATGAACATCAGGCTCACCCAAGAGTTAATCTTTATGTCCCACAAAACCATTGATGGTCGCGGTTCTGAGATCCATGTATCGGGTGGGGCCGGTTTCATGATCCAGTTCGTCCACAACGTTATCATCCATGGACTTCACATGTATGATATCGTTGAGGGGTCCGGTGGTATGATTCGGTCGAAACACGATCATGTCGGAATACGAGGTAGAAGCGACGGAGATGCCATCTCCATCTTTAGATCCTCACAGATTTGGGTTGATCACTGCTCATTTGCCAGTAGTTATGACGGTCTTATTGATATCGTTGCAGCTTCCACTAATGTCACCATCTCGAATTGTCACTTTGTCAGGCATGACAAGGTATGTGTGTGCTACCTAATACTAATTTGGCACATGCAAGCCGGTTTATAAATTAGGGGGCCAATTTGATAACTACACACTTTGCATAGGGGTTGTACGGTACAATATGGATCATGTACAAAGATATCGGTTGTATTGTACAATAGCAAAATGGGTCGTATTATACCATATGGCTCGTATCTAATTAAAAAATGAGCTTTTTTTATCTTTTTAAAAATATGTGGCACGATGTATTAATACTTAATATCCGCGCCAATTTGACATGGCACATTATATCTTCAAAACTTTCTATAAATCTTCAAATGTTAATTAATTTCATCATGGTTCAATTCTATGTATTTGACGCATTCTCGTTCCACCGAGTATATGTCATCGAATTGAGTTCTATACTCGTGAAATGAATTAACATTTAATTATATAAAAAGTTTGAAGAATAATACATCACGTAAAATAATTAACACGGATATCAAGTAATAATAGATCGTACCAAATAATTTTAAGAAATAATAATAAAAATATCAAAACATTTTTATCAGACACGAGCCATATGATACAATATGACTAATTTTTACATACGAATAATATTATGAGATATTACTCATATCTTTAAAAACTGACAATATTCAACCATATGACCCATACGCAAATGTGTGAATATCAATTCAAAGTGTGTTTGTATCGATCGCCTATAAATCATCACTTTAAAAACTAAATAAATCGACAAAATTTTTTTTGTTAAAAACTTATTAATAACATTTATTTCAGTCAAAGAATATATATATATATATATATATATATATATATATATATATATAGAGGAAGGTTCACGTGCATCAGGCAAAGTTGCCTACATCCGGTACACACAGGGGCATATTAGGAATGTCCAGATTTCTCCCCATATGTGGTATATTTGGTAGTTATTCAAGTTCCCCCAGTTTTTAAAACGATCATAACTTTTTCATACGACGTTATTTTCGAAAACGAATTTCACCATAATTCTAGTCGTGATTTTATCTTTAAAAAACGTGAAATTTTTTTTTCTCCAAATCAAGCAAACCTAGTCTCAAATTAAAGACAAAATCACGACTAGAAATATGGTGAAATTCGTTTTCAAAAATAACGTCGTATGAAAACGTTATTGTCGTTTAAAAATTGAGGGGGAACTTGAATAAATATTGTTTTCCACATTTACCCTTCCAGCTTTAAGATTCCTCCACTCCTTCTCTCTCATCTCTTTTAATCTTATCCATCCATCAAATTGATCTAGTGATCCAGATTTGGCCGCACCGGACTTAGGCAAATGCCCCTGCCGCATTTGATCCGACCCCTATATATATATATATATATATATATATATATATATATATATATATTTGTAGATAAGAGACCAATTGTAGATCATTTCCAATGAACTTTTTTTATTTTTGATTGTTTTCGTTGACAATTTCCAATAACTATCAATAAAATTAGGTTTTTCTTTATTATTATTTACTGTCGTTAATTTGTTGCTAAATTTTAGAATTTTCGTATATATGCAGGCATTGCTTTTTGGTGCAAGTGATAAGACCCCAGAGGACAAGATCCTAAAGGTGACTCTTGCATACAACCACTTCGGAAAAGGCTTAACCCAACGGCTACCCGCGGTGAGATTCGGGTTCGTTCACGTAGTAAATAACGACTACACAGAATGGCAGTCTTATGCCATCGGAGGTTCTGACGGCGCCACCATCATCAGCCAAGGAAACCGGTTCATGGCAGCCAACGGGGCATGCAAAGAGGTGACAAAACGGGAGATAGTCCCAGAATCTGTATGGTGTAAATGGACATGGAGAAGTGAGGGGGATTTGTTGCTAAACGGCGCGTATTTCCGGCAATCGGGTAACCCTCATTGGGCGAAAGCATATAAGGGTTACCCGTTGATTCCGGCGCTGCCGGCGAAGAATGTGCCTAACCTCACGAAGTTGGCCGGGGCCTCCCTTAAGTGTAGGAGGGGTGTTGCATGTTAGCCACTCAGCATATGATATGATGTTGGTTTTTTAGGAGTAGGAAGCTTAGGGTACGTAACTTGGTAGAGTTTAAGGATCGATGTATGACTACGTACGTACGTGTAAACTTTTCATGTAACTTCGATTTGGAACCATGCATATTAGAACGATTATTCTTGTTCACTAATCTACATGTGTAACACCACGTCATTCATATAGAAACTGAGATAACAACTATCCAAACACTTAATTAAATGCTTAAAATTCAAAATCTGTTTTAAAAGAAAACATGACAAGTTCAAAGAAAATAATAATTTAAATAAATAAAGTTTTAAATCCTTTTGGATCTTGTCCTAGTCAATTTTCTCTCTCTTACTCACTTTCCGTTGATCCCCAAAAGTACCTGTCATAAAAAAATAAGGAGAACACAAGAAAAAGGAAACGGCTGAGGCAAAACTTGCTCAGTAACGTAACGGTAGAACAATAGCAGTATAATGTAACATTGACAAGAAAGAATATACGGCTCGAGATGAATAAATGAGACGTATCCATAATTAGATACCCATTGAGCCAGTAACAGTAACAATATGTACATTGGTTGCAGCCCTAATGTACCAGTAATGTGATATGGCAGTGTAGGCACACACACACCTAACCATTTCACCAATAACAGTAATTTTTTTTCTTAGGATCGATCAATACGCCTCTAACTAACTAACTAGAGCAGCAACTTAGCACGTCATTAACTACATTGATACGGCGTGGCTAATCGCTCCGCCACAGATAGAACACATCAAATGGTGCCACAATTGACGCCCTATGGTCCCCATTGTGACAACCCGTCAGAAAATACAAGGTCAAACCTATACTTTGACTATATATATATATATACGTATATACATGTGCATAACTTGATTTAATAGTATTATTAATAAACACTATGCACGAAAACGTCCAACCTTGACAATTCCCATGTTTATACTGGAAAACATACCCGTAACAAAAAGAAACTCAATCAAAGGACTTACATAATTTCAACAATGAGAAAATTAAATATAAAATGACTTTTTATATTTTTCTTGATACAGTGTCGTAAAACATCTTATCGAAACCCGACGAACACTTTAAGCGAATATTTTATTTAAACTTTAGTTACTTTCAACTACATAAAATATTTGAGCTTAAAAGATATTAAACAAATTATTTATTTTCTGAACACAGTACGCTAGCAAATAAAATAAATAAAATACAGCAACCTCTGAATAATAAAATTTATGACTAAAACTATAATTGTTCATTAATAACTAAGACTCATAAATTATTTAGAAACTCGACTCGATCAAAACGCCACGACGATTCGGTGTAACACAGTCCGTAACACGAATTGGGCCCAACGAAGCCCAATAGCCCAAAACTAATTATCCGAGCCCGGAACTCGGCCGATTGATCCGACCCGACACCTCGAAGACCCGACCCAAACCCTTGGCCCAACACCGGCCCAGCCACCTCTCCCTTTCGGCTTGGGCCAAGCCGGCGGCCAAAATCGGTCGGCCCATTTCTATTTTCTTTTTAGGAGGCCCATCTACAAATATAAAAGCCAACTCTTTTATATTTCTTTTTATAAATATCGGGCCACTTAATTATAAAAATCCCATCACTTTTTATAAAAAGTTAACCCCTTGATCTAGTGTGATTGTCTTTTTTTATAAAAGTTTCATGCTAGAAAACCTCCTCCATGTGTAGATTTTATAAAAGGTGATTGAATTTTATAAGTTTTACAAAAACTGAAGCAACCTACAAACTAGATATTTTCTAATTTAACACATGGTTATTTAAACATAAAAGTTAACCAAAACCATGCTCACACTCCAACTCCAATACTCTTGTACCCTTAAGACCACCTACACACTCAAACTCACTTATAAAAGCCGAGTGGACCAAGCAAACAAACCACACCACGAACTCCTTTTCTCCCCTCTTTCTTGTTCGGCCGAAGGCAGAACCTCCCGCAATCTCCCTTTCTTTTACGATTCCTTGTATCAAATTATATAAATTGTATGGTGAAATAGCACATGCCAAACAAACCATTCTATTTTCTTTCTTTAAACCATTCTATTTTCTTTCTTTTGTGCGGATCGAACAAGGCTCAAAGGCAGCCCCTTGGGCCACCTTTATACCACCCCTAGGCCGCCATCGGACCATCCTCAAGCCACCATTTCACCACCAATGGAAAATCCATCAAGCCACCTCCCAAACCGCCTCATCGGTTGCCCCTAATGAGCACCGTACGCCACTGAAAACTAGCCCGCAGATAGCCGCTATACCTTTCGAGCCAACACTTTTAAAAGTTTGATATTTTTCGATCAACTCTACGGAAATATTCTTGTCTCTTTCGGCTCATCACCTAGCTTAGTGCTAGAGGTAAAAGTCTAAACTTTTCAATATAATTATTTTCGTTGTTCATTTTTTATATTTATATTTACTCAAAACGAGTCTTGACGCTCCACTCCTAAATATATAAAAAATGAACGAACCATCGTAAATATTAATAGTGTTGAATATTTGAGGACATGTCTCAATATATAATTGATATACACTTCTAAAGCTAGAAAGATTATAAACCAACACAAGAACCGTCATAGTGACATTCTAGACTGAAAAATATAAACATATATATTTTGGACCAAATATTATAAGGTATTATATTTTGGACTTACACGACATGAAACGTGTATATTGCGACATATATATTTTCCCAAGAATGTCAACGACGCATCACATTAAAATCTCATTTTAAAATTTTATTGCGTAAATATTACTTTCTAAATATAATTTAGAAAAGCTTGAGATATCATAACCTAAAAATATCTAAAGGAGTTATGTATAACTTATCATAACGAATCATTTGTCGGATACTTTTCAAGAAAACGATTTATATCGTGTGCCTATCGCGTAATTGAAAATATACCTAATCACGAACGTTAAATAGTAAAAATACTTTATTATTTATCAATGTTCAAGACTTGATTTTATATATATATATATATATATATATATATATATATATATATATATATTTTCATAACTTTTTATCAATTAATTTCCTTAAAATCACTTCTATAAGTTATATATATTTATTTTCATAAATATTTCTATTACTTATATATAATTATTTGCCAATACTTATGTTGGAACATGAAATGACAAGATGTTGGTTCAGAACGAAGAAAGAAAACGAAGAAATCAAGATTCTACCTCTTGGACCCGAACTGACACGAAGTGGGACACGAAGTGTTAGTTCATGTACCTCTCCAGTTCGGGTAATAGACTTAGTATAAATAGTTTTAGAGTGTAGAATTTGTTAAGTGAGTTTTGTTAACTGTGTTTTTCTGAGTGTGAAAGTTTGAGAGCTTTGTTATTGTTGATACCTGATATGTGCGTCGTGTGAAGTATCAGATCAAGATTCAAGAACCAAGTTCAAGGCTAGGATTACTACTAGCCGAACCTGGTCCGAACCAGGAGTTCGGACCTACTGAACTTGGAGTTCGGACAGGGTTCGGCCAGTAGCTATAAATAGTGAGCTTGTTCATTATTTTACGGAGGAGTGTGTAGCTGAGCGAATCTTAAGTGTGTGTTTCTGAGGTGAGATTCTCTGTGTCTCTGTTCTAAGTGTTTTGAGTTGCAATTGCTCTTTGATCAATGAAACAACTCTTAATTACTTGTTTCGTATCCGTTATAGCTAGATTGAGTAGACGATCCAACGCTCACGACTTGGTTCCCGATCGTCATGTGAAGTATCGAATACAAGACAAAGACATTCATGATTACTACTAACCGAACCCTTGATGAACTCCAAGTTCAGACAGGTCCGAACTTGTCCGAATGTGAGGTTCGGACTATCGGGTTTCAGCATTATAAATAGCGTGTCTTGTGTAGTTTTCTGGAATGTCTTAGAACTACTGGTCATATCTTGTACGTGAACTCTGTGGTGTTTCTCTGTTGTCTGATACAAGTCTCTTTGTATTTACATCTCGTGCCAATCTCGTTTTACATTGATTTCATTATGACTAAGTAGACGATCCACCGCTCACGCATTTGCAAGTGGTACGGTCTATTGGAACTAAAATCTATGTGACTAACGCCATCAAATCTGTTTACCGAAGCATTCGTCTGAAGAATCCATGTGAATTGATTTAGAGACTGGGTTGTGATGCTCGAGGCTTGCAGATTGGACCGAAGACCGTTTTCTAGAAAAGTCAACCGTTCGGGTCAACGGTCAACAAAAAAGTCAACGGAAGATCGGTTCGAGCAAGTCAAGCTTCTGATTAATTAAATCAACTTTGATTCAATTAATATTATATGTTATTTGATTTACTTGTAATTTTGTTCAGTTTTTATGTTTTTCACTTGTTAGTCACCCTCACTATATATATAGTGAGGGTGCCCATTCCAAGATGAGAAGTCTCCAAGTATAGAGATTATGATTTTCATGTAGAGTGAGTCATGGATTTCTAGAGAGAGAGAGTGTTGTTGTCATGATTTCGTTGTTGTAATCATTCGACTAATGAAATCAATTAACTAGTTCATCTTTCTTCTTGTTTATGATTTCCTAGATTCATCTCCATCATCGTCTCTATGGGTTTTCGAATCCGAACCACGTTCTTGCTCAAGATCAGGATTCTTGTAGTGAAAATCGGTCATGACAAATTGGAACAAAAATCTATGTGACTGACGCCATCAAATTTGTTTACCGAAGCATTCGACTGGAGAATTAATCCATGTGAATTGATTCAGAGACTGGGTTGTGATGCTCGAGGCTTGCGAGATTGGACTGAAGACCGTTTTCTGGAAAAGTCAACCGTTCGGGTCAACGGTCAACGTAAAAGTCAACGGAAGATCGGTTCGAGTGAGTCAAGATTCGGATTAATTAAATCAACTTTGATTTAATTAATATTTTATGTTTGTTTCATTCATTTGTATTTTGTTCAGTTTTTACACTACGTCAAAAATGACTTTTAGCCACTGTTTTTCTGAAAACGCGTAGCCACTGTTTTAAAAAAAAAACCTAGCTAAATGTCATTCACACTAGCTTTAGCCACATATTTTTTCTACGTGTGACGAAATATATAGCTTTTTGGGCCTTTTAGCCACACATTTTTCATTCGTGTGACGAAAAACACACATTCTCAGAACTTTAACCACACTTTTACAAACAATGTGACATTTATAGTCACGAAAAAAAAAGTGTGGCCAAATGTGACCAACGCCCATGGTATTTTTTTGTGTTATGGCTAAAAGCTAATATATAAATAGCCACTTATTTTAATTTGTGTGACCAAAGAATAATGTTTATTATCCAGCTAGTTACAAAAAAAAAAAATAGTGACTATAACTATCTTTTAGTCACGGTTCAAATTTTAGAGCGTGAGTAAAAATTTCAATTCCCCCCTCCTTTAGCTAATTTTTCAGTTCTCGCTTCTTATTTTCACTTCCCCTCTTTAATTTCCATTTCCCCCTTTACCCAAATTTCACCCCTCCATCAGTCTATCAATTCCCACTTTCCCCCATTCTCCCCCCAACCCTCGTCTCTCTCCTCGAGTAACCAGAAACCATTCCCCATTCTCTATCAGGTACGTATTAGGCTCATACCAGTGAGCCCTTCTTGTTCTATAACCCAATCGACTTTCTCTGCCAACGTCTTCGTGTTTCTCTTCCGCCGACAAATGCATCCGACCGGCGAAGAGGACGCGGATTTCCGACGAGGATTGCACGATCGCCGGTGATGGTGGAGAGTTGTCCAAGGAAGAAATTGATTTCGTTCGGTTGCTGGAGCAGGAAGTCGAGAAGTTCAATTCGTTATTCGTTGAGAAGGAGGAAGAGTACATCATCAAATTGAAGGTATTCAATCTGGATTCCAGTTTCTCGTTACTGAGATATATAGATAGATCTGTTTAATTATGTTCTTCTTATCATATTGTGTTCATATATCTATAGGTATCGCCATCAGGTATATGGTGCGGGTTTTTATCGGTTCCTGTTAATCGATTTTAGGGTTCTTAACTCCACCTTTATCTGCCAAATTTCAAAGCAAAATCGACGTCTTTTCAAACCAAATTCCAATGCCCTTAATCTACACTGAACCCGACCGTTCGCCCTAATCTACATCGCAGTCGCAGTTGCAGAAGTCCAGTCTGCCCTAAATCAAGGCTAGTTCGAATTCTTTCTTTGTTACCATCATCCTTTGTTGAGATTAAAGGTATGCTTTCAATTTGAACCTGGTTTTCCGATTTGGGGCTGAGGGTCGAAAAGGGTATGTTTCCGATTCATTTTATGATTTTATCCAGATTCTGGAAAGATCTCGAGTATTTCTTAGAAATCTGATGAATTTTGTTCATCTTCTGTCAAATTTTAACTTCAAACGAGGTACATAGTTTAGTAACTTTAGTTCCCATATTTTGAGGCATTTATTATTTATTTGATTTTGTTTTGTAGGTTGTGGTTGCAACTGTAAGATGTGAAGAAATTGCAAATGAGAAATATTCCTCCTTCGGGGCGTCAAATTTAAATATGTGTAAGGTATACTTTGGATTTGAGGTTGTATTGTTTCTTGACATGCATGATCTGTAGATGAATTTTTGTATTGCTGACAAAATGTTCATATTGTTTTCTGTGGTGTTGATTATGCTTTGTGATATCACATTTTGTTGGATAATTAGTTGTATTTTTGTAGTGTCAAAAGAGGTGAAAAATTATGCTTTTTAGTTCTTTGAAACCTATGAATCAAGCTTATTTTACATTAATTCTGTTGAGTCTATGAAGAGATTTTTACTCATGTTATTACTCATTTAAATTTGGTGAATTGAGTTTTTATCATGTAAAAATGGATAATTGAGTTTGTATAGTTGTATTTGTATTGCTTGGAGATGCTATAAGAAACAATATATGATTCTTTTTAATTCGTACCTGGTGTTGCTTAATGGTTGAGAAAGCAGTTCAAAATTCATCTATAGAAAAGTTTGTGAAAAGTAATTGATGTTTTATGTTGGTTTAGGGAAATCACTAGACTTATTTCATTTTTTTTCTTCGCTAGACTTCATAGAATCAGTGAGTCATCATAAGGAGGCTACATGCTACATCTTCATTCTCCTCTACTATCTACGCACGATAACATCAAAGCATTGCAATTGAAGGGTTAGTTCTTGGCTTTTATTTCGTTTTTTTATGGTTTAATTACTAATCTCACCATCTTAGGGAAGCTTGCAATTTGTACATTTACATCATTTCTTTTTTATTTTACTTCAAAGTTTTTGAGCCCTAATGTGAGTTACTTGCTTTCACTTAGTTAATTTCATGATTTAATCATAAATCTGAGCATCTTAGGCATGATTGTAATCTCTAGATTAACATAAGATTGAAGGGTTTCATCAGATTTGATGTTTTGCCCTAATTCAATTCCTTACTGTTAAATGTACAGATACTTGAAAGTGTTTCTCATAAAATTGCTGGAAGTTTTCCCAAGTGAAAGGTATGTACTGTCCTTCATTAATATCTTGATAGTCATCGTAGGACTAAATTCCCTCAAATTTTCATATATACTTTAATAATCATTTCAACATTTAGAAAAAAAAAGGTATGCATTCAATAATAACAATAGAGGATAGTTATTAATCTAAAATATTCTTTGTATATCTACGCCTGAAAAAAAAGGTATGCATTCAATAATAACAATAGAGGTAGCACGATCAGTTAAATAATTTGTTTATGAAATATCTTAAGGTTTTGAACCTATATCTGCCCTAATTTATGTTTTTGTATATCCGAAACGTGTGTGAATTTCACTGCAGATGTATATTTAATATTTCCTTGCTCAGTTTTTCAAATTGATATAGGTTTCTTGACGTACCAAAACACTTTCGTTTATCAGCGTTTCACCTCTAATCAAGGCGTAATAATTTAGAACTCGTTTGGATGGGTTAACTTTATCCGATCAATCTTGAAGAATGGGTGTGATGAAATTGGTTTCGGACTAATAAAACTGAAGAACCAGATAGAAGTTCGGTTCGAGCCTTACTTCTAATTGTTATGGACAGTTCACGGTATGTATTTCATTTTATGAAAACTTAATGCATTGGTCCATTTGGTATGCTTAATGTAAATATAGTCATATGTTTCTATTATGCTGTTAATTAATACAATTGCTAATTGCTTAATGTAAATATGGTCAAACAGAGGGATAGAGATTGAAGAACTGATCCAAAAACGGCTTCGAAACACCAAAGATGAGCTTGAACATGAAACTTCTAATGGTTTTTTTGATCATATATTGGTGAATGATGACCTTGAGGCTGTTTATGAACAAGGAGTATTTACAGTGTTTAAATCTCAATCTTTGCAGGATGATAACAACTTACTAACAGCTTGTGGTGATCATAGTGTAAGTAGCTCTTTATAGTTCAGACAATGTATGATTATAATATATGAAAACTTGTATCATGATAGGCAATGTTTTGACCTTTGGACAGATTAAAGTATGGGATTCTCAAGAAGAGAAAATGTCTTCTAGCTTTAACTGGACATACTGGAAGTGTGAAATCCATCAGTGCCCACCCTTCGAACAATGGTATGATTATACGTCTCTTGATTATATTCGTCCATGAAAAATAACTGAATTATTTTCAAGACTAAATGTTAATGTCGGAAATAACTTTTTTAACAGAATCTAGACATCTCTGACGTTTCTGTTCTTTATGATGTTGACGATCCTACCGTTAAGAGCCTTAATGGTTGTAGGGTTGCTGATTAGGGTTGCTGATCAGATTCCTAAACATGTTCCAAATGTTGAGGTATGATTTTATTGTCAATCTTAACCGACTATTCTTGTCCTTCTTTGACCTATGTATCTATCTGTTATTTTTCTTATCATTTCAAGTATAAATATATAGCGGTTATAAAGCATGTTGGGAAGCCTAGATACCTTAGAGAGCCATACAAAATGGGTTCTTATTCTTAGATAGTGGTATAAAGCTTGTTGGAATGACTATGTCTCTATTGAAGATATTGTTTTAGTTTTGCTTTAAAGTTAGGAGGTTTATCTACCAAACCTGCGTTAATAGTTGAGTATTAAATAAAATCTCTTTGATCTATATCTAAAAGTAAATATGGAGTAATAAGGAACTGATTTTTTATTGAAAAAATGATAGAAAGTTCAAGAATTTTCCATATAAATCTTCAAGTTGCTGTGGTGTCGTGGCAACAACTTTTGAAATGGTAATTTCATTGGTTTGACCATAATGGGTCAGCATGCTTTCTAAATTATTTTGCATTTGACTAAAATAGGTTAGAATGCTTTACCAAATTTGTTTATACAAAATATATGTCATGGAATCCATTGATGTTGCCACTGTTTTTGTTCTTTGTTATGATATATGTCCATATTATTGATTTCTCCTTATTTCCATTTTGTTAACGTAACTTGGACATTACAGAATACTCGGAATAAAATTTTTATACCTTGTTTGTGCTACATACATTTCTCAATTTGGTCTTTTATGTTTCAATTGATTAGTTTATTTTCACTTGCAATTTAGTTTTTAGATGTACAAATAGTGATTAAAGACTTGAGTTTGTGTAGATTAGAGGTATTGTTGCAGGTTGTTATTGTTATTTTTATACTTGCTGCTGTATATTACTACTAACTGAATCTCATTTTTTGGTTGTAGGCATTTCTTTGAAGGTTTCCTAAAAAGGTATTTATGTGTTTACAAATTCAAGATTCTATCCAAGAATCTATGTCCGTTATAGCTTAACTTATACATTTATGTAGTTAAGCAGGAGGCAATAATAAAGAGGTTTTTCTTCCTTTTCACCAACACCCAACACCTATTCATTTGCTTAGGAGTTAATGATGTTACATGTGTATATTGTTCTTCATCCTTGTTTCCAAATACTTCATTCATGTATTAAGATGTGGGCTCATGAATATCATCACGTGAAAGGGGCTGTTTTCAGAAATTTACATTTACTTGCAGTATGGTCATTGCGACGGGCTGGAATGTTTCTATCCAAGGGGGTTTGTGTTAAGGAGTTAATGATGTTACATGTGTATATTATTCGTCAGAATTGTATCTTTTTTTGGACCTTATATGCTTTTCATTTGTTTGTATTTTACTATGTGCAGGTATGCTACAGCTAGTGCTCGCTCGGATGGTATGTTTATGCTTTGTAGTGGAAGAGACACTTCATGCGTGGTACGAATTAATGTTTATGTGTATTCTTTAGTTTTGTGTTTTAGTTCCATTACATGTCATCAGACACACAGATGCGCATGTATATATGAAGAGTGAACTCTGGCCTCGAATATTTTATTTAACTATTATAGGCTAACACATTATATTACTTGCAAACCGGCTTATTTGTGTTGAATAACGGTTTTATTTGTGCATCTACAGCCCTTAGCAGATGCATATGGACTACTTATTTGTGCATCCATAGCCCTTAGAGGTACGCAACATAGTCTCTATAAAATAACCTGTGATATCTACATGTACCTTCATCTTCTTGTTGATAGTTTGGTGTTCATTGGTGCTTTACAACCTGCAAATTAGATCTTAAATTTTCTGTGTGTTTCATGCTATAAATGAAGCTTAAAGATTGGTATTTTGAGTGCAAGTGATGCAGGTCTTATTGTAGTTATTATATCATTAACTCCTTACCAAGAGGTTCTGGTTTTCAAGCTATTGCTTATGATCAAGGGCTGCAGGTGGTGCTAGTGAAGGAAGTCTTGTAGTTGTATCATTTTTAGATGAGTTTTGATTAGAAATTTATGTCTTTAGCATGTAAATTGAAAACTATGTATGGATCTTGAATTGTTATTGTTAATATCATTTGGTTTTATGTTTTTCATGTTTATATTGTAGTTTTTATTTTCCAAAAATACTGAAAATAAAATCGTTAATTACACAAAATGGTCACACTTGCAGTTATTAATGTGTGACTATAGAATAGAAATGGTCACACATATGATAAATTAATGTGACTATATGATAGAAACGGCCATGTTTTTTTAAAATATGTGACCATTGCTTACCTTTAGTCACTCTTTTCAGATGAAATGCTTGATTCCAGTAACCTATTGCCACATTTTTTTTAAATAAGCGTGACCATTGCTACTCTTTAGTCACACTTATAGTAAATTCGTGTGACCGTTGCTACCATTACAACAATCAGTTTGCCATGGTTTTTCAACAATATCTGGCCGTTTCTTGCCTTTAGTCACACTTTTTGGATAGAATTCATGATTCCAGTAACCCTTTAGCCACGCTTACTGAAAATTAATGTGACCGTTGCTATCCTTTAGCCACGTTTATAGAAAATTCATGTGGCTGTTGCTACCCTTTAGCCACGCTTATAGAAAATTCATGTGGCTGTTGCTACCCTTTAGCCACGCTTATAGAAAATTCATGTGGCCGTTGCTACCTTTTAGCCACACATTTCAGATGAAATGTCAGATTTCAACAAATTTATTGATACCTTTAGCCACCTTTTTTAGTTGCTACAGCCACTAATCTTCAAGTGTGGCCGTATGGTACCTATGGTGACGGGACCTTTGGTCACGATTGAAATGAAAAAAAAAAACGTGGCCAAAGGGTTTTAGCCACTTTTTTTTTCAGTGGCCAAAGGGTCTTTTTGACGTAGTGTTATGTTTTTCACTTGTTAGTCACCCTCACTATATATATAGTGAGGGTGCCCATTCCAAAAAAGAGTAGAGTCTCCAAAATATGGAGATGATGAATTCTTGTAGAGTGTGAGATTTCCATTTTAGAGTGATTCATGGATTCCTAGAGAGAGATTGTTGTTTGTCATGATTTCGTTGATGTAATCATTCGACTAATGAAATCATTTGACTTTGATCATCATCTTTCTTATGTTTATGATTATCCTTGATTCATCTCGATCTATCCATCATCATCATCTTTTTGGGTTTTTGAATCCGATCCTCGTTCTAGCTCAAGATCGGGATTCTTGATGTGAAAATCGGTCCTGACAAATGGTATCAGAGCGGGTACCGATCAGATTCATCTCACCATGAATCTGGTCACTCGAATCTGATTTTGAGCTTGAATGGGTGAAGATGATGAAAACCCATTTTGAAGACTTTTTCTATTTTTTCTTCTTTTTGATGATTCTGGATGGATTCTGATGATATGAATGATTGATTCGTGTTATGGAGTTCATCTAGATGTTGTTTTATCTTCTATATGTTGAAATCAGTGAGAAAAATGAAGACCTGAGTTGTTTTTTCGTAACTGTTAGAGTTTTCCCGTTTTTGGGGTTTTTGAAGATTTTTGAGCTTGATTCTCTGTTTTCCGGGCGATTCTTCATGTTTTTGGATGAAGTGAGGTATGATTCTCAGTGGAAAACGCGTTCCGGATCCATTGGAAGCATCCATTTCGTCAGAATCTCAATTTTTTGGGCAGATCTGGAAAAACACACACTAGTGTGTGTTTCATGGTGTTCTTCATGTTCTTGAGAGATTTCTAGATTTGGGGCTGTTCGGTCAAAGTTGCTGCTGTTTATGGATCGTTTGTGGCCAGGACTATCATATGAATGGTTTATCTTCTTAAATTCGTCACGAATCTGTAATGTATACTCATTCTGGAACATCGAAATCGCATCAGGAAGATGTTCAAGTGGCTGTGTTCTTCATGTTCATCGTGTTTTCCAGATTTTTCGAAGTGTTTTGAAGATATGAAGGTTGCCCTAGCGGACTTGTTGAGTTCTTAGCGAACTTCTCCTCTCCTTAGCGAACTTCCACTGTTTCTAGCGGACTTGATGTCGTTTTAGCGGACTTGTTTAAGTCTTAGCGGACTTGTTTAAGTCTTAGCGGACTTGTTTAAGTCTTAGCGGACTTGAGTCCTTAGCGGACTTCAGAGGAGTCTTAGCGAACTTCTGGTGGCTTTAGCGGACTTCTTGAGCTTAGCGGACTTGTCAACTGGGTTTTCGTTCGAGATCGTTTCGGTGAATTCTGTTCGTTCAGGGTTGTAGAGGATGAGCTCACGAGTCAAGGGACATAAAAATCGCGAATTTTCATCAAGTATTATGTGAGTTACAGCTGAAATACGGTTTTCCGGTGGTCTTTCTTTCTTTTCCGGCGAGCTAGGGTTAAGGGACGTAGAAGATGACTTGGAGAAGACAGCGATGATGTGTCATGTATTCATTCGCCAGCGGAGAATGTTGACCTCTCTCCTCTTTGTCTTTATCCGATACCCTCTTTCCTGTTGTCAAATTGGTATTGGCTGCATGGAATGAGAGTGGGCCCAGGCTGGTCAAGAGATCCGATGCCACCTTCACGCTGCCAACTACTGATTGGTCGAAGGAATGTGGTGGGCCCTGGCTGCTGCTACTAAAAGAGCCGTTAAAGGCTGTTGCTGGCGGCGTCTCATTGGTTCGCTACCCCTCCACACGGATCGGCTTGTTTCAACCTTTTCATCGCATAATTTCCAGCCGTAGGATCAATTTTCTTCCCAATTTCTGATTAGTCCATATATCTTCACAAGGATTGTGCTTTATAGTGTAGATTTAATTAATCTAATGGATTTTTTCAGCATTTCCGTTAAATGGTATTATTTTCTTATCAGTTTCTCAAAGACACTTACGAGATTACGCCCGAACGGAATTGTGAAATTTTTTATTAGTCGTGGATTTATTCTAATTAGTTTTTGGGTTCTCGTTTATTAACGTCACGCGCACGTTTGCTATCAACCACTGACGGGTTAGCTTTATTCTCCGGTTAAGTATGCAACTATTCTCGTTATGTCTCACGGTTTATTTTTAGCTTATGCAGCGCTGAGGTCAGTTAACCGGATTAACTGGAATCTCAGTTAGTTATGGAATTTATCCGTTAAATCTCTCGAGAAGCCATTTCTTGACGAAAATTGACGTAATTTTCAGATCGCGCCGTTTTCACCAGTAATTCTCAGAAATCTTCACGGAACATTATTCCTCGCTGCTTTTTCTTCACCCAAAATTACGAAGACTCCGGTTATGATTATTTTCGCTCGGGATCTCAGTTATCCGGTTCCTCTAGGCAAACGATCGCGACGGTTCGACTCCCCGCATCTGATTTTACGCTTCCGACTTGATGTTTTTGGAGAGATTTAGAGAAATATGAGGAAATTATTATGGAAATGGATTATCGGGTCGATTATCAGAAGTTGGAGTATTTTCAGTGTTTGATTGGTTTATCTGATTCAGTTTGTTGCGGTTTTGACTCTGATGTTCAGCATTTTCTCAGTATTGTACCCGACCGTGTGAACCGAGTGAGCTGAACACTTGGCTCTCGACTAGAGCAACACGAACAGAAGAACCTTATTCAGAGGGGGAACTTCTACGACAGATTGTCTCTGGTTTATCAGTTTCTCATTGAAGATGTACGGCAGAGTGATTCTTCAGCAGTTTAACAGATTTGAAAGCATCAGTCAAGGGGGAATATGTTGGAACTAAAATCTATGTGACTGACGCCATCAAATCTATTTACCGAAGCATTATACTGAAGAATCCATGTGAATTGATTTAGAGACTGGGTTGTGATGCTCGAGGCTTGCAGATTAGATCGAAGAGCGTTTTCTGGAAAAGTCAACCATTCGGGTCAACAGTCAATGTAAAAGTCAACAGAAGATCGGTTCGAGCGAGTCAAGCTTCGGATTAATTAAATCAACTTTGATTTAATTAATATTTTATGTTATTTGATTTACTTGTAATTTTGTTCAGTTTTTATGTTTTTCACTTGTTAGTCACCCTCACTATATATATAGTGAGGGTGCCCATTCCAAGATGAGAAGTCTCCAAGTATAGAGATGATGATTTTTTTGTAGAGTGAGTCATGGATTTCTAGAGAGAGAGAGTGTTGTAGTCATGATTTTGTTGTTGTAATCATTCGACTAATGAAATCATTCGACTAGTTCATCATTCATCTTGTTTATCATTTCCTAGATTTATCTCCATCATCGTCTCTATGGGTTTTCGAATCCGAACCACGTTCTTGCTCAAGATCAGGATTCTTGTAGTGAAAATCAGTCCTGACATGGTCGACCAGAAGCGATCCGCTTCGGGTCATTTATGAACTAATCAGTTTGACCAGTGTGCAGGTACTTCTAGAAGACCTACCGACGATTGCAAGGTTGTTGATGGAGGAGTATTCTGCTTAACTTAAATTTCTTGCAATATATTTTTCTAACCTGCAAATTCCCTGATTCTAAAAATTGCAAAATATACGTGTTGATTGATCAATTTCTCTTTCTTAATGCATTTTAAATTGATATAAACCAAAAATAGAGTCTTGTTTTTGTAAAATGAAAATCCAAAAATAGAGTTTTCATTTTAAGGGGGAGAAATGCATATAAGGGGGAGAAATTGTGAAAATGCATGTTAGGGGAAGAAGGTGAATACATGCCAAATATATAAGGAAGGTGAATACATGCACAATATATAAGGTAGGTGAATACATGAAAAATATATAAGGTAGGTGAATACATGCAAAATATATAAAATTTTGAGAAATTGATCATTGGGAAATGATGGTACATTGGCTTCCGTATCTGGCTCATGGATAGAGTAGATGAAAGGGCCATAAGATCATTGTTTGATGTGTTTGGTAGACTCGGCAAATCATAATGTATTCAGATATGATATACGATAAATACTTTTGCTTGACCATATGGATAACATCTTGATGCGTATTTCATGACAAAAAGAATAACAAGTGTGAAAATAAAATGAGAAGTCACTGTGTATACATGTGTTCATTTTGCAAAGATTTAAACTTGTTTGATTTTGTTTATTTTGTCAAACGATTGGACTTTCTCTGCGTGTCCACAAGACCGACCTGATTGTTGTTGGGTTATACAATTTTAACTTGTTTTATTTTCTTTATTTTATTAAATCCGAGGCCTTATCCGCGTATCGAAAGATCGACCTTAAGATAGACGATTTAACGTTCTTATTTCTTTTTGCATGGAACACAGTTGACGATATCATGAAAATATTATACTTTGTGAAAATTCACAAGTGTAATGACACAAAAAGAAAAAGCAAAAGAAAAAGAAAAAGCAAAAGAAAAAGAAAAAGCAAAAGAAAAAGAAAAAGAAAATGTCTGAATATGCCTGATAGTGTGGGATACACTGGTCAAAACTAATCTAATCAATACCTTAACATATCCAGATGTTATGAGTATGATTCCGCCTGAGTTTAAAATGGACAATTTATACCGGCAATCAGCATAAATTATGTGCTTCAATTAGTTGAAATTAAAGTCTGGTTCAGTGCAGCATGTCCAATATGATCCCATATAGTGATCTTTCTCATACGAAAAATTGTGTTTGATTTTGTATTGCAATTTCATTTCATTTCGGAAAAGTACAAAAAGATTTTCGATGTGTTTTAGCATAAGTTTGAAAAAAACAAAAATATTTTAGGTTTATTTTGATATAAACATTCTAAAAGCCAAAAAGTTTTTGTTTCTGCTTTATTTTTGATCTGATTAACACGTGATACAAAATCAAATTTTCAAAATCATATCTTGGAGTCTCGAAGAGACGTTTTGTGCCAAGATTATTTAAATGTTGAGCAAGTTGCTAAAGTGAGGAAATCACAACTTCAAGTCTTCTGAAGCTGTTGATAAAGACCAGAGGATCACCAGACATCGTCAAGTATTCAAGATCAAGCTATGATCAAAGTAAGGAGTAGTTTGTTTGAAGATTTATTTCATTGGACGAACGGATTCTAAACTTGAGGGGGGAGCTTGATTGAAGATACAAATTTGAAGATGTTGAAGAAATACTACACACGACAAGGGGGAGTTTGTTGATACCTGATATGTGCGTCGCGTGAAGTATCCGTTCAAGATTCAAGAACCAAAATTCAAGGCTAGGATTACTGCCAGCCGAACCTGGTCCGAACCCGGAGTTCGGACCTGCCGAACCTGGAGTTCGGACAGGGTTCGGCCAGTAGCTATAAATAGTGAGCTTGTTCACTGTTTTGAGGAGGAGTGTGTAGCTGAGCAAATCTTAAGTGTGTGTTTCTGTGGTGAGATTCTCTGTGTCTGTATCTGAGTGTTACTGATTGTAATTGTTCTTAATCAATAAAACAATCAATTAATTACTTATTTCGTATCCGTTATAGCTAGATTGAGTAGACGATCCAACGCTCACGACTTTTCAGTAATCTCTGTATTGACTTCTGGTTTGTCCGTATCAATAGAATATCACGTTTATTTACATCGTTTAATTGTTTTCATTATCTAAGTGACTTGAGCCTAAGCACGATCCACCGCCACACGCTCTTTCAAGTGGTATCAGAGCTGTTGGTTGATTTCCTAGCTCGTTTGGAGTCGTTTTGGGGGAAAACAAATTGTTTCTCGGTGTCTTTTCTCAAAATTTTCATACTTTTTATCACAAAAACTTGTCTTTTTGAAATCTAATCATTTTACAGTGTTTTTGACATAAAGTTGGTGAGATTTGAGTGATTCTGGTCTGTCCAAATCGTTCGTTTAAAAAAAAACATTTAAAATCCGTGTCAGTTCGGATCAGTTCGCGTCAAGAACATCCAGTTTGAAAAAATAACCGTCACCCGAAATGAAAATGTTGTGGTTGAGGATGATTATATCAACTATCTGAATTATAATATTGAAGTTCCGACTCATCCGATACATCGAATTAACACCTACCATCTGCAAGAAAATATTATAGGTGATTTGGATGTTGGAGTACATATAAGACGTCAAGTTGAGAATGGTGCATTGTTAGCTATCAGGGAATCTGGAGTTCAAGATGAAGTCTTTCACTCGTGCTTTCTATCCCAGATCGAACCTGTGGATGTGCATCAAGCAATTAAGGACGGTTCATGGGTAGAGGCAATACATAAGGAACTCCTACAATTTCAGAAACTCGGCGTTTGGCACTTAGTTGACTTACATAAAGCAAGAAAAGGGCCGTGTGGTACCCGTTGGGTTTATAAATGAAAACAAGACGATCAAGGTGTCATCATTCGTAACAAGGCACATTTGGTTGTCCAGGGGTTTTCTCAATAAGAGGGTATAGACTTTAATGAGGTCTATGCGCCGGTTGCTAGAATTGAAGCAATCCAGACACTCTTAGCGTTTGCTGCACACAAAGGATTTAAAGTATACCAGATGGATATGAAAAGTGCGTTTCTATATGGAAAAGTGAAGGAAGAGGCGTATGTCAAATCAATGTGAAGGAAGAGGTTTTGTCTGTGCCGAAGCAATCACATTTCGTTGCGGCCAAAAGAATTTTTGCTTACCTGAAGGATAATCCTGATCTCGGGATTTGGTACCTTCATGACGATAAGTTTGAATTTTCAGCTTACTCTGATTCTGATTACGGCGGTTGCAAGATAAATTTCAAGTCTACACTTGATGGGTATCAGTTTTTGGGTGAGAGGTTGGTGTCTTGGCAGTGTAAGAAGCAAACGTCAGTCGCAACATCAACTACAGAAGCCGAGTACGTAGCAGCCGCAAGCTGTTGCTCTTAGCTTTTATGGATTCAACAACAAATGGGCGACTACGATTTAAATTTTCTTACTACTCCTATACACATTGATAATTCAGCCGCGATTTGCATAACTAAATATCCCGTTCATTATTCTAAAATGAAGCATATAGATATCCGTTACCACTTTATCCGTGATTATTATGAGAAACACCTCATTGATTTGCAAAGGATTCTCACAGATTTTCAAAGAGTGGACTTATTTACAAAAGCCTTTGACAATACCCGCTTCAAATATCTTTTGCAAATCAACGGCATTTCAAATTTTTGATTTTTGCTACATTTTTAGTTTTCTTTGCTTATTTTTATTTAAAAAAAATCCAAAAATAGCGTTTTATATTTTTTGGGGGAGAGAAATTTAAAAAAATCATAATTTTTTTTTAGAAAAATGCCAAAATAAAAAAAAAATGAAAAAATCAAAATGAGAAATTGATCCGACCTAGCGAGAAGTGAGATTACATCAGCATACGTTATTAACCATGGATTAAGTAGAGATAAAGGTTGTAGGTACTTGTCTGATTTGTGGAATGTGCCTAAGCAAATATGATATATGATAGTATGATATACATTTAATGCTGGCTTGATAATTGAAAATGCGTGAGCATCGGATCGTCTACTCGATCTAGCTAATCGGACATCGAAACGTAATTAACCGATTATTTTATTGATCAACAAAGAACAATTACAACCAGTAAACACTTAGAAACAAATTCAGAGAAACACACTCAGAAACACACACTTAACAGAAATCTCACACACTTAGAACTCAATATTACAAATACCAAACAACTATTTATACCCGACTGGCCGATCCCTGTCCGAACCTCAGGTTCGGCCAGTCCGAACCTCAGGTTCGGCCAGTCCGAACTCCTGGTTCGGACCATGCTCGGCCAAGTAACATTTGACTTGATCTTGTACATATCTTGATACTTCACACGACGCACATTTCAGGTATCAACAAACTCCCCCTCGTCGTGTGCAGTATCTCTTCAATATCATCAACTTTGTATCTTCAATCAAGCTCTCCCTCAAGTGTAGATTCCGTTCGTCCAATGAAATAAATCTTCGAACAAACTCCTCCTCAACTCGATCGTAGCTTGATCTTGAATACTTGATGACATCTGATGTATCTCTAGTCTTTTATCAACAACTTCAGAAGACTTGAAGTGATGATATATTGCACTTTAGCAACCTGCATCAACATTTAAATAATCTTGTTGCAAAACGTCTCTTCGAGACTCCAAGATATGTTTTTGAAAATTTAATTTTGTATCACGTGTTGATCAGATCGAAAATTAAACAGAAACAATATATTTTTAGCTTTTAGAAAATTTATATCAAAACAAACCTAAAATATTTTTGATTTTTCAAGGTTTATGCTAAAACACACCGAATATCTTTTTGTTCTTTTTTGAAATGAAATAAAAACATAATATATAATCAAACACTATTTTTGGTATGAGAAAGATCACTATATGGGATCATATCGGACATACCGCACTGAACTACACTTCAATTCTAACTAATTGAAGCTCAAAAGTCATGTCGATTGCCGGTATAATCTGTCCATCTTAAAGTCAGGCAAAATCATACTCATAACATCTGGATATGTTATAATATTGATTAGATTTGCTTTGACCAGTGTATCCCACACTATCAGACATATTCAGACACACATTTTTTTTTCTTTCTTTTACTTTTTCCTTTGTGTGATTGCATTAGTGATTTTTCACAATGCATAATGACTTTCATGATATAGTCAACTTTGTTCCATGCAAAAAGAAATAAGAATGTTAAATCGTCTACCGTAAGGTCGATCTTTCGATACACAGATAAAGCCTCAGATTTAACAAAACAAGAAAATGTAACAAGTTAAAGTTGTATAACTCAACAATAATCAAGTTTAAATTTTTGCAAAATGAACACATGTATACACAGTGACTTCTCATATTGAATTTCACACTTATTTTTCTTTTTGTGTCATGAAATACGCATCAAGATGTTATCCACTTGGTCAACCATTAGTATTTAGTGAATATCACATCTGAATACTTTCTGATTTTCCAAACCTACCAAGCATATCAAACAATGATCTTATGGCTCTTTCATCTACTCTATTCATGAGTCAGATACGTAAGCCAATGTACCATCATTTCCTAATTATCAATTTCTCACAATTTTATATATTGTGCATGTAATCACATTCCTTCCTTATATATTTGGCATGTATTCACCTCCCTCCCATAACATGCTTTTTCTCAATTACTCCCCCTTACTTACAATTCTCCCCCTTAAAATGAAAACTCTATTTTTGGATTTTCACTTTACACAAAACAAGACTCTATTTTTGGGTTTTTGAGAAAAAACTTGTAAGCAAAGAAAAAAAACATCAATCAACACGGATATTTTGCAATTTTTAGAATTCAGAAAATTTGCAGATTTAAACATTTGATCATGAAATTTAAGTTATGCAGAATACTCCTCCATCAACAACTTTGTAATCGTCGATAGGTCTTATAGAAGTACATGCACACTGGTCAACCTGATTAGTTCATAAATGACCCGAAGCGAATCGCTTCTGGTCGACCAGTGTCCTGGTTTTGCTTTGAAACCACCTTAGGTTTCCAGTGTTGTTTTGGTAATTCTGTTTTTGATGAACTTATCACATGTGACTGTGATGATGAACCTACATTTTAAACCTTTGAAAAAAATGGAACAAAACGTTTTTGTTTTAAGAAGAATGTAGATTCAACTTCATCAAAAACTCTGCTTTGTTCATTAACAAACATTTGGTTGGCAGATTTACCAAAACCCGGTTTCTTAAGAAACCTTTGAGATGAATCAGCAGGAAAAGGACAATCTTTTGCCATATGCCCTTTTAGGCGGCAAATATAACATATTCGTTTTGATTTGTCCCAATTTTGATGTACCTGTGAAGAGTTACACACATGAACATCTCGAACATGATCATAGAAAGAATCATATACCTGATGCCTGTGATCATGAACCCATTTGGATGTTGGGCTTCGAGAATAAGAATCATCAGATGAACCATGAGCAATTTGATTCTTCATGTTCGATGAAGGCATAGTTTTGAGAAAAACCTCAGAAATCTTCCTAGCATCAACACAATGAAGAGGAATTTTTTATCAGAAAACAATTGTTCCGAACCCTTGAGTTTATAAAACCTCTCGGGTTGAACTTTTTCAGCCTTGAAAATTTCTTTCTGCACCTGTTACATCTTAAGCTTCTTCAAATTTTGTGGTGCATATACTGGAACCTCATCAACTTTACCTTTCATTTCTTGAAAACCCAAGCCAACTTTCTTTCCAGCAACCTTCTCCTCAGATATAGAATGCCCATTCTTTGCTAACCGAGAAAATTCAGCTTTTACTTCAGTCACATTCTTCCGATCATAGAAGATCTTCTCATTAAAGTCAGATTGTGACTTAATCTTGTCACTTGAAGTAGCCGACTTCTCATTATCAGTAGAAGATGAACCAGATACAAATTTTGGAGCTGGAAAAACCTCAAATATTTTTTCCTTCTGTTTCTTATTCTTCTTGTTCGTCTTCTTCTTCACAACTTTTTCTTCCTTAGTAGTAGATGATGAGACCTTTGAATAATCAAATTCAGGGACTTGTTCCTTCACTTCTTTAAAGGCTTCTTTGATTTGAGCAGGGGGTGATGTAGTTTTATAAAACATTTTCTCAAAATTTGCATCATTAGCTAAGAAGCTTGTGAAAACTTGAGAATTTGAAACATTGTTGAGCAATATGTTAGCATCAAGAACTTGAATTTTGAGATCTGAAATTCGTTATTGAGCCTCAGCGAATTCCTTCTCTTTAGCTATCAATCGCTTCGCAACTTTGTGGGTTTCAAACTTGTTAGAGCATATTCCTATGTTACAATGTTTCTCGTGTAATGTATCTAAGTGAGCATGTATATGAGTCCAAGGAGCAGCGTACCAGTTGGTCCGCCATACCAAATGGTACGCACGTACCAATGGTACGGAGGGTGGTACACAGCTCAGTTAGTGTCACCTATAAATAGGTTGACTTGCTTAGTATGTAGGAACTTCTGGTCATATCATCTCCACTAAGTGTGTGTGTTCTAAGAGTGTTCTAGAGAGAGAAACCAAAGCTTTGTAATTGTTCTCTTTGTGAAATCAATAAAACAAAGTTTATTTACATTCTCGTGCACTAGATCGATCGGTTCATCCAGTAGTAAGATCGTTACTGTGTTTTACAAGTGGTATCAGAGCAAATCCAGGTTGCTCTACTGGTTTGAATTGATCAAAATTGGATTTTTCTAGTGAGAGAAAGTGGGTTTCTTTGGTTTTTTATCAAATTCTTCCAATTCCGAGTGTTTCCGAGGTAAAAAAATTATTTCTGAGTGTTCCTAGTGAGTTTTCGCACCTTTCTGAAGCAAATTCTAGTCCAAATTGTCAAAATTCGCGAAAATTCATCAAATTCAGCGTGGTACGTTTCTGGTCCGCCTCAAGAAAATTTTGGTCCATCGCTGGTCCGTCGTTGGTCCGCTAGGCAATCTTCAAACTGGACCGTGGCAGTTATTTTTTGGTCCGTCTCTGGTCCGTCGCTGGTCCGTCACTGGTCCGTCTCTGGTCCGTCACTGGTCCGCCGCTGGTCCACTGAATCTGGTCCGCTGCTGGTCCGCAAGTTCATTTGGTCCGCTGGCAGTTTCTTAAAAGTGTCATAACTTTTGCATCGGAAATCGCTACGAGAGCCATAAGTACTCAAATCGATCGTCTCGACGAGCTCTACATTGTTCGTTCAAAGTTGATTTTCAAAATCAAATTCTAACATCTTTGTTTTCGAGTTTGAAGTTTTGATATCCATTTTCACAATTTTCAAATTGTATGCAATCGATGCATTTATTACGAGTAATAGTCAGAATGTGCCGAAGTTGATAAATCTTGAAGATTATCATGATTGGGCAACAAATTTTAGAGCATATATTGTTGATTTGGATAAACGGTTGTGGTTATCGATTTCAAATGAATATCAGTATCCAACTACTTATGGTGGTGAGTGTAAGATGAGATGGAATTTTTCAATTGACGAAAGGGATTCATATGATCAACATCAAAAAGCTATTACACTTCTTCGGTTAGCTTTGCCTATAACTCTTAAAAATCAAGTCAGAGATTGTGGAAAAGCATAGCTGATATGGGATTTTGTATAGAAACAGTGTGAAGAACATATGTCTACAATTTCTCAGAAAACGGTTGATCAAGTGTTGAAGTTTAAAGGTAAAATTGAAGAATTAGAGAAGAAAGAAGCGAAGTTATCTGAAGAGAATAGTATTCTGAGAAAAGAATTGGAGGAATGGAAAAATAAAATTCATGATGGTTACGAAGTAAAAATTCAACTGAGTACCTTTTCCTTTTGTACATCGTGTACTGATTTTGTTAAAATCAAGGAAGATTGGTTAAAAGAAAAATAAGTGTTAATTAAAGAATGCAATAAAGCTAAAGCTAAGGAAAAGGAAGCTATTGAAGATTTTGATACTTTATTTGCGAAATGTTATCCTCTTCAACAGAAATATGAAAATGTTAATAAAATTATTGTCGAAGCTGCTGATAGAGTAATTCAACTTCAGGAGGAACTCACAAAGTTGCGTGATAAAAAAGATGAGGTTCAAAGTCAAAATGACATTTTGAAACAAAATGTTTCCTATTATAAGAAACAGGTAGAGAAGGTTACTGCCGAAGTTCTTGCTGGATGTGACAGAATGTACAGTCAAAAGCTTAAGTATAACGAGTTGTCTGAGCAATTTATTGCTTCTCAAAAGAAGTTACTGGAAGCTAATACAAAGGTGTCTGAGATAAAGATTGAAATGCTTAATCTTCAACGAAAACTTGAGAATTGCAATACATCAAGTGTGTTTCAGAATAATTTGTATCATCTGGAACGAGATGGCAAACCAAGCAAAGATGTTGCTAATCATGAAGTTCCTGCTCAAGTGATTGATCTGAAAAAGCCATCTAATGATGATTTAACCCAGAAGTTGCAAGATTATCCTGAAGGAGATGGTGTTAAGTCTGGAAAAACAAAGAAGTCAAAATTTAAGAAGAATAAAAAGGAGGTTGATTATTGCAAATGAGTGAAATTTGATTTCAAGTCTACATTTCTTGATAAAGAAAAGATTTTTGAAGGAAATCCAGGACATGTGAAGATTCCTGATTTTTCTGATATTGTGATTGACAAATCTTTACTAAATAAGGAAGTTGGTGTTAAAGCTATCAAAGATGAATTTTCTCGTCTAGCTTCACAAGGGCATTCTGTGAAAGAACATCCTAAGCAGAAGAATGGTGGTTTGGGATATGAAGGGAAAGAAGTTCTGATTAATCATTCCAACAACAAGAAGTTGAAAGATGAGCAGAAAAAAAAACAGAAGGTGTCTATAAAGAAGAAGTGAAAAACCGTTTACGGATCGTTTCTATGGATGAGACGGAAGTTTTGTCATTGAATCATGTTGAATGATTACATAACGAAGGAAAGCTCTGGGGGAGGTCGGACAGAACCTCCCCTCTCAACACACAGAAACAAGACAGAAACTTACAAAGAAATACAAAGACGAATCTATTTAAACTTCTTCATAAGGTCCGAACTCGCCACCTCCGAACTATGTCCGAACTCCCTCCGAACTTGGAGTTCGGCCATCTAAGTTCGGCCAACCCCGAACCTAGAGTTCGGCTGAGGTTCGGACCTCAGTTCATGTCTTCGACAAACCAGTCTGTTTGACAATTCGAACAGTAACGACCACACAAGGTTCATGCATCAACAAATTCCCCCTTGGACGTTACTGTCGAATCCAGACATTGATCTTCTAACAATCTTCAGTCAGCTTGCTGCAAACATCTCTATCTTCAGCAAACTCCCCTTGACCGAATCATCAGGTATGCAGAAAACAATTCGAATCTTGTACAATATCCACAACCAATAAAATTCCCCCTAGCTTCAAGCACAACCATCCAATTGGAACCGGCATGTATGATAATGGTTCACTTCATAAGTTGTATCCGGAAATTGTAAAGACACACGAACATCACTGCATCTTGATAATAATCTTCATTCTTCACCGAATTGTAACACATTCTGATCTTTATGAAAACAGACACGATCAGCATCTTCAATCACGGAAATTCCCCCTCAGCATCAAATCCATCCCAATATATTACTCCGGTAAACGTATATCTCGTTGCAGACTGGAATCTGACCAAGTCTTTCGACAACTCAAGAAAGTATCGGGCATAAGATAGAGAGTTCCAAACCATAACTGAAAACTTTGACATATCGGTTCGCACAAACATCAGAAAACACCACCTTTCCATGAAGATCAAAAACCACCATCATCCCTGAACTGATTGCTTTTGAATATTCACTTTTTCAATTAAGGGTCCTTTTTTCCCCCTAAACAAGTGAAATATTCAAATCTTCAACTTTCTTCGATTCCAACCCCGTAGGAATAAATCCTTTTAGTGGAATGATAAACTCAAGTGGCCCGCAACGGAATCTTTAATCTCATTTAATCTTCAGTTTGTGTAGAATGATAATCTCCGACAAACATTCCAAATAATCATAACCATGTTTCAGAATCTCTGTCCATCATCAGAAACACGCGTTCTTGAATCTCTGTCCATCATCAAGAACAATGACTACTCACAAACACATTTCTTGAAATTCGATCACTAACTCGTAACAAATATCGTGATCTGGATTTTCTTCAAACATAACACCCCACAGCTACCGAATCAAGGGTAAACTCGATAACTGATCTGCTTCTGTAAAATTCCCACCTAACGGGGGTTCGGGGGCAGCGCCCCTGAGAAGCGGGGTCCAAGGGGCGGCAGCCCCTGGCGGGGTCCAAGGGGCAGAGCCCCTGGCTGGGATCGAGCTGCCAGATCAGCGCGAAATTTTTTTTTTCTTGAATAAAAGTGCTTCATCAAAAATGCATCCGAGATCGTCCGAACCTTGTCCGATCTACCTCCGAACCCGATCCTCCGAACCCTCTCCGAAACTGACCTTCGGACCTAGTCCGAACCTGACCTTCGGAGCCATCTCCGAACCTGACCTTCGGACCCTCCGAACCTGGCCTTCGGACCTCCGAACCTGGAGTTCGGAGCGGTTATTCCGAGCGTACTCCGAACCTGGAGTTCGGAGCGGTTACACCGAACGTGGAGTTCGGCCGAACGCGAAAAAACCAAAAAATTTCGGAAAAACTCACTAGATTCAGAATTTGATCGAATTTGAACATCCAGATGCTTCTGTTAGGTAAAAACATGACTCAGAAAGACTCGATTGATCAAAAATCAATCAGAAACACTTTCAATCACCCCTAACCGAAGGTTTAACGTCTCGAAATGAAGAAAAACGATAGATTTCCACCATAGAAAGAGCCAACAGCTCTGATACCAACTGAAAAACCGTTTACGGATCGTTTCTATGGATGAGACGGAAGTTTTGTCATTGAATCATGTTGAATGATTACATAACGAAGGAGTATACAACGATTAAGCTCTGGGGGAGGTCGGACAGAACCTCCCCTCTCAACACACAGAAACAAGACAGAAACTTACAAAGAAATACAAAGACGAATCTATTTAAACTTCTTCATAAGGTCCGAACTCGCCACCTCCGAACTCTGTCCGAACTCCCTCCGAACTTGGAGTTCGGCCATCTAAGTTCGGCCAACCCCGAACCTAGAGTTCGGCTGAGGTTCGGACCTCAGTTCATGTCTTCGACAAACCAGTCTGTTTGACAATTCGAACAGTAACGACCACACAAGGTTCATGCATCAACAAAGCCTCAGTTCTAGAAGAAGAAAGTATCTTCACCATCTGCTGATGAAAATATTTCTTCTGAAGAGTTTTCTTTCCTATCTGATGCTACACCACCAGGCGGTAAAAATTTAGATTCATTTTATTCTGCTAAATCGAACAGGTTTTATCATCAAGATAAATTCTTTGGTTATGGAGATGATTCAGGTTTTTATGATTCTCCAAAATGTTTTCCAAAATTTCAAAAACCAAAGAAATTTAGACCTGTGATTTCAAAAGTTTATGATGAATGGTCGACTAATCAATTTGGAAAACCAATTTCAAATACTAAAACTAATAATCGACTATGTTATGTTTGTCGTGAAAAGGGTCATTATGCAAATAATTGTCCTATGACAACTAACAATTCATCATCAAATGCCAAACATACAAAGTATGTTGATCCTGATGGTATTAGTTTTAGTGAACTAATACCCAATTCTAAATTTTCATGGAAAAAGAAGCTTAACTCAGAAAAGTTGGGTAGTAGTTCTGATTGTCACTCGTCAGTTGACAATGGTTCACCAGAAAGTTTAAAACCAAAACAGGAATGGAGACCAAAGGTTGTCTCGACAGCCAACACTAATTTTGTTGAAGACACTGGACGACCTAGAACATATGGGGATGAGGGTCGGGGTTTTACAAACTTATTATTTTCCAGTGTGTTTTTGCAGGTATTTCAAGAAGACCTGTTAGTGATTGTTCAATTGCTGATAGTGGAATATTTGTGGTTGATTTAAGTTAAAATGCGTTGTTTTCATTTTGAAACACTGATTTTCAAAAACATCATTTTCAAAAATGTGTCAAGTTTTGATCGATCATTTTCTTTTTGTTTGTCATTTTCTTTCATTCATAATTTTAGGGGGCGAAAATTTGAAAATTCAAAAATAGTGTTTGTTTGAATTTTAGGGGGAGAAATTGGAAAATATAAAAAAATGAAATGAAAAATTAAGAAATTGAGAAATTGATCCGAAAAAAGCGAGAAATTGAGAAATTGCTTCTTGATGGTACATCAGCATATACGTTATCTGCCATGGATAGATTAAGTCTAAAGGTTGTAGGTACTTGCGTAATCTGTGAATGTGCATGACTAATCTGATATCTGCAAGTAAGATATAAACATAAAGCTTGCCTGATGATCTTTGATTGTTTGCTTCTTGATGTATGTTGTGTGATGATTCCAAAAATAGAATAAAGAGATATTCCTGATGAATGCATGTTTTCATTTTGAAAGATTTAAACTTGTTTGATTTTCTTTATTTTGTCAAACAATCGGACTTTCTCTGCGTATCGAAAGATCGACCTGATTATTGTTCGTTTGACGTTCTGCTTTATTTTTCTTAATGTTTTGTATAATTCATCAGAAGTTCTCTGCGTATACAGGAGTATCGACCTGATTGCTGTTGAATTATACAACTTCAACTTGTTTTGCTTTCTTATTTTCTCAAATACTTGGGCTTTCTCTGCGTGTCCACAAGACCGACCTAATTGCTAGGTATTTGGGGTTCTGCTTTATTTTTGCATGACTCATCAAGGATGATTAAATCTCTATGAAAATTTGCTTCTATATGATAAACATGATGATTTGCCAGTATTCTGATAGAGTGGAGGCCGAGTTATCAGTGCATGATAATATTACCCTAAACATATCTGAAAACGATAAAAATGATTGGTGCATGCTGAAATAAACATAAATGTTGTATTTGCGATTATCTTGACTTGCATGATGATTAAGACCGAAATTGAAATGTGCTAGATGCGTTATGTCTGATATGATCTCGCGTGGTGTTCTTTCTCGCAAAATACCAAAAATAGAGTCTAATTTTGTGTTGCATTTTATTTTTAATTTCAGAAAAATCAAAAAGATTTTGGTGTGTTTTAGTATAAACTTCATAAAAGCCAAAATGATTTTCTTTCTTGTTTGTTTTCAATCGATCGACACAAGATACGAAAAACATTTTCTAATCTATATCTTGGATTCTCGAAGAGAAGTTTTGCGCCAAGATTAACTTATGTTGGTTTGAAAAAGGAAAACTGTGTTTATGTCTTCTGAAATTGCAGGTTGTGTGCTGTCAAGACTTAAGCATGGTGATAGGGGGAGTATGAAGTATCTTACACAAATAGATCTTGAAGTTCAAAGATTGTTCAAGAAGTGTTCCAGCCATGCAAGCTCTATTGCTAACAAGAAATTTCAAGTTGAAGATCAAATGTAGTGATGCTGAAGATTGTAGACTGAAGTTTTGTTAGCATAGATACATTACACGTTAAGGGGGAGTTTGTTAGAGCATATTCCTATGCTACAATGTGTCTCGTGTAATGTATCTAAGTGAGCATGTATATGAGTCCAAGGAGCAGCGTACCAGTTGGTCCGCCATACCAAATGGTACGCACGTACCAATGGTACGGAGGGTGGTACGCAGCTCAGTTAGTGTCACCTATAAATAGGTTGACTTGCTTAGTATGTAGGAACTTCTGGTCATATCACCTCCACTAAGTGTGTGTTTCTAAGAGTGTTCTAGAGAGAGAAACCAAAGCTTTGTAATTGTTCTCTTTGTGAAATCAATAAAACAAAGCTTATTTACATTCTCGTGCACTAGATCGATCGGTTCATCCAGTAGTAAGATCGTTACTGTGTTTTACCAAACTTTTTCATGTGAAGATTATCTAATCCTTCAAACAACTCTTTCTTCAATTTATCTTCATTTCTCTTTTGAATTTCCAGGTTTGCAGCTTGAACCTTGTTAACACTAACTAACTCCCGCTTTTCATCCAACAACTTCTCCATATCAACTTGATAAGCTTCAATCTTAGCAGCTGACTCTTCAACATTCTTTGTAAGCAGATCAAGTTTGATTTTGGACTTGTCAAACAAATTCTGAAAATCAGTAGCAGCATCTTCTGCTTCATCCTTCCATCTCTTAACTTCTTTCACCAACTCATCATTTTCTTCACATAACTTTGTTTTTGCAGATTCAACATCCCTTCTGTCTTGTTTAGAAATCTCTAAAACTCCATTCAGCATGTTGATCTCATTAGTCAAGCACTCATTCTTCATAACCAATTCTTTTTCATATTCTTTAGAAATCTGCAACTCTGAATTAACCAAAGTGAATTCCTCAGAAAGCTTTTGAATTTTATGCAACAATGAAGCATTTTTATTCAACAGACTTTCCAAATTTTCAGTAGATGCATAAGAACTTGGTGTTAAACTAGTATCTGAATAAGAATCATCTGACTGATCATGAGTAACAATCAAAGCTGGTGAATCATACCCAAATCGTTGACCCCAATCATAAACACCATCATGTTGAGATGTTAAAGCTATTGGCTTGTCTGAATTACTAGAAGATGGCTGAGTAAAACCAGGTTTGGGTGATAAAGGAAAACTAGACTTCTGTTGACTTTCTTTGGCAAAATGTCCAAGTTTTGAACATTTGTAACATTTCAACTTTGACTTCTCAAAACCTAATTTCTCACTAAAATCAGAAGTAGATTTCCCATGCTTCTTGAAAAATCTTTTAGATCTGTGACTCAACATAGCATATTGCCAAGAGAGATCTAATTCAGTTAATTGATCATCATCAAGAGCATCAAGATCATCTCTTGTCAATTGTGCATCAACAACATTCTTAATGATCAAACCAGAAGATGATGAGATTAATGCAGCAATCATTTTGGTACAATCATCCACGACTCAGCAGAAAAAGCATTTTGACTAGAAAAATTTGGAATTGTAAAACTACAACCCCTTGATGAATTGTTATCAGAATTACATGAAGCTCCAGCCATAAAAGCAATATTTGGTGCAGAACTCAAAGTTGGTTTAGATTTAGCATTCATACTTGCCGTAATCTCAACATGATATAAATCAGGATTCTGTAAAATAGCAGTTGACTTCTTGGAATTTAACATTTCCATCTCTCGAGCATGAAGTTTACCTGTAAGCTCGTGAAATGTCAATGTAGAGTAATCTTTATCATGAGTGAGTAACAAAACATAATTTTCCCACTTTTCAGGCAATGCTTCCATAATCTTTTCCTTCAAATCAGCATCAGTTTTCTTAATACCAACAACCTTCAACTCACTGATTAGATGTGAAAACCGGGAAACCAAAGCAGTAATGTTCTCATTGTCATAAAATTGAAAATTATCAAACTCATTATTCAACACTTTCTTCCGACTTTTCTTGTAATCCTCATTACCCTCACACCTTGCTGAAAGAGCATCCCACAATTGCTTTGATTTCTTGCAAGTACTAAATTGATGTAGCAACTCATTGGGTAATGCCATTGTAAGATAACCGAATGCTTTTTGTTCTAACTCGTATGATTTCCTTTCAGCATTGTCAAAGGTATGAACTTCTTTAAAATCTCCCACATCGGTCGGATGTTGATAAAGTTTCTTGATCGGAATCCACAAATCGATATCATTCGTACTTATATAAGCCGAAAATCGTTGTTTCCAATTATAATAATCTTCCAATTTCAACAACTTTGGAACTTTCTGACTTGTTCCAGTTTCATTATCAAAATTCAGCATAGTTTGCATTGCACTCTGCATCGTAGAAATGCATGAAATTCCGATATCGTGAAAAATTAGAATTCTGATCTGCCGAACTTTCTCCGAACTTATCACAGTGCTCCGAACTTTCACCGAACTCTCACCGAACTTGAAACAACAGACCGAACTCTGTCCGAACTTCAGAACACCTCCGAAACTCGACCGAACTAGCTAAACTCCGAACTCTCGCCGAACACAGGCCGAACTCTCACCAAACTTGAACTTCGGAACTCTGAACTTGAGCTACGGAGCAGTTATGCCAAACTTGACCAGAAACCTCTGAACCTCGACATAATTTTTCAAAAATGCTGAAAATTTGTCTGATTTTGACGAAACAAGCAACAGTGAATCTAGAACGATGATTAAGAATGATTTAGAAGCAGTTTTGACACCAAACACTTGATAGAATCGATGAAAAACACCCAAACAAGCTCGAAAAACACCAAAAACGCTTCAAAGATCCAGAAATAGCAACCACAGATTAGTAGAGTGAACCAGAAAGCTCTGATACCACTTGAAAATGTGTGAGCATCGGATCGTCTACTCGATCTAGCTATTCGGACATAGAAACGTAATTAACCGACTGTTTTATTGATCAACGAAGAACAATTACAATCAGTAAACACTTAGAAACAGACTCAGAGAAACACACTCAGAAACACACACTTAACAGAAATCTCACACGCTCAGAACTTCTAATTACAACATCCAAACTACTATTTATACTCGACTAGCCGATCTATGTTCGAACCTCAGGTTCGGCCAGTCCGAACACCTAGTTCGGACCAGGTTCGGCTAGTGAGACTTTGGCTTGAACTTGACCTTTGCTTCATACTTCACATGACGCACATATCAGGTATCAACATGAATGCTGTATCGCGCTGGATGTAGCAAGTAATCAGTGTCCTAATAATAAATAGTAATACAACTTTAAGGTCTTGTTTCGGTTGGATAACGTTCAGTTACCCAAATGATCATGGTCGAGTCTTGACAACTAATTCCCATTTTTAATGTTTGGAAAACCCGTTCGTAATAATTATTGTTCAAATAAATATTTAACTTTGTGATCCTATTTATAGTCACATAAAATATAACTTGTAGAATAATTATAAATGATTATTTAAAGTCATGTAAATATATGTTTTAATCAAGTTTTGAATATTAAGAGAAATAATAAAGTATTATTTGAAGTTCTCATTATATATTTAAGTTCGAGGTTATAATTTGAAAGAGCGTGTGGTGGCGAATCGTGCTTAGGCTCAAGTCATTTCGATAATGAAAACAACCAAACGATGTAAATAAACGCAATCTTCTATTGATACGGACAAGCCAGTAGTCAATACAGAGATTACAAAGCTCTCAAACTTTCACACAAAAAAAAAACAGTTAACAAAACTCTCTTAACCAATTCTACACTCTAAAACTATTTATACTAACTATTTATACTAAGTCTATTACCCGAACTAGAGAGCTACACGAACTGGCAATTCGTGTCCCACTTCATGTCAGTTGTGTTAGTTAGGGTCCAAGAGGTAGAATCTCGATTTCTTCGTTTTCTTTCTTCATTCAGAACCAACATCTTGCCATTTCATGTTCCAACAAAATCCCCCTTGGCACATGCTAGTCGGGTTTTCATCTTTACACATCAGCTCCCATCTCAGTCCATGTCTTCTGGTGATTTCTTCCAGCATAGATATCAAACGCAAAGCATATCCGGATCACATTCTGAAATTGCAAGGCTTCTTTCATGTAATCTAGATGAAACAGTATCCGACTATGATACAGTTCATCAATATCAACATTCGACATGTTAATCAGCCACATTGGATCAAAAACTCTGACCACCTTGTTACCTTCTTCAACTACTATCACAGCTTCTCTAGTTTTCTTGTCATAATACCACCAACGCAGATTCTTTATGAAATCTAATTCCATCTTTATCAAGGGAATTTTCTTCATCAACCTAGGCTTCTTCTTAAACTTTAGAACAATCAGTGATTTTCCTGTGATCGGATGTTTCTTGGTAGGATGTTCACCTATTTTCGGCTTTTGTTGCCTCAAAAACTAGAAAACATTTTGACATTCTTTATCCAGCAGTTTCTTGAAGTGAGGACCTTTCCATCCATCACCATAGTTCAGAAATGCTTTTCTCTTCAACTATCTAACATCCCAAACTGGTAATGTGTTGAAATCAAGAGCTTTCTTCAAATATTGGATACCAAACTGTCGTTTGATTCCATAACAGTTTAGCTCATTGTCATACATCCAGCTAATAATTTCACCCGATGCTTGACCCTTAAACCTCACATGTCTTCTTTGCTTTATCGTTTTTGGAGGAGGAACATAATTTACATGAAAGATTTTCATATATTCATCATAGTCTTTTCTTTGTTTATGTTCCTTAGCCTCTTTGATAACATGGTCATCAGGCATCTCAACTTCTTTTCTCTTTAATTTGACTTCAGCTTCATCGTCCTTTTCTTTTGAAATACTTCAAATTAATCATCATCAGGGTTGTTATTAAAATTAGAGTACAAGTCAGGGTACTCTTCTTTAATGATGTCTTCAACCTCGACTTCATCAAATAGATCATCATCTGAAGCCTATGATGACTCATAAGTTTCGGGCTCAGGTTCAGTAGCTTTCTTCATTTCTTCATCATTGAGATAAAAAAATGGCTTGAATATGTTCTTGGGTAAGTTCACAGACAAACTCCCCGTCTTCTAACATTTGTGCCGATCTCATGAATGTCTCTGGCAGCTTGGCTTGACTGGACAGATGATATCGGCATCACATTACACGGATCTGACTCCCCCTTAGATGCAGAGGTACCATTTGTCAGGCCAGATGCTCATGCTGATCCTGAACCTCCTTTAGACACACCTTCAGGATCATCATTGAAGTATCATAGCACATCAACCTTGCATCCCAACTCCCCCTGAGTATCAAATTTACTAAGTAGAAATTTGATCTGCTCATTCATCTGAGATAATTATGCTTCTTGGAAAGAACTTGCCATCTTCAACTTCATAATCTCTTGAGTTTTAGCCTCATTCCCACTTCTCATCAGTTGATAATCTCTTTTCAGTTCAACAATCAGTTTGGATGGTGCTTCATCTTTTGCTTTCAGGTCATCAATCAGCTTTGTCTTAGCTTCATCTTTGGCTTTTAAATCAACTATTTGAGCTTGACAATCAGTGAGAATACTGTTGAATATATCAAGCTGAGTGTAAGATATCCCACTCGAAGAAACATTGATGTTAAAATCTTCAGAAGCTGGAGTTGTAGTAGTCGTTGTAGTAGAAGAAACTGGAACAGAAGAAGTTCCAATCGGCTGATTTACATATTGAGCACCAACACTTGCTGAAGGTGTTATGCTTGTCGATACAAAATGTGATCCAAGATACCTCCTCACAATGTTTGGCTGCGTTAACGATGAGATAATTGTCTCCATTGCTGCAGATGATGCAACTAGAGCAGCTGGTGTAGAGCTTAACAAAGGTGGAGACAATACTGGACTTCGGACACGCTCGGCCACCAGTGGAATCATCTTCCTCTTTAATGGTTTCGGTGTAGACGAGGATGCAAACCTGTTGTTTACCTTTGCCCTTTCCAATATCGGCATCAGTGTTATAGTCTTCATCGTCATCGGATGGAGCTGTTTCATAGACACGACCTATGTACCGTTCATTTCTCTTTTTCAACCTGGTTCGGTAAGCAAGATGTTCTTTACTGCCTTTCTTCACCAGTATCTCTTGAGCTCCAACAGAGATGAACGTTCGAGGGTTATTGGTATCAGAATTAGCTTCTAAATCAACACCATCCATATCATCATCTTGGTCATCATCATCATCTTCTTCCACCAGGGAATTTATTGTAACTGTTTTAGACACACCAACAGTTGTTTGAACTTCAGGTTTAGTAGCGAAATGTTCAATTACAGGTTCATTTACGGTCGGTTCAGTTACGGCCAGGGATTGGCTTTTCTGTTGTTGTTTCTTGTTCTGGTTGACGTGGTTGCTGTTGTTGTTGTCTAAATCTCTCTTCCAACCAATAATAATCCAATTCTTCATCAGAACTAACCTTCTCATGTCGTGGTGCACCATTGGCTGGAGCCTGCTAATCTGCTTTAGCTAAATGACCTATCAATCTCTTCATAGGAAAATGTTGATCTGTTGTTTTCTTCTTATATATTGTCAACATAGTCACACTTGCTTCTCTCATGTGCTTTAACTGTATCTTCTGAGCTTCAAGATTTACCAGCTGTGGGTACAGATCATTTAAGATCGTTCGTACAAATCTTGGATATGTCAGTGCCCTTTTATGTCTTACCACCTGATTGTCTCTCATATAGTGGCATATCAGACCAACAAAGTTGTATGGATGGTTGAGTATCAAGGCCGTCATCATAAACAACATCTTTGGGCCAATCTCATCATGTCCTGAGATTCTATTCCCCAAGCAGTGTACTAAGACGTGAATCAAGGGACACATATTTTTGATTTTGTTACCCAATCTTAATTTCAATCTTCAACATACCGGATCCTCTACAATAATGCAACAATTTCAGTCTTATTAAATTCCAATGGAGCCTTTAAATTATCACCATCAAAACACTGAAATTGGAATTTTGGTCAAGAAAAACGAAGTGGTTCGGCTAGGGTTTTCACGAAGTGGAACAAAGTGAATTTGGGTATAGTGGAATCCGAACTGGAACTTCGGCTATTTATAGTCTGTTCACATTGTTACCCGAAGTGTGACTTCATGTTTCCCAAACTAATACGAACCACTACTTCGACCCACACTTCGTATCTACCCGAACTGTTACGAAGTGGTACTTCGGATCATCCGAACTCACTTTGTTTCTTCCAAAAGTTTCACTTTTTACCCCTAAATTTTGTAATATTTACAAAATTGATCTAAAAGATTAAATTTTTTATCAATTTTCAACAAACCTTTCATCATTCATTGATGTGCTTGATATCAAGACAGTTTGGTTTCCCGACATATTTTTGATAATCTTCATCATCGGTTGATCGAAAATAAATTAAAAATAAAATCTTTCTTATTTTTCAAAATTTTCAAACACACCGATTTTTTTTTTTTGAATTTTTACAAGAATATGCTAAAACACGCCTAAAATCTTTTTGGATTTTCAAATATCGAACAATTAAAACAAAACTGAAATGAAATACGAATAACTTAAGTTTTTGTGAGAAAGTTCCATATGAGAGATCATATTAGACAATATGTATCAGACACACTTCAATTTCAAAATTAATCAGCATGCAAGCCAAGTCCACCGAGAATAAAAATTTTCAATTTATTTCAGCTTCAGCAGATCAATTTTTATAGCTTTCTGATATGTTATCAGTAAGATTATCAAGCATAGATAAAGTGAAAGCCCACACAATCTGGAATACTGGCAACATGACTTATCCATATTTTTGTTTCTTTTATTTAGAATATGATTTTTAATAGAGATTTATTGTTCATGGTGTTTCATGCAAAAATAACAAAGAACCCTAAACAAACAACAATCAGGTCAGCCTTGTGAGCACGCAAAGAAAGTCCGATTATTTAGGAAACCAAGAAATAGCAAATAATGTAGAAATTGTATAACCCACCAATGATGAGGTTGGTACTTTCGTACACATAGAGGAAATCCGATGGATTGTACGAAACACCAAATAAAACAAAGCAGAACTTCTAGTGAAAACCAATCAGGTCGATCTTTCGATAAGTAGAGGAAGGCTAATCACTTGAGAAAATCAAGAAAATCAAACAAGTTTAAAGTTTTGCAAAATGAAAACATGCGTACACCAGAACATAGTTTTTTTTGTTTTCAGATTTTATAATTGCCAAAGTCACACAGTATCCTTCATAATGTTACATCACATTTATTGTTGATACCTGAAATATGCGTCGTGTGAAGTATCAAGATATGTACAAGATCAAGTTAAATGTCTCTTGGCCAAGCATGGTCCGAACCAGGAGTTCGGACTAGCCGAACCTGAGGTTCGGATAGGGATCGGCCAGTCGGGTATAAATAGTTGTTTGGTCTTTGTAATAGTGAGTTCTGAGCGTGTGAGATTTCTGTTAAGTGTGTGTTTCTGAGTGTGTTTCTCTGAGTTTGTTTCTAAGTGTTTACTGGTTGTAATTGTTCTTTGTTGATCAATAAAACAATCGGTTAATTACGTTTTGATGTCCGATTAGCTAGATCGAGTAGACGATCCGATGCTCACACATTTTTAAGTGGTATCAGAGCTTTCTGGTTCACTCTACTAATCTGTGGTTGCTATTTCTGGATCTTTGAAGCGTTTTTGGTGTTTTTCGAGCTTGTTTGTGTGTTTTTCATCGATTCTATCAAGTGTTTGGTGTCAAAACTGCTTCTAAATCATTCTTAATCATCGTTCTAGATTCACTGTTGCTTGTTTCGTCAAAATCAGACAAATTTTCAGCATTTTTGAAAAATTATGTCGAGGTTCAGAGGTTTCTGGTCAAGTTTGGCATAACTGCTCCGTAGCTCAAGTTCAGAGTTCCGAAGTTCAAGTTTGGTGAGAGTTCGGCCTGTGTTCGGCGAGAGTTCGGAGTTTAGCTAGTTCGGTCGAGTTTCGGAGGTGTTCTGAAGTTCGGACAGAGTTCGGTCTGTTGTTTCAAGTTCGGTGAGAGTTCGGTGAAAGTTCGGAGCACTGTGATAAGTTCGGAGAAAGTTCGGCAGATCAGAATTCTAATTTTTCACGATATCGGAATTTCATGCATTTCTACGATGCAGAGTGCAATGCAAACTATGCTGAATTTTGATAATGAAACTGGAACAAGTCAGAAAGTTCCAAAGTTGTTGAAATTGGAAGATTATTATAATTGGAAACAACGATTTTCGGCTTATATAAGTACGAATGATATCGATTTGTGGATTCCGATCAAGAAACTTTATCAACATCCGACCGATGTGGGAGATTTTAAAGAAGTTCATACCTTTGACAATGCTGAAAGGAAATCATACGAGTTAGAACAAAAAGCATTCGGTTATCTTACAATGGCATTACCCAATGAGTTGCTACATCAATTTAGTACTTGCAAGAAATCAAAGCAATTGTGGGATGCTCTTTCAGCAAGGTGTGAGGGTAATGAGGATTACAAGAAAAGTCGGAAGAAAGTGTTGAATAATGAGTTTGATAATTTTCAATTTTATGACAATGAGAACATTACTGCTTTGGTTTCCCGGTTTTCACATCTAATCAGTGAGTTGAAGGTTGTTGGTATTAAGAAAACTGATGCTGATTTGAAGGAAAAGATTATGGAAGCATTGCCTGAAAAGTGGGAAAATTATGTTTTGTTACTCACTCATGATAAAGATTACTCTACATTGACATTTCACGAGCTTACAGGTAAACTTCATGCTCGAGAGATGGAAATGTTAAATTCCAAGAAGTCAACTGCTATTTTACAGAATCCTGATTTATATCATGTTGAGATTACGGCAAGTATGAATGCTAAATCTAAACCAACTTTGAGTTCTGCACCAAATATTGCTTTTATGGCTGGAGCTTCATGTAATTCTGATAACAATTCATCAAGGGGTTGTAGTTTTACAATTCCAAATTTTTCTAGTCAAAATGCTTTTTCTGCTGAGTCGTGGATGATTGTACCAAAATGATTGCTGCATTAATCTCATCATCTTCTGGTTTGATCATTAAGAATGTTGTTGATGCACAATTGACAAGAGATGATCTTGATGCTCTTGATGATGATCAATTAACTGAATTAGATCTCTCTTGGCAATATGCTATGTTGAGTCACAGATCTAAAAGATTTTTCAAGAAGCATGGGAAATCTACTTCTGATTTTAGTGAGAAATTAGGTTTTGAGAAGTCAAAGTTGAAATGTTACAAATGTTCAAAACTTGGACATTTTGCCAAAGAAAGTCAACAGAAGTCTAGTTTTCCTTTATCACCCAAACCTGGTTTTACTCAGCCATCTTCTAGTAATTCAGACAAGCCAATAGCTTTAACATCTCAACATGATGGTGTTTATGATTGGGGTCAACGATTTGGGTATGATTCACCAGCTTTGATTGTTACTCATGATCAGTCAGATGATTCTTATTCAGATACTAGTTTAACACCAAGTTCTTATGCATCTACTGAAAATTTGGAAAGTCTGTTGAATAAAAATGCTTCATTGTTGCATAAAATTCAAAAGCTTTCTGAGGAATTCACTTTGGTTAATTCAGAGTTGCAGATTTCTAAAGAATATGAAAAAGAATTGGTTATGTCGAATGTTGATATTGATGAACTGTATCATAGTCGGATACTGTTTCATCTAGATTACATGAAAGAAGCCTTGCAATTTCAGAATGTGATCCGGATATGCTTTGCGTTTGATATCTATGCTGGAAGAAATCACCAGAAGACATGGACTGAGATGGGAGCTGATGTGTAAAGATGAAAACCCGACTAGCATGTGCCAAGGGGGATTTTGTTGGAACATGAAATGGCAAGATGTTGGTTCTGAATGAAGAAAGAAAACGAAGAAATCGAGATTCTACCTCTTGGACCCTAACTAACACAACTGACATGAAGTGGGACACGAATTGCCAGTTCGTGTAGCTCTCTAGTTCGGGTAATAGACTTAGTATAAATAGTTAGTATAAATAGTTTTAGAGTGTAGAATTGGTTAAGAGAGTTTTGTTAACTGTTTTTTTTTTGTGTGAAAGTTTGAGAGCTTTGTAATCTCTGTATTGACTACTGGCTTGTCCGTATCAATAGAAGATTGCGTTTATTTACATCGTTTGGTTGTTTTCATTATCGAAATGACTTGAGCCTAAGCACGATTCGCCACCACACGCTCTTTCAAATTATAACCTCGAACTTAAATATATAATGAGAACTTCAAATAATACTTTATTATTTCTCTTAATATTCAAAACTTGATTAAAACATATATTTACATGACTTTAAATAATCATTTATAATTATTCTACAAGTTATATTTTATGTGACTATAAATAGGATCACAAAGTTAAATATTTATTTGAACAATAATTATTACGAACGGGTTTTCCAAACATTAAAAATGGGAATTAGTTGTCAAGACTCGACCATGATCATTTGGGTAACTGAACGTTATCCAACCTAAACAAGACCTTAAAGTTGTATTACTATTTATTATTAGGACACTGATTACTTGCTACATCCAGCGCGATACAACATTCATGTTGATACCTGATATGTGCGTCATGTGAAGTATGAAGCAAAGGTCAAGTTCAAGCCAAAGTCTCACTAGCCGAACCTGGTCCGAACTAGGTGTTCGGACTGGCCGAACCTGAGGTTCGGACATAGATCGGCTAGTCGAGTATAAATAGTAGTTTGGATGTTGTAATTAGAAGTTCTGAGCGTGTGAGATTTCTGTTAAGTGTGTGTTTCTGAGTGTGTTTCTCTGAGTCTGTTTCTAAGTGTTTACTGATTGTAATTGTTCTTCGTTGATCAATAAAACAGTCGGTTAATTACGTTTCTATGTCCGAATAGCTAGATCGAGTAGACGATCCGATGCTCACACATTTTCAAGTGGTATCAGAGCTTTCTGGTTCACTCTGATCTGTGGTTGCTATTATCGGATTTTTGAAGCGTTTTTGGTGTTTTTCGAGTTTGTTTGTATGTTGTTCATCAATTCTATCGAGTTTTTGGTGTCAAAATTATTCCTAAATCATTTCTTATCGGTTTTCCTGCTTTACGGTTGCTAGTTTCGTCAAAATTAGTCATTTTTCACGCGTTTTTGAAAAAGTATGTTGAGGTTCGGACTTTTCTGGACAGGTTCGGAGTAACCGCCCCGAACTTCAAGTTCGGACGAAGTTCGGTCTAAGCTTGGTGAGAGTTCGGTCAGCTATCGATCAAGGTTCGGAGTTTATTTCGTTCGGTCGAGGTTCGGAGCTCGTTCGGTGATAGATCGGAGCTTTTTAGGTTCGGTGGAAGTTCAAAGCACAGAATTAAGTTTGGTGGAAGTTGGGCCAACCAGATTTCAATATTTTTCAAAACGATGTCGGAATTTCATGTGTTTTCCACGATGCAGAGTGCAATGCAAACTATGCTGAACTTTGATAATGAAATCGGAACAAGTCAGAAAGTTCCAAAATTGTTGAAGTTGGAAGATTATCATAATTGGAAGCAACGATTTTCTACTTACATAAGCACGAATGATATCGTTTTATGGATTCCAATCAAGAAACTTTATCAACATCCGACTGATGCGGGAGATTTTAAAGAAGTTCATACCTTTGACAATGCTGAAAGAAAATCATACGAGCTTGAACAAAAAGCTTTCAGTTCTTATGCATCTGCTGAAAATTTGGAATGTCAGATGATTCTTATTCAGATACTAGTTCAACACCAAGTTCTTATGCATCTACTGAAAATTTGGAATGTTTGTTGAAAGAAAATGCTTCATTGTTGCATAAAATTCAAAAACTTTCAAAGGAATTTATTTTGGTTCATTTAGAGTTGCAGATTTCTAAAGAACATGAAAAGGAGTTGGTTATGAAGAATGATTGCTTGACTAATGAGATCACAATGCTGAATGAAGTTATAGAGATTTCTAAACGAGATAAAATGGATGTCGAATCTGCAAAAGCACAGTTATGTGAAGAAAAGGATAATTTGGTAAAAGAAGTTATGAAATGGAAGGCTGAAGCAGAGGATACTGCTACTGATTTTGAACACTTGTTTGAAAAGTCCAATATTAAGCTTGATTTGCTTACAAAGAATGTTGAAGAATCGACTGCTAAAATTGAAGCATATCAAGTTGATATGGAAAAATTGTTAGATGAGAAACGTGAGTTGGTTAGTGTTAACAAGGTTCAAACTGCAAATTTGGAGATTTAAAAGAGAAATGAAGATAAATTGAAGAAAGAATTGTTTGAAGGTTTAGATAATCTTCGCATGCAAGAGTTTGAAACTCACAAAGTTGCAAAACGATTGATAGCTAAAGAGAAGGAATTTGCGAAGGCTCAACAGTAAATTTCTGATATCAAAATTCAAGTTCTTGATGCTAACAGATTGCTCAGCAATGTTTCAAATTCTCAAGTTTTCACAAGCTTCTTAGCTAATGATGCAAATTTTGAGAAAATGTTTAATAAAACTGCATCACTCCCTGCTCAAATCAAAGAATCCTTCAAATAAGTGAAGGAGCAAGTCCCCGAATTTGATTATTCAAAGGTCTTATCATCTACTGCTGAGGAAGAAAAAGTTATGAAGAAAAAGTTATGAAGAAAAAGAAGAACAAGAAGAATAAGAAGCAAAAGGAAACGAGATATGAGGTTCTTCCAGCTCCAAAATTTGTATCTGGTTCATCTTCTGCTGATAATGAGAAGTCAGCTACTTCAAGTGACAAGATTAAGTCATAACCTGCCTTTAATGAGAAGATTTTCTATGATCAGAAGAATGTGACTAAAGTGAAAGCTGAATTTTCTCGGTTAGCAAAGCATGGGCGTTCTACATCTGAGGAGAAAGTTGTTGGAAAGCGTGTGGGCTGGGATTTAAAGCAACAGATGTAAAAGATGCGAAAGCTTCAGCATCATCTTCTCAAGATTTAAAGAAATTGAAGTTAAAGAAAGTGAAGAAGGCAGTTTTTAAGGCTGAAAAGGTTAAACCTGAGAGATTCTACAAGGTCAAAGGTTCTGGTCAGCTTTTCTCTGATAAAGAATTCCTCTTCACTGTGTGGATGCCAGAAAGATTTTTAAGGTTTTTGTCAAAGATGCTACTTTTTCGAACATGAAGAATCAAAAAGCTACTATTTCTTCTGATGGTTCTTTATCTCGAAGCCCCACATCCAAATGAGTACATGATCACATACATCAGGTATATGATTTTAATTCTGATCATGTTCGAGATATTCCTATGTGTAATTCATCGCACGTACATCACAAGTGGGACAAGACAAAAAAATATTTTTTATATTTGCCGCCGAACAGGGCATATGGCAAAGGAGTTTCCACTACCTTCCGCTTCACCCCAATGGTTTCACAAGAAACCAGTTTTTGGTAAACCTGCCAAACCAATGTTCTTGAACGAACAAGGCAGAGTTTTTGATGAAGTTGAACCTACATTATTTCAAAAACAAAAAACGTTTTGTTCCAATGTATCAACACGTTCACATTGTAGGTTCCTCATCACAGTCACCTGTGATAAGTTCATCCAAAACAGAATTACCAACACAACATTGGAAACCTAAGGTGGTTTCGAAGCAAAATCAGGACACTGGTCGACCAGAAGCGATCCGCTTCGGGTCATTTTTTAACTAATTAGTTTGACCAGTGTGTAGGTACTTCTAGAAGACCTATCGACGATTGCAAAGTTGTTGATGGAGAAGTATAATGCATAACTAAAATTTCATGATCATATTTTCTAAATCTGCAAATTTTCTGACTTCTAAAACTGCATAATATCCGTGTTGATTGATCATTTTTCTTTGCTTACAAGTTTTTCTCAAAAACCAAAAATAGAGTCTTGTTTTTGTGTAAAATGAAAATTTAAAAATAGAGTTTTTCATTTTAAGGGGGAGAATTGTAAGTAAGGGGGAGTAATTGAGAAAAAGCATGTTATGGGGAGAAGGTGAATACATGTCAAATATATAAAGAAGGAATGTGAATACATGCACAATATATAAAAATTGTGAGAAATTGATCATTGGGAAATGATGGTACATTGGCTTACGTATCTGACTCATGGATAGAATAGATGAAAGGGCCATAAGTTCATTGTTTGATATGTTTGGTAGGCTCGACAAATCAGAAAGTATTCAGATGTGATATACACTAAATACTAATGCTTGACCATGTGGACAACATCTTGATGTATAGTTCATGACACAACAAGAAAAATAAGTGTGAAATTCAAACAGAGAAGTCACTGTGTATTCATGTGTTCATTTTGCAAAGATTTAAACTTGTTTGATTTCTTTATTTTGTCAAACGATTGGACTTTCTCGGCGTATCGAAAGATCGACCTGATCGTTGTTCGTTTGACGTTTTGCTTTATTTTCTTTGGTGTTTCGTATAACTCATCGGACTTTATCTGCGGGTACGGGAGTACCGACCTGATTGTTGTTGGGTTATACAACTTCAACTTGTTTTATTTTTCTTATTTTGTTAAATCCAAGGCCTTATCTGCGTATCGAAAGATCGACCTTAAGGTAGACGATTTAACGTTCTTATTTCTTTTTGCATGGAACACAGTTGACTATATCATGAAAATCAGTATGCATTATGAAAAAGTACAAGTGCTATCGCACAAAAAGAAAAAGAAAGAAAAACAGAAAAATGTCTGAATATGTCTGATAGTGTGGGGTACACTGGTCAAAGCAAATCTAATCAATATCTTAACATATCCAGATGTTATGAGTATGATTCTATCTGTGTTTAAGATGGACAAATTATATCAGCAATCAGCATGACTTGTGCGCTTCAATTAATTGAAATTGAAGTGTAGTTCAGTGCGTTATGGCCAATATGACCTCATATAGTGATCTTTCTCATATCAAAAATAGTGTTTGATTCTGTATTGCAATTTCATTTTATTTCAAGAAAAATACAAAAAGATTTTCGATGTGTTTTAATATAAACTTTGAAAAACCAAAAAGATTTTAGTTTTGTTTTGATATAACCTTTCTAAAAGACAAAAAAAAAATTGTTTCTACTTTATTTTCGATCTGATCAACACGTGATACAAATTCAATTTTCAAAATAATATCTTGAAGTCTCGAAGAGACGTTTTGCACCAAGATTATTTAAATGTTGATGCAGGATTGCTAAAGTGCAAGATATCACAACTTCAAGTCTTCTGAAGCTGTTGATAAAAGACCAGAGATACACTAGATGTCATCAAGTATTCAAGGTCAAACTACGATCGAGTTGAGGAGGAGTTTGTTCGAAGATTCATTTCATTGAACGAACGGATTCTATACTTGAGGGGGAGCTTGATTAAGGATACAGATATGATCATGTTGAAGAAATACTGCACACGATGAGGGGGAATTTGTTGATACCTGATCGGCCAGTCGAGTATAAATTATAGTTTGGACGTTGTAATTAGAAGTTCTGAGTGTGTGAGATTTCTGTTAAGTGTGTGTTTCTGAGTGTGTTTCTCTGAGTCTGTTTCTAAGTGTTTACTAATTGTAATTGTTCTTCGTTGATCAATAAAACAATCAGTTAATTACGTGTCTATGTCCGAATAGCTAGATCGAGTAGACGATCCGATGCTCACGCATTTTCAATTCATCATTACCTTGATTAAGTGAGTTTCACGACCCCTTTTCCTTTACTGTTTTGTCAATGGGGGGAGATATACATGAAACACCAAACTTTATACATTCTTTTGATCGTATACAAAGCCCTTTCCTTTAAACTATTTTAAATACTTTGAGGAAAAATCATGAAACAAACAATCACAACTTTGAATAATTACTGGATTTATAATTATTTCTACCAGTCCTATATTTATTAGACAATAAATATAACCGTCCATCCAAATGTCTGATTGATATTATGGTACAACTGTAACGCCGTATTTGGTTCTCTATTCTTTCCGTACCCCTTTCGTGGTAGTTTTGTTATATAACATATTGCTACAAATCCCACCATTAATTGATTTCGATTAATCTTGTATGCAACGATAACTAGTGCATGGATCTATTTGGGTTAACACCCCTGCCCTAACTGAACGCTCCAGTTCTGACTGCGCGTTAACAAGTCACGGGGTACATGTCAGTTATTCTAGGCCAGTGGTACTCTTGGGGAAGATGCCAAAAGGTGGGTAAATCACTTAGTACCTAAAATCAAGGCGCATGTAGATCAATGCAATCCACAGTAACCACATATATAATATCATGTATGCCTGAATCGGTGCAAAACATGACTGGCAACATTGTGTTGACTTTTTAAACTCAGGTATTTCTCAGGTAACCAAGCCAAACCGTATGTAAATGGGACGTCAAACCTTAGGGCCTGCATCTTGGAGTCATAGTCACATTCATCATCATGAAATAACTTATGAAACACTTTCCTTTTAAATCCTTGGTCGAAACGTTTATAAGACTTAACTATTTTATCATACTTCTTAGCTTAATATTTCTGGAACAATTCTTATTTTAGTATCGTAAAACAATGTCATCTTAACATATTTCCGCTGTAACTTTGATGACATACTTGGTTTTTCAAACGTATATTAATCTGATAGAGGTCGTTCTATGTATCCACGACTATGATCCTATGACGTCACACGCCTCTGTTCCTGAAAGTTCGGGTGTGACACCCCTAGGTGGATTTGCTAGGGTATTGAGGCTAAATAAATGGTAACATATACAAGTGAAAACCAAAAGTATCAACCTTAACTCTAAGGTTTGTAACACTGTTCATATGCAATGGGAACATGTGATAATGAGTACAAGGGATCTATCCTATCACATGTAAACAATTTTAGTAATACATTATAGTTCAATTTAACAGTAATCAATGAAATGGTATGACACTAATTAATGAAATGGTTCGATAAGGCAAATGCGATGATGCCACTTTGAAGAAATCAATTATGACCGAACCAAAGACAATTAAGCTACGAGGGAAAGGTCAAGAAACCGCACCTTAGCTAAATTGAGACAGTTTACAGTATAAATTTAGACTGTTAATTTGCAACTTAATATATAGTATCATTGTTGAAGTATTGCTTAATGCTTAGCATGATAGATCATATGTTCCACTTATCTTTTCATTCAAGTATGTCACTGGTGTTCTTTGTCTTTCAACAGCCGTTGTTTTATCATTATTTTTTTGGTTATTGGTATGATACTGATTTTAGGTACTTGCATGCTGTCCTTTTAGTTACTTTCTCTCATTTTGTATTGAAGATTGACCTACTTTTTGTTTTTTCTTGCGGGTAAATTGGTTGTTTCCTTTGTAGGTATTGTATTTTGAGTTTTTTGTATCACAGTTCGAATACATTATGTTAAGGTGTGTTGCTCTTTTACCTCACCTTTTGTGCCGCTCTATTTCATATTGTTTAATAGTTGGGCTTAATTGACACTACTTCATTTAAGTATAGTCACGGTAGAAATATAGTTAATGAACATGAGCATGTTTAGGATGTTGGTCCAATTATATATGGTGAACCTAAGTATGTAGTTTTGTTTAAGACATTACATACCCTTAATGAACGTACTTTATAAACTGTATATTGGTGAATCATTTACATTTTTTGGAAAATTAAAATCACTTTTACAGGTTGTACACCAGTTTTTGTAAACATTAGGTAAATTATTTGATTATGTTCAGTCTTCAAAAAGTTCATCCAACATGTATAAGGTGGGGACTGATCATCTTCTATACACCAGCCAACTTTTGTTGGCCATGAGGTTTGGAACAGATAAACAACAAAACTAGTCACTTAGAAGTGTCATTTACCAAAATGAAATAGTTTCCAATGCTTTATTATCGTATGCTTATACTCGTTAAGAATACCATTTGCATGTTATGTATCTATATGAGCCACTTCCATATTTTTGTTTCTTTCACCATAAACTGGAATCTTAAATTTGCCTAAATGGGTTGACTTTAATAAATCTTTGCAGGTTCATGATCATACCCGACATGCTTAAGAATGCTCCAATGTTCAAACGTTTAGAAGCCAGAATTAAGGTACCATCTTTGACTTCTGAATCTCTCATGTCTGAATGCTTTTAGATAAGAATATATCTCTAATCTATACATTATTTTGCTTGAAGGGTAAGGTTCAGCACTTGGTGTTGATCAGGGTCGTGCTGTTTCTATGCGAGCTCAGGTAAGTATTACTATTGTTTTCTCAATATTACTGGAAACTGATTTAAGTCAAAGCCCATGCGTAGAGGTGCAGGAAATGGTGAAAATGGGTTGTGATGTGATAAAGGTAAGTGTTTCTATTTTTAATTATTTTCTTTACTCTTTTTGTATCATTTGAATTTGTATTGACTTGGTCTAGAGTTTAACTTGCTGATTTAGTTTCAGCATCAGCTAATGCTACATCAGGACTTGGATCATTGTTATGCTTATGGAAGAATGGAGTCAGAACAGAGATGAACTTGGGGGAATATTAGAGAAATGTTGAGATATCAAACCAATAATAATGGAAGAATGGAGTCAAAACAGAGATGAACTTATAGATCTCTTTGAAAAGGTTAGAGATGAATGGATGGAAAAGGATTTGGCTATATGGTTGGAGCAAACAGGTAATTTGTATGTTTTTATGGGTGATTGTTAAGGTTAGAGATAAATGGATGGAGAAGGATTTGGCTACATGGGTTGGAGCAAATAAGTAATTTGTATGTTTATGAAAGAGCTTGTGGTGGCGGATCGTGCATAGAATCAAGTCATTTCGATAATGAAAACAATCCGATGTAAATAAACATAATCTTCTATTAATACGGACAAACCAGAAGTCAATACAGAGATTACAGAGCTCTCAAACTTTGGCACTCAGAAAAACACACTTAAGCAAAACTCTTAAACAGATTCTATAGATTAAAACTATTTATACTAAGTCTGATGTTCCGAACTACTGTTAGTGCATTATTTGGTTCGTCGTGTGAAGTATCAAGAACAAGACAAAGCTTCAAGATTGACTGTGTCCGAAGTGACACGAACTGGGACACGAACTGACCCTAAGTGGCAGTTCGGGTGAGCCCCAGTTTGGACAGTCGTAAGTTAGTATAAAAAGAATGTCTTGTTTAGAACTCTTAGGACTCTTGGCCAAATTCATTGTGTGTAATTGTGTGTGTTTACTTTTTGGTTAAGCAATACAAATTCACTTTGTATTTACATCTCGTGTCTTTATTTTACTCGAATTATTGATTGAGTAGACGATATGCCGCTCACAAATGTACAAGTGGTATCAGATCTTTTGGTTCAATCTACTGATCAGATCATCTCTGCTTTTTGAGTTTTTTGGTTTAAAAAGTGGGGGTTTCTTAAAGAAGAAAAAATTGGTGTGTTTATGCTTCGGTTTGATCATTTCAGTTGTGTTTTTGGTGAAAATTTCAATCCTAAATCAGTCTTGTCATGTGTATTTGATATCCTGTTGATTATAGAAAGTATGTGAGCATCGGATCGTCTACTCCATCTAGCTATTTTGGATACGAAACGTAATTAAACCAATTATTTTATTGATCAAAGTGAACAATTACAACCAGAAAACACTGTGAACTGACACAGAGAAACACCTCTCAAAACACACACACTTTAGCTCAGAATCTTACATGCTCAGTTCCAAGAAACAAAGACAAACTTCCTATTTATACACGACTTGCTGAACCCCAGCCGAACTGGTGGTTCGCTTGATCTGAACTGCCTCTTTGGATCCAGTTCACTAGGAAACAATCTTGTCATGTTTGATCTTCACATCGTCTTGTTCAGATACTTCACACGAAACTTAGATTATGTATCAACAAACTCCCCCTCGACGTGTGCACTATCTTAACACAAAAAACTGAATCTTCAATCAATCTCCCTCTCAGGTGCAGAATCTGTTCATTCAACAGAAATACATCTTCGAACAAACTCTCCCTCAACTTTATAGTAGCTTGATCTTGAATACTTTGACAATGCAGAGTGTGTTTCTCTCGCCATCAATAGCTTCAGAAGACTTAAAGTTGTGACATCTTTTCACTTAGCAACCTGTTCAATCATAAATAATCTCGGTGCAAAACGTCTCTTTGAGACTCCAAGATATGATTTCGAAAATTTGATTTGTATCACGTGTTAATCAGATAAAAAACAAAGCAGAAACAAAATCTTTTTGGTTTTTAGAAAGTTTATATCAATACAAACCTAAAATCTTTTTGATATTTCAAACTTATTGTTGATACCTGATATGTGCGTCGTGTGAAGTATCAAGCAAGATCAAGATCAAGTCAAACTAGGTCTGGCCGATCTAGGTCCGAACCTGAAGTTCGGACGGGCCGAACCTGAAGTTCGGACTGGCCGAACCTGAGGTTCGGCCGAAGCTCGGCCAGCTGGGTATAAATATACGTTTGGTCTTTGTAATTTGAGTAGTTCTGAGCGTGCAAATTCTGTTAAGTGTGTGTTTCTGAGTGTGTATTCTCCGTGTCTATTTCTGAGTGTTTGCTGATTGTAATTGTTCTTCTTTGATCAATAAATCAATCGGTTAATTACGTTTCGATGTTCGATTAGCTAGATCGAGTAGACGATCCGATGCTCACGCATTTTCAAGTGGTATCAGAGCTTTCTGGTTCACTCTACTGATCTGTGGTTGCTATCTTCGGATTTTTTGAAGCGTTTTTCGTGTTTCTTGAGATTGTTTTTGTGTTTTTCATCATTTCTATCGAGTGTTTGGTGTCAAACCTGTTTCTAAATCATTTTTAATCAGTTTTTCTGAGTCACAGCATAGAGTTTTGTCAAAATCAGTCCATTTTCGCGCGTTTTCGGAAAATGTGTTCGAAGTTCGGAGTTCTCTATTCAGGCTCGGAGTAACTGCTCCGAACTTGGAGTTCGGTCAATCTTTGGTGAGAGTTTGGTGAACTTTGGTCAAGGTTCGGAGTTAAACCAAGGTTCGGAGAGGGTTCGGAGCTAGATCGGAGTCTTTAGGAGTTCGGTCTGTTGATTTTGATTCGGAGCAAGTTCGGACAACGTTCGGAGTTTGGTTTTAGGTTCGGACAGTGTTCGGAGCTTAGTTATTAGTTCGGAGAGAGTTTGGACGGCAGAATCTTACTTTTTCGAACGATGTCGGAATTTCACGCGTTTGCTGCAATGCAAAGTGCCATGCAAACCATGCTGAATTTTGATAATGAAATTGGAACAAGTCAGAAAGTTCCCAAATTATTGAAGCTTGAAGATTATCAAAATTCGAAGAAACGATTTTCGGCTTACATAAGCACGAATGATATTGATTTATGGATTCCAATTCGAAAGTTGTATGAACGACCAATGGAAGATGGAGATCTTAAAGAAATTCAAGACTTCGATGGTGATGAAAGAAAAAGTTATGAGCTTGAAAAGAAAGTTTATGGTTATCTTACTATGGCTTTACCTACTGAATTACTTCATCAATATAGTACTTGCAAGAAATCTAAGCAATTGTGGGATGCTTTATCCGCCAGATGTGAAGGAAATGCTGACTATAAGAAGAGTCGAAAGAAAGTCTTGAACAAAGAATTTGATAATTTTCAAAATTATGACAATGAAAACATTACTGCTCTAGTTTCAAGATTTTCACATTTGATTAGTGAATTGAAGGTTGTTGGAATTGAAAAATCTGATGCAGATTTAAAGGAAAAGATCATGGAAGCATTACCTGAAAAGTGGGAAAATTATGTTTTGTTACTCACACATGATAAGGATTATTCTGCAATGACATTTCACGAGCTTACTGGAAAACTTCATGCTCGAGAAATGGAAATGTTAAATTCAAAGAAGTCAACTGCTACCTTGCAAAATCCAGAATTGTATCATGGTGAAAATAGTGCAAGTATGAGTGCAAAGTCTAAACCAAATCAGAATACAGCACCAAGTGTTGCTTTTATAGCTGGAGCTTCAGGAAATTCTGATAATAATTCTTCAAGAGGTTGCAATTTTACAATTCCAAAATTTTCAAATCAAAATGCTTTTTCAGCAGAATCAACAGATGATTGTGCCAAAATGATTTCTGCGTTGATTTCATCATCCTTTGGATTGATTCTCAAAAATGTTGCTGATGCAAAGTTAACCAGTGAGGATCTTGATGCTCTTGATGATGATCAACTAACCGAATTGGATGTATCTTGGCAATATGCTATGTTGTGTCAAAGATCTAAAAGATTCTTTAAGAAGCATGGAAGGAATATTTCTGGTGATAAGTTGGGTTTTGACAAGTCCAAATTAAAGTGTTATAAATGTTCACAACTTGGACATTTTGCTAAAGATTGTCATCAGGCACATGCAAATAAGTCTGTTGTTCCTCTATCATCAAAGCCTGGTTTTACTTAACCATCTTCTAGTAATACAAGCAAGACCACTGCTTTGATTGCTCAAAATGATGGTGTATATGATTGGGGTCAACAGTTTGGGTATGATTCATCTGCATTGATAGTTACGCATGATCAACAAGAAGATTTTTGTTCTGAAACTAGTGCCGATACTAGTTCAATTCCAAGTTCTTATGAATCTACTGAGCATTTAGAGAGTTTGATGAAAGAAAATGCTCTATTGATAAATAAAGTTCAACAACTGTCTGAGGCGTTTGCTGTGATTAATTCAGAGTTGGAGATTTCTAAAGATTATGACAAGAAGTTGACATTCAAGAATGAGTATTTGAGTATGGAAATCTAAACATTGAATGAGGTTTTGGAAGTTTTGAAGCAAGATAAAAAGAATGTTGAAATTTCAAAGGCTAAGATTTGTGAAGAACGGGACGAATTGGTAAAAGATGTAAAGAAATGGAAGGATGAAGCTGAAGATACAGCTGCTGATTTCAGAATTTGTTTGTTAAATCAAAAGTCAAACTTGATCTGCTTACAAATAATGTTGAAGAGTCCACTGCTAAGATTGAAGCATATCAAGTTCACATGGGAAAGTTATTGGAGGAGAAACGGGAGTTAGTTCGTGTCAATAAAGTTCAAGCCGCGAATTTGGAGATTCAGACGCGCAACGAGGTTAAATTGAAGAAGGAATTACATGAGGGACTTGATAATCTGCGTTTGCAAAAGTTTGAAACTCATAAGGTGGCAAAGCGATTGATTGCTAAAGAAAAAGAATATGCTGAGGCTCAACAGAAAATTTCTGATCTGAAGGTTCAGGTTCTTGATGCTAATCGATTGCTTAATAATGTTTCAAATTCTCAAGTCTTCACAAGCTTTTTAGCTAATGATGAAAATTTTGAGAAGATGTTTGATAAAACTGCTTCACCCCCTGCTCATATCAAAGAAGCTGTCAAAGAAGTGAAGGAACAAATTGAAGAATTTGATTATTCAAAGGTTTCGTCATCTACTGCTGACGATGCGAAAGTTGTGCCGAAGAAGAAGAACAAGAAGCATAAGAAGAAGAAGGAAAAGAATTCTGAAGTTTCTCCTGCACCAAAGTTTGTATCTGGATCATCATCTGCTGATAATGAGAAGTCGGCTACTTCTAGTGACAAGATTCTGTCTCAACCTGAGTTTGATGAAAAGATTTTTTATGACCAAAAGAATGTCACTGAAGTAAAAGCTGAATTTTCTCGATTGGCTAAGAATGGTCATTCTTCACCTGAGGAGAAAATTTCTGGAAAGCATGAAGGATTGGGTTTTCACAGGATGAAAAACAACGCTGAAAAGGTTCAAGCATCTTCATCTCCAGATTTGAAGAAATTAAAGATGAAACAAGTGAAGAAGGAAGTTTTTCAAGCTGATAAAATTTAACCCGAACGTTTTACAAGCTCAAGGGTTCGGATCAATTATTTTCAGACAAAGAATTTCCACTTCATTGTGTTGATGCTCGGAAGATCGCTGAGGTCTTTGTGAAAGCCACTATTTCTTCTGAAAGTACTCAATCTCTCAGCCCTACATCTAAATGGGTACATGATCACAGGTATCAGGTATATGATTCTCATTCTGATCATGTTAGAGATATTCATGTGTGTTCTTTGCAGGTACATCAACGATGGGACAAAACGACAAGAATCTGTTATATTTGTCGTAGTCCAGGGCATATGGCAAAAGATTGTCCATCACCTGCTGCTTCACCCCATAGATTTCACATGAAATCAGTTTTTGGTAAATTTGCCACACCAAAGTTCTTTGATAAACAAGGCAGAGTTTTTGATGAAATTAAACCTACATTCTTTCATAAACAAAAACGTTTTGTTTCAATGTTTACAAAGGTTCAAAGTGTAGGTTCATCATCACAGTCACCTGTGATTGTTTCATCAAAATCTGAATTACCAAAACAACAACAATGGAAACCTAAGGTGGTTTCTAAATAAAACAAGGACACTGGTCGACCAGAAGCGATTCGCTTCGGGTCATTTTTGGACTAATTAGTTTGACCAGTGTGCAGGTACTTCTAGAAGACCTATCGAAGATTGCAAAGTTGTTGATGGAGGAGTATTCTGCTTAATTTAAATTTCATAATCAATCTTTCTACATCTGCAAATTTCTGAAGTCTAAAACTGACAAATATCCGTGTTGATTGATCAATTTTCTTTGCTTACTAGTTTTTTTAAAAAACCCAAAAATAGAGTCTTGTTTTTGTGTAAAATGAAAATCCAAAAATAGAGTTTTCATTTTAAGGGGGAGAATTGTAAGTAAGGGGGAGTAATTGAGAAAATGCGGGTTATGGGGAGAAAGTGAATACATGCCAAATATATAATATAAAATTGTGAGAAATTGATCATTGGGAAATGATAGTACAGTGGCTTGCGTATCTGACTCATGGATAGAGTAGATGAAAGAGCCATAATATCACTGTTTGATATGCTTGGTAGGCTCGGCAAATCAGAAAGTATTCAGATGTGATATACATTAAATACTATTGCTTGACAATGTGGATAACATCTTGATGCATATTTCATGACACAAAAAGAAAAATAAGTGTGAAATTTAAAATGAGAAGTCACTGTGTATACATGTGTTCATTTTGCAAAGATTTAAACTTGTTTGATTTTCTTTATTTTGTCAAACGATCGTACTTTCTCTGCGTATCGAAAGATCGACCTGATCGTTGTTCGTTTGACAATCTACTTTATTTTCTTTGGTGTTTCGTATAACTCATCGGACTTTCTTTGCGTGTACGGAAGTACTGACCTGATTGTTGTTGGGTTATACAATTTCAACTTGTTTTATTTTCTTATTTTGTTAAATCCGAGGCCTTATCTGCGTATCGAAAGATCGACCTTAAGGTAGACGATTTAACGTTCTTATTTCTTTTTGCATGGAACACAGTTGACTATATCATGAAAGTATTATGCATTGTGAAAATTCACAAGTGTTGTCACACAAAAGGAAAAAGAAAAGAAAAGCTGAAAATGTCTGATTATGTCTGATAGTGTGGGATACACTGGTCAATGCAAATCTAATCAATACCTTAACATATCCAGATGTTATGAGTATGATTCTGCCTGAGTTTAAGTTGGACAAATTATACCAGCAATCGGCATGACTTATGTGCTTCGATTAATCAAAATTGAAGTGCAGTTCAGTGCGTTATGTTCAATATGATCCCATATAGTGATCTTTCTCATACCAAAAATAGCGTTTGATTATGTATTGCAATTTCATTTCATTTCAGAAAAGAACAAAAACATTTTCGGTGTGTTTTAGCATAAATTGTCAAAAAGTCAAAAAGATTTTGTTTCTGTTTTATTTTCGTTCTGATCAACACGTGATACAAATCATTTTCAAAATCATATCTTGGAGTCTCAAAGAGACGTTTTACACCAAGATTATTTTAAATGTTTGAGCAGGTTGCTATGTGCAAGTTATCACAACTTCAAGTCTTCTGAAGATGTTGATGAAAGACCAGAGATACACCAAAATGTCATCAAGTATTCAAGATTAAGCTACGATCGAGTTGAGGAGGAGTTTGTTTGACGATTCATTTCATTGAACGAACATATTCTACACTTGAGGGGGAGCTTGTTTGAAGATACAACGTTGATGATTTTGAAGGGATACTGCACACGTCGAGGGGGAGTTTGTTGATACCTGATATGTGCGTCGTGTGAAGTATCAAGCAAGATCAAGATCAAGTCAAACTAGGTCTGGCCGATCTAGGTCCGAACCTGAAGTTCGGACTGGCCGAACCTGAGGTTCGGCCGAAGCTCGGCCAGCTGGGTATAAATATACGTTTGGTCTTTGTAATTTGAGTAGTTCTGAGCGTGCAAATTCTGTTAAGTGTGTGTTTCTGAGTGTGTATTCTCTGTGTCTATTTCTGAGTGTTTGCTGATTGTAATTGTTCTTCTTTGATCAATAAATCAATCGGTTAATTGCGTTTCGATGTCCGATTAGCTAGATCGAGTAGACGATCCGATGCTCACACATTTTCACTTATGCTAAAACACACCGAAAATCTTTTTATACTTTTCCAACATGAAATGAAAATTGCAATACAAAATCAAACTATATTTTTGGTATGAGAAAGATCATTATACGGGATCATATTGATCATGACACACTGAACTACACTTCAATTTCAACTAATTGAAGCACATAAGTCATGCTGGTTACCGATATAATTTGTCCATCTTAAACTCAGGCAGAATCATACTCATAACATCTGGATATGTTAAGGTATTGATTAGATTTGCTTTGATCAGTGTATCCCGCACTATCAGAATTCAAACATTTTTTTTTGTGTGATTATACTTGTGATTAGTCAACTATGTTTCATGCAAAAAGAAATAAGAATGTTAAATCGTCTACCTTAAGGTCGATCTTTCGATACGCAGATAAGGTTTCAAATTTAACAGAAATAAGAAAAATAAACAAATTGAAATTGTATAATTCAACAACGATCAGGTCGGTCTTGTGGACACGCAGAGAAAGTCCGATGAATTATACGAAACACCAAAAGAAATAACACAGAACCTCAAACGAACAACAATCTGGTCGGCCTTGTGAGCACACCAAGAAAGTCCGATCGTTGGAGAAAATAAAGAAAATCTAACAAGTTTAAATCTTTACAAAATGAACACATGTATACACAGTGATTTCTCATTTTTTGTACTTCACACTTATTTTTCTTTTTGTCATGAAATACGCGTCAAGATGTTATCAAGCACATCTAACAATGATCTTATGGCTTTTTCATCTACTCTATCCATGAGTCAGATACGTAAGCCAGTGTACGATCATTTTCCAATGATCAATTTCTCAAAATATTATATATTTTGCATGTATTCATTTTCACTATATATTTTTCATGTATTCATCTTCTTCCCATAACGTGTAGTTTCTGAATTTCTCCCCCTTACATGCACAATCTTCCCCTTAAAATTAAAAACTATATTTTTGGATTTTTCATTTTATAAGACACTATTTTTTTTCCGACTTTTTCAATGTTCTCCCCCTAAACGACAAAACGAAATATAAAGAAAGAAAAATGATCAACCAACACGGATACCTTGTAGTTTAAAGTTTCAGAAAACTTTCAGGTTAGAAAAATATAACATGAAATTTAAGTTAAGCAGAATACTCCTCCATTAACAACTTTTGAATCGTCGATAGGTCTTTTAGAAGTACCTGCACACTGGTCAAACTTATCAGTTCATAAATGACCCGAAGCGAAGTGCTACTGGTCGACCAGTATCCTTATTTCCTTTTGAAACAACTTTAGGTTTCCAGATTTCTTGTTTTGGTAATTCAATTTGAGGTGACTGTGATGAACAACCTACATTTTGGTCTTTTGAAAAAATTGTAATAAAACGTTTTTTTTTCTGAAAGAATGTAGGTTGAAATTCATCAAAAACTCTGCCATGTTCATTAAGGAACACTGATTTGGCAAGTTTACCAGAAACTGGAATCTTTTGAGTTTTAGTGTTAGAAGCAGCAGGAGTGGGACACTCTTTTGCTATGTGACACTTTTGTCGACAAATATAGCATAAATGACTAGCTTTGTCCCATCGTGTATGTACCTGCATAGTTTCACAAACATTTCTATCTTCAAAATGATCATAAAATGTGTCATATACCTGATATCGATAATCATGAACCCATTTGGAAGTTGGGCTTTTTGAAGTAGAATTATTAGAAGAAAATTTAGCAGCTTGTTTCTTGTCACACCCCGAGAATGGCTGAACGTGGGCATGTGACTGATTTGGCATCATGGTCATGGTTACGAATGATTGACATCTAAATGAACATTTACTTAACCATTTGTCTTTCAAAAATGTAAGTCTCAAACATTTATTTAAATATTTAAAACCATGGCAGCGGAAAAGTAGTAGTGATTACATGATAAGTTTTCAAAAGACAATGTCATGAGATTTATAGACATAACTACCCTAAGGCGTAATGCGTCTAAATCTCCAAAATAAAATGCAGAACACACAGCAGGCAGACCATGATATGACAAGCAGGATCGGAACTGAAAAAATATGTAGTTGCAGCCTCTAATCACCTGAGAATTCAAGAATTTAAAAAGGTCAACAGAATTGTTGGTGAGCTCACAGGTTTATATGATACTTGAGCTGTTTGAAATTATGTTTGAAAATGTTTGGCCTGTCGTGATATTAGTGTGTTTGACACTGTTGTTGTAAAGATCAAGCATGAACCTTGAATTCAAAATTAACTAGTTTACCCACTCCTAATGTTCTTCCCTAAGAACACTGAAGGACCATAATAACTAATGTACCCCTTGACTATAACCGTGGAGTCATGACTGGAGCGACCAAGTCAAGGCAGGGTCGTCAACCCAAATAGATCTATTCACAAGATATCGTTTTGAATGAACTAATTGAATTCAATTGATAGTGGGAATTCAGGCATATAACATGAATCAACATGAATACACAGATTTGGGAAATGAAAAGAACATGCAATCAGTACGTCTTACAAATATCATAATATCAGACAAAATAAAATTGAAAGGCATTCATTGATTTTTCCACCAAGTTTAGAAAACAGAAATGTAAAAAGGGGCCATGAAGACTCATTTGTTTGAAGATGGACTGACATATATGAAAGGTTGAACTTAGCCTAGCAAACGTCTACAAGATAATGTTATGATGTATTAAGGTCTGGCTATTTGGGTTAGTGAATACGTCACCCAATGTTCAAGGTTAAGACTCGACTATTATTACCCAATGACAGTGATGGAAATCCTAGGATATTATTTATTGACTAATAAATAATATTAAAGTTGTTGGAATTTATTATTTATTTGAATAAATAAATAATGATTGAATTTTCGCGTTTAGAAAAATATATATATTGAATAATATACGTTATTTTTCCTAAAGCGTCTTGAAAATATAAATATTCAATTTATTAAATATTTGTAAGGGTTTGAACCCTTTAAAATAATAACTAAAGTCTTTCATTTATTAAGGTTCGAATACGCGCGTTATATCGCGCGTCAATACATGGTATTTGTCACGTTTTACGAAAAGGATTTTGATACTTGAAAATATGTACATTTGTATGAAGAAATGTTTCCAAAAGTATATGAAGTTATATTTTGGTAAAAATTAAGTGTTGGTTTGTCCGGTAGTTAGCCGGTTTCACCGGTTTGACCGTTTTGACTCGATTTATGACGTTTTAAGTTTCCCTAACACTTAGGATTTAGTATTAGACTTGTTTTAATGTGGTTTAGGGTTTTAAGTTTGCAATTGTACCGGTGAAAGTTTAACTTACAAAATTTGACGTTTTCGAGTTACCGAAAGTTACAGTTTTGGTCTGGTTTGCTTCTAAGACATGTTTTTTCCACTTAAGAACTTTGTGAAACATTTTTATACATCAAAATGAGTATATTTTATTTTCTAGAACAGAACTCATTCTTTCTCAAAAATATGTTATATTTTTTGTCGAAAAGTCGTGTTACGAGTTCCGATTATTCTGTCTTTAAATTTTTAACTTCCCGGGTCACATTGTAAGTTTGAAAATCAGTTTTGGCAGCCCTAAATTATGTCTTACAATTCCTAAATGGTCATGAATCTTGTCATGGGAATTTTTACTTAATTTCATAAAAATAAATGGTTTTTATGTCATAAAAATCCATTTTCACATTTCTTTTATTATTTGTGACCTATTATCAACATTACATCTTTTAGGCATCTAAAATAATCACATAAAATGTTTTTTTTCAAGATTTGACATCCGTTTCATTAGTTATGGACAACTTTGTAAGATATATATAAGTGACACAAATTTATGACACACATTTTTATGTGTCATGTCTCTAGTTCTTTTGAAATATACATATATCTTACAAAATTAAGTTTCCCAACTTTGTGTCATGACTCTTTCATCAATTTAAACACATTAGAACGTCATGAACTCATACTATGTTATGATTTCTAGATTTTGTCACCAAACATAAGACTTTTAAACATAAACATACACCTTGTGTTTATATTTTTTAAAAATCTTGGTCAAACAATATTCTAGTTCCATCAAAGGCATGAACTATTACTAACATTCAAGGTTGCTAGCAAGTCATCAAACAATATCATCAAGACTTGAATCATGAACATGATTTGTGACATTTTATGGAAAGAGATATAGAGATAATCAAGAAAGTAAGGGTTTCTCACTTAAGCTTAAAACCGGATCCGTATGTGATGTTGATGGGTGTTAATTAAGCTTCCGATTATGCTCCTAAACCCACCTTGATCTTGATTTAGGATAATGATGATGAAAGAATGAAAGGAACATCATGGATTTTGACAAGAAAACAAAAGATTAGGAAGGGTTGTTCATGGAAGAATATAGAAAGAAATTGAAAGAATGGTGATGAAATAAGGTTATTAGATGAATTACCTTGCTAAAGTAAGTGATTAGAAGCTTGATATAAGTGGTGGTTGGTGGAGGAAAGTGGTGGTGGTGGCGGTTCTAAGGAGGTCCGAGAGCAAAGAGAGGAAGAGAGAAAGTGTTTGAGTTCTTGAAAGTGTTAAGTGAGAAATGAGGAGGTTAAGTGTTATAAGAGGTGGTCCAGTGGGGTGTCCTGGTTCGGTTTAATGTGAGCTGATGGGGCTCGGTTTGGGCTTCTAGCCGAGAAAGGAGAGCAGAAAGGAGGTGGTTGGATGATGGCTTGGACCCTCTTGAGTGCTCATGTGTTTGTGATTTTGAAAAATGAAACAAATGGTGGTGTTTGATGGGTGTAAGAGCCGGCCAAGAAGAGAGCAAAGGAGGGGACAAAATTTGTCATTTGTGAAATGCTTATTAGTATTAAACAATGGTCAATAGGGTTGTAGTGTACTAGTGGAGACATTCTTGTCTCAAATCATCATAACATGGAAGTGGTTAAGGAGGTTAACCATTGGGTCTTGTTTGGCATGTAGACGACAACAATATATAGACATGTGAGAATTTCACAAAAATCTAGTAACTAGGTTTAGGAAATTTGATTACTTGAAAGAATTGGTTGGGGATTAGTTTGGTTGGAACTGAATGGAGAAAAGAAAGGGAACCGGAAAAAGAAAAGATGGAAAGAAGGGAGAATGGGGGATCGAACTCGGGTTCGAGAAAGAAGAGGAAAGGATGTGGTCTCGGGTTCGAGCCCAAGAGGAAGAAGAAGAGGGACCGGTTCGATGGACCAAGAAGAAAGAAAATGTAACCAGGCTCGGTGCCCCAAACCGGAAAAGAGAAACAAAAAGGAAAGCGGGCTGGGACCGGCTGGGTCTGTGGGCCGAGAGGAAAAGGGAGACGGGCCGAAGAGAAAGAAAAGAGAAGGAATGGGCTGGTTGGCCCACTGGGCTCACTGGCACGATTCGGGTCTCAGATCGGGTTGAGTCCGGGTGAATCCAATGAGTCCAACGACACTTCGTTTGAGTCAAAATGACAACCGGGTGAAAAGTTGATTTTTGGCTCGAAATGGATGATTTATATATAAAAATCAATAAAAATAAACATCATGTTTACTTTTGAATTAACGGGATGTGTCATAAGTCTTGATTGTTTGATCATGCACGTAAAATGTACTAGGAATGTTGGAATAAAAGTTTTACTCGACACGAGCGTTTCTTGTTTAGAATTCTTGGCGACATTGTTTAAGTATTTAGTTTTTGATGATAATGATATATGATTTTGGAACTTGAAATGGTTTTATGAATTAAACATGGTTTTGATCGAAATGAATTGTCGTTCGAATGAATGTCTTGTTTTGAAACACGATTTGACATAACGTAATATTATGAAAAATATAAAATGTCTATTTTATATTTAAATTCCACAGAACATATTTATGAAATTCTTGTTATTGAAGTTCCATCCTAAATAGTCGCGGAACTTTTTGATTGATTTCCACTACGGGTAAGGGTTGTCGGACCTAAATTGTCTATGTTCACAGGTATGTTTGCTTAATTTGAACAAATTAAGTCTAATGCACATAGAATCACAGTTAATTGCACGTAATTATAATATTAATGTATACCTGGAACGTACGGGTTGTCACATTTCTTCTTGGTCTTTGAATCAGCAGCTTTCACAAACACGTCAGAAATCTTTTGTGCATCGACGCAATGAAGTGGAAATTCTTTATCTGAAAATATTTGTTCCGAACCCTTAAGTTTGTAAAACCTTTCGGGTTGAACCTTCTCAGCCTTGAAAACTTCTTTCTTAACTTGCTTTAACTTCATTTTCTTCAGATTGTGTGGCTTTGAAACTTGAACCTCCTCTGCTTTATCATTCTGTGCCTTAAAACCCAATCCAACATTCTTTCCAGAAATCTTTTCCTCAGAATTTAATGACTTATGCCCGTTCTTTGCCAAACGAGAAAGTTTAGCTTTTACTTTGTTCACATTCTTTTGATCATAGAAAATTGTCTCATCAAAACCAGGTTGAGACCGAATTTTCCCACTAGAAATAACTGAATTTTCTTTTTCTGTTGACGTCAAACCAGACACAAACTTTGGAACTTGAGGAACTTCAGAATTCTTTTCAATCTATTTACCCTTCTTATTATTCTTTTTCTTCTTCACAACCTTCTCTTCTTCTGAATTTGATGAAGAAAACTTAGAATAATCACAATCTTCAACTTTTTCCTTCACTTCATTAACTGCTTCTTTGATACTAGCAGGGGGAGAAGTTGTTTTGTCAGACATCTTTTCAAAATTTTCATCATTGGCTAAGAAGTTTTTGAAAGATTGTGAATTGGTGACATTCTTCAACAGAAGATTTGCATCAGTCACTTGGATTTTCAAATCTGAAATCTTCTGTTGTGCTTTAGTCAATTCCTTCTCGGTAGTTATCAACCTTTTAGCGACTTTGTGAGTTTCAAATTTTTGCAATCGAAGGTTATCAAGCTCAGCAAACAATTATTTCTTCCATTTATCTTCATTTCTTTTCCGAATTTTAAGATTTGCAGCTTGCACTTTATTCACACTCACTTACTCTCTCTTTTCATCCAATAACTTCCCCATATCAACCTGAAAACCTCTATTTTGCAGCATACTCATCAGAAGTTTTGGTAAGCATTTGTAGCTTAATTTTTAATTTATCAAACAAATTCTGAAAGTCTTTTGCAGCATCTTCCGCTTCATCCTTCCATTTCTGAATTTCTTTAACCAATTCCTCCTTTTCTTTAACCAACTTAGCAATCTTTTCTTCACAATCCTTTTCATTCTTTTTCGGTATTTCCAAATATCTCTTTACCAGTTGAAGAACTTCGGTAATCGTCTTAACCTCCTTTTCCAATGAATCATTTTCTTTCAATAACCTCTCATTTTCCTTTGACAAATTCTCAATTTTAGACTCGGATTTTTCATTTTCAGCAGCTTCATATGAACTTGAATCAGAATAATACTCATCTTGCTCATGTATGACACTCAAAGATGGTTTATTATAAAATACTTTTGCCCAATTATAGTTTTTATCATCCTAAGCAGCCAATGCTGTTGTATGTGAATTACTCGATGAAGGGTCAGAACCATTAGTAGATTTTGAATCAGATTTGTAAATTTGAGATTGTTGACATTCTCTCGCAAAATGTTCATGATTTGGACATTTGTAACATTCTGTTTTGGATTTATCAAAACCTAGCTTTCCATTTGATCCAAAATGTTCTCTTCCAGTCTTCCTGAAATATCTCTTTGACTTTTGACTTAAGATAGCCAATTGCCAGGCTATATCCATGTCATTTAGCTGATCATCATCAATTTCATCAAGATCTTTTTTTGTCAACCGATCATTGTTGACATTATTGATAATCATTCCAAAAGAAGATGTAATTAGAGCAGAAATCAAATTTGCACTATCATCCACTGATTTGACAGAATATGCACTTTGATTGATGATTCTGGAATCGAAAAACTACAACATCTTGAAGTAGTATTACTAGATGCTTAAGACATATTTCCAATAAAGGCAGTAATTGGTTCAAAACTAAGACAACTTGGTTTAGCCTTAGCATTTATGCTAGCAGCATTCTCTCCGTGATATAACTCAGGATTTTGCAATTTAGCAGATGATATCTTTGAATTCATCATTTCCATTTCCCGAGCATGAAGTTTACCAGTAAGCTCATGAAATGACAATGCAGAATATTCTTTATCATGAGTAAGAAGCAAGACATAATTTTCCTATTTTTCAAGTAAGGCCTCCATTATCTTCTCTTTCAAATCTTCATCGGTTTTCTTAATCCCAATAATTTTCAATTCATTGATAAGATGTGAAAATCTTGATATGAGAGCCGTTATGTTTTCATTTTCATAATGTTGAAAGTTGTCAAACTATTTGTTCAAAACTATTCGTCGACTCTTCTTGTATTCATCATTACCTTCACACCTTGCCGATAAAGCATCCCACAACTGATTTGATTTCTTGCAAGTACTGAATTAATGTAGTAACTCGGTAGGTAGAGCCATTGTAAGATAACCAAACACCTTTTGTTCAAGTTCATAATTTTTTTTCTCAGCAGCATCAAAAGTATGAATTTCTTTGAAATCCCCTTGACCAGTTTGGTGCATGTAAAGCTTTCGAATCGGAATCCACAAATCGATATCATTCGTGCTTATGTAAGCAGAAAATCGTTGCTTCCAATTCTGATAATCTTCCAAGTTTAACAACTTCGGAACTTTCTGGCTTGTTCCAATTTCGTTATCAAAGTTAATCAAGGTTTGTATCGCGTTTTTCATGACGGCAAATGCTTGGAAATCCAACCTCTTTTATGAAATATGATGCTTCAAAAACTTCGAACTCAAAAATGACGGTCTTAAAAGTGGATTTTGGGTACCGAACTAGAGACGAACAAGAATCAAACGAACCCAAATAAACTAGAAATGAACTAGTACTTCAGACAAACGAACTAGATCCGAACTGGGAGTTTGGATGTCAGTTATTTCTAACAGAATGTTCCCTAGCCGAACTGAAGCATTTTCACTCAAAACTCTAGAATTTGGACAGATTTGACCGAGATTTTCAGCAGTAAGTCATAACAAATGATGAGAAATGATTTAGGAACAAATTTTTCACGAAATACTCAAGTAAACCTGTAGGGCTATTTTATGTAAGGCATGAACATTAGTTGGGCTTTTGTATTTGGGCTTAATCTAGCTTAGTTAATAGGCCATGTGGGCCATTTATATGTTTATGATTGGGCTAGATTAGTGTTTATGATTGGGCCAAGCTTTTGTATGAGGTGGTATAAATACCACCTCATTGTATTCGATTTCCTTAAGCTTTTCTATACACATTTCACCATTTACGATTTCTCTCTCTCTTGTGTGTTTACGATCAGCTTCCTTTAGTGGGTTTTCATCATTCAAGACTTCATCTTTTCACAAGATCTTGTCTATTCATCCACTATTGTTCTTGAATCAAGCTTGTACGAGGATTGCACACTCGTATTTGTCTAGATATCGTGTTGTTTGGTTGATTTCGGACCTACAATTGGTATCAGAGCCAAGAATCTTAGATTCGAGGCTCTTACGATATAGATTCAAGCGTTTTCTGGGTTTGTGTTCGAGTTTTTGTTGAAGATTTGAAGTTTTTGGGTGTTTCCGATCGGTGCTGCTGCTGTGTTCTTCGTGTTTTTGGTTTTCACGACTGAGATTTCTGGGTTTGCTGTTGAAGATTGCCTGTTTACGACCCGGCAAAAAGTGTTTACGATTGTACTTGTTGCTTGTACTTGTGTTTACGATTTTGCAGAGTCGTAAATGGGTTCTCCAAAGCTTACTTGATCATAAACATGAGGTGGTATTTATACCACCTCTTACAAGGCCTTGGGCCAATCATAAACTCTAACTAGCCCAATCATAAACCCAAGCCCATGCCCAATCTAATAGTAAACTAGCCTAAACATAATAAAACTAGCCTACTAATCTAATTAAACCCTCTAAGCCCAGCCCAACTTATTTAATATTACAAGCCTCATAATCTAGCCTCTACAATCTTCCCCTAGGCTTGTGATATTAAATGTCTTCGATCTTTGAAAATCTTCTTCTTGACTGGCTGGCAAAGACGTTGATGAAGATTCTTTCCGTAGAAATCTTCAATAGGTTTCATGACGGGCACTTGGGACTTCCTCTTGATCAGCATCAGCTCGAACTTCTTGAATTTGAACAAGCAATGAGATGGAGGATTCTCAATGACTTGCTTCTTTTGAAAGAACTGGTTCTTGCTGAATCTTCGGTAACTGTCTTGAATCTCCAAAAATTAGAGGGTAAATTTTGAAAACCTCCTAACTTTGGAGAACTTGATTGTTGATTTTCAAACTTCATGATCTCTGACTGCTCTCTGTATCATTTTCTTTTTCAAAGAATTGAATTGAGATCTTCAGCTTCCCCTAAACTTGTGGGCATTTTCTTTGAAAAACTTTTGACATTTTTGGATACTTGTAAAAACACCAACAACTTCCCCTGAACAGTTGCTTTTCAGATGGAAGTCTTGACCGACTGGTTCTTTAACTTTGAGCAGCAGCAACTTCTTTCTATCATCAACCTGTCTGACACACATTTGAAAAAAAATATAATCCACCAGACATTTGATGACTGGTCTTTGGGTTAGAAGGTAATTATCATCAGTTCAGATGATTCAAATTAATATTATTTTTAACCAAAAACCCTAATATAGATTACGGGTTTTCTTATAAAACTTCCCCTGAACCCAAGACCTTTAAAGACTTCCCCTTAGCTGATAACTTCCCCTCAGCTAAGGACTTCTCCTGAGATAATACATATTATCTTCGAGTTCCCTTCAGATACTATGTATTATGGAAGTCTTTTCATTAGATAATAAGTATCATCCTCGAGTTCCCTTCGGATAATACTTATTATCCTCCCTCCTTCCCCTAAAAATTTGTCAAGATCTGACGGAGGAAATCTTTTCCATTAGATAATAAGTATCATCCTCGAGTTCCCTTCGGATAATACTTATTATCCCATACTCCTTCCCCTAAAAATTTGGCAAGATCTGCCGGGGGCATATGGTCATGCATTAAAACCCATGAAAAACACATTTTGACTTCTCAAATCAACCTGGCCAAGACGAAAACACACCAAAAAGAACTTAACGACTCACACAATAAAGATAAAAGTAAACAACTACTTACCAAACCAAACATGAGAAAGTTTACAAGGGATCAAACCGTATGAATCTGACTGAGGAACCCTTTTCAGCTTCAGTTACTTGACTAGTCCAGGTGATTGCCGGTATGTTTGTCCGCTTTAAACTCAAACCCGTTTAGTCCCAACCGAATGTGTTATGCTTAATATAGTACAATATTACCGTCATGTTTAATTGTCCCCACACCCAAGCGTACACAGCAAAACCTACCCAACCTCAGAGTTTATTGAGGATTCACAAACCCCCAACTTAAGGAACCATGCACCACGGCTATGACTACCACTTATTTTCATTAACCATCAGTTGGTGATCAGGTCGGCCGCTAAGCACGCAAAGAAGACTAACTGAGTGATTATTTTTCATTTTTTTTATATCTTTTTCATTTCTTTTTCTTTTCTTTTTCTTTTCTTTTGATTATGTGGTGTAGTCATGACAGCAGAGACATGGCGTGTGAGAGAGTGAATACTAGGTATAATTACCACTCTCAACCCGTTTTTGCTGGGACTCAGTCTTTTAAACCATGCAACCTGGGATGAGAAACTAAACATATATATCTTTTAAGTTTACTGGACTTTCATTGGTGGTCATACGATTAGGTCGAGCCTACCGAGCATATCACCGTGGAGCTTGCCTTTCACTTCCGCCTTACGCGTGTCAGCCATCTCCAACCCGGTCATTCATTTTACTTCCCCTAAACTTCTCAAAAAAACAAGACACAAACAATGAAACACAAACAATTAAAAATTGAAAAGCACACTATTTTTGAGGGGTCAACTTTTTCTTCATCTTTACATTTCTTCCCCTTGCTTTTTGATTTTTAATGTCACAATTTTGTGAACATAAATATTTTTTTTTTAAATAAAACACACAAACACACTTAAAAGAACAAAACACAAAATTTTGAAGATATCTGGCCAAGCTAACTTTCAAAGTATTGATTAGAATTTTTTTTTTTGTTTTTTTGTTTTTTTTAAATTGGGTTTCATGACATGCACACTTCGTTGCATTTGAAGTCAAACACGTGA
>JBCNJP010000010.1:19561623-19800365 GCA_039602395.1 Deinandra increscens subsp. villosa | reverse complement strand
TCGGGTTCAAGATTTGTCGGGTCTTGAATAAAAAAATAAATAAAAAATTAAAAAAAATATGAAATAAGCGGATTGCCAGTATTCCTGATTGTGTGGGTACCATGTTATCAATGCTCGATAAATACACTAAATTTCATATCAGAAAGCTATAGATAATGACCTGCATTAGCTGAAATAAACCAAATGGTTTTATTCTCAGTCAGCTTGGCTTGCATGCTTAGTATTTTAAAATTGCAGTGTGTACGATGCGTTATGTCTGATATGATCTCATGTTGTGATCTTTCTCACCAAAAACAAAATAGAGTTTAATTCTATATTGCATTTATGTTTCAGTTTATGAAAAATCCAAAAAAATTTTTAGTGTGTTTTGATATAAACTTTGTAAAATGCAAAAAGATTTTCTTACTTCTTTGTTTTTGATCTTATCGACACGGGATACAACAACTTTTCAAATCTAAATGTCTTGGTTTCTCCAAAGGAGGAGTTTTGTTTTCAAGATTAGAGTTATGTTTGGAAAAGAGAAACCACACTTTTGTCTTCTAAAGGCTGCAGGTTGAAATCATCAAAGTCTTTCAGATAAAGATCTCAGAATGGATTGCAAGCATGGTTATGAAGTTGTCAAAGAGTTTATCACTTTCAGAAATGGTTCAGTTGACTTAGTCCTGTCCCAGCCATGTCTACCCTACATCAACTAACAACAGATTCAAAGCGTTTGAAGATGTGATACAGCACACGTCAAGGGAGTGTTTGTTGGTGCAAAATATGTGTGTCGTGTGTGTATCAGTTAGTCTCGTTAGTTGTGTTAGTTGTTTTAGTTAGAATGGTTAAATCATGATATAGGGTAGTTTGTGTCATTCTATTAAAGTAGAGGGCCTTGTGTGTGTTTTAGTAAAATCACATAAATGTGATTTGTAGTCATTTGTTGAAGATCAGGTTTTGAAGACAACCAAGAGGAGCTCCGAACTTAGGGTTCGGCAATATGCCGAACTGTCACCGAACCTGAAGTTCAGCTATCACGAAACCAGTTTGTTATATATTTGAGTTTTGGAGTTCGGACATGATAGATCTCACATAACCGTTTTTCACTGAGTTCAATTTCAAGGGGAGGAGTTTTCGATCTTGTTTTTCAGAGAGTTTTGTATTCTAGATCGTGATTCGAGGCTGTAAATGAGTTCAAATCATATAATCGTTGTTGAATCTTAGCTATAAACTGAGTTTAATTTAGCTTTTGTGTTCTTGAGTTTCGGTGAACTTTCGATCTCAATTTCGGTGTACAAATCATTAGATCGGGACGATTCGTGTTTTCAAAGTTGACCCCTCAAAAATAGTGTGGTTTTCAATTTTTAATAGTTTGTTTGTGTTTGTTTCTAAGAAAGGTAGGGGAAGTTAAATATGTCAGGATTAGAGATGACTGACACGTGTAAAGTGGAAGTGAAAAGCAAGCTCCACGGTGATATGCTCGGTAGGCTCGACCTAATCTTATGACCACCAATGTAAGTGCAATGAACTTAAAATATATATATGTTTAGTTTCTCATCTCAGTTTACATGGTTTAAAAAAACAGAGTCCCAGCAAAAACGGGTTGAGAGTAGTAATTATACCTAGTATTCACTCTCTCACACGCCATGTTTCTGTTGTCATGACTACACCACATAATGAAAAGAAATGAAAAAGAAATGAAAAAGAAATGAAAAATAAAAGAAAAAGAAAAGAAAAAGAAAATAAAATGAAAAATAATCATTCAGTTTGGTCGTCTTTGCGTGCTTATTCGGCCGACCTGATCACCGACTGATGATTAATGAAATAAGTGGTAGTCATAACGGTGTTGCATGGTTCCTCAAGTTGGGGGTTTGTGAATCCTCAATAAACTCTGAGGTTGGGTAGGTTTTGCTATGTACAATTAGGTGTGGGGACGATTAAACATGCTGGTAATTAGTAATCTTTTAAGCATGATGCGTTTGGTTGGGTTTGAACGGGTCTGAGTTTAAAGCGGACAAACATACTAGCAATCACCTGGACTAGTCGAGTAACTGAAGCTGAAAAGGGTTCCTCAGTCAGATTCATACGGTTTGATCCCTTGTAAACTTTCTCATGTTTGATATTGGTAAGTATTTGTTTATTTTTATCTTTCATGTGTGAGTCTTTAAGTTCTTTTTGGTTGTGATTACGTCTTGGCCAGGTTAATTTGAGAAGTCAAAATGTGTTTTCATGGGTTTTGATGCATGATAGTATGCCCCCTGCAGATCTTGACAAATTTTTATGGGAAGGAGAGGGGATAATAAGTATTATCCGAAGGGAACTCGAGGATGATACTTATTATCTAATGAAAAGACTTCCATAATACATAGTATCTGAAGGGAACTCGAAGATAATATGTATTATCTCAGGGGAAGTCCTTAGCTGAGGGGAAGTTATCAGCTAAGGGGAAATATTTAGAGGTCTTGGGTTTAGGGGAAGTTTTATAGAAAACCCGTAATCTATATTAGGGTTCAGGGGAAGTTTTCGGTTAAGGGGAAGTCTTTAGAGGTCTTGGGTTCAGGGGAAGTCTTTAGAGGTCTTGGGTTCATGGGAAGTTTTCGGTTAAAATAATGTTAATTTGAATCAACTGAACAGATGATAATTACCTTCTAACCCAAAGACCAGTCATCAAATGTCTGGTGGAGTATTTTTTTTCAAATGAGTGTCAGACAGGTTGATGATAGAAAGATGCTGCTGATGCTGCTGCTGCTCAAAGTTAAAGAACCAGCCGGACAAGACTTCCATCTGGAAAAGCAATTGTTCAGGGGAAGTTGTTGGTGTCTTTACAAGTTTTCAAAAGCATCAAAGAGCTTCAAAGAAGATGTTCACATGTTTAGGGGAAGCTGAAGATTTCAAGTCAATCTTTGATAAAGAAAATGATACAGAGAGCAGTCAGAGATCATGAAGATCCAAGATCAACAATCAAGTTTGAAATCATGAATTGAAGGTCGAAACATGCAAATTTTGAAATACATGGATTGAACCGGATGTTGGAATCTACACACCGAATATAGAAATCTTTAATTTGAGAGTTGAAAACTGTAAACCAAGAGTTAAACTCGCGAACCCAGAGTTGAATACCGCAAGCCAAGCGTTAGAAATCACAACGGAATTCACCATCTGTGAGTTGAAAATCGCAAACCGAACTCACCAATCAATTTTTGAATAATGTGAGTTACAAACTTTTGAATAAACATGTCATGTGTTGACACCACGAGTTTGAATCCATAGATCAGCACTAGAAACTGCGAATTGAGTCCACACATTGGGTATTGAATAAAGCGAGTTTGGAACTCATACACCGAGCATGGAAAATCACAGTTTAAAGTTGAAACATTGAATAACGCGAACATTAAAAAAATTACAATTTATATCGAAATGCGGAATAACACGAGTCTTCCCAAAGATTACTGTTTGGGTCAAAATTTCATGAAAATTTTCAAAATAGGATTTGAGTAAATTTGAACATCGCCAACAAAGGCGATAACGACTTTATCCGGGTAAGAGCTGCAAAAGAATCCATGTGTGTTTAGTTAGCCAAAAGACGCTCATAGCTAAGCACAAACAAGGATTCGAACGTAATGTTGATTATAATTGAGAAGTATCCATAGTATATAAGTAGTACAGATACGGTGATATCTTCATCATGAATGCGATAAGAGACTAAATGGGAATCATAATTACGGAAACAAAATAATTAGAGGTAGGTGGCTGACACAAAACAGTGTGAGGCGATAGGGTGACTTGCCAACAGGAGTAGTACCGGGTAAGTTAATGCGGAAGTCATCTTGGCGAACGGGAGGAAGACCCAATATGTCTTCGGGAAACACTTCAGGGAAGTCCCGAATGACTAGGATGTCTTGGACTCCCTATTCCTGATTACGGATGTCCACAATGCTGACCAGACAAGCCATGTACTCCTTATGCAAGTACTTGTGGGTGTTAATGTCGGACATGAGCTAGAATCCATGGAATGGTTTATCGCCATAGATTGTCTGGACTTGATTGTCGAGCGGGGAAAACAAAACGATCATCGCGATACACATAAATTTGACGTTAGCTAGGGTAAACATGAGTTTGGATATATGAATGTTAAGGCGAAACAGTTGGAACATCGCACAATTGCGCTTGAAATATAACCTTGAATATAAAGCATGAGTTTTTTTTTAATTTAATAAACATGTATAGTTATCTACTCGTAAAGTTGTAAAGTCGTAAACTCATACACATGCAATCCCGTAAGCATGTGGACTAGCAAACTCATAACTTCCTAAACGAGTAAATTCCTAAACATGTATACCTAAAAGTGAAAAACATTATATTTTGGAGAGGTTCAAAAATGAATAATTTAATATTTTCTAAAAAGGGATATCATGTAAGTGTGAGTTCGTAGGCTCGTTAATGGGTAAACGTGTTAACTCATAAGCATGTAATTCCGTAACCATGCAAACTTATAAACTTGTGAACCCATCGACAAGCGCTCGCTCACCTGTAAATGAGTTAAAAAAGAAAAAAAAACGTGATATAAATAGGTTTTAAAATGATGAATGTAAATTGTTTTGAATTTTACATCGAACAATGAAATCACGAATGAATTCTTTTTTTTTTAAATCGTAAGCTTAAAAACCGACTGACAGGATTCAAACGGTAAATTTGACTTGAGATCAAAACGTGGCTATGCGCACTCGTTTGGCTAGTTTTACCGAAGCATTGTATGCAATGGCCAGCCTAGGACACACATTATGGGGTTACGTGAATCACCACGCAGGTGTGTCTATTGGGCGTTGGTGCAATAGGTTGGGCTATGATTGGAACAAATGGGTTGCTGGGTTGAGTCTAAAAAGGTTGGCAATAAGATTTGATAAAACAATCAATCGAACACGACTTGAGTATCGTGAAATGAAGGTTTTGAAACTATGCCAAAGTGTTTTATGAACTCACTAGGTTTTGGTTTAAAATGAGATAATTAGCTCCAAGGACGATGTGTGAAAAGAAAATCAAAACAAGGACGATGTTTTATGAACGCACATTTATGGTGACGATGAATGACATGAATTTGAAATACAAGGACGATGTGTGAAAAAAAAATCAAGAGTATGTGAAATCGTGAGGGTAACAAATTGATTGTATAAACATCGTGAAGTACCTCGAGGATAGAATCGGAAGATTGTGAAACTCGAGCTACTAAATAAATAACAAGGGGTTATTTGAATTCTCAAATGTCAGTCGAAATGGAACTGTTAACCGATAACGTATATCCTAGGATAGTGTAGGATGTGATACACCACAAGAGTGTCGTACAACATTATGAAATTGTAAAATAGAAATCACAAGGATGAATTTGGATGTAATAAAACACGACAGGTTTGAATATGGAAAATCAATTGAGTAAAACATGAGGGGTAAAATATGTAAAATTGTGAAAGTAAGTGTCGATGGTGATAATTTCAAAAATGCCATTGGAATCTTGAAAAGTGGCGTTTTAACCATGAAATCTTGAAAATCAAAAGAATATCATAGATCGAAAATGGAGTATAAACATGATACCATGGAATCACGTGCAAAACATGAAATCAAATTGACTTGTTTAAAATCAATGGAATGGTTCTCATTTCCCGATTGGAAAACTGCAACCTTCGACTAATCAGGGTTAATATGGTTCCTAGAAACGTTTGTTATGACATGCTTTGGCCTAATAGGCTAAGGCACTCTCGCCACGATGTCCTAGGTAACGCTTACTAACACCCTGACTACCGGTGCTTTCACCCTTCCAGTTACTACATGTTCGTTATTAAGGAACCTAACCCTAACGAGATTTAGAAAAAAAATCAAATAAAATCAAATTCCTAAAATGGCACATAAGGCACCATTACTAAGGAAAAGGCTAGGAAGCCTGAAATTTAGAGCATGAATGTGTGATAAGTGTTAGGCTTGAAGTACATCCTAACTAAGGCAAAACAAAACATAAAAAGGGCAATCTCTAAACGAAGCATGCAATACACGAGATTCTTGTGTTTGGACACCTAAGGCAATATTCTAGGTCATTCCATTTCTAATAACCTAGTTCCCTATAGCCATGGCTCTGATTACCAATCTGTCACACCCCAACTGACGACGGAAACGTCAGGGCATGATTACATTGCCCATAAGCTCATGACAACTAATTTAGTGACAATAGTTAAAAAACGAATTTCATTGATAACATTGAAGGATAAAAAAATACACCACATATTGATAACAAATACAATTCCTTTATTAAACTAGGTCCAAAAGCCCTATGTGATAGCATCTTGAAACATCAACATCATAGCCTGCAACATGTATAAAATAAAAGGGGGTCAACTATAAATAGCTGGTGAGTAACCACAAGTTTGATACATAACATATATTTGAAAAACATGCGTTACGTGTCATATGATAGAATAAGTGAAATATGACATGCTAGAAGATATTGATAACATGAAAGACTAGGCATAACCAAAGTTGCTAGTATAAAATGACAACATGAAATACTAGGCATAAACAAACCTCAATGACATATGAAAGATTCCCTAACCCGCAGGTTAGACTATATGAAATAATGAAATAGGCTTCAAACACCAACGCCGAAACGGTCAAGTTGAGTGGGTTGTCAACCGATAGATCTACCTTTGTTACCCCGGGCCTTACGTTAATGTTTATGCCAAATGAAAGACATGACAGAAATGACAACCATGACATACTTGACATTCAATGATAAACATGAAAACCTTTGATAAACATGAAAGCCTTTGAAAATCACATATTGACAAATCATGCTAGAGTCACATAACACATAATTCACACATAGATCAAATACGCATGGTAATTGATAAACTTCGAAGATAACACTTTGAAATAGGATACATGTTGCAACCCCAAAATGAGAAAATGAGAAAAGGGGCAAGGATTACTCACTTGGATTAGAAGTTAAGTCCACGAAGCGAAAAGTGAAAGTGAAAGGATTAGTCCCGAAGTTTCTTCCTAAAAGAATAGAAGGGGACAACATGAATATTGGAATATGGGATTCTAAGCTCTTATGCATTTGGGGGATGAGTTTTAATGTTATAAATTGAAGTTTAAAAAAAAATGTTAACTTTTAAGAGTAACAATACCTTAAACGTTACTAGACATGCTTTGGCCTAATAGGTTATGACACTCTCATCGGGGCATCCCAGGTAAGTATCCAGGTCCGACTATGGGATTTATGCGAACACTTATCCTTTTGACAGAGACCCCAACTACCAGTGTTTTCACCCTTCCAATTACTACATGTCATTCGCGTCTTAAGAACCATCACTAAATATGTTGTTAAACAGAGATCGATTTCTAATCTATTTCAAATTCTTAAAATGAGTTTATGTTTAAAATCTGAATTACATATTAGAATGATTAAGAATTAGTTTAATTGTTGATTTGTGAAGAACAAGCCTTAATCCCCAATCTTTTCATGCATAAAAACGTTGACTTTTGGATTAGAAGAATATAGATAAAATTGGACATGGTAGTTTAGACTCGTTGGGCCTAATGAGCCTCTACGAGGGCTACAGTAAGCCTAAATCGGCCTAAGCAAGGCAACACATCCTAATGACGTGCCTTTGCAAAGCTAGGTCGTCCAAAGGACAAGCCTTAACAATGCTAGGCGTTCTAAGAACGAGCCTTAGCAAGGCTATCTAAACGAGCCTAAAGCACCTAACTAAGAACCTAAACTAAATAATTAAACTAATAAAGCGATAAATAAACGAATAATGAAAGGAAAAGAAGAAAGGAAACAAAGAAATAAAAAGAAGAAGAATTACCTCAAAGAAGCTTTTCAAATGAGACGAGCTTGAAGGGCAGCACCTCCTTGCCGAGAGCATAAAAAAAATACTAAGCACAACACCCGAAGGGGTATTGTACTTGTGGAACCACCAAAATTTGGTTATTCCACTTGTTTATACTCAAACTAGGAGTTGGAAACTATAAGGGACCTAAAAGAGGTATTTATAGGTGTATAAGGAAGGAAAATTTCGCTGGTGGGGCAATGTGGGACGGAATTCGCGACTAGCAACTCACCAACAAACATCAAACTTGTTTTCGCGCTTCCCACTTCGTTATAACTCGGTTTCGCACGCGGTTTTCGCCCACGTTCATCTTTTTCAAAGTATTATCATATGGAATAGAGTAATCTAACATTCATGGTGTTGAGAATTGGGCTTAAACCTTGGATCTTGATGTTGGTCGAGTTTCTGGGTTTTTGAAACATACGGATGTTACAAAGAAGAATTAAAATATTGGTGAAGCGCCAAAGTTTGATTCTAGTTCTTTATTGTTGGAAGATGAGAAGATTTTTGGTAAAGCTGAGAAGTCTGTTAGTACTTCATCTAAAGCAGAAGCAGCTAAATCTTTGATATGTGAGAACAAGCTGAAGACATTAAAGCTCAATTTACTAGAGAAGCCAAAGGAAGAGTTTCGTCAAGGAGTCAATCTCTGAGGTATGATGCCTAAAATGATTTGTTTGATCATTTTCGTTATGATAATTCATCATGTTGTAAAAATTTAAAGAACTTTTCAAATGTTTTTAAACTTCGTGAGAGAAGTTGCTATGCATGTCGTCAACCTGGACATCTTGCTGCAAGTTGTCTAACGATCGCATACGTCCACAACAATGCCAAATATGTTGATGAAAATGGTAAAATTTTTTGATGAACCTCGGTCCCCAACGTTCAAATCAACTAGTAAGTCATTTTTGTCCAGACCAAAGATGCCAGTTGAAAATGTTTCAGGTTTTGATTCAAAATTTTCATCATCAAGGATATGGAAACTGAAAGTTGTTTCCATGCAAACAAAGACTTTGTGGAAGACACTGGGCGACCCGATGCTGTTGAATCAGGTCGATCCCAAAGAAACTAATGATTTATTGGGTGTCACCAGGTATTTCAGGAAGACCTATCGATAATTGAAAGATTACTGGTGGTGGAATATATGTGTTTAACTTATAATGAATTTCCAAATCTTTTTCAAATCCTGTGTTTTCAAAATGCTACATTGCATTGTATCTGTGTTGGTTGATCAATTTTCATTTTTTTTCGCTCCGTCGTTTTGAGGGGGAGTTTGTTTCTTTGACAAATTCAAAAATAGTGTGTCATTTTTCAAATGGTAACAATGAAAATCTAAAAATAGAGTTTGTCATTTTTAGGGGGAGAAAATTTAAAGAGCCAAAAACATGAAAATTGAGAAATTGTATCCGACATGATTGGAAAATGATGGTACATTGGCTAACATGTCTGACTCATGGATAGAGTAGATGAATAAGCCATAAGACCATTGATTGATGTGCTAGGTAGACTCGAAAAATCATAAAGTATACAAATGTGATATACACTAAATCTGATGCTTGACCTAGTGGACAACATCTTGATGCGTATCTCAAGATATATCAAGAAAAAGATATGTAAAAAGAAAAATGAGAAGTCACTGTGTAAACATGTGTTTATTTTGCAAAGATTTAAACTTGTTTGATTTTCTTTATTTTCTCAAGTGACTGGCTTTTCTCTGCGTATCGAAATATCGACCTGATTGGTGTTTAATTGAGGTTCTGCTTTATTTTCTTTGTGTTTCGTATAACCCATCAGACCTTCTCTGTGTGTACGAGAGTACCGACTTGATTATTGTTGAGTTATACAATTTCAACTTGTTTTTTATTTTCTTATTTTGTTAAATCCGATGCCTTATCTGCATATCGAAAGATCGACCTTTTGGTATATGATTTAACGTCTTACTTCTTTTTGCATGGAACATAGTTAACTATATCATGAATTCCATTACTATGTGTTAAATCACAAGTAAAATCACAAAAGTGTGATAAGTAAAGCATATCTGAGTATGTCTGATAGTGTGGGGTACACTAGTCAAAGCAAATCTAATCAATACCTTAACATATCCAAATGTTATGAGTATGATTCTGCCTGAGTTTAAAGTTGGACAAATTATATCTTCAATCGACATGGCTTATGTGCTACAGTAATTCAAATTGGTGTGTTTTGATATAAAGATTAGAAAAATCAAAAAGAGTTTATTTCTTATTTGTTTTCGGTTGATCCACACGGGATACAAATCAAATTTCAAAATCAATATATCTTAGAGTCTCGAAGAGACGTTTTGCGCAGAGATTATTTATGTTGATCGGTAGTAAGTGGGAAGAGAATATCATAACTTCAAGTATTCTGAAGATGTTGCTAAAGAGAAAGCACACACTGCAATGTCAAGTATTCAAGACCAAACTAACCGTCAAGTTGAGGGGGAGTTTGATTGAAGATACAATATTATGTGGTGAAACAGATGCTGCACACATCGAGGAGTTTGTTAGTGCATTAATTTGGTTCGTCATGTGAAGTATCAAGAACAAGACAAAGTTTCAAGATTGACTGTGTCCGAAGCGACACAAACTGGGACACGAACTGACCCGAAGTGGCAATTCGGGTGAGATGCAGTTCGGACAGTCGTATGTTAGTATAAAAAGAATGTCTTGTTTAGAACTCTTAGGACTCTTGGCAAAATTCACTCTGTGTAATTGTGTGTGTTCTCTCTGTGGTTAAGCAATAAAAATCTCATTTGTATTTATATTTTGTGTCATCTTTTTTAACTCGAATTACATTGAACTTCGTGTTTTGCTTCGTGTCAGTTCGGGACACAAGTGTAGAATTTGATTGCTTCGTTTTCTTTCTTCATTCTAAACCAGTAACTGCCATTCCATGTTCCAATAAACTCCCCCTTGGCATATGCTGGTCAGAATCTTTCATCTCTATGTCTCAGCTCCCATCTCAGTCCATGTCTTCTAGTGATTTCTTTCAGCATAGATATCAAACGCAAAGCATATTCGGATCACATTCCAAAATTACAAGGCTTGTTCCATGTAATCTGGTTGAAACAGTATCCGACTGTGATACAGTTCATCAATACCAGCCTTCAACATGTTAATCAGCCACATTGGATAAAAAATGCGAACGATCTTGTTGTCTTCTTCTACTACAATCACCGCTTCTCCAGCTTTCTCATCGTAGTACCACCAACGCCAATTCTTGATAAAATCAAATTCCATCTTTTTCCAAGGAATTTTCTTCATCAACCTAGGCTTCTTCTTAAAGTTCAGAATAATCAAAGCCTTGCCTGTGATCGAATGTTTCTTGGTAGGATATTCACCTCTCTTCGGCTTTTGGCCTCAGAAATTGGAAACATTCTGACATTCTTTATCCAGCAGTTTCTTGAGTTAAGGACCTTTCCATCCATCACCATAGTTCAGAAATGGTTTTCTGGTCAGCTATCTAACATCCCAGACTGGCAACGTGTTGAAATGAAGAGCTTTCTTCAAATACTGGATACCAACCTGTCGTTTGATTCCATAGCAGTTTAGCTCATTATCGTACATCCAGCTGATAATTCCACCCGATGCTTGACCCTTAAACTTCACATGTAGTCTTTTCCTTATATGTTTTGGAGGAGGAACATAATTTGCATGAAAGATTTTCATGTATTCATCATAGTCTTTTCTTTGTTTCTGTTCCTTAGCCTTTTTGACAACAGGATCAGCAGGCATCTCAGCTTCTTTTCTATTGAGTTTAACTTCAGCTTCATTGCCCTTTTCCTTTGGAAATACTTCAAATTCATCATCATCAGGGTTGTTGTTGAAATTAGAATATAAATCAGCATACTCCTCTTCAGTGATGTCTTCAACCTTGACTTCATCAAATAAATCATCATCTGAAGTCTCTGATGATTCATAAGTCTCGGGCTCAGCTTTAGCTTCTTTCTTCATTTCCTCATCATTGAGATAAAAAAATGAATTGAATTTGATCTTGGGTAAGTTCACAGACAAACTCCCCATCTTCTAGAATCGTGCCGATCTCATAAATGTCTCTGGCAGCTTAGTTTGACGGGAAAGATGATATCGGCATCACATTACGCGGATCCGACATCCCCTTGGATGCTGAGGTACCAGCAGCCGAGCCAGATGCTCCTACGGTTCCTGACCCTCCTCCAGTCACACCTTCAGGATCATCATTATCCGGATTATCATTTAACTATTGTAGCACATCATCTTTACATTCCAACTCCCCCTTAGCAACAAAGTTACTAAGCAGAAATTTGATCGGCTCATCCATCTGTGATAATCTTGCTTCTTGGGAAGAATTTGCCAGTTTTAAATTCATAATTTCTTGAGTCTTCGCCTCATTTCCACTTTGTATTTCATGATAACCTCTCTTTAGTTCAGCATTCTGTTTTGATTGAGCTATATCTTTCACTTTTAGATCATCAATCAGCTTTGTCTTGTCTTCATCTTTGGCTTTTAAATCAGCTATTTGAGCTTGACAATCAATGAGAATACTGTTGAATATATCAAGCTGAGAGTAAGATATCCCATTTGAAGAAACATTGATGTTGAAATCTTCACAAGCTGGAGTTGTAATAGTCGTTGTAGTGGAAGAAACTGGAACAAATGAAGCTCCAATCGGCTGATTTACATATTGTGCACTAACACCTGCTGAAGGTGTTGTGCTTGTCGATACAGACTTTGATCCAAGATACCTCATCACACTGTTTGACTATGTTAACGATGAAATGATTGTCTCAACTGCAACAGATGATGCAACTGGAGCAGCTGATGTAGAATTTAACCGAGGTAGAGACAATACTGGACTTCCAAATAAAGATCCACTACCGGCATGTCGTTGTAAAATTTCAGTACGTTTCAGCATCTTCGGACGCGCTTGACCACCAATGGCAACCGTCTTCCTCTTTGATGTTTTCAGTGTAGTAGAGGATGTAACCGGTTGTTTACCCTTGCCCTTTCCGACATCGGCATCAGGTTCAGTTACGATCGGATCAGTTACGGCCTAGGATTGTTTTTTCCATTGTTGTTTCTGCTTCTTTTGACGAGGTTGCTGTTGTTGACTGTATCTCTCTTCTAACCAAGAATAAATCAATTCTTCATCAGAATTACCTTCTTCATGAAGAGGTGCACCATTGGCTGGAGCTTGGTAATCAGCTCTCACAAAGTGGCCAATCAATCTCTTCATTTGAGGATGCTCATCTGGTTTTCTTTTTCTGATAAACTGTTAACGTACCCACACTTGCTTCACTCATATGCTTTAACAGTATTTTCTGAGCTTCAGTCTTTACCAGGTGTCGATACAAATCATTGAAGATCATTTGTACAAATCTTGGATATAAGAGTGCCCTCTTATGTCTTACCACCAGATTATCTCTCATATAGTGGAATATCAGACCAACAAAGTTTTATGGAGGGTTGAGGATCAAGGTCAGCATCATAGACAACATCTTTGGGCCAATCTCATCATGTCCTGAGATTCGTTCCCCAAGCAATATACTAAGACGTGAATCAGATACTTGTAAGGGACACAAAATTCTTATTTCGATACCTAATCTTATTTTGGATCTTCAACATACCAGATCCTTTTCAATAATGCAACAATATCAGCTTTATCGGATTCCAATGGAGCCTGTAAATCATAACCATCAAACTTTAATACTCTTCTGACATCAGCTTTAGTGAATTTTATAGTTGTATTCTGAACTATGCCAATGATGCTGATTGGATCGTCAGTATTTGTGTAAGTACCTGGACGGAACTTACTACTGCATGATTCGGTCACAACGATTAACACGAATGTAAATAAATTTTTGCTTTATTGATTCACAAAGAGGATCGCAAAGAGTTCTAGAGAAAGAGAATACACACTCAGTTACACACACTTAAGAGTAGAGAATGACAGAACTAACTGAGCTCTCTCTAACACGAACTATTTATACTTACCACTAAGTGCAGCATACCAACCAGCGTACCATTGGTACGTTGGCTCTGTATCAACTGGTACGGCCCTTGGTACGTACACCCTAACACTCACTCAAACATGCTCTAATCTAGATACAATACACGAGACACAATGTACCATAGGAATATGCTCTAACAAACTCCCCCTTAACGTGTAGTGTATCTATCTATCTATCTATCTATCTATCTATCTATCTATCGTATTCCAACTAAACTTCAGTCTTCAATCTACAGCATCGCTGTGTCTGATCTTCAACTTGAAATCTTGTCAGAAATAGAGCTTGCATGGCCGGATCATTATTATGCAATCTTTGAACTTCAAGATCCATTTGTGAAAGATACTTCATAGTCCCCCTTTTACCATGCTTGAGTCTTGTCACACAGAACCTGCAATTTCAGAAGACAGAAACATGGTTTTCCTTAATTTTCAAAATTTAATATAATTTCTGCGCAAAACTTCTCTTTGAGAATCCAAGATATAGAGTTGAAAACATAATTTTGTATCTTGTATCGATTGGTTGAAAACAAATAAGAAACAAAATCTTTTTGGCTTTTTGAAACAAAAAATCAAAACACATCGAATTTTTTTTTTGAATTTGCTAAGTTTATGCTAAAACACACCTAAAATAATTTTAAATTTTTCAGATATGAAACATAAATGCAATACAGAATCAGACACTATTTTTGTCTTTTGCGAGAAAGATCACAACTTAGGATCATATTGATCATGACATGCTGAACTACACTTCAATTTCAATTACTTCAGCACACAAGTCATGTTGATTACTGGTACAATTTGTCAAGCTTAAACTCAGGCACAATCATACTCATAACATCTGGATATGTTATTGTATTGATTAAGTTGCTTTGACAAGTGTACCCCACACTATCAGACATACTCAAATATGTTTTTGCTTATCACACTTTGTGATTTAATCACATAATACTTGTTTTTATGATATCGTCAATTGTGTTCCATGCAAAAAGAAATAAGAACGTAAAATCGTCTACCTTAAGGTCGATCTTTCGATAAGCAGATAAGGCCTCGGATTTAACAAAATAAGAAAAAATAAAACAAGTTAAAATTGTATAACCCAACAACAATCAGGTCGGTATTCCTGTACACGCAGAGAAAGTCCGACGAGTTATACGAAACACCAAAGAAACTAAAGCACAATGTCAAATGAACAACAATCAAGTCGATCCTTCGATACGCAAAGAAAGTCCGATCGTTTGACAAAATAAAGAAAATAAAACAAGTTTCAATCTTTGCAAAATGAACACATGTATACACATTGACTTCTCATTTTTATTTTTAACAAATCTTTTTAATATCTTGAGATATGCATCAAGATGTTGCCCACTTTGTCAAGCATTAATAATTAATGTGTTTATCACATCTGAATACTTTCTGATTTAATGTCGAGCCTACCAAGCACATCGAGCAATGATCTTATTGTTGGGTTTTACAGTGGATATCCAGGTTACCGATTTTAATTTATTTCTATCTGATTAAAATCGATTTAATATAAATTAATGCCAGATTAATTTAGCAGCGGAAACGATTTAAATAATCATGCGAATATTACTCTAACAGGATCAATCACCGTACAAGACAAACACAAATAAATATTTTAATTAAAATAAATAAATAAAAATATCTAAGCGAGTTAGATATACCATCACGGGATTCGAGCAACCGCTCGAGTCACCTAGATTCAATGGACTCTCGCTAGTACGAACTGAGACGTCCGACACGAAACGGTGTAAAACCGAGATACGATCTTACTACTGCGTGTATCAATCAATCATAGTAAACATGGATGTAAATAAGAGATTTGTATTGAATCACTAGAAGATTACAATGAACTCTCTCTAGTTTCTCTCTCTAGAATACACACATAGAAGGTGAAGAATGACAGAAGAGTTCAACTGGTGCTTCTGCACATTCTAAGACAAACCTATTTATACTTAGTGACTAAACAGCATGCGTACCAAATTGTTCACCATCTGGTACGGGCGTACCATATGGTCTGGGGTACCATTTGGTACGCCACCAATGATATTGTCACTACAACTCACAGACTCACTCTAATCTAGATACAATACACGAGACACATCATAGCATAGGTATATGCTCTAACAAACTCCCCCTTAACGTGTAGTGTATCTATAGTCTAACCAAACTTCAGTCTTTAATCTTCAACATTGCTGGGTTGGGCTTAGAGGGTTTTATTAGGATCATAGGCTAGTTTGATTATTGTATTTAGGCTAGTTTATGATTGGGCTTGGGTTTACTATTGGGTTTATGATCCACAAGGGGCCCAATAGTAAACCCAATGGGGTGGCTATATAAACCCCACTAGACCTCCTCATCTAGGGTTGCTGATTACGATTCTTAGAGAGGGCAGCCTAATTGTGTTCACGATCGTAAACCCGACAAGAGGAGTTTATGATTTCCTCTTTTGTACCCGACAAGTTCATCTTGTGTGCAAGTTCAAGTTTTTATTGATTATATCATCGTATTCTCGTGTTCTCTTCATCTTTCTTCTTGAATCAATCACCTACGAGGATTCCGCACTCGTTTGTGATAGAATATCGTGATTAGTTGTTGATCTCGGACCTAAAATTGGTATCAGAGCCAAGAATCTTAGATTCGAGGCTCTCACGATATAGATTCAAGTGTTTTCTGGGTTTGTGTTCGAGTTTGGTTGAAGATTTGAAGGTTTCCAGGAGTTTACGACTGCTGCTGCTGCTGTGTTCTTCGAGTTTTGGTGATTACGACTGCATGTTCTGGGTTTTTAGTGTGTTTGCGACTGAGTTACTTGAAGTTCTGCTGTTTACGACATCAAAATCGAAACTTTGGCGTGTTTACGACCCGGAGAAAAGTGATTACGACTGTACTTGATTGTCGTAATCGTGTTTACGACTTTGCAGGATCGTAAAAGGTGTTTACGACATTTTCGGATCAGGAACAGGGTTTACGACTCTGGTGATCTTAATCGTTCAATCGTAATCGGGTTTACGATTTTCTAAGGCGGTTTGTGTTTACGATTTGGGGTTGGATCGAAAACACAGTTTACGATCGTAATTAGCTGTTTTCGATCGTAAACAAGTGGCATTTATCGTAATCTAGTATTTTTGGACGCTTGGACATTAGTTTTAGGTTCCCTAAGCTTCTGTAATGGATTCGGTTGAGAACAAGGATGATTTCGCAGCTGAAGTTGACAATACTGAGATATGCCCCAATCCTACCTGTGCTCGTATAATTCCTGGACTTAGGCAAATCTGTAAAAATTTTCAGTCAGAACTGTTTGAGGTAAAATGCGAAAGGAGTTCATTTAAGGGTAGATGGCAAAAGAATGAAGAGAAGGTTAAAGCTCAGAAATTAGACATAGTGAAATATAAGAAACTTGCAACTGAGAACGCTTATCTGTATGACAACGCTAAGTTAGAAATAGCTGAGCTTAGTAAGCAGATAGATGACCTTAAGCATAAAAACAATGAGTTGCAGGTTAAACTTGATATGAATCAAATGAGGAGCAAAAGAATGCTTGATGCTGGAAAGGAATTGTCACATGCTGTTGTGACTGGTCAAGTTGGGAAACACGCACCTGGATTTGGGTCAGAAAAGACTGATAAGGCCTTGGTTGCAAACAACATTATTCCTCCACCAGTTCCAAGAGACATTATAGGAATACTTCTTAGTGAGGATCAAGTTGAAAGAACCAAATCTGATTATAAAGAAGCTGCTCCTCCTATTGATAGTGTATTGGTTGGAACTACACCATTGACCCAAGAGGAAATAGACAACGAGGCAAACATGACATATGGTGAAGGGAGAATAGAGGACATATCAAGAGATGATGCTGAGTGCCAGGAGTATAACAGATGTCACAACTCTAAGTCTGATGAGGCTGGGATAGAGTTGAAACCATACCCTGAAATTGAAACCCCATACTTCAAGGTAATTGACAAAGTTGAAAGGGAAAAGGTGATCCTGACGACACGGCCTGAGGGGAAGATCTTTATGACATCTGGATCAATTTTTGACCAAGAACCAGATGTAGGATATGAATTACCGTCCTTCTCCTCCAAGTTTAAGGGAATAACTGATGGAGTGATCGGTGAAGCTAAAGTTGAGAAGCCAAAGATCACCATCAAGCATCCGAGCATGAAACCAACAGCTGGAGTGAAGAATGAAAAACTCAAGGGAGTAGCTGTGTCTCCCATTTCTTCAGTTGGATCATGCAGTTGCTGTTGTAATTGCAAGAATGGTGCTTCAACGTCAAAGAATCAAGGAAGCATAAAGACGGTAAAGACAGGTTCGACACAGGCTTCGACAAACCAGCAGAAAGTCAAATCTGGAGTTGCAGACAAAGCAAAGAAGCAGGCACTAGGAAAACCAGCTCCATATATGCCACCAAAGACAAATGGGTACACGTCTGACTTCTATCTAAAGAAGCAGAGTTTCTTTAATTGTGGCATTGCTGGTCATATTGCTAGAAACTGTCTTTATCGCCACTATGAACCCTACTATCCACAAAGTCAAAGGGCTTCATCTCAGGAGTATGTTGAGTCTAAGCCCATGAAGGTGGAAAAACCTAAGGCAATGAAGACTGTTACTCCTAAGGTTAAACCCTCTGATCAACATTGGGGCGCTGCCAAAGCTGAAAGAAAATCTTTAAATCAAAAGAACAGCTTTCCAAGTTACCAAAATTTCCAAAAACAGGTGAAGAAACCATTTTCAAAACAAACAAAGTCTGAAAAACCCAAGGTTACCCCTCCCAAGGTAACTAAAAATGTTTTGAAAAATGATTCTAAAATGCAGAAGGTTGAAATACCTAAAGTCACAACTCCAAAGATGACTAAAACAAATGTTAAATCACCTGGAACTTAGAAACCAAAAATCAAGGCAGTTTCATCCCAACTTCCTGATTTTTCAAAGGGGATGTTCTTACAAGAGGTATCTTTCATTGATTCCTCAGGTGTACCCAGAAAAACAATGGCCTGGGTACCAATGGCTAACTAATCTTTCACTCTGTGCAGGAACGATCAAGGAGGATTATCACTAACGTTTTTATTACTAATTTGTTTGTTGATAAGTGATTGTTCCAGGCACAGTTTAGGAGACGCATCTTCATGTCATGTCAAGTAATCTATACAATGGAAGGTATGTCTCTTTGAGAGGTAAAATGTCAAAATCAGCATGAAAGGTACTGTTCTTAACTTGGTTGTTTGAATGATGAGGCAGCAAAGGGTCTTTTGAGTCAAACCTATTTCATTAAAGTTTCAATTAAGCTGTTGATTGATTACGTGTTTGACTTCAAATGCAATGAAGTGTGCATGTCATGAAACCTAATTTTCAAAAAAATTTCAAATCAATACTTTGAAAGTCAGCTTGGCCAGATATTTTCAAAATTTTGTGTTTTGTTCTTTTAAGTGTGTTTGTGTGTTTTATTTTTTATTAAAAAAAAATATAAAAAAAAATGATGTTCACAAGATTGTGACATTAAAAATCAAAAAGCAAGGGGAAGAAATGTAAAGATGAAGAAAAAGTTGACCCCTCAAAAAAATTGTGTGCTTTTCAATTTTTAATTGTTTGTGCCTTGTTTCTGAGAAGTTTAGGGGAAGTAAAATGAATGTCCGAGTTGGAGATGGCTGACACGCGTAAGGCGGAAGTGAAAGGCAAGCTCCACGATGATATGCTCGGTAGGCTCGACCTAATCGTATGACCACCAATGAAAGTGCAGTAAAATTAAAAGATATACATGTTTAGTTTCCCATCCCAGCACTAGTACAAATATGATCTTTGGTCACACCAGAAAAGTGTGACCGTAACTGATTAGTCACACTTTTTTTTCCGTCTCATCCGTGACCAAAAGTCTCGCCATTTTAGGTCACATACAGTGACATTGAATTTCAGTGACCGTATAATACGAAAAAATGTGACCGTAGATAAAAAGTGTGACTATAGACTAGCGATTTTTCTTGTTGGATCAATGATTTTATCGAATAATGTCATCATAAACCCTATTTAGTAACACTTTTTTTATTTTGTAGTGACAAAATGTTCCCAAATGGTGACATGTTGTTCGTGTTCACTGTGACGTCTTGCTAATAATTGGTCACATAACTAATAATTTAGTGTGACTATTGTTTAGAATTTAGAGACACACAATTTTGTTATATGTGACTAATTAATAAACGTTGATGTAGAAATAGTTTAAAGTGTGACTATTTCATAGATTTTAGTCACACAAAAATGTCTTAAAGTGACTATTGGTTGGTATATGGTCACAACTAAACACCTAGTTGGTAATCTAGTTGGTAATATAAAGTAACCATTACATATCTTTAGTGACATAATGTTCCCAAATGGTCACATGTTTTTGTGTTCACTGTAACGTTTTGCTAACAATTGGTCACATAACAAATATTTAGGTGTGACTATTGTCTAGGTTTTAGAGACACACGATTTTGTTATGTGTGACCATAGTATGAAAGTTGATGTAGAAATAGTTTAAAGTATGACTATTTCATAGTTTTTAGTCACACAAAAATGTCTTAAAGTGACTATTGGTTGGAAAATTGTCACAATTAAACACCTAGTTGTTAATATAAAGTAACCATTATATACCTTTTAGTCACATAAGACAAATAAAAATGTGACTAGAAACGTATTATAATCACATTAAGTATTTGTAAGTGTCATTTTTTGCTAACCTTTAGCCACATTTTTTTTAACCTTTTGTTATTACATTCCCCTTTAGTCACATATGTTACATAAATACATCACCCTAACACACTATTAGTCACACTTTTAGTTTCTATGTGACTGTTTATGTATTTTAGACACAATTAATTACGTGTATTGTGACTATATGTTGTTAATAATAACATAGTTGTTAATATAGAGTGACCATTTCATACCGTTTAGTGGCATTAAACAAATGAAATTGAGACGGGAAACATTTTATAGTCACATTAATTAGTTGTAAATATCACTTTTGTTATAGCTTTAGTCACATTAGTTTAGAATATTAGTTTTCACATTTGCCATATAGTCACATATGATACATGATCAATACATGACATTAAAACTGTTATAGTCACAGTTTTATTATTCTATGTGACTGCTTCTGTGTTTTAGATACACAATTGTTAATATAAAGTAACAACTGTATACTTTTTAGTGACATAAAATACAATAATATAAAATGAGACCAAAAAGGTTAAATAATAACATTAATTATCGTATCCTTTAGTCACATATGCGGAATTAATATCATAGACCGACAATTCTAAATGATAAAAGCACGCTATTAAAATAAATTGAAATTGTTCCACAAATATAATTTCTTGTGTTTAAAAAAACATAGATGCATCTTAATCTAAATCATCCTATATCTTAATCTTCTTAGTAACTTTCTTCAGCTTCGCGATGTCATCTCTCATCACATAATATATTTTCAACTTTTGAGCATGGACGTTCTCATCTTCATTCTGTTGATCCATTGTAGTGAAAATTGGTTCCTACATCAACAACATTAAAACGGAAAAAAAAACAAATAATAAATGAAAAATAATTTAATTTAAACAATAATATAATGTACTATGTAAAGCAATAAATTGAAAGAAACTAACATTTAATTCACCAATGGCAAGGAACTTTGGCCAAGCAACACAATGGTTTAATGCTTTCTCGACTATTTTGCCACCACTTGTGTATTCTGTAGTTGTTCTTCTTTATTCTTTAGGATGCATTATAATCATTAGAAGCATTAATTGGGTGGACAAGGAAGATATATGTATCTATATTAACGGTGATTCCATGGTTGCAGATGTTGGATTGATATAGAGATATGTGTGTGGAGTTGATTGCAATTGTAGTTGACTTATTTGCATTGTGTTTACATTGTGAATTCTTTGTTAATATTATTTATGTTGTGGTAAATTGTTGTACCAATAAAGTTGGTGACTTTCACTGAGCTCAACGCGATGAGGGTTGGAGCATGAAAATTTTCAAGTTCTTCTCTATTAACTTTCTCAGCCAATTGATTCACTTCCTTCTACAATTCCGCAACCACTGGTTTAATAAAGAGTTTTTTTTTTTGAATTTATCCATGTATAAATTTCTTGATTAATAGTTACCTTGAATCAGAGATGGTTAGTTGTAGCATTGTATCTTTGGTCTTTATTGGGCAATACTCTCTTTTTTGCAGGTACCCATAGTAATCTGAGAATTTGCATTAGAACAATTAGATCTTATATGATTACTAAAATACAACTAAGTAAATCTTAACGTTTAATTCTTTTTTATAAGACCAAATGAATCTTATTAATAATCAACGGTGCAACTTTTAACTACACACAAACGTGTATTTACAACATAGATACATTTACAATACAAATGAAATTAAGGGTGATGATCATAAAATTAGTTTCTAGTCAATTGAAACGGTGATATGACTAATTATAGCTTCATCAAGCATTGAACGATAAGATCTTAAATGATTACTAAAATACTACTAAGTAAATATTAAAGTTTAATTCTTTTTTACGAGACCAACAGAATCTAATTGGTAATATAGACATATAATTACATGGTAATCAAGGGTGCTGCTGATAAAATCTATATGGAATTTTAGTGCACTATTACACAACTGAGCAAGTATATAAACCAACCAAAGTGTAGAAAACAACTAAGTAAATATTAAGGTTTAATTCTTTTTTATGAGACCAACAGAATCTAAATGGTAACATAGACGTATTTGCGATGGTAATCAAGGGTGTTGCTGATAAAATTATATGGAATTTTAGTGCACTATTACACAACTGAGCAAGTATATAAACCAACCAAGGTGTAAAATAGATGTATGTAGATGTTATAATGTATCAAATAATGATATGTGTAAAATAGAATGTGTGTTCATAGTTTCTCACTTGAGCCTTAGTAGTCTTCGGAGACTTCCCCTTTGCAATTTTCTTAACTCCCTTATTACCTGTATAGTATCAACAATAAATAAAGAAAATAATTACCACAAATATTTGATTGAAACAGAAAAGACCAATTAAACTACAGAATCTTACTAAAACATAAAGCTAAAGGGAAACACCATGGATTTGAAGTATATAGTGTATATTTTGATATTTTAATAAAAGGACCAAATTTGCAAGAAAATGCTTCTCATGAACTAATTTAAAAAGAAAAAATCAGCTTATTCGAGGATAAAATTGTAATTTGTTGAAACACAAAACCCCATGATTCCCTTTCATATATTATTTTGAACAAAGAGCTAGTTGGGTTAGAAGCGCATGTTGTGCGCGGTGATTTTTATTCAAAACTACATGTACACCAATTAATCGCAAACCTATTTCATGGAGGCGTATTCAAAACTAAAATAGGAAAAAACACAAAGAATATATCCTAGAACATGCAAAAAACTTGTACATCCTCATGTTTTTATAATTGTGTCGTTGGTCTCACCTAGATTTCTAGGTATTTCAACAAACATACCTCAATAGCATATGAGTTCCCCTAGCACCAACCTACCTAAAATTAGTAAGGCACCAATCCAAATAAAAGTTCTAAAAGAATCAACAACACTAAAACAGACTGGAGCATAATTAATTAGTAAGACACCAATCCAAATAAAAATTCTATTAAAGAAACACCAAAAGAGAGTGAAGTATAATTAATTAGTAAGGCACCAATCCAAATAAAAATTCTATTAAAGAATCACGAACAGATTGGTAACCAATTAATTACCAACCCACACACTTTTTTCATGAAGCATTCAAGTTCCAACTGATGCTTTCCTCAATTATATAATGAAAGTTTTTGATTTTTCACAATTATATAATGAAAGTTTTTGATTTTTGACAACAGAAATATACATTCCCATTCTGGATTATTTGATTTAAGTTTCAAATCCCAACACAAGTTTTAACACCAACTTAATTAACCAATAATTTCAAGCCAATAATTTCCTAAAGAAACACCAACTTAATTAACCAAATATGTTAGAAAAGAACACAAACCAAATTCATATGTTATGATAAGTAAGAGCCCATTCAAGCCAGCATATTATCAAAAGGATTTCAGTATGATGAATTACTATTACTGAATAATGAATAAGTAGTGCCATTAAGAAAGACAACTATTACAAATAAAAAAGTGAATGAAATTAACAAAAGAAGTGAATGAACATTAATACAAATCTCAAACACATGTAGACACAGAACCTAAACAGTAAATTGACCAATTTCCTTCTTTTGTTATGCAACATGCCAACATATATGTACAAAAAGCTGAATCAGACCATGTTTGCTCTTAATTAACTTTGTTTTTGTATTTTCTTTTAACCACCGAAAAGGTATTACAAAAGCAATATGATTAACCATAGTCGACATTAGAAAACTATCAATATACGGTAATAAACAGAAAATTAGCAATGATGAGACGCATACAAAGAAGCGTTGTACAGAATCCATAGCCCTGCATGGAATACACCTGAGAAATCAAAGCTTCGATAAGGATCTAAGGTACCTTCGTCGATGTTATGAAGAGTACGCATAAAGCAAAGATGAGGCATATAAAGCAGAGAGAACAGCGTAACCAAATCCCTCTAGGGTTCAAACGTCGATCTTCACTTTCGTCGAGTGATTTCTGAGGAATATCGTACGGTCGATGGTGGTTGGTGGCGAGCGACTACGGTTGGCGAGCGACGGAGGAGAGTTGGTTTGGTGTGGTTTTACACACCTGATTTTCACCTTCATCGAGTGATTTCTGAGGAATATCATACGGTGGATGGTGGATGGCGGATGGTGGTTGGTGGCGAGCGACTGCGGTTGACGAGCGGCATCCGGTGGTGAGCGGCGGCGGAGAGTTAATTTTGTGGCGTAGACCTAGTTTGGGGGGAGAGAGATGAGATCTGGCGGAGGGGGACGCGATATCTAGTTTATTTCAAAACTTAGTGAAATTTTTTAGGGCTCCAAATAGTGAAAATTTAGGAGGGAAATTATTTTTTAGATTAAGACTAAAAAATCTTTAAGTTTTAATAATATTGAAAACTAATATTTATCATGTATTTTGTTGTATAGTAATTTAATTATCTATTTAAACATTGAAATTTACTAATATTGGATCATATATTTTATTGTTATAAAAAATCAAAATCTTTAACTAAAGCAAGTGATTCATCTGTTAAATCCAAAAGATTAATACCCATAACAGTTAAATCTGTAAAATCCGTGGATTTATCTGATCCAAACTGACGTGCCCGATCAATCCCCTAATAAAGGTCAATTAGGTACAATGAAGAGTAATTTGGGTCCAATAAAGGTCAGTTAGGTCCAATGAAGGGTAATTTGGGTCCAATGAAGCTCAACTAGACCCAATAAATGTCAGTTAGGTCCTATGATGGTTGCTTAGGCCCAATGAAGACTAATGAAGTCGGACGATGGTTTGTTAGGGCCAATGATGGCCAGTTAGGTCCAACGATGCTTGCTTAGGCCTCATGAAGGCTAGTGAGTACTAATGAAGGTCAGTTAGGTCCAGTGAAGGGGTAATTTGGGTCCAATGAAGGTCAACCAGGTCCATTGAATGACACTTAGGGCCTATGTTGTTCTTTTAGGCCGAATGAAGCCTAATGAGGTCCAGCAATGGTTTTTTAGGCCCGATGGTGGTCAGTTAGGTCCAATGATGCTTGCTTAAGCCCGATAAAGGATAATGAGGCTCAATTATTGTCAGTTGGGTCCAATGAAGGTCAACTAGGTCCAATGAATGTCACTTAGGGCCTATGTTGTTCTCTTAGGCCCAATGAAGCCTGATGAGGCCAAGCAAAAGTTTGCCAAGCTTAATGATGGTCACTTAGGTCCAATGATGTTTGCTTAGGACCAATGGAGGCTAACGAGGCCTGATGAAGGTCAGTTAGGTCCAATGAAGCTCGATCCGGGGAACATGGTCATGCTTCACTTAAGTGTGTGTCTCAAATGACATAATTGACTCCAATTAGATATAATCGAACCCAATTGGGCATAATCAACTCCATTTGGACATAATCGAACTATACTGAACATAATCAAACTCAATTGGACATAATCAAACTCAATCTGGCATAATCGACTCCAATTGGTATAATCAAACTCAATTGAACATAATCAACTTCAACTCAAAGTTAATTGGGCACAGTCGACTCCATTTAGATATAATCAAACTCAATTGAACATAATCAACTTCAACTCGATATAATCAAATTCAATTGGGCATAATCGACTTCAATTGGATATAATTGAACTCAATTGGACATAATCGATTCCAACTGGATAATTGAACTCAATTGGGCATAATCGACTCCATTTTGGACATAACAGAACTCAATTGGGCATAATCGAGCTCAATTGAACATAATCGACTCCAACAGGATATAATCTTACTCGGTCGGGCATAATTGACTCCAATTGGATATAATCGAACTCAATTGAACATAAAGCTCAATTAGACATAATCGAATTCAATTGGGCATAATCAAGCTCAATTGGACATAATCGAATTCAGTTGGGCATAATCAAGCTCAATTGGACATAATCGAACTCCATTGGGCATAATGAACTCCAATCGGATATAATTGAACTCAGTTGAACATAATCGACTCCAATTGGATTCACTTGACTCTAATTGGACATAATCGAACTCAATTAGATATAGTCGAACTTAATTGAACATAATTGAACTCAACTGAACATAATCATGCTCAATTATACATAATCAAGCTGAAGTGAACATAATCAGACTCATTTGGGTGTAATCAAGCTCAACTGGACATAATCGAATTCCATTGGGCATAGTGAACTCCAATTGGAGATAATCGAACTCAATTGAACATAATCGACTCCAACGGGATATAGTCGTACTCAATTGGGCATAATCGACTCTAATTGGACATAATCTGACTCAATTAGATATAATCGAACTTAATTGAACACAATCGAACTCAATTAGGCATAATCAAGCTTAACTGGACATAATCAAACTCCATCAAGCATAATCGATGCATCAATACATCAAAGGCTCTTGTGATCAGAAGAAGACGATTCAACTCATTATTTACACTGCTATGTGGTGCATTTGGAAGTCGAGAAATGACAAGATATTCCACTCTACCCCGATATCTAAAGATAAGATTACTGATGATATCAACGTTTTGGGTTTCTTATGCCTTCGGAGTCGCTCTCACCTGTTCGTGGATTGGGATAAATGGTGTCTTTTTAATATGTAGTTGTCTTATTTATTTTTTTTTTTTTGGCTTTGTGGTGTTTTTGGTGCTTGGAGTTATTCCCTTGTACTTTCCGCACCATTTTCTGGATAGGCTTGTTTTAATATATTTCTTAATTGGCCGTTCAAAAAATATATATAAATTATAATTCTATATTTATATTTCATAATTTCATATTTTTTTTTATTTATAACTTTTTCTATTTTTTAATTATTTCATATAACTATTTTATTTTAATTTTCCTTCTAAACATTTACCATTCCCCCAAAATTTTAGATATCCCTCCACTCTCAAAATCCATCTCTCACGCATTTCTAAAATTTTAGTTTTCCCTCCACTTTTAAAATCATCTCCCACACCATATCCAAATCGGTGTTCTCTCCTTCTCAATTTTGATCAATTCCACCTCTGATCTACCCAATCCATCTTCAATGGTGAATTATAGTCAGCAACAAATCTCGATCAAGCCATGGATCCTTGAAGGTGTTCCTTTTGTTGTAGTTGGTGTCATAGCCGCTGGTCTAATCGCGTTGGTATGTTTGTTTATCTTTCACTTTGTCTTTGTACTTCGATGGTTACATGAAGAAATGTAACTATACTGATCCAGTTCCATGATTTGATCTTTTATAATAATAATCTATGTGTACAGCAACTCTTCTTGGAGGCACGGTTGGTGTTCGAAGAAATGTGTGAAAGAAAACTGTCCCATCAAAAATAGGTAACATTACATGCATCTGATGCATCTAGATAATCAATTTCCTTTAACCTTGTTCTTACGCAATAGATCATACATGGAGTATTCTATCTTTTTGTTCTGCAATACTGGACGACGAACTTGCCTAGTCATCGCCGGAGTGTTGCCGGAGACCAAGTCCGCTAGTCAGAATGGCGGACTTACTTTTCTACCAAAACTATTCCACCCACTACACTAGAGTTTATATATGTGTTGTCAAATCTCATTTTTAAACCTGCAAGGCTGAATTGATTTTAAACCCATGTGACAGAATTGATTTAGAACCTGCAAGTTTCAACAATTTGCTTTGCAAAATTAAAATTTACATTGAAAAATAACATGTCTTTCGAAATTGAAGATTTGTCAACACACCAACACACTGTCTTGTTTGATTTGGTTAATTATTATAATAGGACCATTGTTGCTCATAGACTTGTGTACATTTAGGTCTAATTTTGGATTAGAAACTTGTTTTTCATATCGTGTTTTGGGTGTGATGTAAATTTGCAGATCATCATGAGACATTTAGTTTAAGTCCACTATCCCTTGTTTTACCTTAATTTGTGAGACATTTAGTATAATTCCACAAATGAGTTCTAATTTCTTTACGAAAAATGAACTTAAAAAGTCTGCACATACACTCTGACTATATACAGTATAAAAGTGTATATGTCATGAACTTTCAAAGCGAAAAGTATTAAATTATACTAGTGTTAACACTTTTGTTGAACTATAGTTATAGATCAATACAAAATGTCACTGAATATAGAATTGATGTACACAATGAGAGCCAATAAAGATGACACTTTCAATGTGCAAATAGAATCTTATATCTTGGATTTTGCATACGAAAATGCAATGAATTTTATTTATGTTATCTATTCATGTTATCTGCATACTTATTTGGTTATTTTAATATTGTAGGTTTGCATGTCAAATTGTTCATAGGAATGCCAAACTAATAATAGAACATCTTGATGAAGACCGAGCCGCGTTTAAACAAAGTCAACTATTAAAAGGACGAAAATGTTTAATAATTTTCGGGTAAATAATCACTCAAAACTCCCTTCTGCCTATATATTTTTTTAGATACAAAGGATAGTAACCCTCCGGGTTAACTGAATCTTGTATGGACTACTAGAAAGAAAAATGAACACAGTTTTCTTTTCAAGATAAGATATTGATTAAAGATTATTTTAATGTTTGCTTACAGGCGTAAGGTTCACCTACGCAGCATCGGTCATAGTCTTTAACGAGAGTCAGAATTTGGTACTACAAAGGTTGTTCACAATGTCCAAGAGACAGGAAGTCAGCATCGAGAATCACAGGGATACGCCAACACCACAAGAAAAAGATCTATGGAGACGCATATTTCCGTCGCTACAAAACCAATAAATTGTCATGTTCAAGTCACCATCTAAACCATATGAATTAAAGAAAATTAGCATGTCTAACAGGTCCAAAGCTTATATAATTTTGATTAATAAATTTCAAGGTAGAACAGATGATGCAATCTATCCGGGTATTTATTGTTGTTTGTTTTTGAAACATCCAGTTATATAGAATATGCACACTTATAGGATTACACAAATAAGTTCCATACTTCCATAGACCCAATATATAAATATGGCCGTGTTGGTTTGGTGTTTGAATTCATAACTTTAACGGAACATATTTAAATTCTGCAGCATACGATATCAACAATGCGAAGGATTGACCCATGTAACCCTCGGAATGCAGACACAACAGCATCAACCATGTTTTTGTTATACTTGCAGCAAAAAAAACCTGAGACCAAAGAACTTCCAATTGCAGATATAGAGTTTGGAGACCATCACTCTGCTCCTTCCACCTAAAGGTAAAATATATATTTCATTTTGTTAATATTTTAAATCTCAGTTTGACTTGCTGGTGTATTATTATGTTTACTTTCATGATGTGCAAATATGAAAAGATGGACATATAGCATAGACAAAGGTAGTGGGTCTTGTATTCAAAATTGGTCATTTTTCATAGTTTTGACATGGTATGGCTCGACTTGGGTCAACCTGTAGTTGTTTCAGATATGATTACAATATGATTATTATTATATTCAAAATGGGTCATTTTTCATACGTTTTGACACGGTTGCATGAGTTTTCTTGCTTTTCTTTCCGGACTGGGCAAGCGACATTGAGATAAAAATAAGTAGGTACATTCAAATATCATCTCTGAGAACTATCAAAGATTTGTAGCACCTTAATTCGTTTCATTCCAATCACATATTTAGTTAGTGTCTTTTTTTTTCTTAATTTTGTGATGTGTTAGTTTTGTGGTTATATGTACTTTGGTATTTGTTACTGAAAATGCTTGCAAACGCCCTTCATCTAGCATCGAGGCTTTTTACATAATGGGTATCACTGCACGACCACCCATTGTTCTAGCAGCAAGGCGCTAATTGTAAATCGTGTACCAAACAATAAAGAATACACACTCAAAGAAATGAAGGGGTTACTGATGTGATCCAAACTAAGAGCCAAGTACGTGGACGTGGAGGATGGGTTGATTGCCGCTAACATGGACGCCATCACCTACACACAGCATAAAATTACGAGGGAGATGGAGAACCTCCTAAAACATGCTCGTTTCAATGATAGCCTATACTGCAAAAGCTCGTTGATTGTCCATCGTCTTATTATGATCCAACAAGAAAACAAGCTTCTGCAAGCTAGGCTGAAGAAAATCGGTCCAACCATCATGAAGAACCGTGATAAGAAGAATGAATTCGCGATGAGGGCTGATGCTTTCTGATAGAGTAGGTGGTGGTGTTGGTATTAATTAGTTGTTTTTTTTTTGTAATGAACTAATGGATGTCATGATCTACTAATTTTAATAATTGAATGTTCTCTGTTTATATCTGCTTTTGTAAATATATCTCTGTTAATTTTTAGCTGTTGATCTTTAAATTTTTAGTTGTATTAATTTAAAGGTAAACTATGAGTATTTAACTTTTTATTAAACAACTTGGATGGTTATAATTTCATGAAAAATGATTTTATTTACAGAAAACATAAAAAAGAATTATAGGGTTCCGGGGTTCGAACCATATTATACTTATAGGCTATAAGTATAATATGGATAAAACAGGTTAAACATTTGATAACTAAAATAATTTTCGTTCTCAGGGGCTAGCCCAGCTGGTTAATCTTGTGCTTTTCTTTGATAGGTTGCTAGTTCGAACCCTGGCAAGTGGTCAAACTATATATATTTTTTTAAAACATGTCTAATAAAATGAAAGATGACTAAATTATACTTATAGTCATATATTTTTTTCATTTATCATTACCAGAATTCATCTTTAGTCACACATCAAATTGTCATAAAATAAAAGATGACTAAATTATACTTATAGTCACATATTTTATTCATTTATCATGACCATAATTCATCTTTAGTCACATATCAAATTGTCATAAAATGAAATATGACCAAATTATACTTATAGTCACATTTTCTATTCATTTATCATAACCATGATTCATCTTTAGTCACACATCAAATTGTTATAAAATTAAAGATGACCAAATTATACTTATAGTCACATATTTTATTCATTTATCATGACCAGAATTCATCTTTAGTCACACATCAAATTGTCATAAAATGAAATATGGTCAAATTATATTTATAGTCACATACTTATTTTCATTTATCATGACTAGAATTCATCTTTAATCACACATTAAATTGTCATAAAATGAAAGATGACTAAAATATACTTATATTCACATATTTTATTCATTTATCATGACCAGAATTCATATTTAGTCACATGTCAAATTATCATAAAATGAAATATTACCAAATTATACTTATAGTCACATTTATTCTCATTTACCATGACCATTAATTATCTTTAGTCACATATCTAAAATTAAAATTGTGACCACAATTTTTTTTAGATTGGCATAAATTTTTCTTAGTCACACCTAAGAAAATGAAATATGACCATATTATACTTATAGTCACATGTTTGTCCATTTATCATGACAATGATTTATCTTTAGCCACACATCTAAATTGGTAATGTGACCATAAACGGTAACTTACAGTCACACAAATAACTATTTTGACTAAAATATGTTTAACTTACAGTCACACTCAAAATCAACGTGTCTATATATATTACATTTAGCCACATTTAATTACATAAAAAATTGCTTCATGTGACCATATACCTATCTATAGTTACTCGTAAATATTATCAGAAAAAAGTCGCAAGTGGTGACATTTGGTCACATTGTTCGAAATGTGACTCGTAATTGTCACACATGTAATGTAAAAGTGTGACCATATTAACTGATGGGGCTTGCAATGGTCACATAAAACGATCTAAAATGTCACCAAAACATATCTAGAAAACTAAAAATGACCTACGGTCACACTTTTAATTGAAAGTGTCACAGGGCCGAAACGTGAAAAGTGTGACCGTATGTCATATTTGTACTAGTGCAGGTTGCATGGTTTAAAAGACTGAGTCCCGGCAAAAATGGGTTGAGAGTGGTAATTACCTAGTATTCACTCTCTCACACGCCATGTCTCTGCTGTCGTGACTACACCACATAATAAAAAGAAAAGAAAAGAAAATGAAAAATAATCACTCAGTTGGTCTTCTTTGCGTGCTTAGCGGCCGACCTGATCATCAACTGATGGTTAATGAAAATAAGTGGTAGTTATAGCCGTGGTGCATGGTTCCTCAAGTTGGGGGTTTGTGAATCCTCAATAAACTCTGAGGTTGGGTAGGTTTTGCTGTGTACGCTTGGGTGTGGGGACAATTAAACATGACGGTAATAATGTACTATATTAAGCATGATGCATTCGGTTGGGATTAAACGGGTTTGAGTTTAAAGCGGACAAACATACCGGCAATCACCTGGACTAGTCGAGTAACTGAAGCTGAAAAGGGTTCCTCAGTCAGATTCATACGGTTTGATCCCTTGTAAACTTTCTCGTGTTTGATTTTGGTAAGTATTTGTTTAATTTTTATCTTTCGTGTGTGAGTCGTTAAGTTCTTTTTGGTGTGTTTTCGTCTTGGCCAGGTTGATTTGAGAAGTCAAAATATATTTTTCATGGGTTTTAATGCATGACAATATGCCCCCGACAGATCTTGACAAATTTTTAGGGGAAGGAGTATGGGATAATAAGTATTATCCGAAGGGAACTCGAGGATGATACTTATTATCTAATGGAAAAGACTTCCTCCGTTAGATCTTGACAAATTTTTAGGGGAAGGAGTAGGGGATAATAAGTATTATCCGAAGGGAACTCGAGGATGATACTTATTATCCGAAAAGACTTCCATAATACATAGTATCTGAAGGGAACTCGAAGATAATATTTATTATCTCAGGGGAAGTCCTTAGCTGAGGGGAAGTAATCAGCTAAGGGGAAGTCTTTAGAGGTCTTTGGGTTCAAGGGAAGTTTTATAGAAAACCCATAATCTATATTAGGGTTTTTGGTTAAAATTATGTTAATTTGAATCAACTGAACAGATGATAATTACCTTCTAACCCAAAGACCAGTCATCACATGTCTGGTAGTGTATATTTTTTTCAAATGTGTGTCAGACAGTTTGATGATAGAAAGATGCTGCTGCTGCTGCTCAAGTTAAAGAACCAGCCGGACAAGACTTCCATCTGGAAAAGCAACTGTTCAGGGGAAGTTGTTGGTGTCTTTACAAGTCTTCAAAACTTTCAAAAGAGCATCAAAGAAGATGTTCACATGTTTAGGGGAAGCTGAAGATTTCAAGTCGATCTTTGATGAAGAAAATGAAGCAGAGAGCAGTCAGAGATCATGAAGATCCAAGTTCAACAATCAAATTCTTCAAAGTTAGGGGTTTTCAAAATTTCAACCCTCTAATTTTTGAAGATTCAAGACAGTTACCGAAGTTTCAGCAAGAACCAATTCATTCATGAGAAGCAAGTCAATGAGAGTCCTCCATTTCATTGCTTGTTCATTTCAAGAAGTTCAAGCTGATGCTGATCAAGAGGAAGTCCCAAGTGCCCGTCATGAAACCCATTAAAGATTTCTACGGAAAGAATCTTCATCAGCATCTATGCCAGCCAGTCAAGAAGAAGTTTTTCAAAGATCGAAGACATTTAATATCACAAGCCTAGGGGAAGATTGTAGAGGCTAGATTATGAGGCTTGTAATATTAAATAAGTTGGGCTGGGCTTAGAGGGTTTTATTAGGATCATAGGCTAGTTTGATTATTGTATTTAGGCTAGTTTATGATTGGGCTTGGGTTTACTATTGGGTTTATGATCCACAAGGGGCCCAATAGTAAACCCAATGGGGTGGCTATATAAACCCCACTAGACCTCCTCATCTAGGGTTGCTGATTACGATTTAGAGAGGGCAGCCTAAGTGTGTTCACGATCATAAACCCGACAAGAGGAGTTTACGATTTCCTGTTTTGTACCCGACAAGTTCATCTTGTGTGCAAGTTCAAGTTTTTATTGATTATATCATCGTATTCTCGTGTTCTCTTCATCTTTCTTCTTGAATCAATCACCTACGAGGATTCCTCACTCGTTTGTGATAGAATATCGTGATTAGTTGTTGATCTCGGACCTACACATCCGATCTTCAAATTAAAATCTTGTCAGAAATAGAGTTTGCATGGCTAGATCACTCTTGAATCATCTTTAGACTTCAAGATCCATTTGTGAAAAATATAACAAACTCCCCCTTTCACCATGCTTGAGTCTTGACACACATAACCTGCAATTTCAGAAGACGGAAACGCAGTTTCCTTTTTATTTTGAAAACTTAATTTAATCTTGGCGCAAAACTTCTCTTCGAGAATCCAAGATAGGTTTTTGAAATTTGATTTCGTATCACATGTCGATTGGTAGAAAACAAATAAGAAATAAAATCTTATTGGCTTTTTTATTTCAAAACACACCGAAAATATTTTTGGATTTTTCATATATGAAACATAAATGCAATACAGAATCAGACACTATTTTTTTCTTTTGCGAGAAAGATCACAACTTGGGATCATATTGAACATGACATGCTGAACTACACTTTAATTTCAATTACTTCAGCACACAAGTCATGTCGATTACTGGTATAATTTGTTCATCTTAAACTCAGACACAATCATACTCATAACATCTGGATATGTTATTAGTATTGATTAAATTTGCTTTGACCAGTGTACCCCACACTATCAGACATACTCAGATATGTATTTTCTTTTATATCACACTTAGTGATTTCATTTGTGATTTAATCACATAATGATTGTACTTATGATTTAGTCAACTTGTTCCATGCAAAAAGAAATAAGAACATTAAATCGTCTAGCTTAAGGTTGATCTTTCGATACGCAGATAAGGCCTCGGATTTAACAAAATAAGAAAATAAAACAAGTTGAAATTGTATAACTCAACAACAATCAGGCCGATACTTTCGTATACGCAAAGAAAGTCCGATGAGTTATACGAAACACCAAAGAAAGTAAAGCAGATCGTCAAACGAACAACAATCAGGTCGATCTTTCGATACGCAGAGAAAGTCCGGTCGTTTGACAAAATAAAGAAAATCAAACAAGTTTAAATCTTTGTAAAATGAACACATGTATACACAGTGACTTCTCATTTTCTTTTTCACATATCTTTTATTGATATATCATGAGATATGCATCAAGATGTTGTCCACTTGGTCAAGCACTAGTATTTAATGTGTTTAACACATCTGAATACTTTCTGATTTAATACTGAGCCTACCAAGCACATCGAACAATAATCTTATGGCTTTTTCATCTAATTTATCCACGAGTCAGACACGTAAGCCAATGTACCATCATTTCCCAATTATAGTTCTCATTTTTTGATGTTTTTGTATTTTTCCTTTTTCCCCCCCTTAAAATGAAAACTCTATTTTTGGATTTTCAATTTAACAAAAACAAAAAGACACGATTTTTGGTATTTTCCAATTTTCTTCCCCTAAACTACATACCAAATGTAAAAGAAAGAAAATTGACCTTTCGACATGGATACCTTTCACGTTTAGCTTTCAGAAAAAATTCAGGTTTCGAAATTTGATATCACTTGTAATTTAACTTAAATCAGCAGAATACTCCTCCATCAGCAACTTTTCAATAACCGATAGGTCATCTAGAAGTACCTGCACACTGGTCAAACACGTTAGTTTATAAATGACCCGAAGCGAATCGCTTCTGGTCGACCAGTATCTTGGTTTCCTTTCGAAACCACTTTAGGTTTCCAAATTTGTTGTTTTGGTAAATCAATATCTGATGAACCAGTCACAGTCGATTGTGACGAACAACCTACATATGGAATATTTTGAAAAGGAGGAATAAATCTTCCGTGAGTTTTGAAAAATGTAGGTTGTGGATATGCATCAAATATTCTGCCATATTCATTAATGAATCTTTGTTTGGCAGCTTTACCAACAAATGGAATCTTTCTTCTTCTTGATGTAGAAGCAGCAGAAACCGGACAGTCTTGTGCCATATGCACTTTTTGTCGGCAATTGTAACACAAGCGATTGTTTATATTTTTCCTCTTGGGAACCTGCAAAGCTTCACAAACATCAACATCTCCAAAATGATCATAAAAAGAATCGAATACCTGATAGCAATGATCATGAACCCATTTGGATGTCGAGCTTTTTGGAGTATAATTTGAATCTCCAGAAGAAACCTTAGCAGTTTGTTTCTTCTTGGTCTTTGGAGCATCAGCAGATTTGATAAACACCTCAGCTATTTTCTGAGAATCCACATAGTGAAGTGGAAACTCCATATCAGAGAATATTTGATCTGAGCCTTTGAGTTTATAAAATCGCTCCAGTTGAACCTTTTCCGCATGAAAAATCTCCTTCTTCACTTGCTTCATACTGATGTTCTTCAAATTTTGTTGTTGTTGAACCGTAGCAACATTCACTTTAGCATGTTTCTTTTGAAATCCCAAACCTGTATGTTTTCCAGAAACCTTCTCTTCTGAACCAGATGTTTTATGCCCGGTCTTTGCAAGACGGGAGAACTCTGCTTTGATCTTGGTAATATCCTTAGGAGCATCAACAATAGTTTTAACAATATCAGTTGTTGAGCTTGCAGATTTCTCTTTGTCATCAGATAAAGAACCAGACATCACCTTTGTAACTTCAGAATTTTCAGCATTCTTGCATTTGTTCACTTTCTATTCTTAAACAGATTTGGAACCAACAAACTCAGAATAATCACCAGTCTCAACCTTGTCTTTCAAATCATGAATTCCTTCTTTGAGACTTCCTGGTGGTGACACAGTTTTATTGAACATCTTCTCAAAGTTGTCATCTTTGACCAAGAAACTTGTAAAAGATTGTGAATTAGTAATATTGTTCAAAAGACGTTTTGAATTAATGACTTCTACTTTCAGATCAGAAATCTTTTGTTGAACTTCAGCTAACTCCTTTTCGGTTGCAATTAGCTTCTTTGCCACTTTATAATTTTCATATTTTTGCAATCTTAACTCATCTAGTCCAGCCCACAATTCCTTTTGCAGCTTATCTTCATTTTTTTTCTGAATATCTAAATTTGCATTTTGCAACTTGTTCACTTTAACCAACTCCCTCTTCTCATCGAGTAACTTTTCCATATCAAGCTGATAGGATTGAATCTTAATAGCTTGGTCATCAGAAAGTTTAGTAAGAGTATCAAGTCTGTATTTTGATTTGTCAAAAAGATTTTGAAAATCATTTGCTGTATCTGCAGCATCATCCTTCCATTTCTTCACTTCTTGTATTAATGCAGCATTTTCGTTAGATAATTTTGTAATTTTTTGTTCTAACTTCTGTTCAACACTTTGAAATTTTAATTCTTTCTCAACGGCCGCTGTCTGAAAATCTGAGAACTTGTCTTTTTGAGAAGACAATTCTTGACTTAGATCTATTGACTTTTGCTGTTCATTGACCAATTCTTCTATCCTTCTTTTATTTTTCTCAATCAACAACCCATTTTCTTTTATCAATTCTTGAATCTTCTTATCTTTCTGAGAAAAAAACTCACAAACCGATTCATAGCCACTATTTCCAGAACCACTTATTTCAGATTCAGAATCAGTTACTTCTTCTTCATCATCATTATGAACAATTTGAGCAATCAGAGCACGAAATGCAGACTCATCACCTTCCTCACCAGCCCAATCATAATCTACATGCCAGGGTTTTGATGCAGAAGTAATAGCAGTTAAAGCAATTGGTTGAGAATCATTAGAAGTTCGTCCCCAGTTATATTGTTTATCAACTTGAGAAACTAAAGCTGTTGGATGCTTTAATGAACATGCATTTGTTTTTGAACATTCACGAGCAAAATGTCCAAAATTAGAACATTTGAAACATTTTTCCTTTGATTTATCTATGCCAACCTTGCCATCCGGATTTAAACTTTGATAGCTTGTCTTCTATTTGAATCTTTTAACTCTTTGAGCTAACATCGCCAGTTGCCAATTGATATCCATTTGCTCAAGATTATCAGGATCAATCTGATCAAAATCTTCTTCAATCAGATTAGATGTTTTCAAACCCCCAATCAGCAATCCATAATAGGAAGATAATAAAGCAGAAATTAATGCCAAATGCTCATAAGGTCTTTTCGCTGAAAATGAAGTCTGACTTGAATGATTTGGAACACTGAAGTTACATCCTCTTGATAAATTTCCAGAATTTCCTGAACCATGACCAGCAACAAAAGCTGTTTGAGGTGGATTTGATGAATCAACACTAAATGATTTAGACTTCGCATTGATACTTGCAGAATTTTGACCATGATACAATTCAGGCTTTTGTAATTGAGCAGTGACTTGTTTGATGTCATCATTTCCATTTCCCTAGCATGAAGCTTTCTAGTTAAATCATGAAATGATAATTCAGAATATTCTTTGTCATGGGTAAGCAATAACACATAACTTTCCCACTTTTCCAGTAATGCTTCCATTAATTTCTCCTTCAATTCATCCTCGGTCTTTTCAATTTTAACCACTTTCATCTCACTAATCAGATGTGAAAACCTTGAAACAAGAGCAGAAATATTTTCTTTTACATATTGTTGAAAGTTTTCAAATTCCTTGTTTAACACTTTTCGTCTACTCTTCTTGTATTGGTCATTGCCTTCACATCGAGCAGATAAAGCATCCCACAACTGTTTAGCTTTCTTGCAAGTGCTGAATTGATGCAACAACTCAGTAGGTAAAGCCATGGTAAGATAACCATAGAATTTTTGTTCAAGCTCATAACTCTTGCTTTCATCCTTATCAAAATCTTGAATTTCCTTATACTCTCCATCTTCAGTTGGACGTACATACAACTTTCGAATTGGAATACATAAATCAATATCATTTTTGCTGATGTATGTAGAAAAACGTTGCTTCCAGTTTTGATAATCTTCCAACTTCAACAGCTTAGGAACTTTCTGACTTGTTCCTATTTCATTATCAAAATTGAGCATACCTTGTACCGTGCTTTGCATAGATGCAAAAGCTTGAAAATCAGACATTTTTCCACCGAAAATGATACTTCACAACTTCAAACTAAAAAACGAAGGTGTTAAAATTTGATTTTGAAAATCAACTTTGAATGAACAATGTAGAGCTCGTCGAGACGATCGATTTGAGTACTTATGGCTCTCGTAGCGATTACGATGCAAAAGTTATGACACTTTGAAAAAACTGCCAGCGGACCAGATTTAGCGGACCAGAATTCAGCGGTCAGATTTCAGCGGACCAGATTTCAGCGGACCAGATTTGGTACGGCGGACCAAAATGGTACGGTGGACCAAAATGGTACGGCGGACCAAAAAATAACTGCTACGGACCAACTTGAAGATTGCCTAGCGGACCAACGGTGGACCAACGACGGACCAGCGGCGGACCAAATTTTCTTGAGGCGGACCAGAAACGTACCACGCTGATTTTGACGGATTTTCGTGAATTTTGACAATTTGGACTTGAATTTGCTTCAGAAAGGTGCGAAAACTCACTAGGAACACTCAGAAATCATTTTTTATCTCGGAAACACTCGAAATTGGAAGAATTTGATGAAAAATGAAGAAAACCCACACTTTCTCACTCTAAAAATCCAAAAATTGATCAAAAACACAGTAGTCGAGCAACCAAATGCTCTGATACCACTTGTAAAACCGAGATACGATCTTACTACTGCGTGTATCAATCAATCATAGTAAACACGGATGTAAATAAGAGATTTGTATTGAATCACTAGAAGATTACAATGAACTCTCTCTAGTTTCTCTCTCTAGAATACACACACAAAAGGTGAAGAATGACAGAAAAGTTCAACTGGTGCTTCTGCACATTCTAACACAAACCTATTTATACTTAGTGACTAAACATCATGCGTACCAAATGGTTCACCATCTGGTACGGGCGTAGCATATGGTTTGTGAAAAACCGTATACGGATCGATTCTATGGTAGATAATAACGAGACGGAAGTTTTGTCATATATTGTGTTGAAAGGTTACATAAACCGAAGGAGTATACAAACAATTTAGCTCCAGGGGAGGTCGGACAGAACCTCCCCTCTCAACACATTGATCGGAAAGACACTGGACAAAAACTTACAAAGAAATACAAAGACGAATCTATTTATACTTCTTCATAAGGTCCGAACTAGACACCTCCGAACTCTGTCCGAGCTTCCTCCGAACCTGAGGTTCGGACCACCTTCGGACACCGCCGAACACATAGTTCGGCAGGAGTTCGGAGCACAGTTCTTGTCTTCAACAACTCAGTCTGTTTGACAATTCGAACAGTAACGGCCACACAAGATTCATACATCAACAAATTCCCCCTTGGACGTTACTGTCGAATCCAGACATTGATCTTCTAGCAATCTTCAGTCAGCTTGCTGTAGACGCCTCTATCTTTAGCAAACTCCCCTTGACCGAATCATCAGGTATGCAGGAAACAACTTGCAATCTTGTACAATCACAACAATCAACAAAATTCCCCCTTTCTTCAAGCACATCCACGATGAGAACTTATCAATCACATAGAAAGATACTTCAAACCACCGGATATGACATCAAGATGCAGGATCACTTCATTTAATCGTCATGAATAAAAAACAAAATCCACAAACATCACTGCATTTGACAGAAATCTTCAATCTTCACTGAATTGTAATACATTCTGATCTTTATGAAAACATACACAATCAGCATCTTCAATCATAGAAATTCCCCCTCAGCATAAAATCCATCCCAATATATTACTCCGGTAAACGTATACCTCGTTGTAGACTGGAATATGACCAAGTCTTTACAACTCAAGAAAGTATCGGGCATGTGACAGAAAGTTCCAAACCATAATTGAAGACTTTGACATATCGGTTCGCACGAACATCAGAATATACCACATTTCCATGAAGATCAAAAACCACCATCAACCCTGAACAGATTGCTTTTGAATATTCACTTTTTCAATAATGAAACTTTGAAAGTTTTTAGGGTTCCCATTTCCCCCTAAACAAGTGACATATTCAAATCTTCAATATTCTTCAGTTTGTGTAGACAAATAAACTCTGATAAACGCCATCACAAAGACTTAATTTCTCAGAATTCAAACAATCGCCTCAAAGTAATCATATCCATGTCTCCGAATCTCTGTCCATCATCAGAAACACCCGTTCATGAATCTCTGTCCATCATCAAGAACAATGACTACCCACAAACACATTTCTTGAAATTCGATCACTAACTCGTAACAAATATTGTGATCTGGATTTTCTTGCATCCAAGCTCGTCCGAACCCTCTCTGAACCTGACCTTCGGAGCCATCTCCGAACCTGATCTTCGGAGCCATCTCCGAACCTGATCTTCGGAGCCATCTCCGAACCTGATCTTCGGACCGGCCGAACCTGGAGTTCGGAGCGGTTATTCCGAGCGTACTCCGAACCTGGAGTTCGGAGCGGTTACACCGAACGTGGAGTTCGGCCGAACGCGAAAAAACCAACAAATTTCGGAAAAACTCACTAGATTCAGAATTTGATCGAATCTGAACATCCAGATGCTTCTGTTAGGTAAAAACATGACTCAGGAAGACTCGATTGATTAAAAACCAAACAGAAACACTTCCAATCACCCCTAACCGAAGGTTTAACGTCTCGAAATGAAGAAAAACGATAGATTTCGACCATAGAAAGAGCCAACAGCTCTGATACCACTTGAAAAACCGTATACGGATCGATTCTATGGTAGATAATAACGAGACGGAAGTTTTGTCATATATTGTGTTGAAAGGTTACATAAACCGAAGGAGTATACAAACAATTTAGCTCCGGGGGAGGTCGGACAGAACCTCCCCTCTTAACACATTGATCGGAAAGACACTGGACAAAAACTTACAAAGAAATACAAAGACGAATCTATTTATACTTCTTCATAAGGTCCGAACTAGACACCTCCGAACTCTGTCCGAGCATCCTCCGAACCTGAGGTTCGGACCACCTTCGGACACCGCCGAACACAGAGTTCGGCGGGAGTTCGGAGCACAGTTCTTGTCTTCAACAACTCAGTCTGTTTGACAATTCAAAAAGTAACGGCCAGACAAGATTTATACATCAACAGTTTGGCGTACCATTTGGTACGCCACCAATGATATTGTCACTACAACTCACAGACTCACTCTAATCTAGATATAATACACGAGACACATCATAGCATAGGTATATGCTCTAAGAAACGGTGAGTCAGGTCGTCAACTGTGGCGGCGGCCATCGGCGGCGGTGGTAGGGTTACCACGGGCGATGGTGACAAAACCTGCTCCACCGAGATCGCAACAGGAACGGTTCCCACAATGATCTCGTCAATGGTAACCGGCGGTGGCCGGCGGATAAAGGGGAGCGGGCCACAACGAGGAGACGGGGCGCGGTGGCCTCGGCTGCACGGGTAGCGCTAGGACCACTAGTCGACGATCGATCGGCGGTGCGACAGACGCAGCGGCTGGGGCGGCTTATGTCGTGGCTGCGGCTCGGGTCGTGGCTTTGGCTTTGGCTCGGCTGCGGCTTCAGCTTGGGAGGCTGCAGCTTCTCTCTGGAGTCGGGAACAGACACTCGCTAAACAGGGATTCATCGGACGGGCGATGAATGGTGGTGGTGGCATCGGTTGGTGATCGACGGCGGCTTGGTGGTGGCGCCGGTTTGGGATCGACGCAAGAGAGATAGAGAGAGAGAGTGTGGAGATTAGGGTTCTTTTTTTGTTGCTTGCTCTCCACTCCTCTAATCTTTATTTTAATAATAAAATCACGGACCGGGGCTCTGACGGACTGGGCCTGGTCGCGATTTCCTCTAGTCCACCAAACTGACCAGTCTGTTAATCCAGTAACAATTGATCAGTCCGTTTAATTTATTTGCGAGCATTTTAAGCCGTAAATGTTTTGTCATTTAATTAAATAAATAATCAAGTATTTATTTAATTAACCATATAGTTCGTTTTAATACTAATTAACAGGTAATTAAGTTTATAGTCCGTTGACCCGGGTGCAACTCTTACGGGTCAATATCGGTTGGGTTCATTGATTCGTCGGGTCAGGACACCTTGTTTCCAACAGTCTCCCACTTAGACTGAACGCGTTAGTTTAATGAGCGTAGTCAGATGCACTCTAGCTATGCATGGCTACACCAACCTATATTGACACTTTAAGTGGTCCGCCAAAGTATTTCTGATTGTAGATCAAGCAGACTTATGGCTTGTGCATTCTTTGTCATATGTTCTTTTCTATATAAGACATTGATAGATTATGAGACATGGACTCACGTATATGATTCACAGATTCTCGTTCTCAATATAATTCGAAGTGATCCAACAAACACATGGTAAGTTCGGGTGAGGCCTCACACTTATCACTTGGAATCAATGAGGGCGCCTTTATGCCTAACAGTTACCGAAGCAAGAGTACATAATTCCTTGTTGAGGCATAAAGCTCCCACTAAACTTCAGAGCTAATCCCAAAAGTAACTGTTATGGTTGGCAGTTACGCGACAACGTTACGCTACAATCATAGAATGTTCTTTAGTAGAAGGGAGTTCGAATATGCGTCTCGGGTCTAAGGATACATTAGAGCATGCATTAATCAAGAAAGCAAGACTTCCATGTTTGTGTTGCATGATGTGAGTTACGTCCAATGTTATTCACCAATGAGGTCTGTGAGTTTAAACGTTAAACGACTTTAAGGTTCAAGTGGTCACAATAGTCTTACTTTAGTATAGCTCCCACTAAACTAATCGACTACGGACATTTAGAACAATGACTTGTTGTTCAGGATTAAACGTATTAATATTGAACACAGTTATGTAATTCATTATTGCATAAAACAGATGGAATAAGAATAATATAGATAACTATCAATGTTCATACATCCAAATACTAAATCAAAACATGTCTTTAGCTAATCTAAGCCCTATCGCTTCTCTGTGGCGTATATGAGTCTCTTGAGTCATAGGCTTAATGAAGGGATCAGCTATGTTTTGATCTGTGTGTACTTTGCTTATTTTAATTTCTTTTATGTCGACTACTTCTCTTATGTAGTTGAATTTCCACAGGATGTGCTTGGCCTTCTTGTGAGACCCTTGCTCTTTGGCTTGAACTATAGCACCTGTGTTATCGCACAGAATCTCAATTGGCTGCCTAATGCATGGCACGGCATCGAGATCGGATATGAATTTCTTCATCCATATAGCTTCCTTAGCAGCTTCTAAGGGCGGCTAGGTATTCGAATTCAGTAGTAGAATCTGCTACTACTGGCAGTTTTGAGCTTCTCCAGGAAACAGCCCGTCCGTTACAAGTGAAAACGAAACCTGACTGCGAGCGAGAGTCATCTCGGTCAGTCTGAAAACTAGCATCAGTGTAGCACCGTACAGTGAGCTCTTCATCAACACCTCCGTATACGAGAAACATATCACCGATGTTTCTCAAGTATTTCATTATGTTCTTTACAGCCGTCCAGTGAGCTAGTCTTGGCGTCTGTTGGTATCGACTAGTCACGCTCAATGCATACGAGACATCCGGTCGTGTGCATAGCATGGCATACATGATAGATCTAATAGCAGAAGCAAATGGGATTGATGCCATTTGGCTTATCTCCTGCTCCGTTTTAGGTGCTTGAGATTTGTCCAAGATTGTTCCCTTAGTCATGGGAACAGCTCCTTTCTTAGAGTTGCTCATGTGAAACTATGCTATGATCTTATCAATGTATGTGCTTTGACTGAGGCCCAAAAGGCGCTTAGATCGATCTCTGTGAATTTTAATTCCCATAATGTAAGCGGCTTCTCCGAGATCTTTCATAACAAGACAAGATGAAAGCCATTTCTCAACTTCGTTAGTCATGGGTAGGTTGTTTCCTATGATCATTATATCGTCTACGTATAGTACAAGAAATGATATAGCGCTCCCACTTGCCTTTCTGTAAACAAAAGGTTCATCTTTATTTTGATCAAAACCAAACTCTTTGACCTTTTGATCAAAACGAAGATTCCAGCTTCGAGATGCTTGATTGAGTCCATAAATGGACTTGCTCAGCTTGCGAACCTCATTTGGATCCTCTGGATTGACAAAACCATCATGTTGAACCATGTAGACATCCTCTTCAAGTTGTCCGTTCAAGAAAGCGGTTTTAACATCCATTTTCCATATCTCATAGTCATAGTATGCAGCTATGGCAAGGAGAATCATGATCGATTTGATCATGACAACGGGCGAGAAGGTCTCATCGTAGTCAATCCATTGGGTTTGAGTGAAACCTTTCGCTACAAGTCGTGCCTTGTAGGTTTGCACATTTCTATGCATGTCAGTTTTTCTTTTAAAGTTCCACTTGCTCCCTACTGCCTGTGACCAGGGGGTAGCTCAATCAAATCCCATACATGATTGTCACGCATGGACTGCATCTCAACGTTCATGGCTTCAAGCCATTTATCAGATTCTGGATCTGACATAGCAGCTTTATAGTTAGTAGGCTCATCGTTAGAATCGACTACCAACATAACGTCAAAGGCTTCATGATACCAAGGTATCTTTCGGGCTCTTGGCACGTCCTTTCCCTCCTACGAACGCTTGCGCTTATGCTTGGATCTGATGGTGCGACAATCATTTTTCGGTCAGATGCAGCGACCGTTTAAGGGTTAGGTGCATCTCGAATCTCTTCAAGATCCACTGGATCACTATTTGTTTCTCGAGTAAGAAACTCTTTCTCAAGGAACTTACCTTTCCTTTTGATGGAAGTGGTATTTGCATCAGGATGGTAAAAGTAATAACGAGTATTACCATAGTATCCAACGAAAGTTACCTTTTCGCCTCGGGGATCGAGCTTGTTGTCAGATTGTCTTGTGTCATAAGCTTCACATCCCCATACCCTGAGGTATGATAGTTTAGGAGGATATTCATGCAATATTTCGTATGGGGTCTTCTCTACTTTCTTGGTCGGTTCCAGATTTATTAGGCGAGCGGCAGTTAAGATGGCATACCCCCAAAAGGAGTGTGGCAAGGTGGTCCAACACATCATCGATCGAACCATGTTAAGTAGAGTTCGATTCCTCCATTCACTTACGCCATTTAACTGGGGTGTGCCAGGAGGAGTAGGTTGTGAAACAATTCCACATTGCTTCAGATGATTCAGGAATTCAGCGCTTAGGTATTCACCACCTCTATCAGATCGAAGTATTTTAATAGTTTGACTCAGCTGATTTTGTACTTCTTTTTGAAACTCTTTGAACTTTTCAAAAGTTTTATGCTTGTCTTTCATCAGATAGACGTAAGCATATCTGTTGTAGTCATCGATGAAAGTCACAAAGTACCGTTCAACATTTCTCGTTTCGGTTCAAAAGGGGCCACACACGTCGGTGTGAATAATGCCTAACAATCCTTGGGCCCGTTCACCTGTGTGGGTGAAAGGTGACTTGGTTAATTTACCAGATAAGAATGCTTCGCATTGATCGAAGGAATCTACATCTTGGGATTCGAGAATCCCGGCAGTTTGCAGCTTCTTAATGTGAGCTTTGCTTATATGACCAAGTCTATGGTGCCATAATGAGGACTCGTTACTATCATCTTTGCTTCTTTTAGAAACATGATAGAGCTGATCATTTGTTTTAACTTCTATCTCATATATTCCATGTCGAGGTTTAGCCTCGAAATAAAAAATATCATTAAGGTAAGCAGAAATCGAATTTCCATTAAATTTATACCGAAACCCTTGTTCAAACAATTAAGAGACAGAAATAATGTTCCTGGAAACCAGGTGCATACAGACACTTAACTAGAGTAACTACAAAGCTAGAAGAGCATGAAAAAGAATATGTGCCGGTAGCAATACCTGGGACCTTTTTCCCGTCACCAACGATGAGGTCCATGCAGCCTTGTTCTGTCTTCTTCCACTTCTCAGGTTCCTGCAAAACATTAACGATGTGATAACCACATCCAGTATCAAATACCCATGAATTGGAGGAAACAGTGAAAAGTTCAATAACATGTATTGACATACCTGATGAGGAACACTTGTTTGGGTTCTTGGTCATCTTCAGCTTTGCAAGATAAAGGGGACAGTTACAATGCCAGTGTCCTATTTTTGCACTCATAGCACAGGCGCTCCTCGAGAGGTTGCACCTGTGGTTTCCTGCCTTTGCCTTTTTTAACCTTCTTGGCTTTGGAGATATTTGTATTGGCAACTCTGAGCACGTCCGGCGTGGTCCTGATCTTCACGTTGGGTATCAACGGAATAACCTCCTCGATCGACTGAGCCGAACAATTAATTGCAAGAATGCGATAATGTTCCGGAAAAGATCTGAGCACTACATCAAGAGCCATCCCGTCTAAGACGGAGTAGCCGAGGTCGATCAGCCTGTCGCGATACGCTTTTATCAGCATGACATGATCGTATGGTGAGGATTCGCTAGCCATAGAGCAGTTCATAAATTGTGAAAGTGCCTCGGCTCGCTCAGACCTTTGACCTAACTCAAATAAATCCTTGTGTGTACGCATGATGTCATAAGCAGACATCCCAATGAAATTGTACCGATAATCCTGAGTCATGCTAGATAACATCAGGTCAGTGACATCCTTATCATCGTCAGTGTGCTTTTGGAGCTCAGATCGCGAGTTCTTGTTTAACAAGTAAGATGGAATACTCGCGATAGGTCACTCAATAACATAGAGTTTCCCAACGAGCCTTAAAAGGTTCCTCAAGGTAGTCTGCCATGCGAGAAAGCCACTCTAGTCTCAGTGAAGGGGTCGAGTCGTACCATTGAACTTAAAGGAGGTGAGTTTTCATTAGCCTTCTAAAATAAGAAAAGTAGATTCAAATTAGTATTTTCGATGTTTTATATTTCTTTAAAAATAAGTTGGTAAAGTTGACTTTTTAAGAAATCGAGAATTTGTTTAGGCGACATTGCTTGAGGCCGCCAAATTGAGCCTCAGGAGCAAGGTCGTGTAAACAAACTGAAAACGGTTGTCAATTGTGAGACTCAAGTCACAACTCTCAGCATGAGGCCGCTGTATTTTGCGATACGTTTAGCCTCATCTGTGCCCACTTTAGCAATACGCAGGAAACTCCACTATCAGCAATTGCTCAAAGCTTGAACTTCCACAATCACCGACAGGTCCTCTTAAATTACCTACACACTAGATTTAAATGATTAGTATTCAAAGGACCCGAAACACACAGCTTCTGGTCGACCAGTGTCTTCAGTAAAATCATTTGCTGCCTTGTTGACCACTTTAGGTCGCCGCTGCATTTTCGCTTATTCAGTTTAAACAGAATCATCATCATGTGATGAACCACCAACACTAGAATCAAATTTAAAAAATTATTTCGTTTTAGATTTAGTTTTGTAAGGTGGTGACTCAGTAAAAATTCTGCCTGATTCATCAATAAATGTGGCAGATTTATCAAAAAATGTTCTTTTGACGTTTGCAGGACAATCCTGTGCCATGTATCCCTTTCGGCGACATTGATAGCACAAACAATATGATCGTTTAGATTGTGATTTGCCCTGAAATTTATGACATCTATCATCAGATTCAAAACTATCAGAATAATCATCAAATACTTGAAACCTATTGGCATGAACCCATTTGGAAGTAGGACTTCGAGATGTAGAATTAGATCCAGATGATGAAAATTCTTTCGGAGAACTTTCAGATGAATCCTTCTTCGTTTGTTTTCCTCTGAATCCCTTTTCCATGGTTGAAAGAAAACCTGAGCCAGATGATAGATTTGTTCTAGACTTTTATCTTTCTTCCCCTTTGGAGTCTTCTTTGACACGTTCTTCTTGACAGTATTCTCAAATCTCTGATTATTATTACCCAAACCTGATCATTTGTAACCGGGTAATTTTGACAATTCGACCTGAGACTTAGAAGAACCACCTTGAGCAACTTGGGTAAATTTAGCTTTAACACCCTTCACGTTGTTAGCTTTTACCAACTCAGTAGTCAATTCTTCCTCAGACCCCATCTTCTCATCTTTCTCCACTAACTTATCATCAATTAAATGTCTTGAGCATTGACACCAACTCCACCAGAAACCAATTTAACAGATGTAGGTGCACCAGATGTTGAAGATTTCACTTTCTTGTTGGAGAGCTTTGGTTTCTTTTTCTCAGATTTCTCAGACACAAATTCAAATTAATCTCCAGTGATATCAGAAGAATGAATATCAGCTAGAGCATCGGATTGAATAACTGGATGTGGAATTTGGTTATGTTCTTCACTTCCAAAAACTTTCTTAAAATTCTCATCTTTGCACAAGTAACTTGTGAAAGAATGTGAATTCTTCAGATTATTCAATTGTCACTTTAGATCCAAAACTTCAACATTCAAATCAGATATTTTCTTTTGAGGTTCACCCAATGCTTTTTCTGAATCAATCAATTGCTCCGAAGCTCTATTAGACAAAAACTTCTCCTGTCGCATCTGATCATGGGCATCATACACTTCTTGGGTAATTTTCTTTACCCTTCCCTCATGAATCTCAATATTCCTTTTTAGCAATTGATTTTCTTTTTTCAAACTTATAACTTTTTATTGTAATTCAGAATGAACCAGTTGATGTTGGTTTTCGGCAGTAGTAACTTCATCAAACTCTTTCTTGAGTTCATCATAAGATTGCTTTAGCGATTCTACTTTTGCAGTGGATTTCTGAAATAAAGCATCAAAATCTCTAATCACATCTTTTGCTTCACTCTCCCACTTCTCAGAACTTTTAACCAACTTTTCATTTTCAGTTTGTAACTTCAAAATTTGTTCTTTGTCTTCAACAACTATTCCATCCAATCTTTTCTGAAGCTCTACAAACTCTTCCATTAAAACATTCTTTTCTTTGACTAATTTCTCGTTTACTTTGAGAATCTCATCATAATTTTAAAACTTCCTTTTGAAACTTTTTAATTTTTCTTCCATCTTTGTTCTTTTAACAATCAACCCTTCCTTTTCTTCAACCAATTCTTGAATCTTTCTATCTTTTTTAGAACAAAATTCACATGTTGATTCATAACCACTAACACTTGAATCAGAATCACTTGATTCAACTTGCAGCGTTGCTATAAATGCATATTCATCAGGAAAATCATTAGACCAATCATAAGGTTCATCAAGTTGAGAAATCATAGCTTTTCCGTCTTTATTGGGAAAATTCTTATCAACATTACTCTTTTTAGATGACGATTGTGTGCAATCTTGAGCAAAATGTCCATAGTTAGAACATTTGAAACATTTAATCGTTCTCTTATCCAAACCAAGTTTTCCTCCTTGAAGAATTGATGTCTTTCCATGTTTCTTCATAAATCTTCTTCCCCTCTCAACTGCCATATTAAACTGCCACTCCAAATCTAATTTATTCAATTGATCTTCATCCAACTGATTTCAATCTTCTCCAAACAACACAGATTGACCAATTTAGCTGAAAACTGACCTAGAAGAAGATGATATAAAAGCAGATATCAATGCAGCTAGATCTTCAGTTGATTGAACATAACTAGAATTGTTTGTTGATTTGTCAGGAATAGTAAACTTACAACCTAAAGAATAACCAGAATTGTCAGACTTTCCAGCAAGCAATGCTGTTGGAGCTGCATTAGAACTTTAACTAGGAAAAGATGTAGATTTAGCATGCACAGTTGCATAATTTTCTCCAAAATATAATTGAGGATGTTGAACTGATGGATGTGTTGACTTCGTCACAATCAATTCCATATCACGAGCTTGCAGCTTGCTAGTTAATTGGTTGAATGTTAAACCAGCATAACTCGGATCATTGGTCAACATCATAACATAATTTTCCCACTTATCGGGTAAGGCTTCCAGAAATTTCTCTTTTAGTTCATCATTGGTCTTTTTGACTTTTACAACCTCATGTTCATTTATCAAGTGTGAAAACCTTGAAATTAAATCAGCCACCTTTTCATTATCACAATGTTCAAAGTTATCAAATTCTTTGTTTAACACTTTCTTTCGAGTCATCTTATATTGCTCATTACCCTCACACCTTTCTGCAATAGCATCCCATAATGCTTTAGCCATTGAACAGTTCTTAAGTTGATGCATTAGGTCTTTTGATAACGCCATCGAGATAATTATATGTTTTCTTCTCTCTTGCAAACAATTTTCGTTCTTCCGCATCAAAACCACCAACAATCTTTGGCATGTTGCTACTAAGCATTGGATACTCATATTCCTTTTGAAGTGGAATCCAACAATTAACATCTTATGAAAAGATGTAAGATTCAAACCGACTCCTCCAATTGTGGTAATCTTCTGAGTTGTTCCTATCTCCTTATCATAGTTCATCATGAGTTGCATCGATGTTTGAGCAGCTGAAAAAGCTTGAAAATCACTCATTTTGTAGTTAAAAATTGAACGCAAAACTTCGAACTCAAAAATGAAGGTCTTAGAAGCGGATTTTGGGGGTCAAACCGGAGGGTATTGGCCATTAGGAAAGTAAAAGTGTAGATCTCGTCGAGACGGTCATTTTAGCTGGTATTAGCTCCCGTACTCTTAACAGTTCTCAAGTTATGTCAGTTTTAGTGAATGACACTATTCTGCCAGCGTACCAAAAAGAATCTCAGCGGACCAAAACTTTGACCACCGTACCAAAAACTTTGACCGGACCAAAGACTCAGCGTACCACCAACCTTAGCATACTAAACATTCAGCGTACCACCTTGGTACGACGTAACTGCCCTCGTACCAAAGGATAACCGTCGCGTACCAACGATGAAGATTGTCTTCCGTACCAACGAGCAGCGTACCAACAAACCTATGAAGATTGCCTTGCGTACCAGTGGATCATCCGGCATACCATCATCTTCATCGGGCGTACCAACAACCTACCAAACTGAAATCAATGGATTTTTTTGATTTTTGACTTTTTGAGCTGTAAATTGCAACAGTAAGGCATGAAAACACTTTAGGAAGCTTTATGAATCATTTTTTACCTAAAAATCACTCAGAATTGGAAAAATTTTAAGAAAAAATATCCAAAACCCAAATTTCTCTCACTAGGAATCTCAAATTGGACCAAATCACAGAAGTAGAGCAAGTTGGATTGCTCTGATACCACTTGTAAGTACCTTGACGGATCTTACTACTGCATGATTCGGTCACAACGATTAACACGAATGTAAATAAAGCTTTACTTTATTGATTCACAAAGAGGATCACAAAGAGTTCTAGAGAGAGAGAATACACACTCGGTTACACACACTTAAGGGTAGAGAATGACAGAACTAACTGAGCACTCTCTATCACGAACTATGTAGAGTCTAGACTTTTATGAGGCTTTTGCATTAGAATTACTATATGGGCTAGTTCATGTGTAAATGGGTTAAATTGTATTAGTTGGGTTTTTGGGCTTATGGGTTACGAATTAGGGGCTTAGGGTTCGATTCCTATGACTTGTTTATCAAGTCTAGGTCACCCTATATATAGATATCTTTTATTTATAATTAGGGTTGGTTGCTCCATTGGTGTTTTTGCGATTTTGGTGATATCGAAATTCTCCTTGAGAATTTCGATCAAGGGTGTAAGCAATCGGTGATCAATACAAGTGTTCTTTTCAATTCAATCGGTTTGTGTTTGCCATATAATGTTTATCATACTTTTCGATTTGTGCTTTTCATTGTTTCTTGAATAACTAGCTAAAACCGGATTCCGCACGGTTTTACTAGTCTCAGATATCGCGTGAGGGTTTAATTCATCCTTACAATTGGTATCAGAGCGAAGAAACGCAAGTTTCGAGGCTCTCGCGATATCCGATTCAAGTTTTTATTAACTAACCGTTGGAGTTTTGTGGTGATTTTCGCAGTAGCAAGATTCGGAAGATTGTTTTTACAGGTTTTGGACTGAATAGAAGTGATCGTGATCATCAGCCCCTGTTTCAGAGACTTTTCGACCCAGCCAAGCACTTTTCGATCACCCAGTCTGATCGAAAACCCTTTTCTGCCAGCCCTTTTCGATCGAGAAAGCCCCCTTGTGGCTTTTCGATCAGACCATTTCAGTCGAAAAGTCCCCTCCTGTGACTTTTCGACCGGCAGCTCCCAATCGAGAAGTCCTTCTTCAAGACTTCTCGACCAGCTTTCTCAATCGAAAAGTCCCCTGTGACTTCTCGATCAGTCACCTTTCAATCGAGAAGTCCCCTTGAGACTTCTCGATCCACTTTCTTGATCGAAAAGTCCCCACTGACTTTTCGATCCACTGTGCTCATCGATCAAAAAGTCCCCTCAGTGACTTTTCGATCCATACCTCACTTTTCGATCAACCGGAACTTTTCGACCAGCAACTTTCCGATCGAAAAGTACTTTTCGATCAGACCATTTTCAACCGGAAACCCTTATTCGATTCAATTTTAATTCTTTGCTTCAACGACCTTTGACATGTCTACCTTGTCAAGTGCCACTCTGGAAATGGACGCCAAAATCGGAACAAATGCCAGACCACCCCGTCTGTTGTCCGGAAAGGATTTCATGAGCTGGAAATATCGTTTCGTCAACTACATCAACTACCATGATGCCAAGATCATGCGTTCGGTTGAGGTGGGAGACTTTGTCCCATCAACTGCTGGAGCCTAGGGTCAGCCACCTACACCTAAAGCTAAAACAGAATGGCTTGATGAAGACTGGGAAAAGGTGGAAAGAGATAGAAAGGCACTGGCCGCTCTAACCATGGCCCTATCTCCTGAAGTTGCTGAAGCTTTCAACGAATACACCTCCGCTAAGACTCTTTGGGATGCCCTTATGGCTGCTTACGAGGAAAATGATGATATGAAGGAATCTCGAAAAGAAAATTTAAGAGAACAGTTCAATGAGTTTAACTATATTCCTGGTGAGAATATTGAGACCCAGCTTCAACGCTTCATCAAGATAGTCACTGGAATGAAAGATGCTGGAGTCACATATACACAAGTGGAGGTCAACAGAAAGCTGGTCAACTCACTGCCGCCAAATTGGGACAACACCATTGAACTGATTGAAAAGACGGTGAAAATGTCCACATCACCCCTAAGTGAGCTCATGTCTACCATTAGAGCTTATGAAGAGAAGAAACAGAAGAGGGCAAGAAAACTTGGCAACGGGGCATTAATGAATCAAATGAATCAAGCTTTCATCTCTCAGCTTGCTGTCGCTCCAAACAATCCACCATCCACTCCACTGGGATTCATTGCACAAGCCACTGGGTCAAGTGCATCCGGAACATCAAATGTTGTCTCTCTAGATGTTAATGCTTTAACTAAAGACCGCGGCGTTGCTCTTGGGGTAGGGATTATGAGTTGCTATCAGGCACTCATAGCAGACTCACTTCTTCCCACGGATCTATCTCCTGATCATGTGAATCAAGTAAACCCTGACGACCTGGAGCACATGGATATATCTTACCAAATGGGAATGTCAGCCCTGAGAGCTAGGCAGTTCATGGCAAAGACAGGACAGAAGGACTGGAATGGTGGCAAAGGAATAAAGCTCAGGTTCAATAAAGCAAATCTGAGGTGCTACAATTGCAACGAGTATGGGCATTATGCAAGGGAGTGCACCAAACCAAGGGTTGATAGAGAAAGGAAGACCGACAACAGAGGTGAAGGCATGAAGAAGGAGACTGGAAAGAATGACAAGGCACTGGTGGTTCAGCACACGCCAGGATATGACTGGACACCTCAGGTGGAAGACTTAAGTCTGTCACTCGATCATGTAGCCCTGTTAGCTGAAGAAGATGTTCAGAAAGAAGCTGCTGCAACAATCCATCATGCTTTCATGGCAGACATAACTCCAGGACCCTCAACCAGCAGCACTGAGGTATGTTTTAACCCTAGGTGTCAAACTATATTTAATGAATCTCAAGACTGGCAACGTAAGTTTTTCAATGAAACATTAAATCGTGAGCTATCTGATAAAGACTTGAGAGAATACAAAGGTAGAACTAAATCCTTAAGTGAAAAACTAGAAGCTGCCAAAGTCGACATAAAAAATCTTCAAAGGGATTTGAGTGACAAAACCACATATCTTAAAATTGCTAATGAAGAGATTGTCACATTAAAATCTGAACTTGAACAACTTAAAGGTAAATTAGAAACATCTCAAACCAAAGTTGAGTGCAATGATAAAATTGTGTCTGAAATGATGAAGGCTAGTTCTCTGTTTTATAACACAGATGCCCGAATGCGACATCTAAAAGCCAACTCTGGTTTGGGTCTCGGTACTGAGGTTAAAGATGAAAAATCCACTCATACAGTACCGATGCCCTTGATGCATGAAATGATCTCAGATTATGAGTGTTCTAAGACCTCCTTAGAAGCCAAGGCTGAGATAGAAAAGAAATTGGCCGCATGTTCCATTAAAATTTCTGCTCCTGTTTCTAACCTTACTAATACTTTTACTTCTTGTGCAGATAAAGGTAATAATGAAGCAGGGGTAGTAAATTCCAAGGAGTCCACTAAGAGTCCCATGAAGTCTGAAGTTGATTTATGCCTTAACAATTGTGATTTTGAGAAACCTGAAACTTTTGTTAAGTTTGAGTCAAAAACTGCAGAGTTTGATGTGTGTGATAAACTTTCTGAATGTGGTGTGTTTAATGTTGGTAAATGTGATTTAAAACCTGTGAAACCCCTTAGAACTGTTGTGAAAAGTAAGGGGAATAAAAATGCTAAGAAACCTTCAAAAATCTTCACTAAACCTGCTAGGGTGTCCAAAGCTGGTAAACCTTCAAAATCTGTTTCTCGCCCAAAGCAGGATACCTTTTTAAAATCACATGTTCACCCTCAACCTGTTTTCAAAAGATTTTCAGAAACACCATTTTTCTCAAAACCTGAAGGAATCACACAATCAATCAATTAGAGGGATAATGATAGGTGGAATGTCCCAAAAGTTGTGAATTTGTCCTTCAAGCCTACTGGAGTGTACAAAAAACACTCCATGTCTTTCAAGAGGTTAAAACTTCCAAAATAAACAAAAATAATCAACAGGGGCTTGGGAAGGAAAATCACCCCCGAGATGTCAACATAAAAGACATCCTCAGTCCAAACAAGGACAGACTAGTCTCACCCAGACCAATTAAGGCCTGGGTATGAAAATCTAACTGATCTCCTTTGAATGCATGAACAGCCAAGGAGGACTGTCAGCAACCTATGGTACGTTGACAGTGGTTGTTCCAGGCATATGATGGGCGACATAACTCTACTGCAAGATCTGGAGAAATTTGATGGAGGATATGTGTCGTTCGCCGGAGGAGTTGGTGGATATATCAGTCAGAAAGGCACAGTTCGCAATGGTTGTCTCAGCTTCCACGATGTCAATTATGTGGAGCAGTTAAAACACAGTTTGTTAAGTGTTTCACAGATATGTGATCGAGAGTATCCAGTCCTATTCAATAATAAAGAGTGTCTCATTCTTAAACCTGGATACTCCATCCCCGATGATTGGGTGTTAATGAGAACACCCAGATATGGTAACTCCTATGTGCTGAACATGCAGAAACCCCCCACATCTGAGGTGGCCTGTCTCCTTTCTAAAACAGCTGAGAACCATGCTCAGCTGTGGCACCGACGATTGGGGCACATGAATCTGAAGAACCTGAATCGACTTGCCAGAGGAGGACTTGTTAAAGATCTCCCAATCAAAAAAAATTTGTTCTTAAGGAGAAATGTGTGGCTTGTGCTAAGGGGAAGCAGCACAAACGGCCACATAAACCGAAGGTCTTCAACAGAATCTCGTCTCCACTGGAATTGCTTCACATGGACCTATTCGGTCCCGTCAGTATGTTAAGTCTTAACCGATGTGCATTTTGTTTATTTATTACTGATGATTTTTCCCGTTTCACTTGGGTGTTTTTCTTGTCCAAGAAAAGTGATGTTGCAGGTATATTGATCGCCTTCATCAAGCTCATCGAAAATAAATTAAAGCTGCAAGTGAAGGCCATCAGGAGTGATAATGGGACAGAGTTTAAGAACCACACAATTTACAATTTCTGTGCCGACAAGGGAATTGAGCATCAATTCAGTGCTCCCTACACCCCCAGCAGAATGGCGTCGGAGAACGAAGGAACAGGACCCTGATTGAAGCTGCTCGCACTATGTTGTGTGATTCAAAGCTACCAACCATGTTTTGGGCAGAAGCAGTCAACACTGCATGCTATGTCCAGAATCGAGTGCTCATCAACAAGCGGCAGCAAAAAAATCCATATGAGCTGATTTACAATGATAAGCCCAGAATTGGACACCTTCGGGCTTCTGGGTGTCTATGCACAGTTGTAGTAAACACTGATGTTCCCAAATTTACTGCTAAGTCTGATGAATGTTATTTTGTAGGTTACTCTGCCAGCTCCGCTTACAGGGTTTTCAACAAAACAACCGGCACTGTGATGGAGTCTACAAATGTGGATTGGCTCGAAGAAAATCCATCTGATGGTGGAGTGGGTCCTCCTCAAGCTTTCGATTATAATCAATTCTTCCGTCTTTTGGGTTTGGAACCTGTCATAGCTGAAGAACTTTATGAAGATACAGTTTTAGGACCGCCATTATCACACTCCATCACCAAGGCTCCAGTCACTGCTCCTGAAACAGATACCACACCAGTACAGGAGACTCCTGATCCTGTGGGCAATCAAACACAGGAAACTGATGCGGAAGTTGATCCCGCCTCAGACACTCCACAAACACAGGGAACTGATGTAGATGATGCAGCTGAAACAACTGATGAACCCGTTCTTTCAAATTTACCTCCTGAAATTCCCGTTCAAGACGTTGCTAAGACCAGAATTCATAAATACCACCCCTTGGACAACATCATTGGTCCATTAGCATCCGGGGTGGTAACAAGAAGCCAGTCAGGAGACATCAATCACTGTATGTACTCCTGTTTTATCTCACAAATTGAGCCCCCCAACATTACTATGGCCTTGACAGAACCTAGTTGGGTGGAGGCCATGCATGAAGAGTTAAATCAATTCTCTCGGCTACAAGTTTGGAGGTTAGTAGAAAGGCCCGCTGACAAAAGGTCATCACTACTCGGTGGCTGTACAAGAATAAAAAGGATGACAATGGCATCATTGTCAGAAACAAGGCCAGGTTGGTGGTTCAGGGCCACAAACAAATTCAAGGAGTGGATTATGATGAAGTGTATGCACCGGTGGCCCGATTAGAAGCAATAAGTGTCTTCTTAGCCTATGCATCCTACATGAACTTCACAGTCTACCAGTTGGACGTGAAAACAGCCTTTTTATATGCTGAATTGGACGAAGAGGTTTATGTCACTCAACCTCCTGGCTTCATTGATGAGGAACACCCGTATCATGTGTTCAAGCTAGACAAGGCCCTGTATGGCTTGCATCAGGCCCCTCGGTCTTGGTACAAGACTCTGACTGATCATCTTCTAGCACACGGGTACACAAGAGGCATAGTGGGTCAGACACTTTTCAGGAAGGAGGTTGGAAATGACATAATCATGGTGCAGGTATATGTTGATGACATCATCTTCGGTTCTACCAATAAAGACTTATGCAAAGAGTTTGAGAAGGTAATGCTCACAAAGTTTGAGATGAGTCAGATGGGTGAGATGGAGTTCTTCCTTGCCCTACAGGTAAAGCAAAGTGACAGTGGGATACTTATTTATCAGGCCAAATATGTCATAGAAATTTTGGAAAAATACAAAATGATGTATGCAAAGCCTGTCTCCACACCTATGGCGGCAAGACCAGCACTTACCAGGGATCCAGACGGTCAACCAGTGAACGAGCACATGTACCGCTCAATGATTGGATCTCTGATGTACTTAACCGCCGGCCGTCCGGACATCATGCTTGCTGTGTGCCAATGCGCACGCAATCAGGCTAATCCTAAACTCTCTCATTTCTCTGCTGTGAAACGTATTTTCAAATATTTAAAGGGTCAGCCTCGTCTAGGCCTCTGGTACCCTAAAGAGTCAGGATTTAATCTGTATGCTTTTTCTGACAGCGATTATGGCGGCAATGAGCTTGACAGAAAATCGACATCTACTGGAGCTCAATTTTTAGGTGACAGGTTGGTATCCTGGCAGAGCAAGAAGCAGCACACGGTGTCCCAGTCGACAGCCGAAGCAGAATATGTGGCTGCATCCGCGTGCTGTTCACAGGTGGTATGGTTGCAGCATCAGCTGGGAGATTACGGTTTGAATTTCTTCTATACTCCCATTTTTTTTTATAATAATGTTGCATTGCAAATTGTGAAAAATCCCGCGCAGCCCTCCAAAACCAAACACATAGATATCAAAACGCACTTCATTCGGGATTGCTATGACCGCAAGCTTATCCATTTAGAACGGGTGGCATCGGAGGACAATGTGGCGGATATGTTCACCAAACCCCTTCCAAGTGCAAATTTTGAAATGTGTCTTAAAGGCCTTCGAATGATAGCCTTTGATGAGTAGTCTGGCAACTTGTTTTATTAATAAAAAAAATAAAATTAAAAAAAATAAAAGCAAGGGGAAGATATAAGATATACATTTCCTCAAATGTGTGTGCTTTAAATTTTTTTTACTGGTTTTGGTTGACCAGGCAGGGAAGTGACATAAATCTCCAGGTATTTGCTGACTGACACGTGTAAGGTGGAAGTGAAAAGCAGTGATTCATGGTCGATATGCTTGGTAGGCTCTGCTGACAATCAATCAAAAGGTATGTTTTATCACAACACTTGAAGATAACGTATGATGCTTGATAGAGAACACACTCTTAGGTTAGTACAATTCCTATTTGACTGCGCATCAGGTATCCTGAGACACACGCTCGGTTCTGAGTGTCAATGTCATGCTCAAAAATCCCATTCCCTCTGCTTTGCGTAAGCAATGACCTGGGAATGTTGTACGTGAGTCAGGACTCCTCTGTTCTGCGAAAGCGGAGACCTGGAACCTCCCAGATCCACGTACGTTTTAGACCACATTGTATATATATGATAAAGCAAAAAGATGCCAATGTGCACAATCAAAAGAGACCCTCAAGTGTCCAAAACCCTCAGCCTTTGTCACTGATGAGAGCATTATCAAAAATGTTTCAAAAATTCAGTTTACTTTGTATATTATCCAACAAAACCTCTGTGATGTATTCTTTCTTTTCTCAACCCAGTCTGGAGTATGATGTTGGGCTTAAGGAAAGGTGTCGTGAAAAATGTTGTACGAAAACCAGGTGTGCTTCATAGAGTGTACAAATTATACCTAGGACTTATGTGTGTGACCTGGATAGATTGTCATAATTAAATAAACCATAAAATATAAATTATGTGATGAAACTGCTTGAGTAAGCGAAAGCGGCATGAGTTTAAAGATGGACCAAAATACCGGCAATCGCCTGAACACGCGAAGTAACTGAAGCTGAAAAGGGTTCCTCAGTCACAGACTATCTGGTATGATCCCTAACAGTGCCTCTTAACTCAAAACTCAGTTAGTCAAGACTTTTTGTTTATGTTAGTTTGATTGTATCTTATTTTTTTAAGTTATCTTTATTTTTTATGTTTTGTGTTAAGTTTCCAGATATTAATTCTCTCGGGCTTGACTTCAGGGGAAGTTTTCTAAATAATTAAGAATGATTTTGAGTGTTTGGTAGTTCTTTTTTTTAAATTTATAAGTTTGTTTAAGTGAAAATAGGATGGTGTTAAAGTTTGTGTGTTTTGGAGACAACTTTCAAAGTTGAGGGGGGTGAAATGAATTTTTTTTTAAATTATTTGAAACAAAATGGGGAGAGTCGGCTCCCCAACCGCCACTCTCCCCCTCCACATCTCTTTCTCTCCACCCTACCCTCCGTCACCTGCCATCGCCAATCACCACCACCACCTGCTCCCACCGTCATCGCACACCACCACACCTCTCGCCGTCCCCCTGCGACCTCGCCACCACCATTCCCGTCAAACACCAACCACCGCAGCCCCTCCGATCATACACAGCGCCGCCGCCACTGCCCTTTCACCTCCGCCACCGTCCGCCACCATACCTATCATCCAACGCCCTCCCCTTGGTCGGAATCACCTTCTGATCTCGTCCCCACAGTTGATTTGACTCCATGGCGCCCCGTCTGAAGCGCGTAGCTAAACCCCCAAAGGACCGACTCGAGTATGTTTTTTTTGTTTGAATTTTCTTGTGAATATCGGTTGGGGTGGGTGAATATCTCTAATTGCAGGAGTATGGGAGTCGTGTTGAGTGTTAAAACACACAAGAATTGGGTGTTTGATTGAGTTGTAGGTTGAAAAACGAAGAAGAAGAGGCTTCTCAATCAAGCCAGGGGCTTTTCGATCGGCCCCTGGCACTTTTCGATCAAAAGTTGTTGACGGTTTAAGGCTTTTCGATCAGTAAACTAGGGTTTCCGATCAAAAGATACCCCATTTTCGATCAGCGCTTAGGCTTTTCGATCAGGGTATCAGGCTTTTCGATCGGGAGGTTGGACTTTCCGATCAGGAGCTTAGGCTTTTCGATCAGGAGTTTGGCTTCTCGATCGAGAGCGTATGCTTTTCGATCGGACGGATGCTTTCTGATCGAAAACCCTGCTTTTCGATCGGAAAGGTACCAGATGATGTTTTTCAATGGTTTTTCAGTTAATTTTAAGCCGTTATGCTGTCCGTTTTTCGAGAAATCTGTAAAACTAATGAATTCTTGTTTGTTTTGGATGTTTATCTGTGTTTGTGAGTGCAGGGACTTGGAGTTTATCAAAGACCACAACACGGTGGCATACTTTCCGGATCCACCTGCTGAGTATCGTGAGAAGTACCTGTCAATGATAGCAGGATTGAAGAAATGTTGTCTTCACTATGCACTTACAGCAAACCCGATTATCTGCAAACGTATGCAGCAAGAATTCTGGAGACTGCATACGTATCTGATGATGGAAACAGATTCTGGCCAAGATACAAGCAACTGAGGTGGTGTTGACGGAGGAAAATTTCAGACAAGCCCTCAGACTTAAAGATGTTGCTGCAGATCCAATCACTCTGGATAAAGAAATGGTCTCTCAATGTCTGAAGGAAATGGGTTACCACACAGTATCTCCTCCCACAATGAAGGCTCTTCTTCCACCATACTGGAGGATGTTGGCTCATATCTACAGAAATGTGTTATTGCAAAGAAGAGCTCAACTGATCAACTGAACCAGGTGCACACCCATGCTATGGTGTCACTGGTTAGAGGAGTTCGTTTCAACTGGTCTAGGTTGATCTTTGATGATGTGAAAGCTGTGGTGACCAGAGACAAGAAGTTTGCAGCAGTCCCAAGGTTCATTCAGCTAGTTCTGGATTCTAGATATCCAGCACTGAGGAAGACAAATGACACTCATGATACGAAGCCTATGGGCATTGAAGTCTTCCTTATGATCAACCCAAAGAAGAAACTGTCTGATCAGATGCCGTTTGGGGACAAGTTTGGAGAATTTGCAGAAATAGTGAGAGAGGAAGTTCCAGTGGACAGAAATGCTTCTGTTGAAGAAGAACATAGTCGACCTCCTCCTCCGAAGAAAGTTGTTGATCTTCCTGATGACCCTGACTGGGAAGAATTTGATCTAAATGATGTGAGGATTGGGGCACTCAATTTTGAAGGTGATGAGACTATCAATTATGACACCTATCTTGATGATGTTGACTTTGAGGAAGAAGAGGTAGAGATAGCTGAGATACCACTGACTAGAAAACGGAAAGCCACGGAGGATCCTCCTCTCAGTGCTTCTGTTATTGAAGAAATGACTGAGACTGAGCCGATTGCTGAAAAACACCATGTGGAAGGCCCAAGTGACCCAAGAAGAAGGAGATTGGACCCTCGTGCACCACCAGTCACAAGTTCAAGTGCTGGTCAATCATCTACTCAACCCACAACCCAAGAAAAGGGGAAAGTAGTAGAAACCCCTGAATATAGACTGGAACAGGAACTTAGAAAAGAAATAAAAGTTCTAAAAGCCCAGAATGTAGTCCAAAGTGAGGTAATTGAAGACCTGATTGATATTCAGAAAATTCATAACACTGAGTTGGAGAATCAGAAAAAGATAAACCGAGAGTTTACAAGACAATTCAGAGATCTTCATAAGCTAATCAAGCAGCTTAGCTCAGATAGATCAAGCAGGTCCAACTCTGGTCTAGGTGATAAGGAAGATCCGGGTAACACAGAAGGAAGTTCAGGTGCAGGTGATTCCTCACAATCACCAGCATTTGATTTTGAAGCTGATATCCCTGAGGAAACTCAGACTGTATTACCCGAAGCCTCCACTGAAGATAAAGATACTCGGGATAGAGATTATATGACAGTACCAGGTTCTGAGTTTGACGGAGGTTGGGAGGCTTAGACATTTGCCTACCCTCCTGAAAGGTATCTAAGCTAGTTGAGAGAGATACAAAGGGGCCTTTCGGGTTGTGTCAAGCTTGTGTACCAGACGATTATTAATCGTGTGCACTTTGTTCCAGGTTTTATTATTTTAATTATTGTGTTCTTCGATTTCTATTTCTTGCATCTTGAATCACTCGATTGACTGGATTCCGCACACTCAATCGAGTAGTGATATCGTGTTAAGAACCGTTTTCGGGACTTACAATTGGGAGAGCATTATCATGATAAGCAAGGGATTAATGCAGATATTAAAGCCTGGATGTTTGATGGAGAGAAGAATATGTTCGTAGTAAGAAGAAAGGGTCAGTATCCATTGGAATACTACAAGAGCTGGACCCAGTTTTACTCCTGGACGAATGTAGATCTCACAATGATGTACCAGGCACCGTTTTCAAATCCTTTAAACAATGAGCAAGCCAAGTACTTCTACAAGAAACTGGAAAATTTTGTGTGAAGCAAGTTCAAGAGGTTTAAAGATTTTCCTCACAAGAAATCGTATGTGAAGAAGTACAGGGGTGTCTTCAAATGGGACGGAAAGAAGAGTATCCCAGGAAAGGAGAGTGTAAAAGCCAAGAAGTTCACAAATGTTCTGTATCCACCAACAGAAAACACAAAGACAATACATCTGCCCATGAGACATCCAGAAGATTGCTTGCATGATTTTCAAACCTGGGCTTATAGTGATTATTCTGGTGAAGCCAAAATTCTCTGCAAATCAAAGACAATCAATGTCATGGAAGTTCATGATTTGATGAGGTTTCACAAGAAGGATATAATGGTACTAGCAAAGCATCAGATTGAGAGTAATCAAGACACTGAAGAATATGCAAAGTGTTATACTCGAGCTGTAGCTGAGATTGTAGCAAAGGAACTGTGGTATGATCCAGCGACAGTGAATCTGTCAAAGAAGTTCAGAATGTGAAGACGGTCTAATGCTAAAGCCCATGGGAAGATTGTAGAGTCTAGACTTTTATGAGGCTTTTGCATTAGAATTACTATATGGGCTAGTTCATGTGTAAATGGGTTAAATTGTATTAGTTGGGTTTTTGGGCTTATGGGTTACGAATTAGGGGCTTAGGGTTCGATTCCTATGACTTGTTTATCAAGTCTAGGTCACCCTATATATAGATGTCTTTTATTTGTAATTAGGGTTGGTTGCTCCATTGGTGTTTTTGCGATTTTGGTGATATCGAAATTCTCCTTGAGAATTTCGATCAAGGGTGTAAGCAATCGGTGATCAATACAAGTGTTCTTTTCAATTCAATCGGTTTGTGTTTGCCATATAGTGTTTATCATACTTTTCAATTTGTGCTTTTCATTGTCCCACTTGAATCAACTAGCTAAAACCGGATTCCGCACGGTTTTACTAGTCTCGGATATCGCGTGAGGGTTTAATTGATCCTTACAAACTATTTATACTAACCACTAAGTGCAGCGTACCATTGGTACATTGGCGCTGTATCAACTGGTATGGCCCTTGGTACGTAAACCCTAAGACTCACTCAAACATGCTCTGATCTAGATACAATACACGAGACTCAATGTAGCATAGGAATATGCTCTAACAGTTTGTTCTAGCAGTCAACCGAAATTCAGTGAGAATATCCCGATAAGGATCACATTATTGAGTAATTGCAAAATGGATTCTTGAACGTCTCAAAAAATCGAAGATGCCACCGAACTTTCCTGCTTTCATCCTGCTAACCCCCAAATAAGTACAGAGATTATGTCTATCACCGACTTTCAAATCGTTTTCCAACTCTGAAAGCACCTAAAACGTAATATTCATTAAATTCAATATGATAATAAAAAAACGTTGACCAAAGTCGTTAATTATTATCCATTTGCATAAACGATGAACTTTTATTAAAAATTAGATTTACACGAACTGGAAATCGTAAACGAACTGGCCCGAACTGTGTTACGAAGTGGATACGAACTGGATCAACATCAACAACACGGTCAATGCATGAAGTGGACTTGGTCAATGTTCTCCGAGCTGGTGCGAACTAGATCAAATTTACACTAAGTGAGATCCGAAGTCTCACTTCGTATCAAGAACTTCCACTTCGGGTCTGAGAAAATGAAACCAAAAGGTTTCTTCGATCAATACCCATGATCAGACATCGTTTATCGAAAAATTTTGTATCCACATACTCATCTAATCAAGACGAATACAATGACACAAATTTTAAACACTTAAATCCACTATTTGTGTTCAAAAAATTGGATCTTTGAGTTTGATGTGACCCGACATGATTTTAGGCAAAATTACCACGATTAAACGGTCGAAAACAGAAACAAACAACAACCCCATACTCGAAATCCAAATACTTACCTGATTTCAAACAACAAACGGTCCAAAACACAGTAAAAATTGGATTTTTGGTCAAGGAAAAAATGTAGTGGTTCGGCTAGGATTTTCACGTAGTGGAGCGAAGTGGAGTTGGGAATAGTAGAATCTGAACTGGAACTTCAGCTATTTATAGTCTGTTCACTTTGTTAAGCGAAGTATGACTTCGTGTCAACCCAAACTGACACGAACTGCTACTTCGACCTTCACTTCGTATCTACCCGAACTAAGACAAAGTGGTACTCGGATCATACGAACTCACAATTTGTTTCTTCCAAAAATTTGACTTTTTACCCCTGAATTTTGTGATATTTACATAATTGATCCTAAAGATTAAATTTTTATCAATTTTCAACAATCTTTTGATCATTCATTGATGAGCTTGATGATTTCAAGACAGTTTGTCTCCCGGCATATTTTTTTATAATTTCATCATCGGTTGATCGAAAATAATTCAAAAACAAAATCTTTTTGATTTTTCTAAAAATCTCAAACACACCGAAAATATTTTTGAATTTTTACAAGAATATGCTAAAACACACCTAAAATCTTTTTGGATTTTCAGATATCAAACAATTAATTAAACCAAGACTTAAATGAAATACGAATAACCTAAATTTTTGTGAGAAAGTTCCTGTAGAACGATATAAGTCAGAGTTAAGCTTAAACAATTAACTTTACTTGCAAATATAACCTTGCGGAATTAAGTTATATTTTACTTTTCTTAAGCAATGTTAGACTCTTGTACAGTATAAAGGCTTGATTTGCAAAATAGTAAAGACAACGAGATATCGAATATTCGGCACTATTTGCATTAACTTAAAGCTATACTATTACAAGTGATAACCTCTTCTTGTAAACTAAGAGATAACAAGCTATATATAGTGCAGATGAGATCAATCACAGCCATTGATCTCATGTGATCTAATCTAGACCGTACATTACAAAGTCAAATCTAAGCTACCAAAAGAATAAACTTCGACATTTGAGACGACTTGCGTGTTGACAGCAACAATCTACTTTTGGAGAACGGCTTGGGCAGATGTAGAAGCATACGAGAAGCTTTTGCAGGATGTGACTGCAGAAAAGACTTCTCAAGAAAAGTCAGGTTGAACTCATTATCTGATGAGTAATCGAGTTCACCCGGAATATTCACTAAGTGACAAAACTGCTTCTTTCCGCTTGAACTTGTAGTTTCGCTTCAACTTCAGCCGGAACTGTCAAAACTTGAGTTCAACCGGAAAACTTCAAAACTGAAGTTCCTTACAATCTCCCCCTAAGCTGATGCTGTCAAATTATTCTTCTAAGTCAAAGTTCTTCTTCAAAATTGACTTGTACCCAAAAATCTTCTTCACCTTGTTCTACTTGTCCGTAGTTCTGATACTGGCATCAAGATTCTGAGAAAGCTCTTTGGTGTTTGTTTTGGTCACCTTTATGTGCTTAATTGAATTCCAGTCCATTTCGTTCCATTCTTTTTGAACAGAAATAGACTCATGGATTGTAAAGGTGCCATCAACTCTATGAACATAGAATAGCTTCTCCTCCTCTTCCCAAATGATAAATTTTATTTCACTGGAGGGCATTTCTTCTTCTTCTCCTGCTGATTCATCATCTAAATTGCTTCGATAGAGCATTCCACATTCCAGCACAGATGGCTCAATTATAAGCCTTAACATGTGCTCCGCTCTTGAAGGATTCATAACTTCTCTGAGTTTTAGAATGATGTCTGTCATTTGCTGCAGGGTGAGTTGAGAAGTTGCCTTGTGAGCATTTACCACTTGAGTTATGCCACTAGCCATAGTAAAAGTAAAATCAAATGTGGCTTCATCCACTGTCCAACTAATAATTCGTCTTTTGCTAGGAGGACCTCTTCTCATTTGTTTTTGATTTCTTTTAGACTTGGCATGCATCAACTTTCTCTTTCTGACCAATCTATCTTCATCAAAGTCAACAGTGGTTTCTGGTACAATGGGTTTCTTGCCTCTGTCAGATGAAGAAGGGCCAGCCTGGACTTCATTAGGTTTGGTGATGGTGGTGGAGGGTTCATTGATGGTGAGTGGAGGAAGTGATGTTTGTGAAGGTGGTTTACTGGTTTCAGGAGTTGGGCTAGAAGGTGGGGTAGGTGGAAAGATATCAGAAAAATCCATAGTAGGAGGAGGCTTCTTCTTAAAACGAATGATGGGAGTGAAATTATCAGCTCTGAATTTTGGATTGGCAAGTTTGGTGGCTACTTTCTTGGAGATCTTAGGAGGTTGGTATGGAATTATTGCTAGAGACTGTAACAGGGATGGAACTGATGTAGGCAAAGAATTTGGGTCATATGTGAAGGAAGGTGGAGGAGGGATATAACTGCATCATCAGTGATCTCAGGTTTAACATTTATTTGAGTTGACATACCCGAGGTGAGCTCTGAGGGTGTAGGCATCACAAGCTTTGGTTTGATAGCAGCTATATCTCCTTTTAGCTTATGAAAGATTGAGTCAATCACTTGACATAGTTCCTTGACTTTCATTTGAGCTACCTCTTCTTCAGTTCTTAAGTTTCTGACCACAAATGCCCTTTTTACCCTTTTCAACAGTTGATAATTCTCATCAATCTTTACCAGCTTGGTAGGCAAGTGAGAGGCAATGGAGATTAGCCTCTGCCTATCGGCTTCAGTCACAGCATCTAAATCATAATCCATCATTCTCCAGTTGAAAGACCTTGTCTTTGCCTCTTCCAATAAATTTTCAAAAACAGAATTTTGCATGTAAAGATCAAATTCCTCTTGAATTTCTTTAGCAAGCCTCTCATCCTCTGCTATTCTCTTGGCATCCTCTACCATCTTCTGTATAGCTTCAGCCTCTGGAGTTTGAACCACCTGTTGAATTGTTTTAGGTATTTCAGCATGAACAGGTTCTTCCGCTTGGGTTGGTTCAGTGCTCCCTAAAGTTATGAGGGTTTCAGCCATTTCTGCCATTTCAGCATTACTCCTTTCTTCCGGTTGAACCTCAGTTGGTTCAGTGGACCCATCAATACCAAAACTGAATTGCCAGGGCCAGAAGTTTCCACCTGGGCAATCGAATGGGCTTCCGGTTGAATAATATTCTCAGCTTCCACAAACACTTCCGCCTGAAGTTCCGCCTGAACTTCCTCTTGGACATCAGATTGATCTTCAGTCACCACTTGTGGTTTGGTGACTTCAGATTCTATATCAGCAATTTCCAGCACCTCAGTCCCTTCATCTTCACCAATAGGATTCTCGTCTTCTCCCTCAGAGATTTTAGCAACTACAGTGGTTGCAGCGCTATCTTCGGTTGCCTTGCTGTGATCACTGGCTCTTTCAGCCGGAAATATAACATCTTTCAGAAGTGTAGTGATCATGTTGATGTGCTCAGGTAGAGCACCAGCAATCAACATAGAAGATTGGACCAGCTCTGTGAGGTTGGGATCCTCAAAAGGTGAGATAGCAATCAATTGACTGCTTTTGATATTTGCCCAGCACTCATCAACACCAAAGGGATTTATGCCAATTTTCCGACAGGCTATGGCTCTGACTTCAGCCGGTATCCTTTGATCTTCTTCAATCTCTGTAATAACAGGTCTTGATGGCATCTTCTCCCCCAATTTGACAGTATCAGCTTCTTTAGCTATTACAGCTTCATCAGCATCACTGTGAAGGGTTGAAGGACCTGCTTCAGCATCAGTTGGAGTAACATTCACCAGTTTGGCAACAGTTGAATTTAGAGTATCAACCTGTGCTTGGAGAGAGAGGTACAAAGTCGTCAATTCAGGTAGTGAAAGACTGTCCTCAACTGGCTTTTTTCCAGCATCCTTGGACGAAACCAAGCTATCAATCCTAAATTGATCAGCAGTGGTACCCATGGCTTCCTGGCACCTGGGATTCTCTTCATCTGTCACAGCAGCTCTTGGTTCCAATGAAGGAACTTCAAGTGCTGATTCAGAGAAGATTGCCGCGAATTGGGTCTTATCGATGTTACTGCTAACACCAGGGTCCAGTGGGGATCCCTGGGCAACAGCAGCCCTTTCCGCATGAATCTCATCAGTACTCCCGAGATTCACCTCCAGTAAGGAGTGTTGGTTCAGTGCTGCAAGGTCCTGGCTTATCAGGATGTTCTCATGTGATGTGGCAGGTGAGTTAATAACACCTTCATTTAAGCCAAGATTGATAGCACTGTCACTCCTGGGTGATTGGGGTTGAAATGGTGACACATGTTCAGATGGGGATTGTACATGTACTTCTAATGACTCCCCCTCAAATGAGGGTTCGTCCCTAAGAGAGAATCCCAATTTGACAAGTTTCCGCTTAGACTTTTTGCCTGGAGAGGGGTTAGAAGCTTCAGGTTGGGTGGTGGCACTAGGTGGAGGAGACCTAATAGCCACTTGTCTCTGTCTTTTTAAAGTGACAGGAGGAGTTTCAGTTGAGGAGGTGGTAGTGGTAGATTGATTGTGTGCTTTCCTCTTTCTGGATTGAAAGGTTTTTAGTGTTGAGGAAGCAGGGACAGATGTGGGATCAGTAACTGTTAGGTCTACAGTTCTGTCATCTTGAGCAGGGAGCTCAGTTACTCCTACAGTTTCCGGTTGAACCTCTGAGGTAGCAGGTTCATCAGGAAACTGCCTTGGAATTGGTAAGGGGTGGTCAGTATCCCTTCCAAGAAATGGAGATTTGTTTAAGGCAAGGTTTGAAAAAGTTTTCTCATTCAGAAGTTTTTGATGCAAAATTGTACCTAGCCAAACTATGTGGGGGTACTCTTCTTTGAGAATGTAAGTCAAAAATCTAGGATACAGGTAAATATATTCAGAATGGACATTTGATTTAAGGGCTTGAAAAATTAGTTTTGAAAAGTTAAAGTTTTCACCTTTTACAATAGCGAAGAAAGCAGAAGCTTGCTCGCTGGAGAGTTCATCAAATCCTCCCTTCTTTGGGGACAAACATACCAGAAGTGTATGTGCAAGAAATCTCCACTTGTATGGCAATTTCCCTTTCTTAATGGTTTTGCTTTGCAGCGAACCACCATAGCCAATATTTCTGAACAATCGTTGATATTTGGTGTGATCAACCATTTCATATCCGCCTTCATCCTTTAATTTCAACGGATTTCGTACCTTTGCCTCATCAATTTCTACTTCTTTTCCTTGTACGGATGACACAATCGCTTCACTACCGTTCGCGCTTTCAGTAACCCTAGCGTGTAACCAAAAATCTTCGAGAATTTCTTCAAAAATTTCCGCTTCGACAGTAAGCGCATTATGAAGATGAGAACTTTTGATAAAGTCAATCATTTCATTGTAGACATCTGTTTTGCTTCGTGGCTCCAGGTATGCCACGAGATTGTGTTCTACAGGAAATTTCGAGTCACTGATGGGTCGCTTGCCACTTGCCTTCCCCTTGGGAGCCATTGTTGACGCAGGTTGACGATTTCCGAATGTTTATCGGAGAGGGTTTGAGAGAAAATTTGGAGTAATTTTGGAATGGGAAAGATGGAAATGGGAAACTGACGGTAAATTAGGGCTTTTTACCTTTTTCAGTGCTGACGTGGAGGAGAGAGGTTAAAAGTCGACGGTTCAGTGACTGATGGGATAGGTGCTTTATAGGTTGGACGGTACAACTGGGTAAAGCGTGTCCTTATCCAAAAGTTAATTTACTGAAACCTCGGATTTAAACAGTTAAAAATTCAATGGGTAAATAAATGTATATCTGCTTAGAAATTTGTGCCTTCCGGGTAATTAAATGAAAGATTGACTTTGTTGACCCGGAAGTTCAAGCGGAACCCATTTTCTCCTTTTTATTTTAAAAACAAAAATTCTTCCGTCTGAACATCAAGCGGACAATTTTTCCGCTTGAGAGAATTGATGTTTAAAATAAATTTCCACATCATTGTAAAACATTTTTCCGGTTGAAGTTCACCCGGTGAATTTCAAGAGTTGCCGTTTCAGGTTGAGCCTGAACTTGAACCGGAAATCCAAAACACATGATTTTTGAAAATTTGTGTTAATTATTCATAGTATTATCAGTAGTTACTGACTATGAACTGAAATGTTGTCTGATTAACACTAAAGATTTTCATTTTTATTTTCTTTTTGTATCAAGAGACGGGCTCTTTGAGTACATGTCTCCCTTTTATTAGAATTGTGAAAAATAGTTGAAATTAGTCAAAATTCATCATACCAATGGCACTAATGAGATAGAAAACTCTAGCTTCATCAAATGCTTTGGTAAACAGATCAGCCAATTGTTGATCTGTATGAACTTTGACCATTCTAATCAAGTGTTTCTCAGCACAATCTTTAATAAAATGGTACCTGATATCAATGTGTTTTGCCTTTGAGTGTTGAACAGGGTTTTTTGTGATTGAAATGGCAGTGTTGTTGTCTGCAAGAATAGGAGTTTCCATGAATTTGATGCCATAATCCAACATTTGATTCTAAATCCATAAGACTTGACTGCAGCAGCTTGATGCGGCAATGTATTCAGCCTCAGCAGTAGAATTAGACACGCAAGTTTGCTTCTTGCATTGCCAAGACACAAGCCTTTCTCCCAAAAAGTGTCATCCTCCTGAAGTAGACTTCTTATCTAAGTTGCAGCCAGCATAATCACTATCAGTGTAAGCTTTGAAGGAGAAATCTGAGTTCTTTGGATACCACAACCCAAGCTTTGGTTGCCCTTTAAGGTATCTAAAGATCCTCTTCACAGCTAACATGTGTGATTCCTTTGGTTGACACTGATATCTGGCACATAAACAGACACTAAACATGATGTCAGGTCTGCTTGCTGTGAGATAGAGCAGTGACCCAATCATTGCCCTGTAGAGATGAACATCTACTGGTTTCCCACTCAAGTCATTGTGTAACTTATGAGAAGTGGAGATAGGAGTTTTTGAGGTTGAGACAGATTGCATATCAAATCATTTCAGCATATCTTGAATATATTTGGATTGATTCAAGAAAATTCCACTTGCAGTTTGCTTCACTTGCAATCCTAAGAAGAAATTCAGTTCTCCCATTGAACTCATCTCAAACTTAGATTGCATCAAGCTCTCAAATTCTTTACACAAAGCAGCACTTGATGAACCAAAGATGATGTCATCAACATAGATTTGTACCATCAATGTATCTTTGCCATCAGATTTCACAAACAGTGTTTTGTCAATAGCTCCCCTTTTGTAGCCATTCACTAGGAGATAGTTTGAGAGTGTCTCATACCATGTCCTAGGAGCTTGCTTGAGACCATATAAAGCTTTGATCAACTTGCACACCCTGTTGGGATAATGAGGGTCTTCAAAGCCTGGAGTTTGCTTGACATACACATCCTGTTCCAAAAGACCATACAGAAAAGCACATTTAACATCCATTTGAAATACCATAAAGTTTTTGAAAGCAGCATAGGCAAGAAATATTCTGATTGCTTCAAGCCTGGCTACAGGAGCAAAAACTTCATCATAGTCAATGCCTTCTTCTTGTTTGTAGCCTTGAGCTACAAGTCTGGCCTTGTTTTTTTTATTACAATTCCCCTGTCATCCTTCTTGTTTCTGAATACCCATTTAGTTCCAATTGGTTCTTCACCTTCATGTAAGTCAACCAATTCCCAAACCTTCTGTTTATTGATCTGAAACAGTTCCTCTTGCATTGCCTCTACCCAGCTTTCATCTTCCAAAGCATCATTGATCTTTGTGGGTACTTCTTGAGACAGAAATGCAGCATGGAGGCAAATGTTTGCATCAATAGACTTGCTTCTTGTCAGCACAGGAGCTGATAAGTCTCCAATAATGTTCTCCCTTGGATGGTTCTTTCCAATTCTTCTATCAAGAAATAGTGGAAATTCATGGCTTCTTCCATTGTGAGGAATATTGAGTTGAGGTAATAACTCAATATTGTTGGTTTGTGATACAGGATCTGAGTTTTCTTCATGAGAGCTAGGAACTGATTCTGAAATCAGATGCTCAAAACTATACTCATTTGAACCAGCATCTGTTGAGTCATTAGTTTCATTATTCTCAGAATTTTCTGAAAAATTGTTTATCCGTTTGAACTTCAACCGGAGATTCTACAACTACAGGGTCCGCTTGAACTTCAACCGGAAGTTCAATCGGAAGAACTTCTGTATCAGTAGAAACAATTTCAGATATTTTCTTTGGGTTGTTGGGTTTCATGGGCTTGATACTGATGGATGAGAAGAAAGTAGGTTGCATTTGCAGATCCTTGGTGCTTGTCTTCCAGATATCATCAGCAGATCTTATGTGACTTTGCTTATGTTCCTGTTCCTGCACTCTTGAACTCAATGGCTCCTCAATGGTAAAATTGAAAGCAGTGGTTAGTGCATCTATGTCAAATAGCCATTCAGGTTGTGATACAAAATTGTTAGGAGATTTCTCATTGAAAGTTACATTAATGGTTTCCTCAACAATTTTAGTACTTTTATTGTATACTCTGAATGCTTTTGAAACACCAGAATACCCAACAAAATATCCTTCATCTGCCTTTTCAGCAAACTTAGGCAACAACCTATTAGTTATCAGAATAGTAACAGGACAACCGAAAGATTTAAAGAAGTAAATGTTCGGTTTTCTACCTCTCCAAAGTTCATAAGCAGTTTTGTTCTTACCCTTAACAATCAAAGTCCTATTTTGGACATAGCATGCAGTGTTTACTACTTCTGCCCAAAATATCACAGGTAACTTGGAATCTGCTAGCATAGCTCTAGCAGCTTCAATTAATGTCCTATTTCTCCTTTCAGCAACACCATTTTGCTGTGGAGTTCTAGGAGCACTGAATTGCCTAAAGATTCCCTTTTCCTCACAAAATGAGTTCAAAACATGATTTTTAAACTCAGTGCCATTGTCACTTCTGATTGTCTTAACTTTCATTTTTGCTTGATTTTCTAAAAATATAATTAGTGTTTTCAATAATTCAGCAGTTTCATCTTTTGTTTTTAAGAAAAACACCCATGTGTATCTAGAAAAATCATCAATTATGACAAAGCAATATGACCTTTTCCCTAAGCTCATCACTCTAGTTGGACCAAACAGATCCATGTGCAAGAGTTCTAGAGGTTGAGTGATAGAAGACTCGGTTTTGGGTTTGAAGGAGGTTTTGTGTTGCTTACCCTTGAGGCAAGGAACACAGTGTTCAGAACAGTTGAATTGCTTGTTAGGAAGACCCTTAACCAAGCGGAGATTCACTATTTTGTTCATGTTTTTGAAATTAACATGACATAACCTCCTATGCCATAGATCAGACTCATCCATTGAGGCTTTGGATATAAAGCATGCAATTCCACTGGCTGGAGTGGCAGCAAACAGATCCAAAATATATAGTCCTTCTCTCCTAGGTGCTCTGAGCAAAACAAGTTCCTCAGGGATTTTAACACCAGGTTTCAAGACTATGGCCTCTTTCTCAGTAAACATTAAGTTTAAATTCTTGTCACACATTTGTGAGACACTAAGTAAATTGAAATTTAATGTGTCAACAAAGTTTACCTTGTCAAAGGTAAGCATCCCATTACTGACAGCACCTTGTGCAGTAATGTGTCCTTTTGCACTTCCAAAAGCTACAGGACCTCCATTTATGATTTTTGGATTTTCCAATACTTGCTTGTTTCCAGTCATGTGGCAGGTGCATCCACTATCAACTACCCATAGGCTCTGTTGGCCTTTATTATGCTCCTACACACAAAGAAAATAGATTAATTTCTAAAGGGAACCCAAGCCTTTGAGGTCTTGGGCTTCCCAGAAGCATCATAATACTTATACTCTTTAAGTATTAAAGTATTTTGTATTGGATCCTCATTTAACAGGTCATCTTGATCAATGTTCAAGTGTTCAGACTGTTCACTTGATTCACATTGCCTGTTTGATTTGCTAAGCCTTCTTTCAGCAATCTTCCTTTCTCTGTATTCCCTATATTTCTTCTGTTTGTTGGTCAAGGCCTTTGGCAACTCACTGGGTGAGATGTAGGTCTGATCAACACTAGTCACTCGTGAGATTCTAGCATTAAGTTTTGAAAATTTGTTTGACTGGCTAGATTTCTCACTGTGAAATGCAAAAGAGGCATTTCCGCTTGAACTAGAGGGAATTTCAGGTTGAAAAATGTGTTTGTTTTTCACAAAGTTTTCTCTAGAGGTGGTCTTGCCTCTAGATGGATTTCTCCTTCCTTGACCTTCAAAGTGGTCATACTCATCAGCAAACTGAACTCTGGGTCGTTCTCTAGGTGCAGTAACTGATCTGAGTGTTTTGGAGTTTTCCGGTTAAACTTCTCTTCCGGTTGAAAATTTTTCCGGTTGAAGTTCAGCCGGAACCCTATTTGATTTTAAGACTGAAAAACTTCCATTTTTGTTATTCCCAATTAAAACCTTGTTTGACTCAGTATCAAAATACTTCATTGTGTTACTTCTTATAGGTGATATTTTACCTGTAGATCTTTTCTGAGTAACAACAGTTTTGGGTTTCAGCAAGTTTTGAGCTTTGCTCAAAGGATTGAATTTGCACATAGCAGCCATGTGACCTTTTTCACCACAGAAAACACATTCAAACATTTTTCTTTGGAAAGAATCTGTGTTTTTGGTTGTTTGGTCATTAGTAACTTGATAGTAAATAAGTTTACCCATTCTTTCAGTTTCAGTTGATTTTGGCTGTTCAGGTAGTTTACCTCCAACTTTTGAGTCCTTGGGCTCATAGATAGTTGGTGGTGGAAAAGCAACTTTTGGTTTTAAGACCTTGGATTGGTCAACAGATGCTGATGTGCTAGCATCTTTGACTTCACAGTTTGATGATGATTCAACAGATTTTGATTCAGATAGTGGAGATGCAGTGTTATCAACACTTAGACTCACACTGCACTCCTTCTGAAGTGCTTGAATTGGAGCAATAGCAGGTGAGTATTCCTTGGGTGGTTCAACATTGTTGTACCCAATACTTGCTTTCCCATGCATTGCCCCATTCCAAAGTTTCTCAGATTTCTTGTTAGCTGTTTGGAATTTGTCACAAGTGAACAAGGCATCTTTTAGCTTTATTTCAAGAAGATCATTTTCTGCTTTTGTATCTTTTGTTTCTTGTCTTGAAATAGTTAGCTTATTTAATAAGTCCTCTAATTGTGTTTCCAAAATAGAGTTAGTTTGCTTCAAAACTTCAAATTCTTTGTTTAAATTTTCAGTTTTGGTAATGTAAGCAGTTTCAGTTTTCTTAAAGCAATTCTTTAACTCATTTAAGTTGGAGACTTCATCAATCAGATCAATGTTGTGTTTTATGTATTTTGCCACTTGTTCTATGCAGGCAGGACTGCACAGATTTTCCAACACATTTTCAGGAATTTCATTTACCTGTTCAGTTGAATCTTCTTTAGCCATCAAAGCATGGTTGATTGGCTCATACTCAGTGACAAAGTCATCCCACTCAAAGCACTCAGTCTGATTAGCAACTGCTGCTACCACATTTTGATTTCCTAGTGGTTTTGGTTGAGTTGGCTGTTGGTTGCTGTTGTTGTTGTTTTGTTGACTGCTGCTGTTGTTGCTTCCATGGTTTGACCTCTGTTGGACATTGTTGTTGTTGTTCTGTCCATCTCTTCTTGGTTGCTTGCATTCTCTGGCAAAATGACCAAGTTGGTGACAGTTATAGCATTTAACCTTAGATTTATCCAACCCAATTGATGATCCCTTTGACCCTTTATAAGTTCTTCCAGTTCTTTTATAAAATCTTTGGGCCCTCACAGAAACCATAGCTAATTGAGTTAAAATGTCCATTTCTTCTAGATCATCTGCCCCTATGCATTCCAAGTCTTCACGTGTGAAGCCTTGTGATGAGTCAGTTGCCACATAGGCAGAGTGAGAGTTGTCAAAAAATGTTGAGGAGCTCTCTGAGCCTCTAGGTGACTCAATGAAACTGACTGAGGGTGAGTGATATTGAGAAGAGTTTGAGATCTTTTGAAAATCAGTTGTAACCAAAGCAGTGGTTTGCAACTGTGGTGATGCCTCAGGAAAGCTATTCTGCTTAAAATTAAGTTCCATTTCATAAGCACTAAGGATTCCATGGAGTTCACTTAGTTTAAGCTTTTTGAGATCTTTACACTCCCTGATGCTGACTGTGTAGACAGTCCAAGCTGGAGGTAATGATCTCAGGAACTTTCTGTTGGCATCAGCCTATTCAGTTTTTACTTCTACCTTTTGCAATTCATCAAGAAGTGAAACAAATCTAAGATACTGATTGGTCATAGATTCACCAGTTTTTTAAGTAAAGTTTTCATATCTTTGTTTCAAAACATCTTTCTTGTTTTCCTTAACCTCACTAGACCCTTCATACATTTCACTGAGAGCATTCCACAAGCCATGTGCTGTCTTATATCCCTTAAACCCTACAAGTATAGAGTTGGGTAATGCAGCCTGGAGTGTCCAGTAGGCCTTGTGATCATACTCAAGTTCAGTGTAATCAGCTTCAACATATTTGTCTAGTGGTTTTGGTATTTGCACTTCGGCATCATCAGCAGATTGAACAGTTGGACTGTAAGGACCTACAGTCAACCTGTTCCAAATGCGTCTGTCTAGGCTTCTAACAAAACCTTCCATCCTGAGTTTCCAAGTATCAAAGTCATCAGGAGTGAAAATTGGTGGTTTGTTAGAGCTGCCGTTTAGTGAACCAAGAGTTAAATCAGTCATTGTGAAAAACAGTTTTGTAAAACAGGAAAGGCTTAAAGAAACTAAGTATGCAAGTGAAGTATCAGCTTTGAAGCACTAGAAGTCTTCAAAGTAGAGAGCCAATGGCTCTGATACCAATTGTAGGAACGATATAAGTCAGAGTTAAGCTTAAACAATTCACTTTACTTGCAAATATAACCTTGCGGAATTAAGTTATATTTTACTTTTCTTAAGCAATGTTAGACTCTTGTACAGTATAAAGGCTTGATTTGCAAAATAGTAAAGACAACGAGATATCGAATATTCGGCACTATTTGCATTAACTTAAAGCTATACTATTACAAGTGATAACCTCTTCTTGTAAACTAAGAGATAACAAGCTATATATAGTGCAGATGAGATCAATCACAGCCATTGATCTCATGTGATCTAATCTAGACCGTACATTACAAAGTCAAATCTAAGCTATCAAAAGAATAAACTTCGACATTTGAGACGACTTGCGTGTTGACAGCAACAATCTACTTTTGGAGAGCGGCTTGGGCAGATGTAGAAGCATACGAGAAGCTTTTGCAGGATGTGACTGCAGAAAAGACTTCTCAAGAAAAGTCAGGTTGAACTCATTATCTGATGAATAATCGAGTTCACCCGGAATATTCACTAAGTGACAAAACTGCTTCTTTCCGCTTGAACTTGTTGTTCCGCTTGAAGTTGTAGTTCCGCTTCAACTTCAGCCGGAGCTGTCAAAACTTGAGTTCAACCGGAAAACTTCAAAACTGAAGTTCCTTACAGTTCCAGATGCGAGATCATATCAGAAAATATGTATCGGACACACATTAACTTTAAAATTAATCAGCAAGCAAGCCAAGTCAACCGAGAATACAATTTTTCAGTTTATTTCAACTTCAACAGATCAATTTTTATAGCTTTCTGATATGTTATCGGTAAGATTATCAAGCATAGATAATGTGAAAGCCCACACAATCGGGAATACTGGCAACATGACTTATCCATTTTTTTTCCTTTTTACAGAATATGATTTTCCACAGAGACTTATCGTTCATGGTGTTTCGTGAAAAACTAACGCAGAACCCTAAACAAATAACAATCAGGTCGGCCTTGTGAGTATGTAGAGAAAGTCCGATTGTTTAAGAAAATAAAAAATAACAAATAAAGAAAAAATTGTACAACCCAACAATAATTAGGTTGGTACTTCCGTACACGCAGAGAAAGTCCAATGAGTTATACAAAACACCAAAGAAAATAAAGCAGAACCTCAAGTGAACACCAATCAGGTTGATCTTTTGATACGCAGAGAAAGGCCGGTCACTTGAGAAAATCAAGAAAATCAAACAAGATTAAATCTTTACAAAACAAAAATATGTGTACACAAGAACATCTCTTATTCTGTTTTTGCTTTTTTGATATTTTATAATTTCCAAAGTCACACAGTATCCTTCATGATGTTACATCACAATTATCAAGCAAGCATTAAGTTCATATCATAGCATATATCAGATTTGCCTTAGCACATTCCACTAGCAAGACAGGTACCTATAGCCTTTATCTTTACTTTATCCATGGTTGATAACGTAAGCCAGTGTAATATCACTTCTCGCTAAGTCGGATCAATTTCTCATTTTGATTTTTCAAATTTTTTATTTTGGCATTTTTTAATCTTTTTATGCTTTTCCAACTTTTCTCCCCCAAAAATACAAAACACTATTTTGGATTTTTTTCTATAGAAAATAAGCAAACAAAACTAAAATGCAACAAAAATAAAAAATAAAAAATTTGATCAACCAACAATTTCTCTGTTTGTGATTTTTGAATTCCGTTGATATGCAAAAGGTATTTGAAGCGGGTTTTGTCAAAGGCTTTTGTAAAAATCCGCTCTTTGAAAATTTTTGTGAATCTTTTGCAAATCAATGAGGTGTTTCTCATAACTGTCATGGATAAAGGGGTAACGGATATCTATATGTTTCATTTTAGAATGATGAACGGGATTCTTAGTTATGCAAATCATGGCTAAATTGTCAATATGTATAGGAGTAGTAAGAAAATTCAAACCGTAGTCGCGCATTTGTTGTTGTATCCATAAAACCTGAGAGCAACAGCTTGCGGCTGCAACGTACTCGGCTTCTAGAGTTGATGTTGCGACCGATGTTTGCTTCTTACACTGCCAAGACACCAACCTCTCACCCAAAAACTGACACACTGCCATTGTAGACTTGAAACTTATCTTGCAACCTCCGTAGTCAGAATCGAAGTAAGCTGGAAATTCAAACTTATCGTCATGAGGGTAACAAATCCCGAGATTAGGATTACCCTTCAAATAAGCAAAAATTCTTTTGGCCGCGACGAGATGCGAAAGCTTCTGATTTTTCCTGGTACCTGGCACATAGACAGATAGCAAACATAACATCAAGTCTACATGCAATTAAATACATTAAAGACCCAATCATGGCCCGGTAAAGAGTTGAATAAACTTCTTCACCATTCTCATCGGGTGAGAGGCCATGATTAACCTGAATTGGAGTTCCAGGAATGCGGACATCGGCAATTTTGAATTTGTTCAGTATATCATGCCCGTATTTCATCTGGTGAATAAAAATTCCCTTCACAGACTGTTGTACTTACAAACCAAGAAAGAATGCCATCTCGCCCATAGAACTCATTTCAAAACATGTCTACATTGGCTTCTCAATCTCTTTTGAAAGCATGTCATTTGAACTGCCAAATATGATATCGTCTACATAAATCTATACCAGTAACAAATCTTCACCCGTCTTTTCAAAATAGTGTACAGTCTACCAACCCACGCTTAAATCCATTCTGAAGGAGATAAGTTGACAAGGTTTCATAGCAAGCTCAAGGAGCCTGATGTAAACCATATAATGCTTTGTCAAGCTTATACACCTTGTTTAGATAATCAGGATCACAAAATCCCGGAGGTTGTTTGACATACACCTCTTCCTTCAATTTTCCATATAAAAACGCACTTTTCACATCCATCTGGTATACACTAAACCTCGGTGTGCAGCAAATGCTAAGAATATCTGGGTTGCTTTAATTCTAGCAACCAGCGCATACACCTCATTAAAGTCTAACCCTCTTGTTGAGAAAACCCTGGATAACCAAACGTGCCTTGTTACGGACGATGACACCTTGGTTGTCTCGTTTGCATTTGTAAAGCCTAACGGGTACTACACGGCTCTTTGCATCCTCAGGTAAATCAACTAAGTGCCAAATGCCGAGTTTATGAAATTGTAGGAGTTCCTCCTGCATCGCCTCTACCCACGAACCGTCCTTAAGTGCATGATGCACATCCACAGATTCGATCTAGGATAGAAAACATGAGTGAAAGACTTCATCTTAAAACCCAGATTCTCCGATAGCTAACAATGCACCATTTTCAACTTGTCGTCTTGTACATACTCCTACTTCCAAATCACCTATAATATTCTCTTAAGGATAGTAGGTGTTTATTCGGAGTATCGGATGAGTCGGAACTTTAATATTGTTGATATCATCATTCTCAATCACAACATTTTCATTTGAACTTGATTCAGGTTGCAGGATAGGAACATTAATAGGTACCGATTGGGCTTCATCAAACTTATTTTCTTCATCCGAAGACGTATAATAAACGACTTCACTTCTGGTTTCGGTCAAATCATCTTCCGCTGGCACATTCAGATTTGATGAAGAAGGAGTATGCATAACCGTTGAGTCGCCTTGTAGATCAATGTAAATTGAAGCGAGTTGCCCATCGGTTAACCCATTATCAGAATCAAAAGAATCAAATAAACCTTTTAATCAAACATCCAATCTAGTCCAACACCTTTGGGTGGTTAAGTATGTGGTTGGCAATCAACGTGTAACCATTCCTCCACTGCACTAGTCGCCGTATTAAAAACTCGCTTTTTCTGATTGGAATATCTGACGAATAATCCTTCGAATACCTTCTTATTGAACTTCCCGGCAGACTACAAGATCTTGCTAGGAGACCCAAACGGTTCCAGATACTTGAGATTTGGTTTTTGGTTTTTCAACAGTTCGTAACATGTTTCACTAAGCCGTTTAACCGTCAGAACCCGATTTAAAACATAACATGCGGTGTTAACTGCCTTAATCCATAAATTCACTGTAAGCTTTCAGTCAGCTAGCATGGTTCTCGACGTCTCAAATTGTACGATTCTTTCTCTCCGCCACACCATTCTGTTAAGGAGTATATGGCGCACTGAACTCATGTATAATGTGCTTTTCTAAATAAAAAGTCCCAACTTTGGTGTTCTAAAACTCCGTGCCATTATCACTGTGGATTCGACGTACTTTCAACTTATAGTAAGATTTAATGTATTAATCAAGTTGATAAGTACTCCAGCTATTTCATCTTTCTTCACCAGAAATTTCACCCATGAGAATCTAGAATAATCATCTGTCACCACCAAACAACACCAATATCTCGAAATACTCAATTTGTTTATAGGACCAAAGGGATCCATATGGAGCAATTCAAGTGGGATGGTAATTGAATGATATTTCTTTAACAGATGACACTTTTTCTTTATCTTCTCTTTATTGCAAGTCACACAGGCGTCATTGAAAATAAACTGATTATTCGGGACGCCTTCAACGAGACCCTTCCTAAACAATTCATTCATCTTTATATAATTGATATGACCCATGCGATGATGCCAGAGAATTGAATCTCTTTCGGAAGCTTTATATACGAAACATTGACCGACCACATTAGCTTTAGGGGAATTCATGTCCAAAACATAGAAACTGGACAATCTCGATGCTCGCATTACTATCGGATATTCAGGAATCTTAAATCCAGGTTTAAGAATCAATCACTCGTTCCCTGTGAAAATCGTTGTATACTGCTTGTCACATATCTGGGAAATGCTTGGTAGATTGTACTCCAACTCTTTAACATATTCAACTCGGTCGAATGATATCGCACCGTTGGTGAGTTTGCCGATACCCGTAATTTCACCACCTGTATTTCCTGCAAAGGTAACACTTCCTCCGTTGAATGGTTTGACTTTGTCGAGCAAGGAAATGTCACCCGTCATGTGCTAGGACACCCCATTTTCGACTACCCCATAGATTGTTTACGGACTGTCTCGGAGCTCCCTGCACAAATCAAGGAAATTAATTACTTGGGGAGGGACCCAAGCTTAAAGCTTTGGGTCGTCCGGTTTCCTCCATAAAATCAACACCTACGGTGGACAAACCTTTTGGTTTCCACTGGTCTCTATGCTGACTTAATGATGCCTCCGAATTTTTCAAAATGGAACTGATCTTTTCAGTTTCACCATCAAATTTCCTATCATGTTTTACTGATTTAAATTATGAAACTGATGGCTTCAAGTCATCATGAACCAAACCTTTATGAAAATGCGTGAGCGGTAGATCGTCTACTTAATCGTAATGAAATCAATGTAAAACAAGTATGAACACGAGATGTAAATACACTAGACTTGTATTAAACCACAGAGTACACAGTTAAGAGATATGACCAAAAGTTCTCAGACAGTTACAAAAAACAATACAAGACTAGATATTTATAGTGTTGAAACCCGACCGGCCGAACCTCAAGTTCGGACAAGTTCGCACCTGTCCGAACTTGGAGTTCGCCAGGAGTTCGGCCAGTAGCAATCATGCATGTTCTTTGTTTTGTAGTCGATACTTCACATGACGAACAGGAACCATGTATCAACAAACTCCCCCTCGGCATGTGTAGTATCATCTTCCACTTAAAACTTGTATCTTGTATCTTCAATCAAACTCTTCCTCTTCTTTGATGACGAGTTCAGTCTTGAATACTTGATATTGCATCGTGTGCAATCTCTTTATAAACTTCAGAAGACTTGAAGTTGTGATATTCTCTTTCCACTTAGAAACCTGCCAAACATAAATAATCTGGCGCAAAACGTCTCTTTAAGACTCCAAGATATTTTGATTTTGAAATTGAATTCGTATTCCGTGTTGATCAATCGAAAACAAATAAGAAACAAAATCTTTTTGACTTTTAGAAACGTTATATCAAAACACACCTAAAATCTTTTTGGTATTTTCTGATAATGAAAAGTAAATGCAACACAGAATCAGACACTATTTTTGTATTTTGCGAGAAAGATTACAACTTGGGATCATATTGAACATAACATGTTGAACTACATTTCAATTTCGATTATTGTAGCACATAACCCATGTCGATTGCAAATATAATTTGTCCAACTTTAAACTCAGGCAGAATCATACTCATAACATCTAGATATGTTAAGGTATTGATTATATTTTCATTGACCAGTGTACCCCACACTATCAAACATACTCACATATGCTTTTCTTATCACAGTTTTGTGATTTCATTTGTGATTTATCACATAATGATTGTATTCATGATTTAGTCAACCGTGTTCCATGCAAAAAGAAATAAGAACGTTAAATCGTCTACCTTAAGGTCGATCTTTCGATACGCAGATAAGGCCTCGGATTTAACAAAATAAGAAAATAAAACAAGTTGAAATTGTATAACTCAACAACAATCAGGTCGGTCTTATGGACATGCAGAGAAAGTCCAATGAGTTATATGAAACACCAAAGATAGTAAAGCAGAACGTCAAACGAACAACGATCAGGTCGGCTTTGTGAGCACGCAGAGAAAGTCCGATCGTTTGACAAAATAAAGAAAATCAAACAAGTTTAAATCTTTGCAAAATGAACACATGTATACACAGTGACTTCTCATTTTATTTTTCACATATTTTTTTCTTGATATATCGTGAGATATGCATCAAGATGTTGTCCACTGGGTCAAGCATCAGATTCTAGTGTATATCACATTTGAATACTTTCTGATTTGTCAAGCCTACCTTAAACATCGATCAAATGGTCTTATGGCCTTTTCATCTATTTTATCCATGAGTCAGACGGTGTAAGCTAATGTACCATCATTTCCCAATCATGTCGGATACAATTTCTCATTTTTTTTAATGATTTTGGATTTTTGCATTTTTCAATGTTTTTGTCTTTTTCAAATTTCTCCCCCTACAAATGACAACTCTATTTATAGATTTTCAGTTCTAAAATTGTGAAAAATAACACACTATTTTTGTATTTTTGCAAAAACAAACTCCCCCTAAAGATGAGACGGAGTGAAAAACAAATCTAAAATTGATCAACCAACAAGAAAACTTTCAGTTAAGCATTTTTGCAAATCAGATTAAGTTATCACAGATATTACACAATTAGCAATTTCTCAATCACCGAAAGGTCTTCCTGAAATACCTATGAGACACCAAATAAAACATTAGTCACTTTGGGATCGACCCGATTCAACAACGTTGGGTCGCCCCGTGTCTTACACAAAGTCGTTGATGGCCTTGGAAACAACTTTTGGTTTCCATATTTGAAAATTTTTCATTTTTTTATCACAACCAGAATCATATTCAACCAGCGTACTTGGTTTAGACCATGACGACTTACGAGCTGATTTAATCTTTGGAGACCATGGTTCATCAAAAATTCGACCTTTGTTTTCCACATATTTTGAAGTGTTGTGGATATATGTAGTCGTCAGACATTCAGCAGCAAGATGCCCAGGTTGACGACGTGCATAACAAAGTCGTTCTCGGAAAATGTTTGATTTTTTTCTTTGATTTTTGAAAACCAGATTAATGATCAGAATCAAAAGTATCAAAGAAACCATCAGAAGAATCATACCTCGGAGATGGACTCCTTGAAGATGATGACCTTCCAGAATGATAAGATTGTTCTTTCATAGGAGGTGATTTCTTTGGAACTTTAACTTTTAAATTCTGTTTTGCATTTATTGGCTTCTTTGCTTGAATCGATGCTTCCTTCACTTCATAACCCAAGCCTTTGTGCTTTAAACCTGAAAAATTTGATGAACTTGAAGAACCAGAAGCTTCTCTCGCCTTAGCTTCACTAGTGAATTTTGCTTTAATATATTTCAGCTTGTTCTTCTCAACCAAAACTTTTTCTTCTTCGGTTCCAGATGAAGAACTTGAAGCAACCTTATCAAACACCTTTTCATTCTCCAGAAAAACAAACTTTGAGAAAATTTTTGGAGCATCACCCAAAGGCTTTTCTTTCTTCTTAGACTTTGAGTTCTTCTTCTTGGATGGAGTAACAAATTTCGAATAATCATGCAATTCACCCTTAGGATCAAGCGCAGCTGTTGAGGAACCATGTGAATATCATCGTTCTTAGAATTCTCCTCACTCTTATCCTGCTTGTATAGAAAATTTAGCAATGTCGGTGATAAATTGCAATTCTTTACTTGTCGTTTTAACTCCAAAATTTCCAACTGTAATTCATTAATTTTCTGTTGAGCCTCAAACACTTCCTATTGTGACTGATGAATTTTGCATTGAAATCATCATATTCATAAGCTTGTAATTTCCTGATTTCACATTCAGCAAACAACTCTTCAAGCACACTTTCTCTCTTCTCTTTATAAATCTTAACATCTTTAGTCAATATTTCGTTCTTGTCATGATAAAGAACATTTTCATCTTGAAGCATAGAAATTTTGTTTTGAAGCTTCTCAACAGTCGCAGCAGTTTCAACAATAAGAGCATTAGCCTTTTCATACTTTTGTTGAATTGGATAACTCTTCTCAAATAGATTATCAAAATCTTGAGCTGCATCTTGCGCTTCAGCTTTGGCTTTCTCACATTCTTCAGCCAATTGAGTCTTTTCCTTCAAAACATATTCATGAACATGAACCAATTCATAATACTTCTTTTGAAAATCATCCAATTCTTTCTTGAGCCCAACAGTCTCATTAGTTGACAATTTAGACCTTTCCTCAAAACTTGCAATCTTGTTACTCAGCTTTAAACATTCAAGACATCTTGACTCTTCGACGTTAACTTCTTTAATCATTGATACTGTCGAATTGAAATCAGAATCAGTCAGAATGCTATCATCCTTATCATGACGAGTAGTCAAAGCAATTGTAAATGGAGCATGTTTCCTTATAGCCTCAGAATCTGCAATCCAGGCAAATTCATTTGGATGCCAAAACACCTCATTTAATTTCTCATCAAAAGAAACAACTTTTTCTTCAATCTTAGAATTTTCACTTGGTGAATGAAAAACCATATGAGCATGTTGACCTGACTTTTGCTTATTTTCAGTTGAACTTGGACATTCTCTTGCAAAGTGACCATAAACCGAATACTTAAAACATTTCACCTTAGATTTGTCCAAACCAATCTTCCCTTCTTGATTCAGTCTTTTCTTGCCAGTTCTATTGGAAAATTTCTTCGTTCTTCGAAACCAACATAGCATACTGCCAGTTCAAATCCATTTCTTCCAGATGATCATAATCAATTTGATCGTAATCTTCATTTGACAACTCAGTATTACTCACAGCACCAGTGATAACACCAAAATATGAAGATACCAACGCAGACATTAAAGCATTATAATTATCGGTGGTTTGAGCAGATGATGCATTTTGAGTTGAAGAACTCGGAACAGAAACATTACAACCAGCATAATAACTAGGAATTTCAGATCTACCTGAAATGAATGTTGTGGGAGGTGCAGAATTAAGAATATTAGATTTTCTAGCATTCATGGTAGTATCATAAATCACCAAAATACACAGCAGGATTCTGAATTTGTGCAGGAAGTGATTTATTACCATCAACTCCATATCTCTGGCTTGAATTCTTTGAATTAAATCATTGAAAGATAAACCCGGATATTCTTTATCATGGGTAATCATCATCACATAATTCTCCCATTTCTCAGGTAAAGCTTCCAAAATCTTTTCTTTCATATTCGCTTCTTCTTTCGTAAGACTCACCAAACGCATTTCAATCATTAAGTGAGCGAATCTTGCAATCAGATTTGGAATTGATTCGTTTTGATAATGCTTAAAACTATCAAATTCCTTCTTTAAAACTTTCTGACGACTCTTCTTATATTGATCATTGCCTTCACATCTCTTTTCCAACGCATCCCACAAACGCTTTAATGTGTAGTTACCGGAAAATTGATGTAGTAACTCTTTAGGCAAAGCCATCATCAAAGTACCATAAGCTTTCTTCTCAGCTTGATAAGCTTTCTTTTGTTCATATGACTTCTTTCTTTGAAGAATCGGTTCACCAGTTTCATCCTTTGGATAAACATATTGATCAGTAAACGCCAACCACATATCAATATTATTTGTGTCAACGTATGCTTCAAATCTTTTAACCCAACTATGATAATCTTCCAATTTGAGTAATTTGGGAACTTTATGACTTGTTCCAATTTCATTATCATAATTCATAATTGTTTGCATCGTTGCTTGAACCGAATTTTGAATAGCCTCAAACGCTTGAAAATTGGACATTTTAAAAAACAAGTTATTGTTCACTCCGAACTTCTTCCGAACCATGTCCGAACTATCTCCGAACTTAGACCGAACCTTAGCCGAACAAAAGATGTGTCCGAACTCTGTCTGAACCTCACTCTCAGATAAAAGAACCGTACTTGGACCGAACTTGTGCCGAACTTTGACTGAATGATGTCCGAAATCTCACCGAACCAAGAAACGGCCTACTTCGTCCGAACCTGGAGTTCGGAGCGGTTATTTCGATCTTGTCCAGACCTCAAACAAAAGCTACCTCACTCGACACCATTTTCTCAAAATTCTGTGATTTTGGATGAGATTTTTGACAGGTAATCAAGAACACTCAAAAAAAACAATCTAGGAGAAAATTTTTGAAAAGAAGCAAACACGAGAAAGTCAAACGAACTAAAAAATGATAGTCATTTTCGTAAAACTTGAAATTTTGACTCCAAACTCTGAGAAATAGAGATTTTCGACCAGTAGAACAAACTAAATGCTCTGATACCACTTGAAAATGTGTGAGCGGTAGATCGTCTACTTAATCGTAATGAAATCAATATAAAACAAGTATGAACACGAGATGTAAATACAATAGACTTGTATTAAACCACAGAGACCACATAGTACACAGTTAAGAGATATGACCATAAGTTCTCTGACAGTTACAAAAGACAACACAAGACTAGATATTTATAGTTCTGAAACCCGACTGGCCGAACCTCCAGTTCGGACCTGTCCGAACTTGGAGTTCGCCAGGAGTTCGGCCAGCAGCAATCATACATTTTCTTTGTCTTGTATTTGATACTTAACATGACGGACAGGAACCATGTATCAACACTTTATTATCAACAAATTTGACTCTCTTCTTGGGTTCAGAAGAGGTAGGTCTATCAGTTTGATACCCCTCTTCAAACTTTCCTTTTAACAATGGACATTGTTTATACATATGTCGCCTTTTCTTGCAGTTTGATTTCCAAATTTGTCGATCGTACCATCATCGTAGATTGTCTCGATAACAGGCTTTGGTTTCTTTTGTTAAAAAATTATTTTGAGGATAAGAAACCTGATGACCATTAAGGTCTTCATAAAAAGCTGAATTAAAACCTGAATCGTGTCCCTTATCATTCTCAGGATAAAAATCATTATGAAAATATTCATTCCCTGAATAAAAACTATCATCAAAATTCTGATAAAATCCCCTTCTTCCACCAAAACGCGATGGTCCAGCGCCATTTCTGGATCCATGACTAAACCAAGATGGCCCCTTACCATCATTTGGTGGATTCGGCCCAAAACCAAAGTTATCATAAAATCCCCTTCTAACATTGATTTTAGCAATATCATGAAAACTTGGTTTGTCAGCATTTGGCGATTGGGAAAAAGTTGGTTTCTTGATAGATTTCTTCGCATGTTTAACCATACCATGATCAGAATGATGATCATAATTTTCTGAAACAGATTGATTAGAATCTAGTGCGCCACTTGGAAAAATAATTTTTCCATCTTTCCACCTGAATGGCACACTACGTTGATTTGGATCATACTTTGGACCATAACCTCCCTTAAAGACTTTGTCAATCAGACCTGGATTGACCATTATCAAAGGAAATTCATTATCTCTATACATTCGATAAGACCCTTTCAATCGATAAGTAATCCATTTCACATTTCTATCAATAACTTTTGATTTTTCTTTAACATCAAATTTTCCAGCAGACCCTTTTGGTGTTTTGGAACAAGAGCCCTTTTCAAATACCTTGGCATTTTGAATCACCGGTTTTGGCTCAAATCTAATACCACCCTTTTTGGGTTTCTTTCCAGCAACCGACTAAGATCGAGCAATTTGTTTTTGCTCAAACTTACTCAATTTCTTGACATCTGATTGAGTTTCATCAAATTTGTTTTAAAAAATCATTTCCTCTTTTTTTTTTGTTTTGAATTAACTTTTGAAACTTCATCTTCATTATTAGAAACAAGATCATCGATATTTTTAAAATCCTTGAAATTATAGAACAGTTCATCAACTTCAGAATCAATTGCGGATTTCTCAATTGGTTGTTTTGCTGGTTGGCTTACATTTGATTTTTCATTCTTGAAAGAATTATAATTAAACTTCTCTTCAAACATTGGTTCAAAAGATGAAGTATTGGTGATGATTGTGGGGGAAAGAACCAGGTTGAATTTGAAGTCTTTTTCTAACATTTGACTCTGTTCAGTTTTATACAGAGAGTTTGTAAATGCCAAAGAACCTTTAGAGTTTCCAATTTGTTTATCAAATCAAGAATTTCAATAAGTACTTTCAGTGACTTGTAATGTACATGCACAACTAACCATTACCCTGAGTCACTGGAACCGATGCTCAACTAAATGAATGATCTTGTGCAACATGTTATCACTGACATGAGCATGTAAATTAGGCCAATAATATCACCAACTTTTGAACACTTGAACCATATTTAACGTTTTCCCACCAACTTTCTTGAAACCGATTTTTCATGAAATAAAACATTATGTTTTAGCAACCACAAGGGTGTGTAGTGTGTATGGTTCATCAAGATACTCTATATAAAACATAAATATTCAAGTTAAACGAGCATGAAAAACATGAAGAAAAAGAGGGTTTTCTCATGTAAACGAGCGACGGGAAGGTAGGAGGAACCAACGGGACATAACCACAATTTCGAACACTTGAAAAATAGGCTTGAATGTAGCTTGTTAGTGCTTGAAAACGTGCAGGTTGGCAGCTAGTCCAAAACAGTGAGAAAACAACATGCAAACATGAGCTTTCGGTGTTGAAATGGGTCGAAATAGAGGGTTTTTCAGGGCTTTTTTGTAACCTAAATGAAGAGTGTAGGATCGGTGTTAATTAGTATTTAACTTAACAAGAAACCTTCTACTTGTAAAAATAACCCTGCGGAATTAAGTTATATTTCACTTTACTTAAGCGTATTTTAGTTCTCTTGTGTAATGTAAGTGTTTGATTGCATAAGAATAGTAACAGCGAAGTAGAAAATACTCGGCACTATTTGCATTAACTCAAGTTTACACTATTACAAGTTGATCGAGAACTGTGTGTAAAACTAAGAGCTAACTACGCTATATATAGTGCTGATGAGATCAATGACAGTCGTTGATCTCAAACGATTTAATCTAAATCGTTAAACAAAAAGTAAAATACAACTACCAAAAGAATAAACTTCGACTGATGGGATATCTTGCTTTTGCAGGATTGGACGACTGAAAAGACTTCTCAAGAAAAGTCCTGTTGAACTCATTATCTGGTGGATAATCGAGTTCACCCGGAATATTCGCTATATGACAAAATTGCTTCTTCCGGTTGAACCGCCTGTTCCGCTTGAACTTGAAACTTCCGCTCGAAATTCAACTTCAACCGAAACACTTCAAAATTGGCTTTCAGCCAAAAATCCTCAAAGCAATATTCCTTACAATCTCCCCCTAAGCTGATCCTGTCTAATTTATTCTCCATCTTCAAAGCTATTTCCAAAAATTGACTTGTACCAAAAATTCTTCTCCCGGACCTGCTTGTCCAAGGACTTGATGTTGGCATCCAATCTTTGAGAAAGCTCATTTGTGTTAGTTTTGGTCACCTTCACATATTTGAATGATTCCCAATTGCTTTCACTCCATTCACTCTGAACTGAGATGGATTCATGAGGAGTGAAGGTGCCATCAGCTCTGTGCACATAGAACAGCTTCTCATCATTTTCCCAAATAATGAACTTAAATTCACTGACAGGCTCTTCTTCTTCCACTGGATCAACATCTAGGTTATTTCTGTAGAGCATTCAACATTCAAGCACTTGAGGTTCACTACAAATCCTTAACAGGTGCTCTACTCTTGTTGGACTTAGAATTTCTTTAAGCTTCAGAATGATATCAGTCATTTGGAGTGCAGTGAGAAGTGTAGTAGCCTTGTGAGCATTCACTACTTTGGTTGTGCCATCTGCTAGCTTGAAAGTGAAGTTAAAGTTGTCTTCATTTGCTGTTCACCCAACAATTTTGTTCTTTCTGGGTGGCCCTGATCTTCTTTAACTTTGATCTTTCGTTTTCCTAGCATGCATCAGTTTTCTCTTTTTCATCTTCCTTTCTTCATCGGAATCACTTTCTGATTCTTGCATAGCAGGTGCTTTTCCTTTCGATGCAGAAGAGGAAGGACCAGTTTGAACATCGGTTGGTTTGGGAGTAGGTGTAGGAGCAGTGGTGGTTGAAGGTTCTCTTATTGTAAGAGGTGGCAAGGATGTTTGAGGTGGTGGTCTACTAGATTCAGGTGTTGGGCTAGTAGGAGGAGTTGGTGGAAAAATATCTGAAAAATCCATGGTAGGTGCAGGTTTCTTTTTGAAGGGGTGATTGGAGTGAAGTTATCGGTTCTGTATCTTGGGTTTGAGATTTTGGTAGCAACTTTCTTGAATATTGAAGGTAGTTTGTAGGGAATGATGGAAAGGGACTGAGATGCTGATGAAACAGTTGTAGGTGTAGGGTTTGGGTTATAAATGAAAGCAGGTGGAGGTAGGACATCTGCAACATCATCAAATTCTGGTTTAACATCAATGTTAGTTGCCATACCTGAAGTCAATTCTGATGGTAGGGGCAACACCAGATTTGGGTTGACAGCAACATTATTTCTCTTGAGCTCTTGAAAGATGGAATCAATCAGATTGCATAGCTCCCTGACGTTCATTTGATTTACCTCTTCCTCTGATTTCCAGTTTTTGACAATTAGGACCCTCTTGACCTTTTTCAGCAGCATGTAGTTCTAATCATTCTTCACCAATTTGGTGGGCATCTTGGAGGCAATAGCAATCAATCTTTTCCTTTCAGCTTCAATCATAGCATCCAAATTTTAATCCCTCAACCTACAATCGAATGATCTTTTCTTTGATTCTTCAAACAAACTCTCAACAACACAGTTTTGAGAGAACAAATCCAACTCTTCTTGAAACTCTTTAGCAAGCCTCTCATGTTCAGCAGCCACTCTGGCATCTTCCGCCATTTTACTTACAGCCTCTGATTCTAGAGTTTGGACAACCTGCTGAATAGTTCGGACATTTGCAGGTTGAACTTGCTCCTCAGCTTGAGTTGGCTCAGTACTCCTCATCGCTAACAATGTCTCTGCTATATCCTCAGCCTCATCTCTTGGTTGGTCTTCCGTTTGAACCACAGGGAATTGATCAGTTCCAAATATTGACTGGTTAGGGCCAAATACTAGATCAGGAGTATTTTCATTGATCAAAATTACTTCAACCTGTGTTTTCGGTTGAACTTCAGCTTGAACTTCAGTCACCACCTGAGGTTTGGTGACTTCAGGTTCTTTATCAGTTAGTTCAATCACCTCAGTTCCTTCACCTTCTCCTAACATATTCTCATCTTCTCCTTCAGTCATGGTTCCTACTGCTGCAGTTTCTGTACTGTCTTCAAGGTTTCCAGCAGTTGCTTTGCTAGTGGAAGCAATGTTTTTTCCGCTTGATCACAGGCTCTTTCAGCCAGAAAAATTACATCTTTCAGCAGCCTCGTGTTCATGTTTATATGCTCAGGGAGAGGACCAGCAATTAGCATTGAGGATTGAACCAATTCAGTAAGATTTGGGTCTTCAAATCGTGAGATAGCTATCCATTGGCTACTCTTCACATTTATCCAACTATCTTCGACTGAGAAGGGTTGAACACCAAATTTCCTACAGGTTGTGGCTCTTATCTCAGCCGGAATTCTTTCTGTTTCTCCAATTTCGATCATAGCAGGTGTTGGAGTCATCTTCTCCCCCAATTTGACAGTATCAGCTTCATCTTCATTTCTGTTTGGGTTTGAAGGACCTGCTTCAGCCTGAAGGGAAACAACTTAGACCAAAGATGCAACAGTGACATTCAGTGAGTCAACCTGTTTTTGGAGAGATAGGTACAAATTCGTCAATTCGGGTAGTGTATAACTGTCCTTAACTAGCTTTTTACCAGTATCCCTGGACAAAACCAAGTAATCAATCTTAAATTGATCAATCCTGGTACCTATGGCTTCTTGGCACCTGGGATTCTCTTCACCTGTCTCAGCAGCCCTTAGTTCCAATGAAGGACCCGTGGGTGCTAATTCAGAGAAGATTGCTGTAGATTGGGTCTTAGCAATGTTACTACTGGCACCAAGGTCCAGTGGGGACACATGGGCAGCAGCAGCCCTTTCTACATGAATCTCATGATCACTCCTGAGATTCACCTCCTGAAAGGAGTGGGGGCTCAATTTAAAAGGGTCTTGATCCATCAGTATGTTCTCATGTAATGAGGTTGCTGAGTTAATAACACCCTCATTTGGATCAAGATTGAATACACTATCACTCCTGGCTGATAAGGAATGTAGGGGTGAGAACCTTTCGGATGGGGATTATACATCCTTGCCTATTGACTCCCCCTCAAAAGAAGGTTCATTCCTAGGAGATAATCCCAATTTGGTTAGCTTCCGCTTGGGTTTTTTTCCTTTAGCGGGGCTTAAAGCTTCGGGTTGGTTGGTGGTAGTAGGTGGAGGAGACATAATGACCACATTTCTCTGTCTTTTAAAAACGACAGGTGGGGATTCAGATGACGAAGTGGCAGTGGTGGTTGTTTGAGCAGTGGACTTCCTCTTTTCGGAATGGTATATTTTTAAAGTAGAGGAAGTGGGGATAGATGTAGGATCTTGAACTATTGGGCTGGTAGTCCTGTCATCTTGAGCAGGTTGCTCATGTGCAGCAACAATTTCCGTTTGAACCTCAGCCTGAGCAGGTTCATCGGGAAACTGCATTGGAATTGGCAGGGGATGGTCAGTATCTCTTCCAAGAAAAGTTGTCTTGTTTAGAGCTAAATTAGAAAAAGTTTTCTCATTAAGGAGTTTTGGATGTAAAATTGAACTTCCCAAAGTAATTTGAGGGTATTCCTCCCTGAGAATACAAGTTAAAAACCTGGGATAGATATAAACATACTCTGGTGTGGTGTTTGCCTTTAGGCCTTTGAAAATCAGTTTTGAAAAATTGAAATTTTGACCTTTGACTACTGCATAGAATGTCGATGCTTGTTCAGCGGCAAGTTCATCAAAACCTCCTTTCTTGTGAGGTAGACAAACCAAATCGTGTGGGCCAGGAACCTCCATTTGTATGGAAGTTGCCCCATCTTGATTGTCTTGCCTTCTAATAAACCTCCGTACCCAATATCCCTGAACAGTGGCAAGTACACTTTGGAGTCTACAAACTCATAACCATATTCATCCTTTAACTTTAACGCTTTTCTAATTTTTGCCTCATCTATTTCCACTTCAGTGCCTTGAACAGTTGACACTATTTCTTCACCACCGTTGCTATCTTCAACAACCCCAGCATGAGACCAGAATTCTTCCATGATTTCTTTAAAAATCACCGCTTCAACTATTAGCGTGTGATGAAGGTGGGAGTTCTTTAAGAATTCTATCATGCCATTGTAAATATCAGTTTTACTGGGCGCTTCAAGATAAGCCACCAGATTGTGTTCCACGGGGAACTTCGAATCACTGGTAGGCTTCTTACCACTTGTACTTGCTTTAGGAGCCATTGTTGATTAAGGTTTTGAGAGATAAATTTACAGTTTGTGGAAGTTATGGAGAGGTTTGAGAGAAATTTGGGAGTGGGGTTTGTGAGAAATGGAGAAATGATGGCAATCTAGGGCTTTTTACCTTTTTCGTCGGTGACGTGGAGGAGAGAGGTTTTAACGCGACCGTTTAGTAACTGATGTGACTTGTGCTTTTTGGGTTATACGGTATAACGCGTTAAAGCATGCAATTATCCAAAAAGATATTTAATGAAACCTCAGATATTTAAAGGTTAAAAACTTAATGGGTAATATATTGTGTATCCAGTTAAAAAGTTGTGCCTTCCGGGTAATTTAATGAAAGATAACTTTGACTTGTTGACCCGGAAGCTCAGGTGGAACCCATTTTCTCCTTTATTTTAAAAACCAAATTTCTTTCGTTTGAACTTCAAGCGGAAGATTTTTCCGCTTGGAAGAATTGTTTTCAAAATACTTTTACCACGTAATTGCAAAGCTATTTCTGGTTGAAGTTCACCCGGAGATTTTCAAAAGTTCTTTTCTCACAGGTTGAACCGGAACATGAAACTGAAAACCAAAACACATGATTTTTTGAAAACTTGTGTTAATTTTTCATAGTTGGACAGCAGTTTCTGACTATGAACTGAGATGATTTCTAATTAACAAAAGAGATTTTCTTTTTCTTTTTCTTTTTGTATCAAGAGACGGGCTCTTAGACACAAATTTCTCTTTTATTGAGGTTGTGAAAAGTTTTGAGTTAATCAAAGTTTATCATCCCAATGGCCGTGATGAGGTAGAAGAATCTTGCCTCATCAAAAGCTTTGGTAAACAAGTCAGCCAGATGATGATCAGTGTGAACTTTAAACAATTTAATCAAACTCTTTTCTGTATAATCTCTAATAAAATGATACCTTATATCAATGTGCTTTGTTTTGGTGTGTTTGACTGGATTGTTGACGATGGAGATGGCATTGTTGTTGTCTGCAAAAACTGGAGTTTCCATGAAGGTGATCCCATAATCAAGCATCTGATTTTTGGATCCAAAGAACTTGACTGCAGCAGCTTAAGGCAGCAATGTATTCAGCTTCAGCAATTGATGTAGAAACACAAGTTTGCTTCTTGCACTGACAGGAAACAAGTCTTTCACCCAAGAATTGACATCCTCGTGATGTTGATTTCTTATCTATATCACATCCTCCATAGTCACTATCGGTGAATGCTTTAAAATAGAAGTCAGAATTTTTGGGATACCATAAACCCAGTTTTGGTTGACCCTTCAAGTATTTGAAAATTCTCTTGACAGCTAGCATGTGAGACTCCTTTGGTGAGGACTGATATCTTGCACATAAGAAAACACTGAACATGATGTCAGATCTACTTACAGTAAGGTACATCAGTGATCCTATCATTGCCCTGTACATGTGTACATCCACTGGCTTGCCACTTAAGTCATTGGTTAACTTGTAGGAAGAAGAAATAAGACTTTGTTGCACTTGAACATGCCTGCATATCAAATCTCTTTAGCATATCTTGGATATACTTTGACTGGTTCAGAAAAATCCCAACTGCAATTTGCTTCACTTGTAGTCCCAAGAAGAATGTTAATTCTCCCATGAAGCTCATTTCAAATTTCAACTGCATCAAAGTTTCAAACTCCTTGCACAACACAGTATTAGATGAACCAAAAATAATATCATCTACATAAATTTGAACCATTAACATATCCTTACCAACATTTTTGACAAAAAGTGTTTTGTCAATAGCTCCTCTCATGTAGCCATTCTCTAGAAGGTAGTTTGAAAGAGTTTCAAACCAGGTTCTAGGTGCTTGTTTGAGACCATACAGTGCTTTGATCAGTTTGCATACCCTATTTGGATGGTGAGGGTCTTCAAAGCCAGGAGGTTGTTTGACATACACTTCTTGTTCCAGCATGCCATACAGGAAGGCACTTTTGACATCCATCTGAAATACTTGGAAGTCTTTGAAGGCAGCATAGGCTAGAAAGATTCTGATTGCTACCAATCTAGCCACGGGTGCAAAAACTTCATCATAATCAATGCCTTCTTCATGTACATAGCCTTGCACCACCAGTGTTGCTTTGTTCTTAATGACAATGCCCCTATCGCCTTCTTGTTTCTGAACACCCACTTGGTGCCAATTGGTTCTGCTTCATCAGGCAGGTCTACCAATTCCCAAACTTTCTGCTTGTTAATTTGGAATAACTCTTCTTGCATAGCCTCTACCCAGCTGTTATCTTTCAAGGCATCAACTACCTTGATGGGTACTTCTTGAAACAAAAATGCAGCATGCAAACAAATGTTTGCATCAGCAGATTTACTTCTTGTTAACACATGTGCTGACATATCTCCAATAACATTATCCAATGGATGATTCTTGTTGATTCTTCTGTCTTGAAGCATATGGAACTCATGGCTTCTTCCATTTGATGGTATGTTGAGCCTAGGAAGTATGTGATCCAGCTCAACATCACCAAAGTGTGACACAGGTTCTGAAACTTCAACTGCTTCATGAGAACTGGTTTCTCAATTGTTGGTCAGATGCCCAAAACTAAGCCCATTTGATGCAGCATCATTTGAATTTTCAGGTTCATTTGACCGTGAATCAGTGTTCTCCACAGTTTCTGAAATTGAGTTTTCTGGTTGAACTTGAACCGGAGAAACAGGTTCCGCTGGGACTTCAACCGGAAATGCTTCTGTATCGATTTGAACAATTTCAGATTGTTTCTTTCCATTGCCCGGAAAGATAGGTTTGATGCTCATTGAAGAGAAGAAGATTGGCTTCTTGCTGGTTCCATCATGGTTACTCTTCCAATGTTCATCAGCACACCTGTAAAGATTATGTTCCTGCACTGAAGAGCTCACAGGCTTCTCAACAGTTATGTTGAAAGCAGTGGTTAGTGCATCAATATCGAATAACCAGGTGGGCTGAGCCTCAAAATTGTTGGGAGATTTTTCATTGAAAGACACGTTTATAGTTTCTTCAACAATTTTGGTTCTCTTATTGTACACTCTGTATGCCTTAGACGCACCAGAACATCCAGCAAAATATCCTTCATCTGCCTTTTCTGCAAATTTAGGCAATAACTTATTGGTTCTTAATATTGTAACATGGCATCCAAATGGCTTAAAGAAATAAATGTTTGGCTTTCTTTTTCTCCAAAGCTCATAGGGTGTCTTGTTCTTGCCTTTGACAATTATAATCCTGTTTTGGACATAACAAGCAGTGTTTACTGCTTCTGCCCAAAATATCACAGGGAGTTTAGAGTCTGCTAACATTGACCCAGCAGCTTCAATTTGTGTCCTATTTCTCTTTTTAGCAACACCATTCTGTTGTGGAGTTCTAGGAGCACTAAATTGTCTGACAATTCCCTTTTCTTCACAAAATGAATTCAAAACATGATTTTAAATTCAGTTCCATTGTCACACCTGATTGTTTTCACTTTGAGATTGGATTGATTTTCTAAATTTATCACAAGAGTTTTCAACAATTCAGCAATTTCATCTTTTGTTTTAAGAAAGAAAACCCAGATGTACCTAGAAAAATCCTCAATAATAACAAAAGAGTATGACCTTTTCCCTAAACTCATTACTCTAGTGTGACCAAAGAGATCCATGTGCAACAGCTCTAGAGGTTGTGAAATAGAAGATTCAACTTTTGGCTTGAAGGAGGTTCTGTGTTGTTTGCCCTTGAGACATGGCACACAGTGTTCAGAACATGTAAATTGCTTGTTAGGAAGACCCTTAACCAAGCCAAGATTCACAATTCAGTTCATGTTCTTGTAGTTTACATGTCCTAACCTCCTATGCCACAAATCATACTCATCATTTGAGTCTTTGGATATAAAGCAACCAGTGCCACAAGAGGGTGCAGCAACTGACATATCCAAGATGTATAGTCCATCTCTCCTGGGTTCTTTAAGCATAATTAGCTCATCAGGAATTTTCACACTAGGTTTAAGAACTATAGCCTCTCTCTCATTAAAAATCAAATTTAAATTCTTGTCACACATTTGTGAGACAATGAGAAGATTGAAATTTAATGTATCAACAAAACTGACTCTATCAAAGCTTACCAGTCCATTACTCACATCTCCTTATGCTGAGATGTGGCCTTTTGTGCTTCCAAAGGAAACTGGGCCTCCTTGATTCTTTTTATATTTCCCAGTATGTGCTTATTCCATGTCATATGGCAAGTGCATCCACTGTCTACTACCCATAGGCTATGTTCGACTTTATTCTGCACCTGCACATATCAAAATTGATCAGTTTCTATAGGGGACCCAAGCCTGAGTGAGGGGACCCAAGCCTGAGTGGTCTTGGGTCTGCCATAAGCATCATTATACTTGTACTCCTTGATTACTAGAGTATTCAAAACTAGAGCATCATCAGTAAGTAGATCATCATTATCAAGGTTCAAGCTCCCACATAGAGTGCTTGTTTGACTGAATCTCTCACTTTTGCTGTTTTTCCTTTCAACAATTTTTCTTTTCTGGTATTCCCTGAATTTTCTTTGTTTATTGGTTACTTTCTTGGGTATTTCACTAGATGAACAGTGAGTTTGATTGACCGTTCTAGTTCTTTCAGGTGATTTTGAAAATCTTTGTGAAAAATAGCCGTTTTGTTTCAAGTTTTCACCCTGAAGTGGAACAAAGTAACTTCCACTTGAACTAGCAACAAGTTCCGGTTGGTTAGATTTCTTGCCTTTTGAAAAACTTTCCTTGAGGTGGTCTTTCCTCTTAAGGGATTTCTTCTTCCTTGACTTCCAAAAAGTTCAAACCCTTCAGCAAAATGTACTTTTGGTCTCTGCTTGGAAGCAGTAGCTGATCTGGGTTGATTTCTGTTTTCCGGTTGAACTTGAGTTCGAGCGGAAAGTTGTTCCGCTTGAACTTCAGCTGGAAAATGATTTTGCTTTAAAACAGTAAAACTTTTGTTTCTTTCATTTCAAACTAAAATCCTGTTAGACTCAGATCCAAAATACTTCATTGTTTGACTTTTCACAAGTGAGATTCTACCTGTGAGCTTCTTTTGAAAATCAGCTTTTGGTTTTTGAACAGTTATTGGTTTTAAAAGATGTTAGACTTTACTCAATGGATTGAACCACAAAATACACATTCAAGAATTCTGGCTTCATAAAACTCATATTTCCTAGGAGACTCATTTTTGGTTGTTTGCTTGTAATTAAGCTGGCCAAGTCTTTGAGTTTGACTTCCCTTGGGTTGTTCAGGTTGTTTTCCTCCAATTTTTGAATCCTTTGATTCATAGATAGTTGGGGGTGGCACAGCAATTGATGGTTTCAAAATCCTTGATTGGTCAACTGATGCAGATGTGCTTGCATCAGTGACTTCAGGCTTCTTTGTTGCAACAGATTTTTCAATGCTTGACTGTGATGAGGTGTCATCAACAGTGAGACTAACTTTGCAGTCTGTTTTCAAAGCTTTAATTGGTTCAATTGCAGGTGAGTATTCAATTGGTGGCTCAACATTCTTGTAGCCAACACCAGTTTTACCATACATCCCTCCCATCCATAATTTCTCAGCCTGATTATTTGCAGTTTGAAACTTATCACAAGTGCACAAAGCATCTTTCAGCTTTATCTGAAGAACGTCAACCTCAGCCTTAGCATCTTTGGTTTCCTTTCTTAATTTTTCAAGTTTTGATAACAAATCATCCTCGTGTGTTTCAAGAATTGAGTTAGTTTGTTTTAACTGTTCAAATTCTTTGTTTAAATTGTCAATCTTAGCAATGTAAGATGACTCAGTTTTCTTAAAGCATTCCTTTAACTCATTCAAATTTGAAACTTCGTCAATCAGGTCAGTGTTGTGATTTCTGTACTTTGTCACTTGTTTAATGCAAGCAGGGCTGCATAAGTTTTCTAAAACCTTTTCAGGAATGTGATTTACCTTATCTGAAGGGGAATCTTGTTTGGCCATCAAATCATGATTGATTGGCTCAAACTCAGCTTGGAAGTCTTCCCATTCGACACATTCAGTTTGGTTTGCCAAACCCGCAACCACATTTTGATGGTTTTGACTTCCGGCTGGTTTTGGTGGAGTGGGTTGTTGTCTTGAACTATGAGCAGAGTTGTTGCTTGAATTGTTGTGGTTATTTCCACCATGATTCTTTATCTGAGTATGTCCTTAATTCTGTCCTTCTCTTCTTGGTTGTGGGCACTCTCTTGCAAAGTGTCCAAGTTGGTGACAGTTATAGCATTTCACCTTGCTTTTGTCTAAGCCAATGTGAGCACCTTTTGCTCCTTTGTAGGTTCTACCAGTTCTTTTGTAGAATCTTTGGGCTCTAAAAGACACTATAGCAAGTTGGATCAAAATATCCATTTCTTCTAAGTCACCGGCACCTATATATTCTAAGTCTTCACGAATGAAGCCTTGGTATGAGTCAGTTGCTACATAAGCATTGTGAGAGTTATCAAACGAGTTTGAAAAGCTCTCTTAACACCTTAGTTTCACAAGGAAACTGACTATAGGTGACTAGTAAGAAGATGAATTAGAAGATCTTTGGTTATGAAAATCAGTAGTTACTAGAGCTCCAGATTTGTAAGTAAAGTTCTCATATTTATGTTTTAAAACATCTTTCTTGTTTTCCTTAACTTCACTGGTTCCTTCATACATTTCATTCAAAGCATTTCACAGGCTATGTGCAGTTTTGTAACCCTTAAACCCACTTAAAATGGAGTTGGGAAGTGCAGCCTGTAGAGTCCAATATGATTTATAGTCAAATTCGAGAGCCGCATAGTCAGATTCTACATATTTTTTTAAAGGTTTTGGTATCTTGACTTCAGGATCATTAGCTGATGGAACCATAGGGGAATAAGGACCTTCAGTCAAGGACTTCCATTTACGGCGATCTAAGATCCTAACAAAGCCTTCCATCCTGCGTTTCCAGGTACCAAAGTCATCAGGAGTGAACATTGGCGGTTTGTTAGCGCTACCGTTTGAAGATCCTAAACTTAGTTCATTCATTTTCAAAAACTTTTAAAAGACAAATACAATAAAGCTTGTAAAGTAAACAAGTAGAGTATCAACTTTGAAGCACTAGAAGTCTTCAAAGTAGGAGCCAAAGCTCTGATACCACCTGTAGGATCAGTGTTAATTAGTATTTAACTTAACAAGAAACCCTCTACTTGTAAAAATAAGCCTGCGGAATTAAGTTATATATCACTTTACTTAAGCGTATTTAGTTCTCTTGTGTAATGTAAGTGTTTGATTGCATAAGAATAGTAACAGCGAAGTAGAAAATACTCGGCACTATTTGCATTAACTCAAGTTTACACTATTACAAGTTGATCGAGAACTGTGTGTAAAACTAAGAGCTAACTACGCTATATATAGTGCTGATGAGATCAATGACAGCCATTGATCTCAAACGATTTAATCAAAATCGTTAAACGAAAAGTCAAATACAACTACCAAAAGAATAAACTTCGACTGATGGGATATCTTGCGTTTGATTAGCAACATTCTACTTTGGGAGAGCGGCTTTGATAGATTTGGAAGCAACCGAGAAGCTTTTGCAGGATTGGACGACTGAAAAGACTTCTCAATAAAAGTCCTGTTGAACTCATTATCTGGTGGATAATCGAGTTCACCCGGAATATTTAGCTATATGACAAAATTGCTTCTTCCGGTTGAACTGCCTATTCCGCTTGAACTTGAAACTTCCGCTCGAACTTCAACTTCAGCCATAACACTTCAAAATTGGATTTCAGCCGGGATCCTCAAAGCGATATTCCTTACAAAGATGGTCGAGAGGCAAGTTATATACTTGAAATACAAGTGTTCTAGGACTGAAAAATGGAACCGAAAGGCTGCTGAGAGGCTGCTGCGAACTGGGTCAGAAAGTTGGTCGAAAAGTGGGTTTTTGGTTATGATTTTATGTGAATTCAGGGCTGTTTTTGCAGCTGCGTTTTGAGGCTGAAACCTGTGGGTGTTTTGGAGTCATTTTGGCGTGGGTTAAGGTTGGAGTTAGAGGATGACGAGCTGCTGTGTAAATCACAACAAGGTGGTGTGTGATTGGGGTCAAAAATCGTGTTTATGGAGCCATACGGGTGGGGTTTTGAAGCTGCGGATTGATGATGGGTTTTTTGGTTGCAAATTTCGAACAGATTTGGATGGTGGAAGGAGGCGAGATTATGAGAGGTTATGGAGTGCTTGAAGTGCCACAATGAAGGCAAGGAAAGGTTGTGTTCAATGGTAGAGAGGAGGGTTGTGATTTAGTGAATTCATGAGGTTTTCTTGAAAAATCAAGGTTTTCTAAGTGTCGTGCAGGGGTACTATTTTAAGGTGGGCTATTTAGGGAAGAAAGTGGTGGATAATTATCCACTGAGATGGACCGAGATAGGGACTTGAGATGATTTTTGTGTTTAATGCACAACTTATTTGAAAGGATAACTAAAAGGATGGCATGTCACATGGGGAATAGGTTTCTTATATATAGATTATACATAAATAAGGATGATACTTGATGTGGCCGGTAACATGTGCAAGAAAGGAGATGGTTGACTTGAGGGTTAGTCATAATTTTTGGGAAGTCACAAACTAGGTTTATGAGAGCAAGTGTATACCATGCCTCTTTATGAAACACGATAAAAGAAAATGAGGGGGAAATGAACGTCAGAGTAGAGGATGTGTGAGGCCATGTTTTCAATTTTTAAAAGAAGGGTGAATGAGTTGTATAATCTAGATACATGGGTATTTATCGAATATAGCGGGTATAAAAATGGAATAGATAATTATTATTATTATTTATTTTTGTTAAAACCACTTTAATAAAAGTAGTGTTTGATATTAATTGGTTCATTGGTGATAGTTGTGTACGTTTAGACTTGATCATATAATAATAATGCGCGGAATGTAAAGATATTTTTAATCACAAAAATATATTTGTAGGCATTAATATTTATCAAAAATTTTATTTCACCTATTATGGAAAACGTCACTAACGTTCGTGTGTCGGTTAGACCGCGTGTGTGACCTGGTAATTTACTAAACTACCAATGCATGATATGGATGTAATGGATATGTTATGTCATGCAACGCGTTAATGCATGCGAATTGAATTCATGGAATATGTAATGTATACTCATTGTTTTATATCGTAAGTGGAAAAATAACCTGGTATTTCCGACGGTTGTCATAGTACCATCATTTCCCAATGATCAATTTCTTAAAATTTATATATTTTGCATGTATTCACCTTCTCCATATGCATTTTCTACCCATAACATGCATTTTCTCCCCCTAAAATGAAAAACTCTATTTTGGATTTTTCATTTTATAAAAACAAGACATTATTTTTAGCTTTTTCAATTTTCTCCTCCTAAACTACAAACAAAATGTAAAGAAAGAAATTTGATCAATCGACACGAATACCTGATCATTTTAAGTTTTAGAAAACATTCAGGTTAGAAAGATGAATCATGAAATTCTAGTTAAGATAAGCAGAATAATCCTCCATCAGCAACTTATCAATCACCAATAGGTCTTCTAGAAGTACCTACACACTGGTCAAACACATTAGTTGTTAAATGACCCAAAGCGAATCGCATCTGGTCGTGCAGAATCCTAGTTTTCCTTTGAAACCACCTAGGGTTTTCATTGTTGTTGTTGTGATGGTAAAACAGTCTTTGATGAATCAATCACATTTGATTGTGATGAACAACCTACATTTTGAACCTTTGAAAACATTGGAAAAAATCGTTCTTGCCTTTTGTAAAATTTAGGTTGAAGTTCATCAAAAACTTTGCCATGTTCATCAATGAACTTTGGTTTAACAGGTTTACCAACAATTGAAATCTTCACTTTAGGAGTAAAAACAATAGGAAAAAGACAATCATGTGCTAAATGTCCTTTCTGACAACAATTGTAACACAAACGACTGGCTTTGTCCCATCGTTTAGGTACCTGCATAGCTTCACAGAAATGATTGTCTCCAAACTGATCATAAAAAGTATCATATACCTGATGTCGATGATCATGAACCCATCTTGATGTTGGGCTCTTTGGAGTAAAAGTAGAACCTACATAAGCAAATGGAGCATATCGATTCTTCTTGTTCTTTGAACCATCATTCTTCACAAAAACTTCAGCAATTTTGAGAATCCACGTAGTGAAGTGGAAATTCTTTATCAGAAAATATTTGTTCTGAACCCTTATGTTTGTAAAACCTTTCGGGTTGAACTTTTTCAGCCTTGAAAGCCTCTTTTTCAACTTTCTTTACGTTGACCTTTTCAAATTCTGTGTCTTTTGATAACTAGAAGAACCAACATTAGTCGCTTTGTACTCAAAAACCAAACCAACACTTTTACCTGAAGTCTTCTCTTCAAAACTAGATGAGTTATGCCCGTTCCTTGCAAGATGAGAAAACTCAGTTTTCATTTGATCAACACCCTTCTTAGCATAAAAAGTGTCTCATCAATGTCAGTATGAGTAATAATCTTCTCAACCGGAATGGCAGATTTCTCTTCTTCAGTAGATGATGAACCAGGCACGAACGTTGAACTTTATAACTTTCAGCTTTCTTCTCCTCCTTCCTTTGATTCTTTTGATTTTTCTTTTTCTTTTTCTTTACGATCTTATCCTCGTCAGATTTGGAATCAGCAAACTTAGAGTAATCACAATCTTCCACCTTTTCCTCCACCTTATTTACAGATTCTTTGATACTACTGGGGGTTGAGATTGTCTTGTCAAACATTTTGTCAAAATTTTCATCTTTTGTTAAGAAACTTGTGAAAGATTTTGAATTGGTGACATTGTTCAAAAGACGATTTGCATCAATTACTTGAATCTTCAAATTGGAAATCTTTTGTTGTTCTTCAGCTAATTCCTTTTCTGTAGTTATCAACCTCTTAGCAACCTTGTCAGTTTCATATTTTTGCATACGCAAATTATCAAGCTCAGCAGACAACTCTTTCTTTCATTTGTCTTCATTTCTTTTTTGAATTTCAAGATTCGCATTAAGCAATTTATTCACCCTTGCTAACTCCCTCTTTGTTAGAGAATATCCTGTGTGACGCGTGTGTATCTAGTTAGATGTGTTAGTGAGTTTAGTTAGTCTAAACATCTGAGGGTAGAAAGTTTCAATTCACCTTAGTTGAGTGATTTAATATGAAATATGATATCTCATAATTATGAGATTCATATTTCATTCTACCTACATACCATGAATTGAAGATCCAGCGAATCATGGTGAAGGGCCAGCGGACCAAGTATGCTATATATATATGGATTGGTTAGTTGCATAAATTATTACAAGAACAACAGAGTAACTTACCAAAAAACCCCCAGCTCTATTCTCTGAGTCGATTCTTCTAGGGAGAGAGTTTTTGATCTTGTTATTCATATTAATGATCGTTCTTGAGTCAATCATATGTAATCTGGATTCAATCAATGCTATAAACTGAGATTTATTTAGTTGATTCTGTGTTCTTTGTTTCGTCTGTTTTCGATGAACTTCCGATCCAATTTGGTGTAAAAATCACTAGATCGGGACAAATTGCTCTCAAAAAGATTTTTGGTGTGTTTTAGCATAAATTCGGAAAATCAAAAAGATTTTAGTGTGTTTTGATATAAAGTTGTTAAAATTCAAAAAGATTTTGTTTCTGCTTTATTTTTGATCAACTGAATACATGAACGCCAAAAATTTTGTTGATAGAACTACAATCGAAGCTTGAATCAGCTCATCATTTTTCAATTTGAAAAATTTGAATTTAATTTGTGGATGTAAAATGTCAAATTTAAAAGGTTAAGGGTAAAATGGTAATTTCACAAAAATGTGGTCCGGACGTACCATGTGGTACGCCGGGACGGACCACTTCGCATATAAAAGGGCGAAAGTGGTACGTAAGATGCATAACCCACGTACCAATTTCTAAACACTCTGCCAGCCCTAAATCGCCCTTGATCGTTTTTCTTTTATTTCTCACTCGTTAACGAACCTCTGCTCAAATTTTTTATTGCTAGAGGTAGGTACCATGATTGTGCATCTAATGATGGTCTTGGATTTCATTTTAGTGTTCAAAATCTCATGATTTTTAGGGTTAAACTTTCGGTTTTTCACGAAACCAAACACTGGGTTGGTTCAATGAGTTATTGTTCATATCAATCAGTTTTGAGCACATGTCGCCGGTCAGTTATTGATATAGATTGAAACCCTGTTGGTCGATTTCAAAACAAACACGGATTTGAGGGTCAAATCATGAAAGTCCATTCGGTTGACTGTTCTTCCGCCATACCATGTGGTACGCGCGTACCAGATGTGGGACGCTGCTTAATGTGGTACGCGTCTGGTACGTTGGACTTTTCTAATACGTGGTCAACATTTCTGGTTCGTCCGTACCAGATTGGTCCGTATGACCAAAGTGGTACGTGACGTGTACGTTGGCTAATTTTTCAAAAGTTAAAGTTTGAGCGTTTCAAGTCTAATTTGAGTCAATATTGAGCGGTTTTGATTCTATCTCATGGTTTTAATAATAATTGTTGTTTGTGAATGTTTCAGTTATGACAGGGTTAAAGTCACATGAAGAACATAATATTTGTGCTTATCTTGGGGCTTCTACAAAATGGAGATCTCGGTTTGGAGGAATATTCGAGTTTTTGCAAAGATCGAGAATTTATTATGCTGCTACACATGAATGTACACCGTACAAAGATCATCATACCATGTTCTGTAATTCTGCACAAGTAGATTGTTTGGTTGTGCCTTCAATGATTCGTGCAAAGATTAATTAGACGGATATTGTTTTGTCTGAAGATGATGTTCGAAGAGTTTTAAGATTCAATGATCAAGCAACGTTTCCAAAAGAATTTGATGAGATAGGAATGGTTGCATTGCCTCCAAGAGGGTCAATTATACTTCTTGGTTTCTTAAAGCAAATTTGAGTCCTCCATATAAATATTTAATGCATGTGATAATCCGGTGTTTTGGAAATCGACTAAGGGGTCATGAAGAGTTTGACATGAAGATTTTATCTTTATTCACAGCTTTGGTGGTTTTGTTGTAGACTCGATAAGCACTATTTGCAGAATACCCAACAAAGTAGCATTCATCAGCCTTTGCTTCAAACTTCCCCACATCAGACTGAACTAGAACTGTGCAAGGACACCCGAAAGTCTTGAAGTACCCCACCTTTGGTTTTTCTCCATAAATGATCTCATAAGGCGTCTTCTCATGTCGCTTGTTTGAAAGTACCCAATTTTGCACATAGCAAGCGGTGTTGACTGCTTCGGCCCAAAAGAAAATTGGCAATCTTGCTTCACACAGCATAGTTCTTGCAGCTTCAATAAGTGTTCTGTTTCTTCTTTCAGCAACACCATTCTGTTGAGGTGTGTACGGTGCACTGTATTGTCTTTCTATACCTTTCTCTTTACAGAACATATTCAATTCAGCATTCTTAAATTATGTTCCGTTGTCTGATCTTATTGCCTTTACTTTCTTGCTCATCTGATTCTCTATGAGAATAACAAACTGTTTCACCAGTCCTGGAGTTTCATGCTTGTTTGACAAAAAGAAAACCCAAGTAAACCGAGATGAGTCATCCACAATCACCAGGCAATATGAGAACTTGCTGATACTTTGTACTTGCATTGGGCCGAAGAGATCCATATGAAGTAGTTGCAACACTGACGAAATAGAGTTTGTCATTTTAGAACGATGTGGTAACTTGTGCTGCTTCCCCTTAGCACATGCAACACACTTCTCAACTGATGTGAAGTCCTTGATGGGGAGGTTTCTTACATGTTCTCCCTTTGCCAGTTTGGTCAGATTCTTCATGTTTGCATGTCCCAGACGACGATGCCATAACAATGCCTGATTTTTATTCTGCTTAGAAATAAGACATGCCACATCAGACGGCGGAGGATTACCTATGTTAAGAAGATAAGAATTTCCTCGTCTAGGTGTACGCATCAAGACACACTCCTCAGGAATCTTGACTCCAGGCTTGAAAATAATACATTCCTTTCTATTGAACAACACAGAATATTCTCAATCACAAATCTGCGATACACTGAGCAGACTATGTGACAATTCCTCCATATAATGCACATCGGAGAACATCAAACTGCCATTCTTCACCACACCTTTCTTACCGATCTTGCCACCTACTCTACCAGCAAAAGAAACACCTCCTCCATTGAAATCTTGAACCTCTTCCAGGAGTGATAAGTCTCCGATCATATGTCGGGAGCAACCACTATCAATGTACCAGAGATTGTTGACAGTTCTTCTTGGTTGTCCCTACATGAATCAAAGAACAGTTAGAGTCGGGTACCCAGGCCATAACGGATCTGGGCACACCCTTGGAGTCAATGTAATTGACTAATTTAAGGGAGATTCCTGATTTTGATACAGTTACACTTAAACTTTGAGTGTTGACTTTTGGTTTCCAAAAACTGTGTTTCTGTGGTTTTGACACATTGGTCGAATTCTTTACAGTTGTAGGTTTCTTCTGTGGAGATGTGACCTTTTTACCTGCATGTTCCTTGACATGTGTCCACTCAAGTTTCAATTTTGTTTTAGCAACTTGTTTTGTTTGAGAAACATCTTTTGATTTAGAAACTTGTTTCTTAACCTTTGTTTTGCCTTTAGGTTGAGAAATCATTTTTGTTTTAGGTACCTGTTTTTCAACAAGTTTAGGTTTCATCTTATCTTTTCTTTGGTAAACTCCTTTAGGTTTGTAAGTTGGTTTTGGAGTTATGGCCACGTTCCATTTTTCATCAACAGGCTTTGTCACTGGAGTTTTAGTGTTTAAAACCTTAGACTGTTGTGTCTTCATTGGTTTTGAACTCTGCTTCCCCTGAGACAAAGCTTGTTGTTCCTGATTTTTATTTCCACCTGTCATAATTTGTTGCAACATACTAGTCCGTGGGTTTTGCGGATAGTATGGTTGATAAGGTCTATTTATACAATTTGTAGCAAAATGCCCTGGTTTTCCACACTGAAAACAACTCATAAGTCTAGGCCCATTCACATGACTACAAAAATACGAACGTCTTGGGTATGATGACTTCCATTCAGGCTTATCATCCCATCTGTGTATGAAATGTTTTGTAATTTTTTCACGTTTAGTGATTAAACAAAACTATTCTGATTTAGATTTGTTTGTTCTGTTAAAAGTAGACACAACCTGGGGATAAGGAACAAATTCCTTGGGTTTAGACTCACGACCAGCTTTAGTATTGGGCACACGAATTTTAAACCCATTAACTACTTCATTGGAATTAGAAACATGTTTTGATGAACTAGACAACATCAATCGATTTGACTTGGACGCATTAAGTTCAGACACAGATGCCAAAACATCGTCCTTAGGTAAATAAGAAATTAAACTACTAGACTCATGACACTCTTTGACTCTCAAGCATTAGGCATCCTTCCCAGAAACATCTTTGATCCCCACTTCATCTGTACATGAAACAAAAACGTCAGAAGAACCAACATTATCGTTTAATGATTCCTGGGATGGACCCGGTTCACATGGGAATGTCACCGATTTATTCTGATTACCGAACCCATATGTCATATGCTTCTCATTTTATAACTCTTCCTCAGTCATGGGTTTCACACCAACCAAAACACTGTCTATGGGAGGTCCCTCTTCATGCATTTCTGATTTAGATCTATCTACTTGATCCTCCTCATAGATCATACCTATTATATCTCTAGACACAGGTAGGGGAACACTATTCTTATTTTTTTCAGAAAAGCTAATACCTATTCATCCTTTATACTTACCAAATTGAACATCAGTTAGGCAGGTGGACAAAGCCTTACCAGCTTCGAGCATTCTTTTGTTTCTCATCTTATTCATATCTAATCACTTGTAGCTCATTGTTTTGATGTTTAAGTTCATCTACCTGCTTCCTAAGCTCAACTATTTCTAACTTAGCATTGTCATACATGACAGATTTCTGAGAGGTAAGGGTTTGGTATTTCTCTATATCTAGTTTATGGGCTTTGACTTTCTCCTCACTCTTTTCCCATCTACCCTTAAACGAACTTCTAGAACATTGAATATCAAATAATTCTATCTCACTATTCTTCCAAAGTTGTCTAAGGCGAGGAATCAAACGTGCATAAGTGGGATTAGTACATACCTTTGTGTTGTCGACTTCGGCTGCAAATGCCTCCTTGTCTTCAACCAGGGTCTCCTTCTCATCTCCTGACTTCTCCTTAGTGACCACAAATGCATGCTCCTCCTCATCATCATTCTCCATCTTAGCAATCATAGTACGAGTTAGACTGAGTTCCTTTACCTGCGAAGCCCATTGATATTCCCCACAATCCTGCACAACCAAGGCCTTTGTCTCTGCCTTTCCCTTACCATCTCCAGCTTTCTTCTCTTCTGGTTTCTCCTTCTTAGGCTTGGTGCATTCCCTTGCAAAATGCCCGTACTCATCACAGTTGAAGCATCTGAGCTTGCTCTTATCAAAACCCATTCTTATCTTATCCTGATCCTTCCACACATTCCTTCTAGTTGTTGCCATAAACTTCTTGGCGCGGAAAACTGCCATTGCTATTTGCCAGGAAACATCAAGCATTTCCACGTCTTCAGGATTAATCTGGTTCAGTTCACCTGACAACATCTTAGCAGGCACAAATGCTCCAGCCATAAGGGCATGATAACTATTCATAAATTCCATTCTAAGTGCAAAGTTGTGATCATTTGTTGCATTTGCCTCATCAGGGTTGATTGTTCCACTAAAATTTGCTTGGGATCGAGCCACGAATGCAGTTGACTTTGTGTTTGAACTCGAATCATTTGCAAACGAACTTCTAGCCTGTTTTGAGCCTACTTCTTTAGATAGGAGTGCCTGATTCAGTTTTCCCGCCATGCTAAGTGAACTTAGATGATTCAGCTCTCTCTGTTTATTATCAATCATCTTTAACTTCAGTTTGTTAATTAGCTCATCAACAGTTAATTCATCCAGCTTGTTGTTGTCTTTGATTATTGAAATATTGGTATTCCAGGACTTGGGCAAACTGTTCAAGAGTTTCAGATTTTTATCCTCCAGTCCGGGTTCAACGTCGTAGCTTGACATCTCAGTAATTAAGGACACAAATCTTTGAACTTCAGCTTCAAAGGACTCTCCTTGAATGTGATTGAACAAATTGAACAAATTGAACTTCTGCTTCAGCATCTGTTTACGGCTTGCCTTGATATCGGGATTTCCTTCATATGCCACCACCAGAGCATCCCAGAGTTTCTTTGCAGTCTTGTATTTCTTAAACCCTTGTGCAATCTCCGGAGTCAATGCCATAGTCATGATAGCATATGCTCTCTCATCCTTGTTACGTTTTTCCCAATCATCATCCGAGTATGCTGCTTTAGTTTTCACCACCCCAACTTTTCCGGCTTCAGTGTGAGTGGGAATGAAAGGTCCATTGACAACTGATCTCCAAAGTCTCAAATCAACACTTTTCAAATGATTCTGAAATCTGTATTTCTATTTAAGGAAGTTGTCAGCAGATGTGAGTCTGGCAGGACGGGTAGTCGATCCAATCTCAAAGTCCAGTTTTTGATACATGCTAGGTTCAAAATCCATGACGAAAGCTTAGGAAAACTTATGAAAAAGAAGTCTAAAAGAGTTTCCGATCGTAAACACCAGTTTATGATATTGACACGCTTGCAGATCGTGAACACAATCGCAAACACCTCCGGGTCGTAAACTCGGTCGTGAACTCAGTTCCGATCGTAATCGCAGTCGTAAACAGCTCCGAGTCGTATACGAGGTCGTAAACTCCTAAAAATCGGATCTTGAAGTCGTAAACCCTTTTTATCAAACGTAAACGTCCAAAGTTCGAGTCTTGATGTCGTAAACTCGAATTTCGCGAACGCAAACCTTCAAAGATCACTGCATGAAGTCGTAAACACCAAACCAATGAAGAACACCAGTCGTAAACAGCAAGAACAACCCTGAAATTGTCGTAAACACCAAGAACAGTAGCAAGCTTCCACTTTTTCCAGCCAAACACTCGAATCTAATATCATAGAACCTCAAATCAGATGATTCTTAGCTCTGATACCAATTGTTGGTCCCGAAACAACAATCGTTCATGATATCATAAACACAAACAAGTGCGGAAACCTTCTTTGTGAGTGATTCGACAAGAAGATGATGAAATAGACTTGATATGAGATGAAGAAAAAAGCAACACAATCAAATCTTGAATGAAACTTGATCAATCTTCTATTAAAGGGAGTTCACGATCAGAAATACAAAAGATAATCAGAAAATCGTAATCGAGAACTACTAGCAATCATTAACTAGTTGGGTATTTATACTACCCTTACACAAACCCTAATCAAAATCGTAAACCCACAAGAAGTCCGGCCCATCAAGCCCAAATCGGAAATATATTTAGCCCATGACCATGTAAGCCCACTTCTCTTATGTTCATGCCTCACTAAGTATAGCCCAACAGTTTTCCTTATAAATTGATAGGTTCACCATCCATAAAGGGGCTTCTTCCTCTAGGAAATAGATCAACCCCATTTTTGTAATAGAAAGCTAAGTTAACTTCAATCATCAATACAACAATACATAATTTCTATTAATAGCTCTATGTAGCCGTCATCTTGTACATTTAGCTTTCTTCATTGACGACATTCGTGTTCGAATCTCAATTCATCTATGAAAAAAGCTCCAGTTCGGATTTCATACATTCATTGATGGAAAGAGTCTATATCAATCTGTGTCTGATTTATGATATCTGGGATCCAAATTCATAGCTCTCTACACTTATTATCACCAGATATGTAATTTCAATCGAGATCCGTTCGACGCCTCCATTCACTGGATCGGTGTTTATTATTTTTATTGAGTATTTCCATGATCAACTCTGTCCGGATGCACACTCTCAAGGTTTTCCACAACCAACTCTTAATCTCTCCATGACTAGCTTCATATTTATGATGGTTGGAGTTCATCTTCAATTCTATTTTTGGGAATTCACAATCCATATCCATTGGATTTTCTAAGTAAAGTGGCTATTCTATATTGTTTAGATTTATTAATACAAATTGGAATCTATTCCATCGACGCATCCAGTTTTAGATCGGTAAATTTCATATTGATCTATTTATCATTTTGCGTATGATGTATATGGGTCTAGGTCCCAACATGGTATCCAGGTCTATAGTTGAGCATTCACTCCACATATCAATTAGATCTCGGTTTCTCAACATTAAACTTTCGATCTTTGATTATTGAGTTCATCTTCAAATTCTGGGTTGCAAAATCTCAGATCAGTTGAATTTCCTGATACATATTTGCTGAGATCTATTCTCTCATTTTATACTCCTGGTCGACGGCCTTAGCTCTGCTTTTGTCACAACTTTGGGCATAATTCTCAACCTGTGGCATTTGAATTGATTTCCTGGAGATACGTTGCCACATACGTGCGGGCCTCATGTACATCTTCATGGTTGAAATTCAAGAGGTGGGGCCTATTACTTTTAAATTCCGATGCTCCTGAGACCTGCAATATTCTGGTTTAGTACTTCCAACCGAGTCCTCAAAATTCAAAGTTGGGAGGCATGGGACCTGCATGGATTTATTCCCATCTCCAGATGATTGAGGGATGTCCGGAAGGTTCCCATATCTAATTTTAGAGTCTCGTCGGACTATCATCCTTTCCGGATAGTTTTACCGAGAGTCCGAAGCCACCATCTATCCATACGTACGTGGTGGATGTCTTAAAGCTAGTCATGGCCAGAGACCATGCTTCCAGATAGACAGGATAGTCATCCCGGATGATTTCAACTTGTTTCTGGGTCTTCATTATGTTAGAGCATTATCTGGTCGTTGTATGAAGTATCAAGTACAAGAAAAAGTTGCAAAATAGTCTGTGTGCGAACTGACCCGAAGTGGCAGTTCGGGTACACAAGAAATTGACCCGAAGTGGCAGTTCGTGTGAGGTTCAGTTCGGAAATAGCAACCAAGTACAGATATTTTTGTCTTGTATAGTTTAAGTAACGCTTGCCAAATTTACTGTGTGTAACTAGTGTGTATTTTCTTTGTGGTCTCTAATACAATTCATATTGTATTTACCTTCTTGTGTTCATATTTTATACTCGAATTACGTTATTTCCTATCGACAAGTAGACGATCCGCTGCTCACGCTCTTATAAGTGGTATCAGAGCTTTCAGTTCAATCTACTGATTAGATATCAACTGTTTTTTTGAGTTTTTGTGCCAAAAGTCTCGGTTTTTGAAAAACTGGTGTGTTTTTGCTTTGTTTTGATCATTTCAATTGAGCTTCTTGTGAAAATTTTGGTCCTAAATCATTCCTTTCGAATATTTTTGATCTACTACTGTAGTCACCTTCAAGATCCTCAAAAATTGTGAATTTCAGTCAAAAATGTTCTAGTTCGGTTGAGTTCGGATCAAGAATAGTTTGTTTGAAAAATAACCGCTCTGAAGTGTGAGTTTGGTTCAATTCGGGTGAGTTTGGTTAAGCAAAGTGCGAGTTCGGATCAGTTCGTATCAGTTTGGTCAAGCAAAGTACCAGTTCGGAACTCATTTCAGATACAGTTTGCTTGTGACTTTGTATATTAGTTCGGATTCTAGTTTGGATTAGTTCGTGTAACCGAAGTCATAGTTCAGACCAGTTCGTGTCATCTATTTTCAGTTCGGATTAGTTTGGGTGAACAGGAATAATTTTTTTTCGAGATGACGGATTTTCAAGCTTTTGCAGCAATGCAACCGTCGATGCAAACCATGATGCATAGTATGCTGAACTATGATAATGAAATAGGAACAAGTCAGAAAGTTCCCAAATTACTGAAATTGGAATATTATCATAGTTGGGTAAAATGTTTTGAAGCGTATGTGGATACAAATGATGTTGATATGTGGTTATCATTACCGATCAATATAAGTATCCTAAGGATATATATGGAGACCCAGTTCTTCAAAGAAAATTTGATGCTGAACAAAAGAAAGCATATCAAGCTGAGAAAAATGCTTACGACACATTGACGAAGGCATTACATAAGGAGTTGTTACATCAATTTTCTGCTTATGGTACATCAAAAGGTTTATGGGATGCTTTGCAGAATAGATGTGAAGGTAATGATCAATATAAGAAAAGCCGATACAAAGTTTTAAAGAAAGAATTTGATAATTTCAAACATTATCAAAATGAAGCGATTCCAAATTTGATTGCAAGATTTGCACTTGATGAGTGAAATGGTGTTAGTTAACATTACCAAGGAGGATGTTGATTTGAGGAAAAGTTGTTGGAGGCATTACCTGAATAATAGGAAAATTATGTCATGATAATTACCCATGATAAAGAAAATCCGGGTTTGTCATTCAATGACTTGATCAAAAGAACACAAGCAAGAGACATGGAATTGACCGTGAACAAATCACTGCTTGCACAAATTCAGAACCCTGCTATATATCATGGAGAAAATGATTCTACCATTCATGCTGTGAAGTCAAATGTTCTAAATTCCGCACCTCCTACAGCTTTTGTTGCCGGTAAATCTGATAATTCTGATTATTCTTCTGGCTGTGCTGATTCAATTCCATTTTCATCATGACAGAATGCTTTATCTGTTAAAACGACTGAAGATTATATGGCATTGATGTCTTCTTTAGTCTCGTCATATTTGTATGTTATTACTGGTTCAGTGAGTAATGAAGAATTGTCAAAAGAAGACTATGATCAAATTGATTATGATCATCTAGAGGAAATAGATTTGAATTGGCAGTATGCTATGCTTGTTAGAAGAACAAAGAAATTCATTAACAGAACCGGGAAGAAGAGGTTGAATCAAGATGGTAAGATTAGGTTAGACAAATCGAAGGTAAAATGTTATAAGTGTTCCATGTATGGACATTTTGCTCGTGAATGCCCAAAGTCAACCGACGATAAGCTTAAGTCTGGACAACATGCTCATTTGGTTAAAGCCTCGACAAGTCAAGATCAAAAATCGTTTGTTTCTCTTGATGAAAGAATAACAGAAATTTTTTGGCATCCAAATGAATTTACATGGAATGCAGATACTGGTTTTCAAAGGAATGCATATCAAAATATTGACATCAATGAGATACACAATACTAATAATGAAGTTGTTGCTTTGACGGCTCATCATTTAAGTGATAGTCTTCTGACTGATTCTGAAACAAGTTCGAAAGCATCAACAGTTGAAGAAGTTCAGGAAAATGTGGCTGAAAAACCAAAGGAAGAAGAGATTAAATGTTATAACTGTGCTGGTTTAAACAACAAAATGCTAGTTTGGAAAAAGATCTTAAGTTGTTGACTAACGAAATTGTCGTGCTCAAGCAAGAATTGGAAAGTTTTAAGAAGAAGTATTATGAATTGATTCCAATCCATGAGAATTTGCTGAAAGAAAATTTTGATTTGTTTTAAGAATGTGAGAAACCTAAAGCTGAAGCTAAGGAAGCTGGTGAAGACTTTGAAGCGTTATTCCGGAAAAGTTATCCAGTTCAACAGAAATATGAAAAAGCTAATACAATTGCTGTTGAAGCTGCTGATCGAATATTAAGTCTTCAAGAAGAATTATCTGCACTTCGAAATGCAAATGTACTTCTCTGAGACAAGAATGAAGTATTGACAAAAGATGTTGATATCTTTAAGAAGAAGTGGGAGAAGGTAACTGAAGAAGTGTTAGCAAAATGTGAAATAAGAAAACGGCAAACGTATGAATACAATGATTTAAATGGAGAGTTCATTAAGTCTATAAAATATTGTTTGCTGCTCAACAAAATATTTCAGAATCAAAATTGGAGATTTTGGAATTACAAAGACAAGTCAAGAATTGCAATTTATCACCAACATTGTTGAATTTTCTGTATAAGAAAGATAGAAGTGATGATGATTCAAAGGAAAAAGATATTCACAAGGTTCCTTCACCAGTGGATTTATCTAAATTTTCATCTGATCCTGTTGATCCAAAAGCATAATTGCTTGACTATTTTAAGTTTGCAACTTCTGCAAAGAAAAAGAAAACTAAGTCTGGGAAGAAGAAAGAAAAAGTTGGTGAAGCTCCAAAGTTTGATTCTAGTTCATCGTTGTTGGAAGATGAGAAGTTTTTTGATAAAAATGTGTCTATTACATCAATTGGTACATCATATGAATTTGAAGCTGCCAAGATTTTGATTAAAGCTAACAAAATACCAGAGATTAAGGTCACTTTTACTCAACGAGAACATCATACAACTGCTGCTGGTAGTTCTCAGGCTGAATCATCAAAATCTTCTAGATTTAAGCACAAAGGCTTAGGATTTGTTGTTGTCAAAGAGAAGCCTGTTCAATATTAATCTTCAAAGAAGAAAGAAAATGTTCTGAAGGTCAAGGATCAAAAGAAATCACAACCTTCCAGGAAGCAATATACTGCTTTCTATTCCAAGAACAATTCTTATTATTCTGGAGGGTCTTCATCTGATTATAAAGTTTCTTCGCGGAGTAACTCTCCGTGGTATGATTCTTCTGATGATTTCTTTGTTAATTTTGGTTTTGATAATTCATCATTTCTAAAAATTCAAAGTATTGTTCACATGATTTTTACCCTCGTGAAAGAAATTGCTATGCATGTCGTCGACCTGGAAATTTTGCTGAAACTGTTCTACGACTGCATATATCCACAAGAATGCCAAATATATGGATGCAAATGGTAAAAAAATTTATGAACCTTGGTACCCAAAGTTTAAATCAATCAGTAAGCCATTTTGGTCCTAACTAAAGACGCCGGTTGAAAATTTTTCAGGTTCTGATTCAAAATCTTCATCTTCAATGATATGGAAACCAAAAGTTGTTTCTAAGGCCAACAAAGACTTTGTGGAAGACACTGGGCGACCCGACGATGTTGAATCGAGTCGATCCCTAAGCGACTAATGTTTTATTAAGTCTCAGCAGGTATTTCAGGAAGACCTATCGGTAGTAGCCAGATTGCTGATGGTGGAATACCTGTGCTTTAACTTAAAATGAATTTCCAAATCATTTTTAAAATCCCGTGTTTTAAAAAATGCTAAAACGAAAGTATTCGTGTTGGTTGATCAATTTTCTTTTGTTTTTCACTCCGTCTCAGTTTGTGGAGGAGCTTGTTTCTTTAAAAAATTCAAAAAAAGTGTGTTGTTTTCAAGTGGTAAACATGAAAATCTAAAATAGAGTTTGTCATTTTTAGGGGGAGAAAATTTGAAAAAGATGAAAAAAATAGAAAAATGCAAAAATTACAAAAACATTAAAAAATGAGAAATTGTATCCAACATGATTGGGAAATGATGGTACATTGGCTAATGCTGTCAGACTCATGGATAGAGTAAATGAAAAGCCATAAGACCGTTGATTGATGTGCTAGGTAGGTTCGGCAAATCAGAAAGTATACAAATGTGATATACACTAAATCTGATGCATGACCTAGTGGACAACATTTTGATGCGTATCTCAAGATATATCGAGAAAAAGATATGTGAAAATGAAAAATGAGAAGTCACTGTGTATACATGTGTTCATTTTGCAAAGATTTAAACTTGTTTGATTTTCTTTGTTTTCTCAAACGATCGGACTTCTTTGCATATCGAAAGATCGACCTGATTGTTGTTCGTTTGAGGTTCAGCTTTATTTTCTTGGTGTTTCATATAATTCATCGGACTTTTACTTAGTGTCCACAAGACCGACCTAATTGTTGTTGAATTAAACAATTTCAACTTGATTTTATTTTATTATTTTGTTAAATCCGAGGCCTTGTATACGTATCGAAAGATCAACCTTAAGGTAGACGATTTAACTTTCTTATTTCTTTGGGGCAGAAATCTTCTAAGACTAATTTCTTCAGATCGTCCCACTTTATCGCAACAATGACTCCTTCTTCTTCAGTCTATTTGATCATCCTACACCAGTGCAGCGCTTCTGAGATAAACGAGTGGGCAACATACTTCACGACTTGGGCCTCACTACACTAACTAATATCTATGACCGCTTCCATTTCATTAATCCACTGGAACGTAGCTAACGCATCCTGACTGTCGTCAAACAAAGGAGTTCGACAACCGCTAAATGATTTAAACGAACATCCTATTCTAGGTTGGGCAGTTCCGGCATCTCTTCCTGCAGCTCCACCGCCTGCTCTTCTAGCACCAGCTCTCGCAGCTCCTTGTAGTTGAGCTAATACGCCTAGTAATGTCGTCTGCATTAAGCGCGTCATCTTTACAGCCATAGCCGCTCTCTGCTGGTTACTGAACACATTAGCTCTGGCATTATTCTCTAGTTCCGAATTTGCATGATCGCCTCTCGTAGCCATTTCCAGATCCTAAATTAAGATGGATGACATTTCAGAACTTGTGTGACGAAAAGTCTCTAAATTTTGAATTCATGATAAGTATATAAGTGTAGGATCCGATATAATTATATATTTATGATGCGTTCAAAACCCAGTTACTTCTAACACACAATTCCCTAATATCCACACTTCGCCTCTCTATCTTCATCAGTAACTCCAAGTCAAACCGATTCCCGATTTGCTTTTCTAAACGTTCTTCTTCTCCTTGCACTTGGCCACACAGCAATTAGTACTTATGATCTGTTTACATGGAAAATACGAAATTACAGTAGCTAATTACAATCGTGTATTTTCCATATACGCATACCGTAAGTCCAACCTATTATGTTCCTTATGCATATGTGTCCTTATGGGCACAAGCTCTCTTGGCTAGCATCTATATTTCTTATCTCAACTTACTCTACCTAGAGTTCTAGTTTAAGTTTAGATACCCCGCTTGTACCTAAATCTCTTAAACCAAGGCTCTGATAAGAACTTGTGACACCCACTCCCAGACTTGGCACCAGCAGGGGTCACACATCGGATTTACTCATGAACATGTGGCACAACAGAGATAAGCAGCGGAAAATTTAAAACTTTTATTTCTTATAAAGCCAAATACGTAAAGTAATTGAGATAATTTACAATCTATCTATATAGCGACTAACTATATGTAACATTTCGGGTTTCCTGATTTGTCAGATTCGACCCGATTTCCTATAATAAACCCCGAGATCGATAAAAAATTAAGTGTTATGTTTTCTATGATGTTTTATACCTCATTTGATGTGATTTGATTCATTATTATGTATATTGAGTTGATTTGTCCTTATTTTGGATTTTACGCGGACACGTCGCTAATTACGTTTTAACCGGGAATTTGATCAATCCAAACATGTATAACACTTGGGTGTGATACTAGTTAAACACACAAGTGGATACAAGTGAAGGTTGCTGTGAATTTAAGGTCTAGAATGAAAACGGTGAAAGTTCGGTAAATCCCGCGCGATTTTGATTTAAATCTGGAGATCACGTTTTTGAGTTTGTATATCAATTTTATCATGTTTATGGGTCATATGATCAAAAACCATGTCATGAGTCATCGCACACTTGATCGGGTCGCTAAACGTGGTGATTTGCTTAAAATCGATAAAAATGACAAAACCGACCAATAATGCATTGCGTGTGTTAATTTATCAAACGATAATCATTATGGGTCTGATAAATATCAAATTGAGTGGATGATTGTGGTTAATATGATAATAGACTTAAAATGATAAATTTGGGTGAAAACGGTGGTCAAAACGGTGGTCAAAACGGAGCCAAGACGCGAAATCAGGAAGCAAAACGATACGCGGTCACCCTTAGTGGGCGCCGCATATCGCGACGGGTTTAAGGTGGTGTGGCGCGTACTGCCCATCGAAATTTGCGTGCTGATAACGTTTTTGCCCTAATCCACGGGTATTTAAGCTACCTATTCCGTTCCAGCCTCCATTTTCACCATTCTAAACACCATATAAACCCTAGAACGGCTGGTTCCACCCCATATCAAGATCCTACAAGATTTGGAGCTCAATGTTTAGCAATTTCAAGTCTTTTTCGTATCGGTTTTGATCCAAAAAGGTTAGTTTCCTCAAACCGAGCTTCCAGCTTCTTAGATCCATGCTTCTAGACCATCAAGATTGAATCTTTCTTCTCTTCCAAGCTTAGATCTTGTCATGCATACTAGATCTAGTGCTTTTTATGTTCAGAAATATGATTTTTATAGCCAAAGTTTGTATTTTTCTTCATTTTTATGTTGGAAAATACTAGATCTAATCCATGCATGAGTTTTTGTGATTTGCCATTCATAAAGATGTCATCTTGATATAGATCTATAGTTTTGATCTTGTGAAATCACCATCCTAATCTTAGTTCTAGAATTTTGTTTGTTAAAAAAAATGATTTTTATGCTTAAAAATGGAGCTTTTCTCAATCTTCATGACTACATCTTATTAGATCTTGAAAAACAATAAACCTAGATATTTGAATCCTCATAAAAATACCATTATTTTTACCATAGATCTAGGAGTTGTTATGTATTGGTGGTAGCCTCATGCTTAGATCTAGGTTTCCATGGAGAATAATGTCTTTTGTATGATTATTTTCACTAGATCTCTATTTTGTCTCTAACCTAGTATTGGATCTATAATATTTTTTCATGGAAATAATGTCGTTATGGGCTTACTTGATAGGTTAACCTTGAAATTAGGGCTTGTGCTAATAAAAAATTTCCTTAGATTAAGTCTAAAATAAAATAATTCAATTTATACAAATTATTCGGTTAACATTGGATTTATGACTTGGAATTTTATATGGTGTTTATATATTTTTAGGGTAGCCTAAAATTAATTTTTGGGGTTTAAATATGGTTGGATTATTTTATAGAAAATAAGCAATATTTGAGACGTCGTAAAACTTTCAAGTTAAAAAGATAATTGATTCCCAATTATTTGACCTAGATTTAGGTTTGACCCACTTAATAATTTAAACCTCCACATTATCACTCAAATAAATCACCATGTTACGAATTCGATCATACCTATCGTGTCGCTTTGAGTCGCTCATTTTATCTAATTATTTACTTATTTATTTATTTATGATTTGTTGGTGTTCCACTACCACGTTCGATCGTTAAGGTGATCTCTGGGTTTATTTCGCGCCGATATCTCAGTTTCTCACTCGCTTGCTTCACCATTACGTGAGTGATCATAGACCCTCTTTTATTTTAATGTTTTGGGGTGTAACATGTACCGATATTCAAATCTCTAATCGCTTTATTACAAAAACCAAACATGCGATTCTATGTGCTCTATGTGTGATTCTCTGATTATGTGATACTTGTGATTTATTTGTTGTATTGTCTAATCGCTAGTCGCTAGTATCTAATCGCATGTGTACCATTAACCATCGAGCCGTGGCAACAATGGTAGATCTATTTGCTGACAACCCACCTGGCCTGCCTCGCGTGTGGCGCCGGGTGATTGCTCCCTTACTTGTCTAGGTTTGGTGCACATCACTTATACATGTTGATCATGATTTAGAAATTTACACTTAAAGCATGAATCGCTTTTATTCAAATTATATAGATATTCAAACCTGTGGTTACTCACCAACTCTTGTAATTGACCTTATTTTCTACATGTTGCAGGTGGTGCTGTTTGATCTTGTTATCGACGCCTTAGGATTATGCATGGGACTTAGCAAACCTTTTAAATAAAACTAGAACTTTTATGAGATGTATGAACTTGATGTTTCGTGACATGTTTACGTTTGACTTTGTTGGTTGTTTTAATGTAAAAATTGGCATGATTAATTATAACAACTTAAATAATGTTGTGAGCATCTGGACAATCTTAGCGCCCCGACGTAAATTCCGCCGTCGGTTGGGGTGTTACAGATTGCTATCAGAGTCACGACTATAGGGATCTAGCTTATTAGAAACGGTTTGACCTAGACTATTGCCTTAGGCGTCCTGCATGAGAACCTCATGCCTTGCATGATTACTTAAAATTATTTGTCCATTGTATGCTCTTAATTGTGCCTTTATTTTCAATTAAAGCCTCGTGTCTCGTTGGTCAGCACACACATACACAAATCACTAAGGTTTCCTAGCCTCTTCCTTAGAATATGGTACCTTACGTACCATTTAGGAAAAATGTGTTTTCTCGATTTTCAATTCTCGTTAGAATTAGAGTTTTGGTGGTAAACATGTAGTAACTGGAAGGGTGGATACACCGGTAGTCGAGGTCTTTGTCTAGAAATGCGTTGCGCATAAACCCAATCAACCGCTGGGCCCAAACGCTCACCTCAGACGCCCCGACGAGAGCGTTGAAACCTATTAGGCCAAAGCATGTTTTACCACTAGGGCCCGAAACTGATTAGTCTCGGTTGTAGCCTCTAAATCGGGAGGTGAGAACCACTCCGATACGACACGATTCACTAACACGCACACTCCGATACGACACGATTCACTAACTCGCACGTTTATGTTTAATATGATTTTTAGAACTATGTCAAGCCGACTCACAGGACACGATTCACTAACACGCACACATACGCATATGCATATACATCTATTTGTGTTCAAAACATCATGAACTCTAAATTTGTTTATCGATCACATCATCTCTAATCCCTAATCCTTGTTTCTTTCCTTCTCAGAATATCAATCCATTTCAAGGGGCGTCGTAAGGGCGATAGCGGCCGGAAAATAGCCTCGGTTATCGCGAAACAAATGGCCAAGGTCCTCCCCAATATCGTGGTTCAGATCCAGGAGGGCCTAAATGCCAATCCTGCCAATGCTGCTGCTGTTTCACCTTGTACCTTCAAGCACTTCAACTCATGTAACCCTCCTAAATTCAAGGGCCCCGAGGGTCCTATTGGGTTACTTCAATGGTTTGAGGGGATGGAGAACACTTTCATCAACAGTGACTGTCCTGATGAGATGAAGGTCACTCGTGCCACCAGCACCCTGATCGAAAAAGCCCTTACTTGGTGGAACAGAGAGAAAAGGATTTGTGGGTCGGATGAAGCCCTAACTTTACCTTGGGATTAACTCAAAGAAATCATGAGAGAAAAATACTGTCCTCGCATAGAACTAAAGAAACTTGAGGATGAATTCCGAGCATTGAAACAATACAGTGGGGAAAATCAGGAGTACACTAACCGCGTCTATGAACTGAAAATCTTGGTGCCTGAAATCGTCACTCCTGAAATTCGAGCTATTGAAGCTTATGCTGGTGGGTTACCTGAGCAGATTCAGAATTCTGTTTGGGCTAGCAATCCTATGAAGCTCGATAGTGTTGTTCGCCTCGCTGCTTGTCTGACCGATAATCATGTCAAGGCGGGTACTCTGAAAAGGAGGAGTTCAAAGAAGGAATCGGGCACTGAAATGACTGAGCCCGTGGTCGAGAAAGAATTCAAATCTGAGTCTTCTGTTGGTAAAAGTAACAAAAAGAAACGTAAGGGCCGAAACTTTGATGTTACTGCTATTCCTGTAGCACCCGCTGCACATGCTGCTCCTGTGGCCCAATGGGTTCCGGGTGGGCCACCTGCCAAAAAGCCCTATACTGGCCCTCACCCGTTGTGCAACATTTGCAACTATCATCACCCAGCTACTAACCCTTGTAGGCGCTGCACCAATTGTGGGCGATTTGGGCATCTCATGAATGTCTGTCGTCAGCCCATCTGAGCTCAACCTATAATGGCCCAACCTTTGGCCCAATATCCTGCTCAGCCCATGATTACCCAAGCCCCAAATGTCCAAGTTCAAGTTAGGGCTTGCTACAACTGTGGGTCTACTACCCACCTTCGTAATGCATGCCCCGCTCTCACTATGGTTAATCAGCCTGTCGCTAATGCTGCTCAAGGTGCCCCTGCTCGTGCCTTCAACATCAATGCAAATCAAGCTCAGGAAAACCAGGAGGTGGTCAATGGTACGTTCCTTATCAATAATCGTTATACATCTATATTATTTGATTTTGGAGCCGATCGTATCTTTGTATCATTAGAGTTTAAGCCTTTGCTTGCTTCTCCCCGTATTTTGCTTGACTCTCCATTATCGGTTGAAATTTCGGTGATTCGCGACTGCAAGTTAGACTTTAAGGGTCATATTTTTCCTATCGATCTCATTCCTATGCCTCTCGGGAGCTTTGACGACATCATTGGTATGGATTGGCTATTTAAGAATCGTGTCGAGCTTGTCTGTTTTGATAAAATCATCCGCATTCCTTGACCAGATGGACAGTTCTTGTTGATCCATGGCGATAAACCATCTGGTGGGCTTAAACTAATGTCATGCACCAAAGCCCATAAGTACTTATGCAAGGAGTATCCGACATTCCTGGCGCATATTATGGAGGTTTGAGATAAAGAAAGGGGAATTGAAGACATCCTGATTGCGCGGGACTTTCCTGAAGTGTTTCCCGATGATATAGCGGGTCTTCCTCCCGTTCGCTAAGTGGACTTTCGTATTGATCTCATTATAGGTGCCACTCCTGTTGCGAAGTCGCCTTATCGCCTCGCACCCTCGGAAATGCAAGAATTGGCTAAACAACTCCAAGAGCTTTCTGAGAAAGGGTTCATTCGTCCGAGCTCATCTCATTGAGGAGCACCTATTCCGTTTATTAAGAAAAAGGATGGCTCTCTTCTCATGTGCATTGATTATTGTGAGATCAATAAACTCACGATCAAGAATCGTTATCCTCTGCCTCGTATTGATGATCTTTTCGACCAGCTTCAGGGTGCTTCATGTTTTTCTAAGATTGATCTTCGTTCTAGTTATCATCACCTTCGGGTCGCGGAGGAGGATGTTCATAAAACCGCCTTTCGCACCCGTTATGGCCACTTTGAGTTCACCGTGATGCCCTTCGGTGAGACAAACGCTCCTGCTATATTCATGGACCTCATGAATCGCGTTTGCAAACCCTATCTTGATAAATTTGTGATTGTATTCATCGATGATATTCTGACCTATTCCAAGTCTAAGGAAGAACATGGAACCCACTTACGTCTTATGTTAGAGCTTCTGAAGAAATAACAACTTTATGCCAAATTCTCTAAATGTGAATTTTGGCTAAACGAGATTCAATTTCTGAGTCATATTATAAACGATAAGGGCATTCACGTCGATCCTGCTAAGATCGAGGCCATTAAAAGTTGGTGTACCCCTACTTCACCGAATGAAGTCCGCTCATTTCTCGGGTTAGCGGGCTATTATCGGCGCTTCATTGCTAATTTCTCTCGCATTGTTGTGCCTTTTACTGCTTTGACTCAGAAAAGTCAACCATTCGAGTGGGGTCCTGCTTAGGAAAACACTTTTCAGACACTTAAGCAGATGTTGTGTGAGGCTCCCATTCTCACACTTCCTGATGGGACGGATGACTTTGTGGTGTATTGTGACGCATCTCATGAAGGCCTTGGTTGTGTTCTCATGCAACGAGGAAACGTAATCGCATACGGATCAAGGCAGCTTAAGAAGCACGAAAAGAATTACACAACGCATGATATTGAGCTTGGTGCGGTCGTGTTTGCTCTAAAAATCTGAAGGCATTACGTTTACGGTACGGAGTGTGTGGTTTATACCGATCACAAAAGCCTCCAGCACATCTTCAATCAGAGAGATCTCAATATGTGCCAGCGTCGATGGATCGAGCTCTTAAATGACTACGACTGCGAGACTCGTTATCATCCTAGGAAGGCGAATGTCGTAGCCGATGCTTTAAGTCGAAAAGAGCATCTCAAGCTGGTTGTATTTCAGAGTTCTCATCATATGACTGATCTCAAAGCTCGTATTCTGGCAGCTCAGCGTGCATCTATTGATGGGGGAAATTTGCATAATGAACTATCTTGTGGCGCTGAGCTTCAATTTGAGACCAAGTCTGATGGCCTCCTTTATTTCTGGAATCGTCTCTGGATTCCCGATCGAGACGATCTTTGGGCTATTATCATGAATGAGGCACATAAGTATCATTATTCCATTCATCCTGGATCTGATAAGAAGTATCTTGATCTACATAAGCTCTATTGGTGGTCCGGCATGAAGGAAAAGATATAGCGCTTTATGTGGCAAAGTGCCTTACTTGTTCCAAAGTCAAGGCCGAGCACCAACGACATGCCGGTCTACTTGAACAACCTTTGATTCCCGTTTGGAAGCGGGAGAACATCGCAATGGACTTCGTTACAAAACTTCCACGAACTTCTAAGGGATGTTATACTATTTGGGTTATCGTTGATCGTTTAACCAAATCTGCTCATTTCCTCCCAATCATGGAGACCGATGGAGCCCCGATATTGGCTCAAGTCTTCCTTAAGGAGATCGTGTGTCGCCATGGCACTCCTTTGAGTATTATCTCTGATCGCGATGGTCGTTTTATGTCACATTTCTGGTAGTCCCTCCATGCTTCCTTAGGGACTCAGCTAGATTTCAGCACTGCCTACCATCCGCAGATTGATGGTCAACCTAAGCGCACCATTCAGACTCTTGAGGATATGCTTCGGGCATGTGTCATTGATTATGGTGGGAGTTGGAGTTCATTTTTCCCTTGATTGAGTTCTCCTATAATAATAGTTATCATTCTAGCATCGGAATGGCTCCATTCGAGGCTCTTTATGGTCGCAAATGTCGTTCCCCTATTTGTTGGTCTAAGGTCGGTGAATCTCAAATCACCGGTCCTGAGTTGATCCAGGAAATGACTGATAAAATCTCCCAGATTCGTGATCATCTTCTTGCTGCTAGAAGTTGTCAGAAAAGTTATGCTTATAAACGACGTAGACCCCTTGAGTTTGAAAAGGAGACCTTGTCCTCCTAAAGGTATCTCCTTGGAAAGATGTCTTCAGATTTGGTAAAAAGGGGAAACTAGCACCTCGATATGTCGGTCCGTTCAAAATCCTTGAGAAGGTCGGTAAGATGGCCTATGTACTTGATCTTCCCCCTGAGCTAGCTAATGTCCACCCTACATTCCATGTTCCGAACCTTCGCAAATGTCTAGCTGATGAGAATCTTCAAGTTCCACTTGAGGATATACAGATCAACGAATCTTTACACTTTGTTGAGAGACCCGTTGACATCATGGACCGTGAGATCAAGAAACTCAAGCGCAACCGAATTCCAATCGTTAAGGTTTGTTGGGAGTCCAAGTGTGGACCTGAGTTCACTTGGGAGCGTGAAGATCAGATTAAGGCTAAATATCCTCAGTTGTTTGCTTAGCTTTGTGATGTTACTTAATTTCGGGATGAAACTTCCAAAAGTAGGGGAGACTGTAACATTTCGGGTTTCCAGATTTGTCAGAATCGACCTGATTTCCTGTAATAAACCCCGAGATCGATAACAAATTAAGTTTTATGTTTTCTATGATGTTTTATACCTCATTTGATGTGATTTGATTCATTATCATGTATATTGAGTTGATTTGTCCTTATTTCGGATTATATGCGGACACGTCGCTAATTACGTTTTAACCGGGAATTTGATCAATCTAAACATGTATAACACTTGGGTGTGATACTAGTTAAACACACAAGTGAATACAAGTGAAGTTTGGTGTGAATTCAAGATCTAGAACGAAAACAAGAAAGTTCGGTAAATCCCGCGCGATTTCGATTTGAACCGGGAGATCACGTTTTTGAGTTTGTATATCAATGTTATCATGTTTATGGGTCATATGATCACAAACCATGTCATGATTCATCGCACACTTGATCGGGTCGCAAAACGTGGTGATTTGCTTAAAATCGATAGAAATAACAAAACCGACCAAAAATGCATTGCGTGTGTTAATTTATCAAACGATAATCATTATGGGTCATAAAATATATCAAATTGAGTGGATTGATTGTGGTTAATATGATAATAGACTTAAAATCATAAATTTGGGTGAAAACGGGGTTCAAAACGGAGCCAAGACGCGAAATCAGGAAGCAAAACGATACGCGGTAACCCCTGGTGGGCGCCACGTATCGCGACGGGTTTAAGGTGATGCAGCGCGTACCGCCCACCGACATTTGCGTGCTGATTACGTTTTTTGCCCTAATCCATGGGTATTTAAGCTACATATTCCATTCCAGCCTCCATTTTCACCATTCTAAACACCATATAAACCTTAGAACGGCTGGTTCCACCCCATATCAAGATCTTAGAAGATTTGGAGCTCAAAGTTTAGCAATTTCAAGTCTTTTTCGTGTCGGTTTTGATCCAAAAAGGTTAGTTTCCTCATACCGAGCTTCCATCTTCTTAGATCCATGCTTCTACACCATCAAGATTGAATCTTTCTTCTCTTCCAAGCTTAGATCTTGTCATGCATACTAGATCTAGTGGTTTTTATGTTCAAAATATGATTTTTGTAGCCAAAGTTTGTATTGTTCTTCATTTTTATGTTGGAAAATACTAGATCTAGTCTATGCATGAGTTTTTGTGATTTGCTCTTCATAAAGATGTCACCTTGATGTAGATCCAGGGTTTTGATCTTGTGAAATCACCATCCTAATCTTAGATCTAGAATTTTGTTTGTTAAAGAATTGATTTTTATGCTTACAATGTAGTTTTTCTCAATCTTCATGACTAGATCTTATTAGATCTTGAAAAACAATAAACCTAGATGTTTGAATCCTCATAAAAATACCATTATTTTTACCATAGATCTACGAGTTGTTATGTATTGGTGGTAGCCTCATGCTTAGATCTAGGTTTCAATGGAGAATAATGTCTATTGTATGATTATTTTCACTAGATCGCTATTTTGTCTCTAACATAGAATTAGATCTAGAATATTTGTCATGGAAATAATGTCATTATGGGCTTACTTGGTAGGTTAACGTTGAAATTAGGGCTTATGCTAATAAAAAATTTCCTTAGATTAAGTCTAATATAAAATAATTCAATTTATACAAATTATTGGTTTAACGTTGAATTTATGACTTGAAACTTTTATATGGTGTTTATATATGTTTAGGGTAGCCTAAAATTAAGTTTTGGGGTCTAAATATGGTTGGATAATTTTATAGAAAATAAGCAATATTTGAGACGTCGAAAAAATAAAAGTTAAATAGATAATTGATTCCCAATTATTTGACCTAGATTTAGGTTTGACCCACTTTATAATTTAAACCTCCACATTATCACTCAAATAAATCACCATGTTGCGAATGCGATCATACCTATCGTGTGGCTTCGAGTCGCTCATTTTATCTAATTATTTACTTATTTATTTATTTTTGATTTGTTGGTGTTCCACTACCACGTTCGATCGTTAAAGTGATCTCCGGGTTTGATTTCGCGTCGCTATCTCAGTTTCTCACTCGTTTGCTTCACCATTAGGTGAGTGATCATAGCCCTCTTTTATTTTAATGTTTTGAGGTGCAAAATGTACCCATATTCAAATCTCTAATCGCTTTATTACAAAAACCAAACATGCAATTCTATGTTCTCTATGTGTGATTCTCTAATTATGTGATACTTACGATCTGTTTGTTGTATTCTCTAATCGCTAGTCACTAGTCTCTAATCGCATGTGTACCATTAACCATCAAGCCGTGGCAACAATGATAGATCTATATGCTGACAACCCACCTGGCCTGCCTCGCGTGTGGCGCCAGGTGATTGCTCCCTGTAAGGAAATGAAAATCTGAGTCAACCGGTTCAAGACGAAGATTTCCGGTTAAAGATATGTTCAAGCGGAAAACACTCAAGCGGAAGACTTGTCAACCGGAAAAGCTCAAGTGGAGAACATTTCCGGGTGAACTCTTTTATCCAACAGTATAAAGAGTTCAACCGGAAAAGTACTGAAAGTTTACTTTTGCAGAAATCAGGCCTGCAACTACTTTTATTCTCCAAAGTCACATCCTAGCCGTCTCCTACTTATAGATAATTGCATTTTGCACATTTCCTCTTATGTATGTTTACTAATGTTCTTTTAGTAAGTTTATTGTTTGACTTTTTAGATTAGCCCGTATGAGATCAACGGCTGTAGTTGATCTCCTTAGTACTATATATAGTTGTTAGCTAGTTCATTCACAAGTACCAGATTTAGTGCTTACACTTGTAACAGTTTGAACTTGAGTTAATGCATATAGTACCGAGAAATTTATTATCTTGTGTTCACTAGTTTATGCAATCAATACAATCAAACTACAAGTATGAGTAAAACAAAGCTTAAGTAAAAACAAGTGTGATACAACTTTATTCCGCATGGTTGTGATCCGCAAGTAAAGAGTTCTTGTTTTGATTATTTCTCTGAGTAATCAACGGTCCTACAAGTGGTATCAGAGCATTGGCTCTCCACTTTGAAGACTTCTAGTGCTTCAAAGTTGATACTTTACTTGTTTACTTAAATTTTTACAAGCTTTTTCTGTTTTACAAACTGTTTTTCACAATGACTGACTTAACTCTTGGTTCACTTAATGGTAGCTCTAACAAACCACCAATTTTCACTCCTAATGACTTTGATACTTGGAAACTCAGGATGGAAGGTTTTGTTAGAAGCCTAGACAAACGCATTTGGAACAGGTTGACTGTAGGTCCTTACAATCCAACTGTTCAATCTGCTGATGATGCCCAAGTGCAAATACCAAAACCACTAGACAAATATGTTGAAGCTGATTATGCTGAGCTTGAATATGATCACAAGGCTTACTGGACACTCCAGGCTGCATTACCCAACTCTATACTGGTAGGGTTCAAGGGATATAAGACAGCACACAGCTTGTGGAATGCTCTCAGTGAAATGTATGAAGGGTCTAGTGAGGTTAAGGAAAACAAAAAGGATGTTTTGAAACAAAGATATGAAAACTTTACTTACAAAACTGGTGAATCTATGACTAACCAGTATCTTAGATTTGTTTCACTTCTTGATGAATTGCAAAAGGTAGAAGTAAAAACTGAACAGGCTGATGCCAACAGAAAGTTCTTGAGATCATTACCTCCAGCTTGGACTGTTTACACAGTCAGCATCAGGGAGTGCAAGGATCTCAAAAAGCTTAAACTAAGTGAACTCCATGGAATCCTTAGTGCTTATGAAATGGAGCTTAATTTTAAGCAGAACAACTTTCCTGATGAATCACCACAGTTGCAAACCACTGCTTTGGTTACAACTGATTTTCAAAAGATCTCAAATTCTTCTCAATATCTCTCACCCTCGGTCAGTTTCAATGAGTCACCCATATGCTCAGAGAGTTCTTCAACACTGTTTGACAACTCTCACTCTGCCTATGTGGCAACTGACTCATCTCAAGGCTTCACACGTGAAGACTTGGAATGCATAGGGGCAGATGATCTAGAAGAAATGGACATTTTAACTCAATTAGCTATGGTTTCTGTAAGGGCCCAAAGATTTTATAAAAGAACTGGAAGAACTTATAAAGGGTCAAAGGGATCATCAATTGGGTTGGATAAATCTAAAGCTAAATGTTATAATTGTCACCAACTTGGTCATTTTGCCAGGGAATGCAAGCAGCCAAGGAGAGATGGACAGAACAATAACAACAATGTCCAACAGAGATCAAACCATGGAAGCAACAACAGCAGCAGGCAACAAAACAACAACAACAGCAACCAGCAGCCAACTCAACCAAAACCACATGGAAATTAAAATGTGGTGGTAGCTGTAGCTAACCAGACTGAATGCTATGAGTGGGATGACTTTGTCACTGAGTTTGAGCCAATCAACCATGCTTTGATGGCCAAAGAAGATTCAACTGAACAGGTAAATGAAATTCCTGAAAAGGTTTTGGAAAATTTATGCAGCCCTGCCGGCATAGAACAAGTGTCAAAATACAGGAAACATAACACTGATCTGATTGATGAGGTTTCCAATTTAAATGAGTTAAAGAATTGCTTTAAGAAAACTGAAACTACTTACATCACTAAAATTGAAAATTTAAACAAAGAATTTGATGTTTTAAAGCAAACTAACTCTATTTTGGAAACACAATCAGAGGATATGTTGAACAAACTAACTATTTCAAGACAAGAAACAAAAGATGCAAAAGCAGAAAATGATGTTCTTGAAATTAAGTTAAAAGATGCCTTGTTCACCTGCGACAAATTCCAAACAGCTAACAAGAAAGCTGAGAAACTTTGGAATGGGGCAATGCATGGGAAAACAGGTATTAGGTACAACAATGTTGAACCACCCAAGGAATACTCACGTGTTATTGCTCCAATCCAAGCACTTCAGAAGGAGTGCAGTGTGAGTCTAATTGTTGATAGCACTACATCTTCACCTTCTGAATAAAAAACTGTTGAATCATCATCAAACTGTGAAGTCAAAGATGCTAGCACATCAGCATCTGCTGACCAATCCAAGGTTTTAAAACCAAAGTTGCTTTTCCACCACCAACTATTTATGAGCCCAAGGACTCAAAAGTTGGAGTTAAACTACCTGAGCAGCCAAAACCCAGTGAAACTGAGAAAATGGGTAAGCTAACTTACCACCAGGTCACAAATGAAGAATCAACCAAAAAACACAAACACTTACCAAAGAAAAATGTTTGAATGTGTTTTCTGTGGTGAAAAAGGGCACATGGCTGCAATGTGCAAATTCAATCCTTTGAGCAAAGCTCAAAACTTGTTAAAACCCAAAACTGTTTCTACTCAGAAAAGATCTACAGGTAGAATTTCACCTGTAAGAAGTAACACAATGAAGTATTTTGATACTGAGTCAAACAAAGTTTTAATTGGGAACAACAAAAATGGAAGTTTTTCAGTCTTAAAACCGAACAGGATTCCGGCTGAACTTCAACCGGAAAAATTTTCAACCGGAAGTGAAGTTCAACCGGAAATCTCCAAAACACTCAGATCAGTTACTGCACCTAGACAACGACCCACGGTTCAGTTCACTGATGAGTATGACCACTTTGAAGGTCAAGGAAGGAGAAACCCATCTAGAGGCAAGACCACCTCTAGAGAAAATTTTGTGAAAAACAAGCACAACTCTCAACCGGAAATTCCCTCTAGTTCAAGTGGAAATGCCACTGTTGCATTTCACAGTGAGAGATCTAGCCAGTCAAACAAATTTTCAAACTCTAATGCTAGAATCTCACCAGTGACTAGTGTTGATCAGACCTACACCTCAACCAGTGAGTTGCCAAAGGCTCTGACCAACAAACAAAAGAAGTATAGGGAATACAGAGAGAGGAAGATTGCTGAGAGAAGGCTTAGCAAAACAAACAAGCAATGTCAATCAAGTGAACAGTCTGAACACTTGAACATTGATCAAGATGACCTGTTGAATGAGGATCCAATACTAAATACTTTAGTACTTAAAGAGTACAAGTATTATGATGCTTTTGGCAAGCCCAAGCCTCAAAGGCTTGGGTTCCCTTTAGAAATTAATCAATTTTTTTTTGTGTGTAGGTGCATAATAAAGGCCAACAAAGCCTATGGGTTGTTGATAGTGGATGCACTTGCCACATGACAGGAAATAAGCATGTATTGGAAAACCCCAAAAACATAAACGGAGGTCCTGTAGCCTTTGGGAGTGCAAAAGGACACATTACTACACAAGGTGCTGTTAGTAATGGGATGCTTACCTTTGACAAAGTAAATTTTGTTGATACATTAAATTTCAATTTACTTAGTGTCTCACAAATGTGTGACAAGAATTTGAATTTGATGTTTACTGAGAGAGAGGCCATAGTCTTGAAACCTGGTGTTAAAATACCCGAGGAACTTGTGTTGCTCAGAGCACCTAGGAGAGAAGTACTATATATTTTGGATCTATCTGCTGCCACTCCAGCCAGTGGAATTGCATGCTTTATATCCAAAGCCTCAGTGGATGAACCTGATTTGTGGCACAGGAGGTTATGTCATGTTAACTACAAGAACATGAACAGAATAGTGAATCTTGGCTTGGTTAAGGGTCTTCCTAACAAGCAGTTCAACTGTTCTGAACACTGTGTTTCTTGCCTCAAGGGTAAGCAACACAAGACCTCCTTCAAGCCAAAAACTGAGTCTTCTATCACTCAACCTCTAGAACTTTTGCATATGGATTTTTTTGGACCAACTAGAGTGATGAGCTTAGGAAAAAGGTCATATTGCTTTGTCATTATTGATGATTTCACAAGATATACATGGGTGTTTTTCTTAAAAACAAAAGATGAAACTGCTGAATTATTAAAAACACTAATTGTATCTTTAGAAAATCAAGAAAAACTGAAAGTTAAGACAATCAGAAGTGACAATGGCACTGAGTTTAAAAATCATGTTTTGAACTCATTTTGTGAGGAAAAGGGAATCTTTAGACAATTCAGTGCTCCTAGAACTCCACAGCAAAATGGTGTTGCTGAAAGGAGAAATAGGACATTGATTGAGGCTGCTAGAGCAATGCTAGCAGATTCTAAGTTACCTGTGATATTTTGGGCAGAAGCAGTAAACACTGCCTGCTATGTCCAAAACAGGACTTTGATTGTGAAGGGTAAAAACAAAATTGCTTATGAGCTTTGGAGAGGTAAAAAACCTAACATTTACTTCTTTAAATCTTTTGGTTGTCCTGTTACTATTTTGATAACTAATAGGTTGTTGCCTAAGTTTGCTGAAAAGGCAGATAAAGGTTATTTTGTTGGATATTCTGGTGTGTCAAAAGCATTCAGAGTTTACAATAAAAGTACTAAAATTGTTGAGGAATCCATTAATGTAACATTTAATGAGAAATCTCTTAACAGTTTTGTATCTCAACCGGAATGGTTATTCGATATAGATGCACTAACCACTGCTTTCAATTTTACCATTGATAAGCCGATGAGTTCAACAGTACAGGAACAAGAATATAAGCAAAATCACATGAGGTCAACTGATGACATCTGGAAAATGAACACCAAGGGACTGCAAGTGCAACCTACCTTCTTTTCATCCATCAGCACCAAGCCTGTGAAACCCAACAATGCAAAGAAAACCTCTGAAATTGTTCTTGCTGATGCAGAAGTCCTTCCGGTTGAACTTCCGGTTGAAGTTCAAACGGATCCTGTAGCAGTAGAATCTCCGGTTGAGACTCAACCAGAAAATAATTTTTCAAAAAATTTTGAGAACAATGAACCTGATGATTCAACTGACGCTGGTTCAAATGATTATAGTCTTGAGCATCTAATCTAAGATTCACTCCCCAGTTCTCAAGAACCAACTGAAATTTCAGAACCTGTATCACAAACCGACAATATTGAGTTATTACCTCAACTCAATATTCCTCAAAATGGGAGAAGCCATGAATTTCCAATGTTTACTGATAGAAGAGTTAGTAAGGATCATCCAAGGGAGAACATTATAGGAGACTTGTCAGCTCCTGTGCTGACAATAAGCAAGTCTATTGATGCAAACATTTGCCTACATGCTGCATTTCTGTCTCTAGAAGTACCCAAAAAGATCAATGATGCATTGGAAGATGAAAGCTGGGTAGAGGCAATGCAAGAGGAATTGTTTCAGATCAATAAACAGAAGGTTTGGGAATTGGTAGACTTACCTGAAGGTGAAGAACCAATTGGAACCAAATGGGTATTCATAAACAAGAAGGATGACAGGGGAATATTGATCAAAAACAAGGCCAGACTTGTAGCTCAAGGCTACACACAGGAAGAAGGCATTGATTATGATGAAGTTTTTGCTCCTGTGGCCAGGCTTGAAGCAATCAGAATATTTCTTGCCTATGCTGCATTCAAAAACTTTCTGGTATTTCAAATGGATGTTAAATGTGCTTTTCTGTATGGTCTTTTGGAACAGGATGTGTATGTCAAGAAACCTCCAGGCTTTGAAGACCCTCATTACCCAAACAGGGTGTGCAAGTTGATTAAAGCTTTATATGGTCTCAAGCAAGCTCGTAGGACATGGAATGAGACACTCTCAAACTATCTCCTAGTGAATGGCTACAAGAGAGGAGCTATTGACAAAACACTGTTTGTGAAATCAGATGGCAAAGATACTTTGATGGTACAAATATACGTTGATGACATCATCTTTGGTTCATCCAGTGCTGCCTTATGCAAAGAGTTTGAGGGATTGATGCAATCAAAGTTTGAAATGAGTTCAATGGGTGAACTGAATTTCTTCTTAGGCTTGCAAGTGAAGCAAACTGCAAATGGAATTTTCTTGAATCAGTCAAAATATATTCAAGATATGCTAAAAAGGTTTGATATGCAGTCTGTTTCAACCTCAAGAACTCCCATCTCCACTTCCCACAAGTTAAACAGTGACTTAAGTGGCAAACCATGTTTAGTGTCTGTTTATGTGCTAGATACCAGTGTCAATGATTGGATCACTGCTCTATCTCACAACTAGCAGACCTGACATCATGTTTAGTGTCTGTTTATGTGCTAGATACCAGTGTCAACCAAAGGAATCACACATGTTAGCTATGAAGAGAATCTTTAGATATCTTAAAGGACAACCAAAGCTTGGGTTGTGGTATCCAAAGAATTCAGATTTCTCCTTCAAAGCTTACACTGATAGTGTGATTATGCTGGCTGCAACTTGGATAAGAAGTCTACTACTGGAGGATGTCAATTTTTGGGAGAAAGACTTGTGTCTTGGCAATGCAAGAAGCAAACCTGCGTATCTACTTCTACTGCTGAGGCTGAATATATTGTTGCATCAAGTTGCTGCAGTCAAGTCTTATGGATTCAGAATCAAATGTTGGATTACGGCATCAAGTTCATGGAGACTCCTATTCTTGCAGAAAACAACAGTGCTATATCAATCACAAACAACACTGTTCAACACTCAAAAGCAAAACACATTGATATCAGGTACCATTTTATTAGAGATTGTGCTGAGAAACACTTAATTAGAATGGTTAAAGTTCATACAAATCAACAATTGGCTGACTTGTTTACCAAAGCATTTGATGAAGCTAGATTCTTCTATCTCATTAGTGCCATTGGTATGATGAACTTTGACTGATTAAACTGTTTTCACAAACTTAATAAAAGAAACCATTTTGTGTTAAAGAGCCCGTCTCTTGATACAAAAAGAAGAAGAAAAAGAAAAGATCATGTATCAGTTAGACACCTTTTCAATCATAGTCAGGTCATACTGTTAAACTATGATAACTGATACATGTGATTTTCAAAATCAAGTGTTTTTCTGTCTTCCGGTTGAACTTTCTAGTTCAACACATCCGGTTGAATCTCAACCGGAAAGTCATCTTCAACCGGAAACTCAATTTTTTTTATCACACCATCCTAATTTCTGAAACTGGTAAAAGGAACAACAATTCTTTATTTGAAAGTTCAGATTAAATTTGAAAATTTTTCAAACGGAAATTTTATTTCCTGTTGACAACCTCAACCGGAAAAATTTTCAACCGGCAAATCTGTCCGGTTCAACTTTCAAACGGAAAGAAATTTTGTTGTATGGAGAGAAAAACTCTCCGCTTGAATCTCAACCGGAAATCTCTTGCCTTAAATGAATCATTTAATTCACCGGTTGAGGCACACTTTTTCAAGCGGATAGTGCATTTAAAGTGTTTCAATTAATTGTCCGAGAAAACTGTTTGAATTAAATTCAAAAGACACGCAACAGGAGATTGTATTGTACAATCACCTGAAGCACACTTTTTGCGGACCCACTTGCACTTTTTCATTCTCTCTCCTGTGACTCAGCGTACTTTATCCCATCGCTGATAACCGTCACCCACCTTTAAACCCACTAGTCAAATACCCACAACCCCTTCAATACTCCTCATAACCCCAAAAGCAAGAAATCGTTTAAAATCCGAAAACCTAGAAATTTTCAGAACCATTTCTTTCTACTCCCAAATTTCTCTCATAGTCAATCTACAATGGCACCAAAGTCCAAAGCAAAGGGGAAACAACCAGTGAAGAATGATCCTTTCCCACTTGAACACATCCTAGTTGCGTTTCTTGATGCTCCGACGAACTCTACACACGCTGATACCTTCACCGAGATGATCAATTTCCTCAAAAATTCATATCTGAATCACGCACTCACTGTTGCGGTTTATTTATATGAGGAAATTCTCTCGGAATTCTGGAAGAACATCCAACTGCTCGAGAAGGATAAAGATGATGTAGAAGAAGACACGCTGAAGTCAACAGTACAAGGGGAAACTGTTCTAATCACTGAATCACTGATTAGGGAACTGCTGAAGTTGAATGACAATAATGGGTATGTTCGCAGAACCCCCAAGCAATACATGGCCCTACTCAAAGAAATTGGCTATGGTGGTGCTACTGAAGGAACTGCCACTGTTCACAAGGGTCAATTGCCATACAAATGGAGATTTCTGGCCCACACCATCATGGTGTGCCTGACGCCAAAGAAATCAGGATTTGATGAAATGGCAACAGAGCAAGCTTCTGCCTTCTATGCTGTGGGGAAAGGGGAGGTATATAATTTTCTGCTGTGATTTTTAATGCTTTAAAGGGTAATGCAAAGACATTTGCTTTTTACATGTATCCTAGATTTATAACATACATTTTGCAAGAAAAATAGCCCAAAATTAATTTGGATGGAAACATGCTGGTTCCAAGAGTTTTATCTGAAAATACTTTTTCCAAATTAACCAGCAACAAGAAGCCATTCCTTGGGAGGGATACTGAACATCCCATGCCAATCCAAAGGGTGATTCCGGTTGAACAAGGAGAACCTAGTTCTCAACCGGAAACACATGCTTCTGAAGAGCAACTTGCTCTAGTGGACAACACTGTACCATCCACAGTAGTTGAACCCACCACTGTTCAACCACCTTCTCCTTCTGCTACTTCAACCTTAATTTTCAAAAGAGAAAGGAGAAGAGATTCAGACCCACCATCAACTTCAATTTCCACCATCCCCCCTTTCCCAAAGCCTACTAAGCTCAAAAGGCTCAAAAAGGTTGTGCATGAGCCTACTCCTCTCTTGCAACCTATTGCCTCCAGCCCTGAACCAACCCTTGGCACACAGCCATCTGGGTCAGCCAAATTGGGATTTAAACTTGTTGATGAACCTTCTTCTGAGGGGGAGTCTTTTCATATGGATGTACAATCCCCATCCACTTTTTCACCCTACACTTCACACTTCTCACCTGTGAATGATAATGTAAAAAGAGATGTCACAAATGATGGTGTTATTAACCCAACCACCACATTACATGGGAACATTCTGAGTGACACTCACACTACTACATCTAACCCCCATTCACCCAAGGAGGTGAATCTCAGGAGTATAGATGAGATTCATGTGGAAAGGGCTGCTGCCACTCAAAGCTTCTCATTGAACTTTGATGATGGTAGTAACATTCATAAGACCCAATCCATGGCAACCCACACTATAGTTCAACCGGATGATTCCCAAGTGGATCCTAAGGGGAAAAATGTAGTTGAGGGGAATCCCAGGAGCCAAGAACACCAGGGTGGAGGACTTGATCAATATAGGGTTGATGGTCCATCTTTTTCCTATGATACTGGTGCAACTCCAGTTGAGGATAGTTTATCACTTACTGAATTGACGGCATTATACAAAGCACTACAGGCTCAAGTAACCAGTCTCAATTCGACTGTTGCTAGCCATGTAGAGAACACTCCTGCTGCTACTCAATCTCAAGAAATTCCAGTTGAAGCTCCAAGTGCTCAACCGGATATTTTCTCTACACCAAGGTTTGAACCGGTTGCCCAATCAACTGCTGAGATTAGCTCTTTGAACCCATTTCCTTTTGGAGGTCAGGCTGTAGAAGCTGATGCTGCCAAAAAGGGGGAGAAGACTAATTCTCCAACACCTGTTATTGCTGTTGCTGCTGCAACCACAACTGAAGAAGAAGAATATGATCAAACAGTGCCACTACCTGAAGATGCAAGACAAACAGCCTTCAAATTTGCTAAAGTTTATCCATTTTCAGTTGCTGATGGGTTAACCAAGGTGAAGATGAGCTCACTTATGAAGGTATTTCCACAGGATCCAAGCCTGTTGGGAATGATTGAAGCAACAATGCTAGTTGCAGGTGCTCAGCCAGAGAGCATTCTGCAGGTCAAGCACTTCTTGACCAATGTGATTATCCCACAGGAGGAGGCATTTTCCAAATCTAAAGTGGATGAGGTCACAACTAACATTGTCACTGAACCAGTTGCTGATGTGGTTCATGAAGATGTGGTTGATGATGCTTCAGTCATTCAGACTAAAGTAGTTGAAGGTGAAAAAGAAGGAGAGGATACAACTGAAGTCTTCAGCACTGTACTGAAAAATCTAAGTTCAAAATCTCTGGCTGAAGTTCAACCGGAAGAAACTCAACCGGAAAAATCTCAACCGGAAGAGACTCAACCGAAAAACTCAACTGAAGCTGAGATTGCTGAAACCTTGATCCAACTGCACTCCACCTCTGATTCAGAGCCTCCTTTGAACTACAAAAGAAAGAAACAAACCAAACCAAGGAGGATGATCAGACTAAAGGAGAGTGAAGATTGCATAACTCCTCAACCAAGGATAGAAGAAACTATGGTTGATTCTGACCAGTCAGAAGAACAACTGACTATGGATGACCTAATTGAAGAAGATTTCGTCCATGACTGGGAAGACAATCAAGCCAGGATAAGATCAGAGGATGCCAAATCAAACTTGCAATACAAACAATTTTTGGCAGATCTGAATCTTCTATCAAATGATTTTGTGGTTGAAGGAATGGTAGATGAAGCAAGGAAAAGGTCGATTGAATGGAGAATGCAGGTATATGACCTTCCTAAATTAAGTGAACAGGAGAAAAACAGACTGATCAATATAGCGTCCAGAATGCCAACTGTCTTGAATAAAAGCTTAGACAACCTGGAGCTATTGGAAAGGATCAAGAGATGTGCTATCATCAGATGTCTCAAGCCTGCTGCTGAAGTAGAGAAGATGAAGGTCAAAGACACTTGCAAAATTGTAGATGAGCTGCTCAAACAAGTGAAAGGAGCAGAGTTTGCTGTGATTCCAAGTCTCCAAATTCCTCTGCCATCTGAGACAGTCACAGGTAACCCCTCATCTACATATGTTAAGCCTGAACCTTTTGATGACTCTGACCTACTTGCTGAGTCTCTCCCTTCCAACCTGTTGGAAAGACTCAAGCACCCAGCCTCCTATGTTCTCACTCCATCTTCCAGATTCTACTCCCATAGACCCAGGGGAATGAACCCAAGGCCCAGGGGATCCAGATCTACCAAATCTAAATATATTCCACCAAAAATGAGGTTAGATAACTAGAATGATATCACCCCTACCAAGCCTAAACCCTGTGCACCTACTTGGATGTATAATCAACCTTCATCTCCACCTAAAAACTCCACCTCTTCAACTTCACAAACACAAGCCATGGAATCACCCACCATATCACCAACAAAACCTTCTGAACACACTGAGATAGCCGCAACCAGTTCTGTTCAAGCATCGTCTCAAGCAGATAAAGGGAAAGATAAAGTCCCAACTGAAACTGATAAACCATCTGCTAATCCTGCCACTGGTGTTTCACCTGGAAGAAAGAAGTCTATTGCAAAAAGACCTTTTCTTTCAACCAGAAATCTTCAAACCAGGAGGATCATGAGACAATTGAACAAAACAAAAGTTCAATTTGAAAGGCCGTCATCTCCTGAAGAGTAAAGCTTCTAGAGATAGTCAATTTTTGAAGAACAACATACAAAGGATAAATTTTGGCAGCATCATCTTAGGGGGAGATTGGCAGTCTTGCATTCGAATGAATAGGCTATTAATTAAAACAAGTTTTACGTCATCATCACTAAGGGGAGTAATTGGCTCTTAAGTATAAAGATGATAAATTAAAAGTTTATGGTGTCACAAATGTAATTATAACCATATATGATACATTAATTCAAAAGTTGAAAATACATTGTAAAAAACATACCCGATGCCGATCTTTAAGATTGAATAGATAAGTACAAAAGCAAGTTTCTAATGTTTCGTTGACTGATCTAGAAGAGGAACCTACAACATAAAAGAATTGTTAGGATGATGGTCTAAAATTTGTGTTGTTTGACAATAAAACCAATCAATACAGATTACTAATTATGTAAACACCTAATGTAATCAAATCAATATAAAACTTTAGAGGACCAATACACATCACTAAAATGACAAATCCAAATATAACTAGTTAGTATAAGTACTAGTTTGATTGGGTGTGACAAGCATCTAATGAGTAAAACAACTTAGACCCACACCGATTCAAACGGTTTTACTCATTTGTCTCAATTCATCTAATGGAGCTCTTGATTAAAAATTAAGACCCAATCATCTAATATCTTGCATTTGTTATCAACACTTCAAATATACATTAGGCTATAAGAAAATGATGATTACATTAAATAAATACCTTGATTAGCCATTAGGAAAATGAATTGCTAGTGATTTTGGTTGACATGAAATACGAGAGGGAGGAAGGTGTGTCACTAAATGTGAGATCGGTCAAATTGAAAGGATTAGGGAATTTATGTTAACGCCAGACATACAACTTTAATGGGCTAAGGGCCAACACAACTGCTCCGGGCCCTGACTCAAAGGAGGCACCATTTATTTTATTTTAGTGATTAATTATATGCATGAAATTCAAATTACTTACAATCAATTCAACTAGATCAATTGGTAATGCTCAGGTTCTATTAGACAACCCACGCGGCTTCGAATATTTCAAGTCACATTATAATTTTTTTTTGTTTTTCTTTTGAGGTAACTGTGGGCTGATTTAATATTACAAAACATGGTAGCATGGGGGACTCGAAACTGCGACTATTAGCTTAAGAACTGATTTGCTTACAAATAGAGCTACACAACTATTTTACTTTAACCAAATGAATGTTTTATTGTCGTTCTTTTCTTATTTTTTGTATTTGATTATGAATCAATCAACTACTTACATGAAAAAAGTTAATCGGGCCAATGTTTTAACTAAAAAATTAACTCAAACAATTACTAACTAAACACAAGAGTGGCTATTCATTTAATTCACTTAACAAGATGAAAACGTTGCATACACGGATCAGAATAAAATAACGTACACATATATTTAACCAGAAACTACAACCATTAACGCAACCTACATTCACTCATTACAACCTGCTCTGTCGGCATATTTCTCCTTTTTGGCACAAGCCTTAATTAGCCTTGTACGAAGCAAATCAATCCTTTCTTGGAGTTCTTTATTGAGGCCGTGTATTTCGGATAGTTTCTCAAAGAGCGGCCTCCTCTCGGCCATTAGGGTATCACTATCAACAAAGTGACCAATGAGCTTCTCGTTAAGGTACACCATCTTCTGCTGGTAGAAGGATGTAGCATCTAAATTAGCGGTGACAAACGCATCGTCAGCGAACTTGCCCTTCTTAAATTGTCTGCACGCATCCTGTAGCGTTGGATACAAGCTCCAGTTATTAACATCAGTAAATGAGAAAGCCATGGAATTGATATAGCTAGTAAGAAACTCAAAAGTTTGAGATATAATTTTGTAACAAATGGAGATTTATATAGGAATAAAATAAGAGATAAAATTGAAAAAGATTACACTGTTCAAGATAATGATGGTTAATATTTTAAACAAGTTTACACGGTTTCCAGTTGATAAGAAAAATAATTTCAAGGATCTAATGATCACAAATTTTCAATTTCTAAGCCGTTTTTCTCTCTCTCATTATCAACTTGATTATATAACAAATCTATTTTCAACTTATAAGTCGTATTTTTCTCTGTCACTATCATTTCCAAACCAAAAACACAAAACCGGTCTCTTTCTTCCATCTTTGCTATTTAAAGAAAATGGATCCCCACAACACCTTGACTGATGATCAGATTCTTAATAGGGTTAAAGGTCAAGTTATCGCTGAAGTTCAAAAAAGTCAAGAGATGATAAACAATCTAGCCGATGAGAGAGGACACCTTGATACAACGGTTGAACAAAGGTCGTTGTTAAAGTAAAGGCTTGTGGTAATTGATAACGAGCCTTTGAAGACAACAAAATATTTCTCCCAGTATTTGGAGAAGGATGAGGACTATGATCTGGCCATCAACAATGAGATGGGTCAGATAGTTAGCCTCATTGAAGAGTTGAACAGAAAGAGGGTCAAGTTATTGAACGACGAATTTGGTGTTTTTGTTCCTGATGATGCTTTAGGTTGAATGGTTATTATATATTTGTTGTTTTTGGGTTTGTTTGTCTTGGTAGTTTTATATAAATTGTTCCAGTTCAATGTAAATTGTTGTTTTTGGGTTTTTGGGTAGGATAGTCAGCCTTATATGGCACACCTTCAAAAGACCTAACTAATTTACATCTAAAAATTATTCAAGATGGAAGTTATCACCTATAAAAACTGGTTAAGATGCGAGCCGTTGTTCATCTTTGTAACGATGTTGGGACTCTTGAATTCGTTATGCTACAGGGTCCACTTGTGCCTGCTACAGTAAAATGTAACCATCAGCTAGACTTGTACAAGTTTATATCAAGTACCCAAGTTAACATTTCATATTAATTAACAAAGGAAAGCAATAGATTATGAAGAGAGAAATGCATACCTTAGTACGTTTAGTTATACCAGGCCCCTCTTTGCAATAATAATCATCGGGGGATTCGTTCATACGCAAATCTTTTTTGTCTATAGGTGGCAATATTTTTTCATTATCATAACTAGTCACGATACTAAATTCCTCATTTTCACACGCATCCAGGAGGATTCTTGATTATAATTGACAGTTTTTTATCGAGCTGGTTTGCCACGTAAAAAATTTGTCGTGCTTGTGAGCCCAATATGAAAGGATCATCCTTGTGGCCTAATCTACTAAGCTCAACCATTGTGTACCCAAGACTGTCTTTCTTTACCCCTCTTTTATTGTCAACCCAGTCACACTTGAACAACGGGATACTTCTAAAATGATAATCAAGTACCCATATCTATTGTAAAACCTAAAAAACCGTAAGACGAATCTTACTATAGGTTTGCTTGATCGTAGAGTGAACACGAGATGTAAATAATAGTTTGTTTTATTGAAATCAACAAAGACTCAATTACAAACTCTCTCTTAAGCTCTCTAGAGAAACACTCTCAAAAACTCATAGTTAAGAACTGGTCTCTCTCACTCGTTACCACATTCAAAGCACAAGTTCCTATATATATATGACTGGGCCGATCTCTGTCCGAACTCCAAGTTCGGCTGGTCCGAACCTCAGGTTCGGACCTAGTTCGGCCGGCAGCTTGAACTTGTCTTGAATCTTCACATCGTCTCGTTCAGATACTTCACATGACGCACAAATTATGTATCAACAAACTCCCCCTCGTCCTGTGCAGTATCTGTTCACCAGTTAAAACATATTCTTTGAACAAACTCCCCCTTAACTTGATGGAAGCTTAATCTTTGAATACTTTACGATGCACAGTTTCTTTCATCTTTATCAACACCTTCAGAAAACTTGAAGTTGTGATACACTCATTCCTTGGAGTACCTGGCCAACATAAATAATATTGGCGCAAAACTTCTCTTCAAGAATCCAAGATATAGGTTTTGAAAATGTTTTTCGTATCTTGTGTCGATCAATCGAAAACAAATAAGAAGTAAAATCTTTTTGGCTTTTTAGAAAGTTTATATCAAAACCAACCTAAAATATTTTTTATTTTTTCAAACTTATACTAAAACACATCAAATTTCTTTTTATACTTTTCTAAAATGAAATGTAAATGTAATGCAGAAACAAACTCTATTTTTGGTATTTTGTGAGAAAGATCACGACGCAAGATCATATTAGACATAACGCATCTAGCACATTTCAATTTCGGTCTTAATCAGCATGCAAACCAAGATAATCGCAAATACAACATTGATGTTTATTTCAGCATGCACCAATCATTTTTATCGTTTTCAGATATGCTAAAGGTAATTTTTGTCATGCACTGATAACTCGGCCTCCACTCTATCAGAAATACTAGAAAATCATCATTTTTAACATATAGAAGCAAATTTGCTTTGAGATTTAATCATCCTTGATGAGTCATGCAACGCAGAGAAAGCCCAAGTATTTGAGAAAATAAGAAAGCAAAACAATTTGAAGTTGTATAATCCAACAACAATCAGGTCGATACTTCCGTATACGCAGAGAAAGTACGATGGATTATACGAAACACCAAAGAAAATAAAGCACAACATCAAATGAACAATAATCAGGTCGATCTTTCGATACGCAGAGAAAGTCCGATCGTTTGACAAAATAAAGAAAATCAAACAAGTTTAAATCTTTCAAAATGAAACATGCATTCATCAGGATATCTCATTATTCTATTTTTGTCAGAATCATCACATAGCATTCATCAAGAAGCAAACAACCAAAGATTATCAGGCAAGCTTTATGTTAATATCTTACTTGCAGATATCAGATTAGTCATGCACATTTACAGATTATACCAGTACCTACAGCCTTTAGACTTAGACTATCCATGGCAGATAACGTATATGCTGATATACCATCATTTCTTACTTTTGTCGGATCAATTTCTTAATTTTTCATTTTTGTTATATTTTCCAAATTTCTCCCCCCTAAAATTCAAACAAATACTATTTTTTGAATTTTCGAATTTTCTCCCCCTAAAAATAAGAACAAAAGAAAAGGAAAAACAAACATGAACATGATCGATCAACACTTGACATATTTTTGAAAATGATATTTTTGAAAATCAATATTTCAAAGATAAGAACAATGCAGTTGAACTTAAAATACAAGTATCTCACTGTCAGCAATCTCTCGATTACTAACAGGTCTTCTTGAAATACCTGCAAACACTGGAAAATAGTAAGTTCTTAAGACTCCAACTCTCATCCACAATGATGGTAGGTTGTCCAGTGTCTTCAAAAAATCTGTGTTGGTCGTGGAGACAACTTTCGGTCTCCATTCCTGTTTTGATTTTATGATTTCTAGTGAACCATCGTCAACTGATGAGTGACAATCAGAACTACTACCTAATTTTTCCAAAATAGGCTTCTTTTTCCATGAAAATTTAGTATTGGGCATTGGTTCACTAAAAATAATGCCATCAAGATCAATATACTTTGTATGTTTGGCATTTGATGATGAATTGTTAGTTGTCATAGGACAATTATTTGCATAATGACCCTTCTAATGACAAACATAACAGAGTCTTTTACCAGTTGGATGGATTGAAATTGGTTTTCCATACTGATCAGTCGAACATTCATCATAAACTTTTGAAAACACAGGTTTAGATTTCTTTGGTTTTTGAAATTTTGGAATAATTTTGGAGAATCATAAAAATCAGAATCATCTCCACAACCAAAGAATTTATCTTTATGATAAAACCTGTTTGATTTAGCAGAATGAAATGAATCTGAACTGTTACCGCCTTGTGGTGTAGCATCAGATATACAAGAAGACTCTTCAGAAGAAAGTTTTTCATCTGGTGAAGATACTTTCTGCTTCCAACATTGTGCCTTCTTATCTGAAACCACCTTCTGCTTCTTTATCTTTTTCGCTTTGAATTCCTTTTTGTTGAAATCCTTAATCAGCATTTCTGTTTCTTTAAACCCTAAACCACCATTTTTCTGTTTGAACTTATCTTGAACATAATTTGGTATCGTATGACCTTGTTTGGCAAGTTTTGTAAATTCATACTTGATACCTTTCAGATCATTCTTCCCGGAAATCAAAGAATCATCTATCATAATCTCAGAAAATTTTGGCACTGTTACTTTTCCTGCATATTCATTAAACACTTTTTCTTTCTCAAGAAATGTAGATTTAGCATCAAACTTCAATCCTTTGCAATAATCAATCACCTTTTTATTCTTCTGAGATTTTGACCTGGTTTTCTTTCCTGAGCTGGTATCAACAAACTTTGAATAATCATGATGTTCAACACCGGATGGTATAGCAGGAACAGACATTTCAGTGTCTACTAGAGCAGGAACTTGATGAAGACATTTATCTTGACTATTCTTCTCACTCTTTTCCAGCTTATACATATAATTCAGAAAAGTCGGTGAATTGTTGCAGTTTTTCAATTTCCTTTGCAAATCAAACATCTCAATATTTTGTTCAGATATTTTCATAGTAGCTTCCGATAACTCTTTCTGTGAAGCAATGTACTTGTCAGACAATTTGTTATAACCAATTATATGACATTGTCTCAAGCGACATTCTTCCATAACTTCTTCAGTAACTTTCTCTACCTGTTTCTTATAGTAAATAACATCTTGTTTCAAAATGTAATTTTGACTTTGAACCTCACCTTTTTCATCACGTAACTTTGTGATTTCCTCCTGAAGATGAATTATTCTTTCAGCAGCGTCGACAGAAATTTTATGAATGTTCTCATACTTTTGTTGAAGATGATAACATTTCGCAAAAAAGCATCAAAATCTTCAACAACTTCCTTTTCCTTAGCTTGAGATCTATTACATTCATTAACCAACATATTCTTCTCATTCAACCATTCATCCTTAATACGTGCAAATTCCAAACAATTCACACATGATGCAGATGCATCCTTTTGAATTTCAGCAGCTAAATCATCACAAACTTTATTTTTCCAATTTTCTAGTTCTTTTGTCAGAAATCTGTTCTCTTCAGTCAACTTTCCCACCTTTTTCTCTAACTCTGCAATCTTACATTTAAACTTCAAATCTTGACAACTATTTTCTGAGAAATTTTGGACATATGCTCCTCACAGTGTGTCTTTACAAAATCCCATATCAGTTTTGCTTTTCGATAGTTCCCGATTTGACTTTTAAGAGTTATAGGCAAAGCTAACAAGAGAAGTGTAACAACATTTTCATTTTGATCATATGATTTTCTTTCTCCACTTGACCAATTGTGCATCTCCTTAAAATGACCATCAACATAAGTTGGATACTTATGTTCATTCGTAATTGGTAACCGGGATTTGATCTTATACCAATTGAAAAACCGTAAGACGGATCTTAATATAGGTTTGCTTGATCGTAGAGTGAACATGAGACGTAAATAATAGTTTGTTTTATTGAAATCAACAAAGACTCAATTACAAGTTCTCTCTTAAGCTCTCTAGAGAAACACTCTAAAAAACACATAGTTAAGAACTAGTCTCTCTCACTTATTACCACATTCAAAGCACAAGTTCCTATATATATATGACTGGGCCAATCTCCGTCCGAAATCCAAGTTTGGTTGGTCTAAACCTCAGGTTCGGACCTAGTTCGGCCGGCAGCTTGAACATTTCTTGAATCTTCACATTGTCTCGTTCAGATACTTCACATGACGCACATATTATGTATCAACAAAACCCCGTAATATGATGTTTTGGTGTAGCTTTTAACTCCAAATTTAGAAAGAAGCATGTCATTTGCTACAACTAACCCCACTGTTCTGGTGGACTTTACCATCTCACGATTTTGTACGAAATATAAATCCATTGATGTCATACACTTCGTAGCTTAGTACGTTTGTATTAGGTTCGTATGCAATCCACCTTAAGGTCTCTAATACACTTTCTCGAGATTCCTCTAACTCCCTTTGAACCTGATATTAGTTACAAGGGTGAACTTCCACTTATTAATTAATATAAAATTAATTATTTAATTAGCAGGAGCATTAATACAGGCAAATAGTGTATTACGTACCGTTTTTCGTAACCACGTAGCAAAAAACTTTATTATGCTATTTCTATAGCCGTGCACTAGTCTTTGTAGGGTTTTGTCTTTCAAGTTCTTCATTATGCTGACTGTAATTAAATTAATGATCAGTTTTCTAAATGTGGTACACCGTGGTGTATAAAATAAAATTAATTAAATTATACTTACTCGATATAAGGTTCAACCTTGGGTGTATTTTGCAGCACATAGACAATGTGCTCTTACAAATTGTTCTACAGGACCGTCGTCCATGAGTTTGCCCGCTGATAATGGAACTCCGTCTTTGTTACTTGCTCTCTTCTTATTTTCAAACTTATCCCTCATGTTAGGTGGCATACCAAATGTCTTCAAGTCTTTTTGGAATCCTCTCAAGAACTTAATTGTCTCCTCAGCAACATTCTCTTTAGCAATGCATCCTCCCGGTTTATTTTTGTTTCGCACGTGGCCCTTAATAACCTTCATACACCTTTCAAATGGATACATCCACCTAAAGCATACAAGACTGCATAACCTAACTTCACTTGCAATGTGCACGGTTAAATGAACCATAATATCAAAAAAAATAAGGGGGGTAAGTATTTCTCGAGAAGGCACATTGTCTCAAATAAATCTGCTTCCAGTTTATCAACCTCCTCCACGCGGATCTCCTTGCTACAGATAGATTTGAAGAAGAAACAAAACCTGACTATAATGTATACGGTCACGCATATGCTTAGTTCAAATTTATCAATTAAGATACACTACCTTTATTTATAAAAGTGAGAAGGTAAATAGAAAAATAAACAATAACCTGATTATAGCATATCTTGTGGGTTTTGGCATAATAGATCGAATTGCAAGGGTAAAACTTCCTGCATGAGCATGTTATAGTCATGTGACTCAAGTCCTATAAGCTTCCGATCCTTTAGACTAACAAAGCTAGCAAAATTTGAACAATACCCTTGTGGGACCCTTATGTTGTATAATGTTTCACAAAACTTGTCTTTTTGAGCCGGTGTTAATGTGTAGCTTGCTGGCGGGAGCTTAGTTGTGTTGCCATTTGTCGTAGGTTTTAACTCTGGCCTTATGCCCATATCGGCCAAATCTAGACGAGACTCATATCCGTCTTTCGATCTTTCCTTGAATGTTTAACAGTGTTCCAATTAGACTCTCGGCCACATTCTTTTCAATATGCATAAAATCTATACAATGGTTGACAAAATTAAACCGCCAATATTACGTTCCTTATGCCATATGTTAAACTTCTACTAGTAGGGTTTTTCTTTGGTCGCATTGTCTGATGTACCCAATACTTGAGTTCCCTTCTTGTTTTTTAATCTTCCCACCTCTCCCATTGGAAGTTTCTGGAATGTTGGATGCATTATTCTTGTGACCGGCCATACCCCATTTATTTATAACATATTGAGCCTTATTATATATTTCTTCCCCACTCTTAGGTATTGGTGCAGAACGAATCTCTTGGTTTCCATCAAATGCCTTCTTTTGCCTTCTGAACGCATGGTCATAAGGTAGATAACGTCTGTGGCTAGCATAACATTGCTTGTTTGACCTTTTAAGTCTCACACAATTTGTTTCTTGGCCACAAACTACACAACCTTGGAACCCACTATATGGACAGCCACACAGTGTACCAAGGGCAGGATAATCATTTATCGTCCATAACACAACAGCGCGTAGCGTAAACCTTTTTTGTTTAAGTGCATCGAATGTTTCGACCCCTATATCGAATAAGATTCTTAGATCTTCAACCAACGGTGTTAAATATACATCAATATCGTTACCTGGTGTTCCAGATATCAATAACGTCAACATGATGAACTTTCTTTTCATACACAACGATGGTGGAATGTTGTAAATGACAGCTAAAACTAGCCATACACTGTGGTGTCGATTTCCTCTATTAACATCCACCCCGTCAGCTGAAAGGCCTAGACGCAAATTTCTTGGATCGCCTTTAGTTTGTTCATACCTGTTATCTATAACAGCCCATGCGGGGAATCTGCCGGGAGACGTAAAACACCATCTTTTATTATTTTATCTTCGTGCCATGTCAAATGACTTGCGGTGGTCTCAGACTAAAATAGTCTTTGTAGGCGTGGAATTATGGGAAACTACCACAACACTTTTGCTGGGATGTTATCGTATGTTAACTTTTTAACCTCATCCACCTTCCATCTTGATTTTCCACAAGTGGGACAAAGTATATTATTTTTGTACACTCCCCTGTAAAGAATGCAGTCGTTGATACATGCGTGTATTTTCTCATAACCTGAGCCCATTGATTTGAACGTATTCTTAACCTCGTATGCACTAGTGGCCATTTCATTACCTTCGGGTAGCATCCTCTTTATCAAAATCAAAAAATTCAGTAAAGCATTTATCAGAAACGCCATACTTACTCTTCAAGTTGGTAAGTTGTAGGAGCGCGGACAACTTCGTGAAGTCGGGACACCCTTTGTAAAGTGGCTTCTTAGCATCCTCCATCAGTTTTATTAACTTCGCATGATTACGGTCGATCGTGAAATTTTCTTATGTAGTTCCAACCATATCTATTGGTTGTGCGACATCAGTTGGCGCCATAACGTTTTGGAGGCGTATCCTTTTCTCCATGCTTAATCAATTTGGTATAGGTTTGTCTATTCCATATCTGAACAAGTGATGTTCTACATCCCCAGGCTTTGTAAAATGTGGTTGACACAATGTGCTCATGGACATGGAATTTCTATTTTATTTTATTTTTTGATATTTGGTAGGATTCTTTAAGTTGGCGACTGCATATTATATAAAACTATGAATTCCGTCATAATACTCCTGTTTGGTTCTATTCGTTGACATCCAAGACTTCCCATCTTTGAAGTGCCGATCAACTCTAAATGGATAAGCAAAACATTGAATAATGCAATCAGATCAACGAGATAAACATAAATGATCGAGACCATTTCACATAAATTGATTCAATTCATGACTTTTTCCTATAGTTATTTTATTAAACAAATCCAAATAACAACAACAATTATATTGAAATAGTAACAACATATATAGTATTCTATACCTTACAATCATGCAAAGCAATCACAATCGGGCGAATCTCCTGACAATCGTACAATTGAAGACATAAAATAATGATGGTATAACCCTAGTTCGTATTTCTGTAAATAAATTTGGGTTCAGATTATGTAATAATTGGTTTTGATAGAATATACATGTTTAGAATATTTACTCTACGTGGTTTGTTAATGAAACCAGCCGGCTAGAGCCACACTCGTTTTGAGTTAACCGACCCACTCTCGGAGAGTTAATCAAGTATCGATGGAGTTGATTATCCACATTTGAGTATATTAGGCCCAATGATAGTATATGTGGGTCCATTGGGTTACTATTAAGCCCAATGATAGTTGATTATCGACATTTGAGTCGACTAGGCCCACTAATAGTATGTTTGGGACAATGGCCCAATGATAGTATGTGTGGGCCCATTGGGTTACTTTTAAGCCTAATGATAGTTGATTATCGACATTTGAGTGGACTAGGCCCACTAATAGTATCTTTGGGCCCATGGACCAATGATAGTATGTGTGGGCCCATTGGGTTACTATTACGCCCAATGATAGTTGATTATCGAAATTTGATTCGACTAGGCAAAATGATCCCTGTATGTTCGGGCCAAAGTCCCAATGATATATGTGTGTGCCCATTGGGTTACTACAATAATAGTTGATTATCGACATTTGATTCGACTAGGCCCACTAATAGTATGTTTGGGCCCATGGCCCAATAATAGTATGTGTGGGTCCACTGGGTTACTATTACGCCCAATGATAGTTGATATCGACCTTTGAGTCGACTAGGCAAATTGATCCATGTATGTCCGGGCCAATGTCCCAATGATAGTATGTGTGGGCCCATTGGGTTACTATAATAATAGTAGATTATCGACATTTGAGTCGACTTGGCCCACTAATAATATGTTTGGGCCCATGGCCTAATGATAGTATGTGTGGGCCCATTGGGTTACTATTACACCCAATGATAGTTGATTATCGACATTTGAGTCGACTAGGCTAACTGATCCCTGTATGTTCAAGACAATGTCCCAATGATAGTATGTGTGGGCCCATTAGGTTACTACAACAATAGTTTATTATCGACATTTGAGTCGACTAGGCCCACTAAGAGTATGTTTGGGCCCATGGCCCAATGATAGTATGTGTGGGCCCATTGGGTTACTATTACGCCCAATGATAGTTGATTATCGACATTTGAATCGACTAGGCAAACTAATCCATGTATGTCCGGGCCAATGTCCCAATGATAGTATATGTGGGCCCATTGGGTTACTACAATAATAGTTGATTATCGACATTTGACTCGACTAGTCCCACTAATAGTATGTTTGGGCCCATGGCCCAATGATAGTATGTGTGGGCCCATTGGGTTACTATTAAGCCCAATGATAGTTGATTATCGACATTTGAGTCGACTAGGCCCACTAATAGTATGTTTGGGCCCATGGCCCAATGATAGTATGTGTGGGCCCATTGGGTTACTATTACGCCCAATGATAGTTGATTATTGACATTTGAGTCGACTAGGCAAACTGATCCCTATATGTTCGGACCAATGTCCCAATGATAGTATGTGTGGGCCCATTGGGTTACTACAACAATAGTTGATTATTAACATTCGATTCGACCAGGCCCACTAATAGTATGTTTGGGCCCATGGTCCAATGATAGTATGTGTGGGCCGATTGGGTTACTATTACGCCCAATGATAGTTGGTTATCGACATTTGAGTCGACTAGACAAACTGATCACTGTATTTTCGGCCCAATGTCCCAATGACAGTATGTGTGGGCCCATTGGGATACCACAATAATAGTTGATTATCGACATTTGAGTCGACTAGGCCCACTAATAGTTTGTTTGGGCCCTTGGCCCAATGATAGTATTTGTGGGCCCATTGGGTTTCTATTACGCCCAAAGATAGTTGATTATCGATATTTGAGTCGACTAGGCAAACTGGTCCCTATATGTTTGGGCCAATGTCCTAATGATAGTATGTGTGGGCCCATTGGGTTAATGTTGGAACCTAGTGGTTGTTGACAACTCAAACATACCAGATTTCCAGAAGCCGATAAGAAGATTGAACAATGCAGACCTATATTTTTGTTAAATTTTATATGTTTTTTGAATTTCAAGTTATGTATTAAATACTTTAATTTTGCTTTGTATGTTTAACTTATGTAATTTGAACTTTTATCTGAATGTCAAAGGTCTGGTTTGCTTCTTATATGTTCAAATTGTCTTTAGAAATGGTTTGGTTGTTTACTTGATCTTGTCTTGGTTTAGTCACTCTGAACGATCAGCTTAGGTACTTGAACGACAAGGGTTTACTACCAAACGAGCAGCTAGTTGATGGAACATTTGGCTAAGTGTTTGAACGACCAGGCTGCACAACTAAACGACTAGCCTAGTTGCCTTAAACGACCAGGGTGTAAGCTGAACGACCAACTTACTTAACTGAACAGCCAGTAGTTGATCTAAACGATCAGCTTGATTGTTCTTAACGACCAGGTTTGTTCTATACGATCAGCCAAACGATCAGCTTCACCCTTGCGATCATACAAGTGTTCCTAATGACCAGCTTAACCCTAAACTGCTGATACCAAATCTGTGTGTCATGTGAAGTATCTGAACGAGACGATGTGATGATCAAAGACAAGTTCATGATGCTCGCCGAACTAGGTTCGAACCTAACGTTTGGACCAGGTGAACTTGGAGTTCGGCGGAGGTTCGGCCCAGACGTGTATAAATAGGAACTTGTGCTTTGAATGTTGCAACAAAGAGAGAATACTAAGAGAGACCATATCTTAACTATGAGTTGTTGAGAGTGTTTCTCTGTTTGAGCTGATTAGAGAGTTTGTAATTGAGTCGTTGTTGATTTCAATAAAACAAACTATTATTTACATCGTGTTCTCTCGTATACGATCAAGCAAACCTCTAGTAAGATCCGTCTTACGGGTTTTCAATTGGTATAAGAGCAAATCCAAGTTGCTCTATTGCGTTTTCTTTGATCGTTGTCGTTTTCTTGATAAAACCGAGTGTTTTTCATTCAAAACGAGTCAATCTTTGAGCTTTTTGATTTTCCTGTTGCTAAAATCACATTAACTATTGAAAATCTCGCTCAAATATGCTCAAAATCACGATTTTTGACCAAAAACTTTGTTTCAGTCGAGTTCGTGTATCTGCCAACTAACCGTCGTCCGAACCCCAGGTTGGTCGAAATAACCGCTCCGAACCCAGAGTTCGTCACTGTAACTGTTCCGAACTTAGAGTTCGTCTAAAGTTCGTCTGAAATTTTCGTTCGTTTAAAGTTCGTGTCACGTTCGAAGAGAGTTCGTGAGGAGCTCGGAAGACGTTAGGAGAAAGTTCGGATTTTGATAAGTTCGTCGAGAGTTCGGTTCAAATTCGGAAAACTCAGAGTTCGTCAAGAGTTCGTCAGGAGTTCGTTGGGAGTTTGTCAGGAGTTCAATAATTTTCAAAATGTATGAAATTGAGGTGTTCATTGAGCGTCCTCGTCAGAATGTACCAAAGTTGATAACGCTTGAATATTATCATGGTTGGGTAACAAATTTTATTGCTTATATTGTTGATTTGGATAAAAATTTGTGGATACCAGTTACAAATGAATTTCAGTATCCAACTCATTATGGTGGTGATTTTAAGGAGATGCATAATTGGTCAAGTGAAGAAAGAAAATCGTATGATCAAAATGAAAAGGCTTTTTCACTTCTTTTGTTATCTTTCCCAATAACTCTTAAAAATCAAATCAAGAAATATCGAAAAGCAAAACTGATATGGGATTTTGTTAAGACACAGTGTGAGGAACATATGTCTCAACTTTCTCAGAAACAGTTGAAACAGTTGACCAAGATTTGAAGTTTAAAGGTAAAATTAAAGGATTAGAGAATAAGGTGGGACAGTTGACCGAAGAGAATATTTTTCTGACAAAGGAAGTGGAGAAATGGAAAAATAAAGTTTGTGATGGTTTAGCTGCCGAAATTCAAAAGGACGTGTCTGCATCATGTGTGAATTGTTTGGAATTTGCACGTTTTAAGGAAGAATGGTTGAAAGAGAAGAATATGTTGATTAAAGAATGCAATAAAGCAAATGCTAATGAAAAGGAAGTCATTGAAGACTTTGATGCGTTATTTGCAAAATGTTCTCCTCTTCAACAAAAATATGAAAACATTCATAAAATTTTTGTCGAAGCTGCTGATAGAATAATTCATCTTCAGGAGAAAATCACAAAGTTGCGTGATGACAATGGTGAGGTTCAAAGTCAAAATAACATTTTGAAACAAGATGTGGTCTATTATAAGAACCAGGTAGAGAAAGTTACTGCCGAAGTTCTGAAAGAGTGCCACTTGAGAGAATGTCATAAAATTGATTATAACAGATTGTCGGACAGGTACATTGTTTCACCAAAAGATTTGATGGAAGCTAATACGAAAATAGCTGAACAAAAGATTGAGATTTTTGATTTGCAAAGGAAATTGAAAAATTGCAACACTTCACCGACTTTCTTGAATTATTTGTATAAGTTGGAGAAGAGTCAGGAGAATGGTAAACATGCGACTCTTCATGACGTTCCTACTCCCGTGGATATTGAAATGTATGTTCCAGCTATACCATCTGGCATGATTATTCAAAATTTGCCGATACAAGTTCAGGAAAGAAAACCAAATCAAAATCTAAGAAGAATAAAAAGGTGGTTGATTATTACAAAGGGTTGAAGTTTGATTCCAAATCTACATTTCTTGAAAAAGAAAAGGTGTTTAATGGAAATCCAGGAAATGTGAAAATGCCAAAATTTTTTGAGATTGTGATAGATGATTTGTTGATTTCCGGGAAGAATGATCTGAAAGGTATCAAGTCTGAATTTAGAAAACTTGCCAAAATAAGGTCATGAGATACCAACTTCTGTTCAAGATAAATTCAAGCAAAAGAATGGTGGTTTGGGGTTTGAAGAAAAAGAAATGCCCGTTAAGGATTTCAACAAGAAGGAATTCAACGCAAAGAAGGTAAAGAAGCAGAAGGTGTTTTTAAATCAGAAGCCACAATGTTGGAAGAAGAAGGTATCTTCACCAGATGAAAAGTTTTCTTCTGAAGAGTCTTCTTGTATATCTGATGCTACACCCTAAGGCGGTAACAATTCAGATTCATTTCATTCTGCTAAATCAAACAGGTTTTATCATAAAGATAAATTCTTTAGTTATGGAGATGATTCTGGTTTTTATGATTCTCCAAAATGTTTTCCAAAATTCCAAAAACCAAAGAAACCTAAACCTGTGTTTTCAAAAGTTTATGATGGATGTTTCACTGATCAGTATGGAAAACCTTTCAATCAATCCAACTGGTAAAAGACTTTGATATGTTTGTCGTAAGAAGGGTCATTATGCAAATAATTGTCCTACGACAACTACCAATTTATCATCAAATGCCAAACATACAATGTATGTTGATCTTGATGGCATTATTTTTAGTGAACCAATACCCAACACTAACTTTTTCTGGAAAAAGAAGATTACTTCGGAGAAGTTGGGTAGTAGTTTTGATTGTCACTCATCAGTTGACAATGGTTCACTAGAAATCATAAAACCAAAACAGGATTGGAGACCGAAAGTTGTCTCTACAGCCAACACAGATTTTGTTGTGTAGACACTGGACGACCTACCATCGCTGGGGATGAGGGTCGGGGTTTTAAGAACTTATTGTTTTCCAGTGTTTGCAGGTATTTCAAGAAGACCTGTTAGTAATAGTGAGATTGCTGCCAGTGGAATACTTGTGTTTTTTTAAGTTCAAATACATTGTTCTTATCTTTGAAAAGTTGATTTTCAAAAATTTCATTTTCAAAAATGTGTCAAGTGTCAATCGATCATTTTCATTTTTGTTTTTCATTTTCGTTTGTTCATATTTTTAGGGGGAGAAAGTTTGAAAATTCAAAGAATAGTGTTTGTTTGAATTTTAGGGGGAGAAATTTGGAAAATATTAAAAAAAATGAAAATTTGAGAAATTGATCTGACAAAAGAGAGAAATGATAGTATCAGCATATACGTTTATCTGCCATTGATATATTAAGTCTAAAGGCTGTAGGTACTTGCATAATCTGTGAATGTGCATGACTAATATGATATCTGCATGTAAGATATAAACATAATGCTTGCCTGATGATCTTTGGTATTTGCTTCTTGATGATTGTTGTGTAATGATTCTGACAAAAATAGAATAAAGAGATTTCCTGATGAATGCATGCTTTCATTTTGAAAGATTTATATTTGTTTGATTTTCTTTATTTTGTCAAACGACCGGACTTTCTCTGCATATCGAAAGATCGACCTGATCGTTGTTCGTTTGACATTCTGCTTTATTTTCTTTGGTGTTTTTGTATAAATCATCGGACTTTCTCTGCGTATATGGAAGTATCGACCTGATTGTTGTTGATTATACAACTTCAACTTGTTTTGCTTTCTTATTTTCTCAAATACTTGGGCTTTCTCTACGTGTCCAGAAGACCGACCTGATTGCTATGTATTTGAGGTTCTGCTTTATGTTTGCATGACTCATCAAGGATTATTAAATCTCTAAGAAAATTTGCTTCTATAAGATAAACATGATGATTTGCCAGTATTTATGATAGAGTGAAGGTCGAGTTATTAGTGCATGATATTATTACCTTAAGTATATCTGAAAACGATAAAAATGATTGGTGCATGCTGAAATAAACATAAATGTTGTATTTGCAATTAGCTTGGCTTGCATGCTGATTAAGACCGAAATTGAAGTGTGCAAGATGCGTTATGTCTGATATGATCTTACGTCGTGATCTTTCTCGCAAAAGACAAAAATAGTGTTTGTTTTTGTATTTCATTTACATTTCATTTCAGAAAATATCAAAAAGATTTTTGGTGTGTTTTAGTATAAAATTCATAAAAGCCAAAAATATTTTACTTCTTATTTGTTTTCGATTGATCGACACAAGATACGAAAAACATTTTCAAAAATATATCTTGGATTCTCAAAGAGAAGTTTTACGCCAAGATTATTTATGTTGGTCAGGTACTCAAAGGAAAAGAGTTGATCACAACTTCAAGTCTTTTGAAGCTGTTGATAAGGAAGAAAGAAACTGTGCTTCGTCAAATATTCAAGATCAAGCTATCATCAAGTTGAGGGGGAGTTTGTTCGAAGAATATGTTTTAACTGGTGAACAGATACTGCACATGACGAGGGGGAGTTTGTTGATACCTAATTTGTGCATCATGTGAAGTATCTGAACGAGACGATGTGATGATCAAAGACAAGTTCATACTGCTCGCCAAACTAGGTCCGAACCTGAGGTTTGGACCAGGCGCACTTGGAGTTCGGCGGAGGTTCGGCCCAGACGTGTATAAATAGGAACTTGTGCTTTGAATGTTGCAACGAAGATAGAATACTAAGAGAGACCAGATCTTAACTATGTGTTGTTGAGAGTGTTTCTCTGTTTGAGCTGATTAGAGAGTTTGTAATTGATTCTTTGTTGATTTTAATAAATACTATTATTTACATTGTGTTCTCTCGTATACGATCAAGCAAACCTCTAGTAACGTCCGTCTTACGGTTTTTCATAAACGACCAGCATCTGATGTGTGTTGGACGATCAACTTTAATAAGTTGAACGATCAGCTCTATAGCTGAACGACCAGCTTCTAACACATAGAATGTTTTGCTGATTTTCATGATTTTCCTTGTGTTCAATGCTCCCAAGTGGTATAAATACCCATAATGATGAAACCCTAAAAAATACCAGTCATTCTAACCACCTGGGAGAGTTGTGTGTGTGTTCTCCTTGTGTTCTTGAGCTTTAGAAATCATCAAATGAGATTGCAATGAAGTAAAATCAGCCATGATTGATCATCACACATGATTTCCGCACTTGTGTGATAAATCAAATGAGATTATTTGTGCTCAAGCTGGTCCTGATAATTGGTATCAGAGCCTTGTTCTTCAAGTTTTTGAGTTTTTCTCAAAAATGACAAAATTCTCATTTTAAGTTATCAATCATGGATGTTTTGCTTGTTTCTTGAGTTGATTCATGGTAGAAATCACTCAAGAAACACATTGCTATGCTCAGATTTCTGTAAAAACTCTGTTTTGTGGGTCAATTTGAGGATTTAGTAGTGTTGCGTATTTTAGTAACCTGTTCTTGAGCAATTTTTTCAAAATTGTTTTTAAGTTAAATCCATGTCCAAATTGATGATTGGCGAGCTTTAGACTACTAAAATCGAAATCATTGCCACTGATTTAATTTATAAACATCAACTTTCAGGATTTTAGAGGCATTTTTTGTGATTTTTGGTGTTCTTTAGAAAAGTTCACCTTTTCATCAAATCAGGTCATTTAGAGTGGTTTTTGGAGTTCGTGTCAGTTGAATCAAATGATCCTACATGAATTTCAAGACTGTTGATGTCCTTAAACACTGATTTTGTTAACTTTGGTTTTTGAAGTTTGAAATTGCTCAAGAACAAGCTGTTCATAATTTGGCTAAGTCTCGAAAATTGATTTTTTTCAAATTTTTGGTTAAATCTCAATTGCTGATGACTAATTATGTTTTTTTAATGTTTGTGATTGTAGGATTTGTGTGAATTCAAGCAATCTACAAGTGTTCAATCATTTTCAACCAAGCGTTCGACCCATCCAACCCATTAGCAATTTTTGCTAAGTATTTGTATTTCTCATTCCCTAAATGGCTAAAGGCATCAGTATGCACCCACCATTGAAAGTAATAACCTCCCTCAAAAACTTATGTGTGCGAGTGACTTTGATGATTGGAAGGGAAAGTTTTTATCATTCCTGGAGTTTCTTGATTATGATCTGTTGACCTCTATTGTGGTTGGTCCTGCTGTGTTTGAAGTGGAAGAAGCTACCACAGTTACTGCTACCGTTGCTGACCCACCTATCCCAAAGAAGATGATTCCAAAACCTTTAGATAAGTTAACACTGGCTGAATGTGCTCAATTGAAGATTAACAAGCGTGCATTGGGTTGCATCAAGATGACAATCATTAATGATTTGCTACATCAGTTCCGTGAGGCCTCCTCGGCTCATGAAATTTGGGTTGGCCTAGAGAAAAAGTATGAAGGCAATCCGGCTACCAAGGAGAGAAGGCTTGAAAAACTGAAGTTAACTTTCAACACTTTCGCTCACAGAGCTAGAGAGTTGTTTGAAACTCATGTCAACCGCTCTGCAGAATCATCACTGAAATGACAACTAAGAAGATTCGACCTGATTATGGAGATATTATCAAGAAAATTCTACACTCTTTTCCTCAGGAATTTTCCTCCTATGTCACATATCTGATTGAAAGCACTGATCTGACCACTACTGACTACATGGATATGATAGACAATGTTCGAGACTATGAAGTAAGAGCAGTTGAACGTAGTGGAAAGTCACTCATGGGAAACGTGACTTCTAGGAGCTCAACATCTTTAGCTCCTAATGCTGCATTTGCTGCTTCTGCTTATGAGGAAAACTATCAGATTTCCAACTCCTCTAGTTCATCTCTGCCTGCTGTCACTCCTTCTCCAGCACCTACTCCCAATACAACTGATGTCTTTGTCTCTCATGCTACGCATCAGCCTTCCAATGTGACTTATGCTCAACAGCCATCATGTGGGTTCTATGTTCAACAGTCTGCACCGGCTTCATCTAACAACACTAGCATGGATCAGGATTTGTGCAATTCATTTCTAGCTTGCATGAATTCACAAATGTCTGGAAACATTGAAACAATGACTATTTGTTAAGTGGATCTTGACCAAATCTCTGCTGATGATCTTGAAGAGATTGATATAAAATGGCAAATGGGTATGATTGCAGCCAGGACAAGAAAATTTTTCAGGAAGACTGGAAGAATGCTGTTTTAACCACCATCTAATGCCAACATCGGATTTGATAAGTCTAAGGCCCGGTGTTACAATTTCCAGGAGCTCGGTCACTTCACACGTGAATGTCCTAAACCAAGAACTTGGAATGTTTCCATCAGCTCGAGTGGAAGTAACCAGACTTATCGGAAGCATGGAGGAAATGGTAACCAGACTTACCAGAAACAAGGCAGCTCATCCTACCAAAAGCCTCTTAATGGAAATTAAAATTTCTCTCCTTAAGCACCATCAAGCTCTCAACGTGCTCAAATGGTTGCAACACTAGCAAGACATTGGTTACACTTGAAGGTGGAAACTACAACTGGACGGCTTCCTCACCATCTCAATCTTCAAACCAGTCAAACTACGCACTAATGGTTAACTTTTATGGAGAAGAGAATTCTATGTCTATTGAATTTGACACTCTTTTTCCAACTAACTTGTGTCTGATGGATGGAATCGATAAGATACTTGAAGAATCCTCACTTGCGGTCGGAAACGCTTCTAATGTGACTCCATCAGATGTTGAGACTGAAGCTAGCAAGCGCCTCCTTGAACTGCAGAAAGGAGACATTCCAGATGAGGTAAAAACACAACTATGTTCAGAAAAATGTCTTGAAATGTCACTCGGTATCGTACATACAACCTAGAGTTGCATGCTAAGGCGACAGAGAGCAAGAGTTATGCTGAACAACTCAAAGCTAATGAGAAAGACATTTTGGTTAAAATTTAATCACTTCAGGATGATATTGAATTCATGAAGCACACTGAATCAAATTTCAAAATCCAAATTGCAGACCTTTTGAATAAATTGACTTCTCTGAGAAACAGTTATGCTGAAGCTCAAGAAACAATTGACTTAATGAAACTAAATCCTGGAACTTTGGGTAGTGCGGTTGCAAAGGACATAATGTCTCGTCTTAGAACTGGTTTAGGTCTTACTCGGGAGATACTTGATAGTGCTGCTGAACATCCTCTCAACCACAAATATTACTATGTCCCCAAGTTGACTAAAATCATATCGATGGAAGATCAACTGGCTAATGCTGAAACAGGATCTAATCTTCCACCGATTGACAAAACTCTCAAATTTGGAGATTTTAATGCAATTTCATTAAATTATGTTGATACAAGCATATCTGAATCTTGTGTGCAAAAGGCTACTGAAACTGAGTTTCTTAATTTGTGCAAGCAAAATGCAACTGATGGTCAATCATTTTTGTTCAATGAAAATTATAAAGTTTTTAAAACAAATAAAGTGTCAAAGAGAACTAAGACCGTTCGAAGGCGTAAGTTTAAGAAGAAGGTTGCTGATGAGAAACTCGAGGTTCAGCAGACTATCAATGATGATGAGTTTAGTCGTGCTTTTTCCGAAATGGCCTTAAAACATGGTAAGATAGTTATGTACACACAAGCTGGTCTTACAATCACCGATGGTAAGGTGATCATTGTTCCTGTTGCACAACTGAACGCTCCAACGATGCATGCTCAAGCAACTTCCGCATCCATATCTATCAAACAAAGTGAAGCATCAGCCAGCACTGCTCCCAATGAGAAACGAAAGTCCACTGTGGTTCTGGTTAAGACAAACGATCCTAAGAAAAATAGAAATCAAAGTGAACCAAGTGTTGAAAACCAGTCTCCCTTGGTCAAGCCAATTGCTGCTACCTCAGATGCTCCAGAAACTGGGGACACACCAAAGAAAAAGAAACAAACAAGAAGAAGACAGTTACTGAACCGGAAAAGGATGAAAGTGCAACATCAAATAAGCCACAACCTGCGGCTCCACAAGTTGCTGAACTATCTTCTGTGGTTACTCCAAGTGACACAGTTGAGACTTTGGGATGTTTTGTTTGCGAGAATCCACTCCATGATGCAAGGGTGTGTGTGTGTGTACAACACAGGTTATTTTGCTTACAACAACGCTCCAATGCCTCATGCACATTTCTACCAGAAACAACAGCTTGCACCACATGGAAACCAACCTGGCCCCAATGTATTATGGGAATTATGGTGAAGATTACATGGATCAAAGGCTAGACACCATGTTCCAACAATCTATACCGAATCAGCCTTATAGTCCTAATCAGGCTCTGTACGCTCCACGAGGTTTGGGAAGGAAAATGAATACTTTCAGACCACAAGTTCAACAACCAGTAAGAATGGATGCACCAAATCCTGCTCCAGTGAGATCTTGGACACCCCGACCAAGGCCTGCCTTTATTCCGAGCCCTGTCATGGTTCAACAACTGGTCTGGGCTCCACAACCAACTGCTGTCACTTCACCGACTCTCCCTACTGTTATTTCTTCACTAACTGCTCCTCCAACAAAAAGGGCACCCAAAAAGAAGGCCCCAAGTCAATCTGGCCCGGGTCCATCTATTAACTAATCACTTTCCTTTTACATGTGCAGGGACTGGCCCAGAGTGCTGTCAATACATGGTACTTAGATAGTGGATGTTCCAGGCACATGACGAGGAACAAGGACATGCTATATGATGTCAAATAAATATCACATGGTGGTCCTATTGCCTTTGGAGGTGATATTCGGGGTGGTAGAATAATTAGAAATGGTCTCTTGACCAATGGAGAAATTTCATTTGATAAGGTTAATCTGGTGTCAAATCTGAAATTCAACCTGCTTAGTATTTCACAAATCCGTGACAAGAAGATGCCAATGTTGTTCGATGACCGAGAGTGTTATATTCTGAAGCCTGGGTTCAAGGTTCCTGAAGATCAGATCTTATTTCGTGCAAAACGGAAAGGGAACATGTATGCTCTAGATATGTCAGCTGCGAAGCCGACTGGTTCTGTAGCATGCTTCTTGGCAAAGGCATCAGAAGACGACTCCACTTTATGGCACAGGCGTATGAGGCATGTCAACTTTCGAAACATAAATCGCCTTGTAAGGGGGAAACACGTGGACAGTGAGCCAAAGAAGGAATTCATCCACATCGATAACTATGTAGCATGTTTGAAGGGTAAACAGCACAAGACGTCTCACAAGCCTAAGCCACTAGGTAAAATGAAATCGATTCTTCAACAACTCCATCTCGACCTTTTCGGTCCTATGAGCATCAAGAGTTTAAAGGGAAAGTCATATTGCCTTGTTATCACGGACGATTACTCTAGATACTCGTGGGTGTTCTTCCTGAAAGAAAAGTCTAAGAGAGTTGAGACATTGAAGGATTGTGTCACTCGGATCGAAAATAGATGCAAAGAGCGCGTTAGAATCATTAGATCAGATAATGGGTCTGAGTTCAAAAACCATACATTTGATGCATTTTACAATGAAAAAGGCATAACTCGACAGTTCAGTTCACCGTACACGCCGCAACAGAATGGAGTAGCTGAACGGAAGAATAGGACTATCATCGAGTCTGTCAGAACTATGCTTGCTGACTCCAATCTAAAATTGTCTTTTTAGGCAGAGGCTGTTGATACAGCCTGCTATGTTCTAAATAGAACACTCTTAGTTAAACATGCGAACAGGACGCCATTCGAACTGTTTTCCAAAGCAAAACCGAACTTAAAATGCTTAAAACCGTTCGGATGCACTTGTACTGTTTTGATATAGTCGAAGCAGCTAACTAAGTTTGCCCCTCGGGCAGATGATGGTTATTTTGTTGGATACTCGATGTCATCAGCGCTTATCGATTGTTTAACAGAAGAACTCAAGTCGTTATTGAGTCGTGCAACATTACTTGTAACAAACACACTCAGAACACTAGAGATCCTGCTCCGGACAGCATATATGAACTTGAGTCGTTTTCTTCTACTTTTAACGTGTTTCAATCTGATAATGCAGGTACTTCATCTGCTCAAGCTGATCAAGGAAATGAAGTAGTTAATCCTCCTGTGATACATTTGCTCCAATCACTTCTTCAATCCTGGATACTATGTATTCGGTCGATCCTCCGGAGTTGCTATGGGGAAATCAGTCAACACAATCAAGTGATGTCACTAGAGCTTCAACTTCTTCTGTAACTGATCAGCCGTCAATTCAGATTCATGAACTAGTAATTGTGAAAACAGTACCGGCACCAGAAACAACTGAAGAAGACAACTCTGTTGAAATTGAAGTTGTAAGGCATGATTCTGATTCAGATGACATTATAGAAATTGATATTGGAGAGACTTTTTGCGATGATCTACAAATTGGGGATCTAGACTCGTCTATTTCATCACTTGCTGTTGAAGAGACTCGAATCCACAAGATACATCTTACGAGTCAGATTATCGGTCCAGTTGATAAACGTCTCACCTGAAGTCAATCAAAGGATATGCATACATGCTTGTTCTCATGTTTCATTTCACAAGAGGAGCCTACTACGGCTGCTGCTGCCTTACTGGATGAAAATTGGATTGATGCTATGCAAACAAAGTTACTTTAGTTTAAATTGCTCAATATCTGGCTCTTGGTCGACCCTCCAGTCTCCAGAAGGTGTAAAGCTTATACCTGTCAAATGGATATTCAAAAACAAAAAAGACAACCATGGTATTATTATGAGGAATAAAGCTCATTTGGTAGTGAAAGGGTACATGCAAATTGATGGAATTGATTATGAAGATGTCTACGCACCTGTCGCACGTCGGGAGGCAATACGTATCTTTTTGGCATATGCCGCTTCAATGAATATCACTGTTTATCAACTTGATGTAAATACCACGTTCCTATACAGAGAGCTTGATGAAGACGTGTATGTGCAACAACTTCCGGGGTTTGTGAACAACTCATTTCCAAAGAAGTGTTACAAACTGGATAAGGCCCTTTATGGTGTACACTAGGCCCCAAGGAAGTAGTACGAGACGTTATCTACTTATCTGCTGTCAAATGGTTATAAAAGGGGTGTGATTGATCAGACGCTCTTCATATGTCACGTTGGTGAAGATATGTTATTAGTGCAAGTGTATGTCGACTATATCATTTTTGGTTCAATCAACGTCGGCCTTTGTCATTCATTTGAGGAATTAATGAAGAAGAAGTTGAGATGAGTGCAATGGGTGAGCTCACATTCTTCCTTTGAATTCAAGTGAAACAGAAGCCAGATGGTATTTTGATCAGCCAAGTGAAATATGTGAATGAGATTCTGAAGAAATTTGGCTTCCAAGACTCTAAAGGTTTTTCTACACCCGTGGTCACTCGTCATAAGCTCAATCAGGTTCCAGAAGGGGTTTGTGTAAATGAGCATCTCTATAGGTCCATGATCGGTTCTCTCATGTATCTAACAGCAAGTCATCCCGACATCATGTTTGGAGTGTGTCTATGTTCAAGATTCCAGAGCAAGCCTAAAGAATCGCACTTGATGGCCGGGAAGAGGATTTTCCGATACTTGAAGTCAAATCAGAACATATGACTTTGGTATCCTAAAGACCTCTCTTTGACCTTCGAGCCTTCTCAGACAGTGATTATGCCGGTTGTGAACTCAATCGCAAGTCTACAATGGGAGGTGCTCAGTTCTTGGGTAATCGTTTGGTTTCATGGAAATGCAAGAAGCAGACAACAATGTCAGTCTCAACGGCTGAAGCAAAGTACATTGCTGCTGCATCCTGCTGTTCCCAAGTGCTTTTGATTCAGAATCAGTTGCTGGACTATGGTTTAAATTTCATGGGTACCCCTATTCATATAGATAAACTGTTGCTGTTTCTATTGTTAAAAATCCAATTCAGCATTCTAAGACTAAGCATATTGAGATTAGATACCATTTCATTAGGGATTGTGCCGAGAAAAAGCTAGTTACCTTAGTCCATGTTGGTACCGACGATCGGTTAGCAGACCTATTCACTAAACCATTTGATATGTCTAGGTTTAACTTTCTGGTTAGTGTTGTAGGCAATTTTAACTATGAATAAGCTTTCTCCATTCCCTAGTATGTTAGTGTCTTGGTTTCATACGTTTATTTGCTTAGAAGTGTTAAATAGTACCTTGCATGAAAATTCACAAAAAGAATTTACCTTCTCTATTTGTATATAGTTTTTCTTGCAAAATTCAAAAAAAAGAAAAGAAGTTATTTGTTATTTTGACTCCTTGAGTCACTTTCCTGCTTTGTTTAACCCTGATTTGACTTAAACATCTTTGTTTATGGTTGTCTTGTGTCAAATTATCTTGGAAAGACCAAAAAGATTTGTCTTGTTTAGTTTCTGTTTTTGTGTCTGTCTGCCGTGCCTGCAATGTGGAAGATAACTTAATAAGTGTTTTTAGGAACATGTACAAAATACCCTTAGAAAAGTAAAAAATAATGAAAAATAAAAAATATGTGGTCTGTGGTCAGACAAATTGTTGAAGAACATTATATAATTTCGAGTATGTTCGTCTAACCATAGGATATGATCCAATCAATCGATAATACTATCTCTTGATGTGTTGGTAGGCTCAACATAACAAAGAAGTAAACAATTTTCGTGATTACACACTAAATTATTGAGAAATATGGACCACGAGAGTTTAAATAGTGCAAAAATTCTTTAAATTGACCATTTTCAATAGTCCTAGTAGGAAACTTAATCACACGTTCTTTGTTTCTTTAGTTTTAAGTTGACTTATTTTAAACCATCATACGAGACTCATCTACTGAGGAAACTCTGATCTTGAGCCTCATCCATCAATAAAAGCTAAGACACATGTGCTGTGAGGAATCACTGACCTTGTGTACTTACGCTCCTTCAAACCATTGAATAAAGTGAAAGGTCATTTGCTGAGGAAACTCTGACCTTGACGCTCTCACCCCGCTAAATACACTCATCTATAGTCATGAAAGAAGGGTTATCATGATTTCATAACTATATCCATGAAATTGTAGAAACGAGAAACGATCTTACTACTGCGTGTATCAATCAATCATAGCAACAACGAATGTAAATAAGAGAATTCTTATTGATCACTTGAAGATACAATGAAGTTCTCTCTAGTTTCTCTCTCTAGAAACACACACAGAAAGTGTAGAAATGACTGAAGCGTTCAGAAGTGTTAAGCTCTCATTCTAACACTAACTATTTATACTAAGTGACTAACCATCCAGCGTATCAAACTGATACGCCGGACCACATGGTCCGCCGGACCAAGTGATACGCCACTAAAGACATTTCTACCACAACTCATATTCAGACACGCTCACATAGATACAATACACGAGACACTCATAGCATAGGAATATGCTTCTACAGACTCCCCCTTAACGTGTAGTGTATCTATTTTCTAACTAAACTTCAGTCTTCAATCTTCAACATTGCTGCATCTAATCTTTGACTTGAAATCTTGTCAGAAATAGAGCTTGCATGGCTGGATCACTCTTGAATCAACTTTGAACTTCAAGATCCATTTGTGAAAAATACTTCAAACTTGCACCATGCTTGAGTCTTTGATATCCATAACCTGCAATTTCAGAAGACAGAAACGCGGTTTCCTTTTCTTTTAAAAATTAATTTAATCTTGGTGCAAAACTTCTCTTCGAGAATCCAAGATAGGTTTTTAAAATTTCGATTTCATATCACATGTCGATTGGTCGAAAACAAATAAGAAATAAAATCTTTTTGGCTTTTTGAAATTTTATATCAAGACACACCTAAAATCTTTTTTGAACTTTTCAGATATGAAACATAAATGCAATACAGAATCAGACACAATTTTTGTCTTTTGTGAGAAAGATCACAACTTGCAAATTGAACACATGTATACACATTGACTTCTCATTTTCTTTTTCACATATCTTTTTCTTGATATATCATGAGATACGCATCAAGATGTTGTCCACTTGGTCACGCATTAGTATTTAATGTGTTTATCACATCTGTATACTTTCTGATTTAATGCCGAGCCTACCAAGCACATCGAACAATGATCTTATGGATTTTTCATCTAATTTATCCGTGAGCCAGACACGTAAACCAATGTACCATCATTTCCCAATAATGTCGGATCCATTCCTCATTTTTCAATATTTTTGTATTTCTCCCCCTTAAAATGAAAACTCTATGTTTGGATTTTCATTTTAATACAAACAAAAACACAAAGACGCTATATTTGGTTTTTCAATTTTCTCCCCCTAAATTACATACGGAATGTAAAAAGAAAGAAAAATGACCTTTCGACATGGATACCTTTCAGGTTTAGTTTTCAAAAAAATTTCAGTTTTGAAATTGATATCACATGTAATTTAAGTTAAATCAGCAGAATACTCCTCCATCAGCAACTTTTCAATCACTGATAGGTCTTCTAGAAGTACCTGCACACTGGTCAAACACATCAGTTTATAAATGACCCGAAGCGAATAGCTTCTGGTCGACCAGTATCTTGATTTCCTTTTGAAACCACTTTAGGTTTCCAGTGTTGTTGTTTTGGTAAATCAGTATCTGATAAACCAGTCACAGTTGATTGTGACGAACAACCTACATATGAAACATTTTGAAAACGCGGAATAAATCTTCCTTGAGTTTTGAAAAATGTAGGTTGTGGAAATTCATCAAACACTCTGCCATATTCATCAAGGAATCGTGGTTTGGCAGTTTTACCAACATATGGAACCTTTTCTCTTCTTGAACTAGAAGAAGCAGTGACATGACAATCTTGTGCCGTATGCCCTTTTTGTCGGCAATTGTAACACAAACGCCTTTTCTTCGAAACCTGCATAGCTTCACAAACATATTCATCTCCAAAATGATCATAAAAATTATCATATACCTGACAACGATGATCATGAACCCATTTAGAAGTTGGGCTCTTTGAAGTAGAATTTGATCCTCCAGAAGAAAAATTTGCAGATTGATTCTTCTTGTTCCTCGGATCAGTAGTCTTCACAAATACTTCAGCAATTTTCTGAGCATCCACGCAATGAAGCGGGAATTCTTTATCAGAAAATATTTGTTCCGAACCCTTGAGTTTGTAGAACCTCTCGGGTTGAACCTTCTCAGCTTTGAAGATATCTTTTCTCACCTGCTTCACATTGATTGTTTTTAATTGTTGTGGTTTTGAAAATTGTGAACTACCACCTTTATCAGCATTTCTTTCAAATCCTAACCCAACACTTTTTCCCGAACCCTTTTCTCCCATTCCAGTAGACTTATGCCCATTCTTTGCCAACCTAGAAAATTCAGCTTTAACTTTCTTGAGATCTTTTGGAGCATGGAGAATTGTTTCATCAATGTCAGCTTTTGAAGACGAAGACCCAGACACAACCTTTTGAACTTCAGAAGCTTCAGTACTTTTGCCTTTGTCTTTTTGCTTTTCTTCAATAGATTTGGAACCAACAAACTCAGAATAATCACCGGTCTCAACCTTGTCTTTCAAATCATGAACTCCTTCTTTGAGACTTCCTGGTGGCGAGACTGTCTTGTTAAACATCTTCTCAAAATTTTCATCTTTGGCCAAAAAACTTGTAAAAGATTAAGAATTTGTAACATTGTTCAAAAGACGTTTTGAATCAATGACTTCAATCTTTAATTCAGAAATTCTTTGATGAGCTCCAGCCAACTCTTTTTCTGTTGCAATGAGCTTCTTTGCCACTTTGTTAGTTTCATACTTTTGCAACCTTAACTCATCTAATCCGGTCACCAATTCCTTCTCGAGTTTATCTTCATTTCTTTTCTGAATATCCAAATTTGCACTTTGCAACTTGTTCACTCTAACCAACTCCCTCTTCTCATCAAGTAACTTTTCCATATCAGTCTGATAAGATTGAATCTTAGTAGCTTGATCACCAGAAAGTTGAGTAAGAGTATCAAGTCTGGACTTTGATTTATCAAAAAGATTTTGAAAATCTTTTGCAGTATCCTCAGCTTCATCTTTCCATTTCTTCACTTCTTGACCTAATTCATCCTTTTCTGCAGATAATTTTGTAAATTTCTTTTCAAATTCCTGCTCAACACCTTCCAACTTTTCTCTATCAGCAACCAAATCTTCATTTTCTTTAATGAGACTTTGAATCTTCTTTTCTTTCTGAGAACAGAATTCACAAACGGATTCATAACCACTATTTCCAGATTCACTTGAATCAGATTCAGAATCAGTTATCTCTACTTCATTATCACTATGAACAATTTGAGCAATCATCGCAGATGAACTAGTCCATGCAGACTCATCATTAATGTCATCAGTAGCCCAATCATAGCCTTTATTCGATGTTCGTGCTTTTTCAAATGCTTCAAGTACATCAGCATCCCAATCACAACCTACATTGGATGCAGGAGCAATGGCAGTTAAAGCAACTGGAGAATTAGAAGTTTGCCCCCAATCATATTGTTTATCAACTTGAGACACCAAGGCTGTTGAAGACTTTGATAAGGAAGCAGTTGATTTTGAACACTCACGAGCAAAATGTCCAAAATTGGAACATTTGAAGCATTTTGCCTTTGTTTATCAATGCCAACTTTGCCATCTGGATTTAAACTTTGAAATCCAGTCTTTTTCTTGAATCTTTTAACTCGTTGAGCTAACATTGCCAGTTGCCAATTGATATCCATTTGCTCAAGATTATCAGGATCGATTTGATCGAAATCCTCTTAGATTAGAAGTTGTCAAGCCACCATTCAGCAACCCATTATATGAAGATAATAAAGCTGAGATTAATGCCAAGTGCTCATCCGGTGTTTTTGCTGAAAATGAAGTCGAACTTGACTGATTTGGAACAGTGAAATTACACCCTCTTGAAGAATTTCCAGAATTTCCTGAACCATGACCAACAACAAAAGCAGTTTGAGGTGGATTTGATGAATTAACACTGAATGATTTTGCCTTTGCATTGATACTTGCAGAATTTTGTCCATGATATAATTCAGGATTTTGTAATTGAGCAGTGGACTTGTTTGAATTCATCATTTCCATTTCTCGAGCATGAAGCTTTCCGGTTAAATCATGAAATGATAATGTGGAATAGTCTTTGTCATGAGTAATCAACAACACATAACTTTCCCATTTCTGTGGTAATGCTTCCATTAATTTTTCTTTCAATTCTTCCTCGGTCTTTTCAATCTTGACAACTTTCATTTCACTAATTAGATGTGAAAACCTTGAAAAAAGAGCAGAAATATTTTCTTTTTCGTATTGTTGAAAATTTTCAAATTCCTTGTTCAACACTTTTCGTCGACTCTTCTTATATTGATCATTGCCTTCACATCGAGCAGATAAAGCATCCCATAACTGTTTAGCCTTCTTGCAAGTACTAAATTGATTCAACAACTCGGTAGGTAAAGCCATGATAAGATAACCATAAACTTTTTGTTCAAGTTCATAACTTTTTCTTTCATCCTTATCAAAATCTTGAATCTCTTTATACTCGCCATCTGCAGTTGGACGTACATACAACTTATGAATTGGAATCCATAAATCAATATCATTTGTGCTAATGTATGCAGAAAACCGTTGCTTCCAATTTTGATAATCTTCCAACTTTAACAACTTGGGAACTTTCTGACTTGTTCCTATTTCATTATCAAAATTGAGCATAGCTTGTACCGTGCTTTGCATAGCCGCAAACGTTTGAAAATCAGACATTTTTCACCGAAAATAATACTTCAAAAACTTTGAACTCAAAAACGAAGGTCTTCCAAGCGGATTTTGGGGGTCAAAACTGAACGGTACTGGCCGTAGGCCAGTACAAGTCCTAGATCTCGGAAAGACGAACGTTTTGGCTGGTATTAGGTTCCGTAACTCCAAACGGTTTGCAAGTAACGTCAGTTTTAGTGAAGGTCACTATTCTGCCAGCATATCAAAACAAATCGACGGACTAGTTTCGGACCAAAAAAATCAGGCGGATCAAATTTGTACTAGCGGACCAGATTCCGGATCAGATGAACTAGCAGACCAGAATTATACAAGCGGATCAGTTACGGACCAGATATCTTCAGCGGATCAAATTTGATACGGCGGACCAAATAAATCAGCGGACCAGATGTGATACGCCAAAACCGCCACGGATCAGTTTGATGAATATTGCCTAGCGGACCAGGTGGCGGACCAGTCTGTTTGTCGGGCGGACCAGTCGCAGAAAAAGCAAAAATCTACTGATTTTCACAGATTTTGACAATTGATGCTAGAAACTGAATCAGTATGATGCGAAAACACTCCAGGAACATACAGAAATCATTTTTATCCTCGGAATCACTCAGAATTGGAAGAAATTGAAGGAAAACATACCAAACCCAAGCTTTCTCTCTCTAAAACTTCGAAAATTGATAAAAAACACAACAGTATAGCAACCAATAGCTCTGATACCACTTGTAGAAACGAGAAACGATCTTACTACTGCGTGTATCAATCAATCATAGCAACAACGAATGTAAATAAGAGAATTCTTATTGATCACTTGAAGATACAATGAAGTTCTCTCTAGTTTCTCTCTCTAGAAACACACACAGAAAGTGTAGAAATGACTGAATCGTTCAGAAGTGTTAAGCTCTCATTCTAACACTAACTATTTATACTAAGTGACTAACCATCCAGCGTATCAAACTGATACGCCGGACCACATGGTCCGCCGGACCAAGTGATACGCCACTAAAGACATTTCTACCACAACTCATATTCAGACACGCTCACATAGATACAATACACGAGACACTCATAGCATAGGAATATGCTTCTACAGAAATAAGTCACTTAACACTAAAGAAAAGGGGGAGATATTACTTTTGTATCTGTTGATTGAATCTGAAAAGCTATTTAATGATTGGTAGAATACTGTTAACTCTCAAACAAATAAGGACCCCACAAAAAATTCTCTAATCGGACTAAAACATGATAAATTGCATCACATAAATCTATTAAAAATTACCTTGTGAGCTTAAGTGGACAGCAATACCTACAATCAAAGTAGATTATCTAATATGTGCGGTGACTTGACATATATGTGTTATTGATGATATAAATGATCCGTATGATTCTAAACATAGTCTGACCACAACCACGCAAAAAGATATGATTTGCATGTACTTACCTGAAATCAGTTGTTAAATAAAGCCAAAGTGCTGAAACTTCCAAGTTTTATGAAAAATTGATCAACTTGTTCAAAAAGCCAAAATTTGGTGTTGTGTTGAAAATTACTCAAACTTGATGAAATTAACAAGTACTAAGCTTAGAAAATATAAAATATCTTCCTAGTAGGTATTGTGCGGGCATGACTGTGTTTGTTTCATAATTCAAGTGCTTTACTTAGTTAATTTCTTCGGTTGTATAGAAATTGGCTTGAACGATCAGCCTCTTGGCTTGAACGATAAGCCTTTGTTCTATACGACCAGCTTTTTCACATGACTAAACTTTAAGGTTGGGTAGAAAATGGGGTTGAACGACTAGCACATTGCTCTTCGATCAGCCCTCGCTCTATACGACTACCTTATTTTACTTAGAAATATTTTTGGTTTGTGTGGCTTTTGGCTTGAACGATCAGCCTTTTTGCTTGAATGATCACCTTTGTGTCATACGACCAACTTTCTACACTTTGAGTTCTTGACAAATTTCTTTGACTTTGTGAAGGTATGGGTTGAACGATCAGCTGTTAAGCTTGAATGACCAACCCTAACCTTTAACGATCAGGCATTGTGACTTAGTGGCTTGTTGAGATTTATAGCTGAACGATCAGCTGTTTGGCTGAACAACCAGCCAAGTATGCTGAACGATCATCTAGGTCCAAATAACTCTATACAACCATCTATGAAGGTGAATGATCAGGTCATTTAGGTGAACGACCAGGTCACTTAACTGAATGACCAGGTCGAACACTTAGTCATTTTTGCCCTTTATTTTTCCTCAAAACATATATATATATATATATATATTTATATATATCACTCTCCGTCCCTTTGTTCTTCCTTACCGCAAATCTAGAAGTCTTGAACCATGTTTTTCTCCTTTCTTGGCAACGACAATACTCCCCATCAAACCCGTTTTTCTTTCGGATCAACAAAATTAACAATTGTGTGTTGGTGGTTGGTTCGCACACTGCCTACACCCTAACTGGTGAGTCTTTTTGAACCAATTTTTTGTTCTCTTCTTTTGATCCGAGTTCGGACCGAACCCATGATCGAGCAATAAAAATTCTATCATTCTCACTTGCTCTGATATAATGTTCACAGATTCTTGCTCGTGTTGAGTTCACGATTCACAGATTGAACTCATTTGGGTAAGATTCTAGTTGTCTTTGGTTAAATGTTGAGTGTTAGGTTTCGGATTGATATAAGGGAGATGTGTATGCCGTTGATGTGAGGAATTAGGGTTCATGCTTGGCAAACTTAATGATTTAGTATAGATTAGGTTAAATGTGTGTTGTTATAAGTCATAGAAGCTTAGGTTATATCTATAACATTGTTTCTATCTCTAAACATCATTGTTAACCCAATTATACAATCTGTTCAATCAAGATTTGCTGACATAATGCCAAATTTTTTGTTTCAATTTTCAAAATCATATCAATTGTGTTAACTTATGGTTTGAGTGAGTTGAGACTAAGTGTTAGTGTACAAGAACTTATTTGGTCTTAATTCCTTATCTCATTAAGTTAGTTCTTTATAACTCTCATTAAGTTGTTAAAATACCAATTTACATATAATATGTTGTGGATCTTCAAATCTGATTTTTGTTGACTTTTCTAGTCAAAGTCTGTTAATTCACTTTATTCTATTTTTGAATGCCATGAGTGTTAACATGAACTGGAATTTATTGATTCTAATATAATTTGCTTGATCCTACACAAATTTTGTTCAGTGATTACAAGTTTATTACATCTTTGATTGATCGTAGAAAAATTTAGATCTTCAAAAGGTATGTTACTCTTGTTTCTTAGGCTATTATGTTTTAATCTGAAATTCTGCTACTCAGGGGCATTCAAAGACCTAATTCTTGTTTTTAAACATTAAATTGCAAAGTTTTGAATTGTTAATGCTTGATAACATACAGATACATCTGGAAGATGTTCATCAAGAACTTATAGTTGATATATCTCCATTATTGATCTTAGTTACTCTTAGATCAACCCCGAGATATGTTTTTCAGTGAATTATTTGGTGATGAAGCTTTATACATGATCTTAATAAGTAACTTCTTGAAAAGTACTATCCTAGCCAATTCAGAAGTTATCTATCATGTTTGTCGAGCTAATCATTCTTGATTTATTGTCAAGTTTAAATCATGCCTAATTTCAACTGAAATTGTCTAAGTTGACAAATTTGCTAAGTTTTAGCTTGAAAAGGTGCTAAGTTGGATATTGTCCTTGGGTTAGATGAGAATTATGGCTCAATTTAACATGATTTCTTTAACATTTAATTTGTTTAAAAAAAATGCTTGAGGTTATGTTTTGGTGCTTGATGAATATTTGTTGATGCTAGGTTAGAAATTCATGCTTTTTGCACTTAGCTTATCTAACTAAGCTCACAAATTGTTCCATACACCACATGTATACAAATCTCCGAGTAAGTTTGTCATAGTTGACTTTTGCACCTATTTGAACCTTAAATGATCTCATCATGCTTCAAGATCCATGTGTAGAAACCAACTTGTCTGGTATGTGATTATATTGCCGAAACTACAAATAAGTCCATGATAGTCAAGCCTACACATGTATACTTAGAAATTTGATTATCATTAAGGGTTCAAATAGAAAGTTATGATGTGTTTACCTAAGGTGTGATGTGGGTGATTTGAGTGATTATGAGTTTAGGAGTTCACATGTTGAGGGGGAACAAACTGACATTAGTTCCACGCTTGAACTAAATTGAGTCTATTTGGTTATATTGTTTATATATATAATTTAAATTCATTTTGGTTCTCACTGCTTAGATCAAATTGGCTCATGTATTCCCTCTGTCTACAAGTTGCATTTACATTGGTTCTTAGGATAATAAATTTCACAATCTATGGAAAGTCAATTCTGTGTTTAAATTGTGCTTTAGTTACTTACATACTTTTAATGGTTATTTGGGATTAATCATATCAGGAACATTGTACTTATGCGAGTAGATATCTGTTAAAACCAGTAAATGAAAGTGTGTTTTCACCATTCTATGAAATCTGCTATGTTGAATCTCAATTATGCCTTTGATTCTCAATTAAAAACTATGTCATTATCCCGATTTTTGTGTGACATGACATTTACATGTAAAGTCAAATTGGATGTAATTATGTTATCTCAATTGTGCAGATGCCTCCTAGACGAGCAGCAATTGAGCCTATAGGCTATGGAGTCACACACAATCAATTCTATGTTTTTAACAGAGAATGGAGACACACACTCCTAGACGAGCAGCAATTGAGCCTATAGGCTATGGAGTCACACACAATCAATTATATGCTTTTAACAGAGAATGGAGACACGTAGAACAATTTGAAACAGCTTTCCAGATTTCGGAACATTCCAATTGGAGTTATAGTATTCTGCTGGAACTCCCTATTTACAAATCCATTGTGGAGAGTTTTTGGAATAATGCTCAGATGGTGACAAATGATGATGAAACTCAATACTTGAGATCCAGAATACAAGAAACAGAGGTGGTTATCACTGAGGAAATGATAAGAACAACTCTTAATCTGAATGATGCCAATGCTCCTGCCAGTTTTACAAAAGTTGAATGACATGAGACTATGAGAAGAATGAGATACTTGGGAGATCTTGATCTCAATCAACACCTTATGATCAACAAGCCTCTGTTTCCAGTCAACTGGAGGGTGATCATTACATTCTTCCTGCTCACATTTTCCCAAAGGATGTCGGGAACGGATAATTTCAAAGAAGAACTTGCATGGGCCATTCACGGTTTTGTCAAAGGAAATAGATTCAATCTATCCAGACTTCTTCTACATTTCATGGTCGGTAATTTATCTCCAACTGGTCGAGCTAAGAAGTTTGTCATGTATCTGTTGGAACTAAAAATATGTGACTAACGCCATCAAATCTGTTTACCGAAACATTCGACTAAAGAATCCATGTGAATTGATTCAGAGACTGGGTTGTGATGCTTGAGGCTTGCGAGATTGGACCGAAGATCGTTTTGTGGAAAAGTCAACCGTTCGAGTCAACGGTCAACGTAAAAGTCAACGGAAGATCAGTTCGAGCGAATCAAGCTTTGGATTAATTAAATCAACTTGATTTAATTAATATTTATGTTTATTTCATCTATCTGTATTTTGTTCAGTTATTATGTTTTCACTTGTTAGTCCTCCTCACTATATATATAGTGAGGGTGCCCAATTACAAAAAGAGTCTTTGAGTGTGGAGATGATGATCTTCTTATAGAGTGGTGTGAGCTTCCATTCTATAGAGAGAAAGAGAGAGAGAGAGAGAGAGAGAGTGAGTCATGGATTCTAGAGAGATTGAGTATTGTCAGAATATCTTGATGTTGTAATCATTCGACTAATGAAATCATTCGACTTAGTTCGTCATCTTTCTTATTGTTTGATTATCTTTGATTCATCTCGTTCATCACCGTCTCGGGTTTTTTGAATCCGACCTTTGTTCTCGCTCACGATCAAGATTCTTGATGTGAAATCGGTCCTGACAAATGGTATCAGAGCAAGGTACCAATCAGATTTCATCTCACGATGAATTTGGTTTGAAGCATTTTGATTTGAAAACTCATTTTAGAGACTTTTTCATCGGATTCTTGATTTGAAAACTCATTTTAGAGACTTTTTCTTATTTTTCTGCATTTTGAAGCATTTTGGATGGAATCTGATGATATGGATGATTGACTCGTGTTATGGAGTTCATCTAGATGTTACTTCATCTTCTACTTGTTCAAATCTGGTGAGAAAAAAGGAAGATCTGAAATGTTTTTCGTAACTTGGGTATTTTTCCTGTTTTTTGGGGTTTTGAAGATTTTGAGCTTGATTCTTGGTTTTCTGGGTTTTTCTTCATGGATTTGGATGAAACGAGGTATGATTCTCAGTGGAAAACGCGTTTCGGATCCATTGGAAGCATCCATTTCGTCTGAATCTCAACCATTTGGACAGATCTAGAAAAACACACACTAGTGCGTGTTTCATGGTGTTCTTCGTGTTCTTGAAGATATTCAGAATTTGGGGACTGATTTGATCTGATTTGCTAATGTTTATGGAGTGTTGGTGACCACAACATTGTCGTGAATAGTTTAACTTCACATTTCGTGCATCATAACGGGTTTTCCTATCGTTTTTGGGCAATTCAAGATCACCAAGTAAGGTTTCTCCTTGTTCATCACGTTTTCCAGATTTATTCAACTGTTTTGAAGGTTTGAAGATTGCCCTAGCGAACTTGTTTTGGTTCTTAGCGAACTTCTTTTCTCGTTAGCAAAATTCCTCCAATTCTTAGCGAACTTGTTGTGCTTTAGTGAACTTGAGTCCTTAGCGGACTTGAGAAGGGTCTTAGCGAACTTCTTAGATCCTTGCGAACTTCTGGTATGCTTTAGCGAACTTGAGGTGCTTAGCGAACTTGATTTTCGGTTTTTGTTCGAGGTCGTTTCAGAGGATTCTTTTCGTTCGGGTTTGTAGAGAATTGAAATACGAGTTTAACGACATAAAATTCATGATTTCTCGTCAGTTCCGGTGACTGAATTTATGGTTTGCAGGTTGGCGATCGATGTTAAGGAAGATTGTGGGGACATGATGACGTGCTAAGCTGCGGTTGGGTGAAAGAGAATGATTTCTCTCTCTTCATTTGTCGGTTCCCCGACATTCTTTTATGTTGTCTAATTATGATTGGGGCTGATAAAGCGCGTGGGCCCCAGGTATTCTTGAGAATGTTGAATGCTCTCTAACTGGCTGCATAGTATAAGAGCGCGTGGAACCAGCCTCTTAAAAAGGACCGGTGCCTTTTTCTACTTGTCCATCTCACATTGGTGGAAAGGAATTGCCAGTGGTCCCACGTGCCTCTATTAGCCATTGGAAGGCAACTCTTTGTCGCCTATTGATTGGCTTTTGGACCAACCACACGGATCCTTTACATCATCCGCTGGATCTGACTCATTTTCAGCCGTTGGATTTAATTAAAGGGGAAATCTTATTGGTCCTCATCAAATCACGTGGATTGTGCTTTTCTTTGAGAGATTTTCAATGACTAATTAATTTTTCAGCATTGTTCGTTATACGTGGGCTTTTTCTATCAGTCTTCTATGTGACTAACGAGATGACGCCTAACGAAATTGTGGAAAATTTTATTGGTCAAAGATTTATTCCATTTTATTGGGGTTCTCGTTTATTGACGTCACGTGTACATTGGCTATCGACCCCACTAATGGGTTAGCTTTTATAGCCGGTTAATTATGCAGCTTTCTCGTTATGTCTCATGGTTTTATTTTGAGCTGATACAACGCTGATGTCAGCTAACCGGATTAACTGGAATCTCAATTAATTATTGGAATTTATCCATTAAATCTCTCGAGAAGCCGTTACTTGATGAAATTTGACGGTTTTGCTTAGATTTATTGCAGATTGCACCGTTTGACTCAAAAATCTTCACGGAATATTTTTCCGAGCTCGTTTTTCTTCACCAAACTTACGAAGACTCCAGTTATTATTATTTTCGCTTGGGATCACAGTTTTTCTCTGATTTGACACTTTATCTTTGCATCCAACCCAGTTATGTGAAACAAGTGCAATATATATGGATCTTTCATGTCACACCCCGGTCAACGGATTGGGTGTGAGCGAGAGGGAATCATAGTCGCAGATATACAGAACAACTTCTACTAAATTCAAACGTCATTTAAAACATAATACCATTCATGTTGTAGCGGAAAGTCGTGGTGAAATGATATTGTCTTACATTTGAATAAAAGTCTTAGTTTGATATTGAAATCATAAAACAGTTTATTTAAGATAGGTCGGGACTACGACTCTAGTGAAGCAGGGTCGAAAGTTATAGTGAAGCCCCATTTGCACGTCTTCCATGATAAGCTTAGATACCTGAGAAATCATGAGTTTAAAAAGGTCAACATAAAGTTGGTGAGGTTCACAGGTTTATGATTCTATGATAAGTTTGTAAAAACAGTTTACAATATGTTGGAATAACAGTTTACGGTATGTTGGAATAACAGTTTACGGTATGTTGGAATAACAGTTTACGGCATGTTGGAATAACAGTTTACGGCATACTTAAATGTTACGTTGGTTTACTGTCGTGGTTGTAAGATCCTACCATGAACCTCAAATTTGAATACTAACGGATTACCCACTCATAGCATTCTATCCCAAGAATACCGTACAGGCAAGAATAATTGACGTGTACCCCTTGACAATGTACGAAGTCAGGATTGGAGCTACCAATCTGGGCAGGGTTGTCAACCCAAATAGATCTATTCACTAGTTATCATTTCGAGCGGAACTAATCGAATTCAATTAATAGTGGGATTCAGTTGTACTAACGTTGATAACGATAAAGTACCAGTTGTTTGGGATACAGAATGGAACATGTAGTCATACGGCTAACAGGTAAACCATAACATTAAGTAAAAAAAAGAGTTTATCAGTTCATGATTTCTCCCCCATAAGTGTAAAGCAGTTGTAAAGAAAAGGGGCCGTGAAACTCACTTGATTCAGTGATGATGATGGATTGCCGAGTGGCAACTAGCAAGTAACGTCCTAATAAAACATAAGAAAACATGCATAAGGGTCCACTTAATCATTTGAGTAACGAACGTTACCCAAATGATACAGGTCAAGTCTTGACGTATAATCCCGTTTGTAGCGTTTTGAAAACCCGTTAGTTAATCAGATTACAAAATCAGGAAATACGAATGTTCACGTATTAAGGCATTTATGTAAATAAATACAAAGGATGAACATGCGATAACGTATCATGAAGATCAGTTCAATCAAGTCTTGAATATTGTTTTAAATAATAATATTTATTATTATTTTTAAGTTCGCTCGATCGATTGATTAGTTAATCGCGGTAAGTTATAATATATATAACTAGAGTTGATAATTATTATTGAAATAATTATTCTAACTTGTTAGAATAATTTGTCAAATTATTACAAGTTAAAGATTTAATGATTAAACACAAGTAGGTAAATATTAAAGGTTATTTTAATATTAAACTCATGTTTTGAAAATTAGGGTTTGAGTTAATGTAAATATAATTATTATTAAAAAATAATTATATTAACAAACCAAAATGATTTTAACTCAAATTAGGGTTTCTAAAATTCATAAGGATAATTATTTGCTGAAAATAATTATTTACGATTTATTACATCGTAAAACATTTTTAAATCGTTTAAAGATTTCGTTTCAATTCCAAACGTTTAAAAATAAACATTTGATCCGGTTAAAACGTTTTGATTATTTTGATTTATTTAAAATAATCAAAAATCTGTTTTTCATAGTTTCTATAAGTCTTTTGATTTTATTTTTATAAAATAATTTTTAAATAACTTTATTTATTACATAAAGCTAAGGTTTTAAATTGAAGACTTTTTATAGAAAATTTCCAACATAAAACATTTTCCACTTTTTGTATAAAATCCAAGACTTTACTTTTAAGTCCAAAGTCATAAATGTGAATTTTTATCATTTTTTATATAAAATATATTTATATATATTTTAATCCATTTTATTTTTATAAAATGCAAAACAAGCATTTAAGTCTTGTGTTTTAGAGATTTTATTTTTTTATAAAATGTGACCATTTTATATATAAATTCCATGATGAGATTTTATGGTTTATTTTATTCAAGTAATTATTATAAAATTACTAAATTAATAAGTTAACCATAATAAATTCATTTAAAGGTTTTAATGCTATCATTTTATGTCCAAAGATTAAGTTAACACATCTAAAGTCCATATTATTCCTATGCATGTCACTAAACGTCATTTGTCCATCTTAGTTGTCATTAGTAACATATTAGTTTATAAACAAGATGATTAACAATTAAAATCACCAATAACGATTATAACCATTTACAACATACTAAAACATGAAAATAACAATATCTAACCATGCAAAGTATGTTAAACATCATAAAATCACTAAATGATCAAATTAAATCATTTAACTTGTAAATATATTCATAGGTTTAAACACTAATGTTTTAGTGTTTAGAAAACACATGATATCCATATATTTTCAAATTTATAACCTTAAGGTTTATATAAAAAATGTAGTTCGGTGTTTATGATTGTTAGAAAACTTCACGTTTAAACTGTTCGTTGTCAAGACCCGGTTTGATCATTCGGGACGTTTAGAACGTATTCAAAACGTAAACGAAACGGTTAAAAAGTAAATACTCACAACGGAGAGGGGTTAAACCGAGAGAAACGAGAAAGGTGGCGGTTCGGTTTCGCGGGCTCGGGGGGGGGGGGGGGGGTCATGGCAGCGGCTCGCAGCAGCCCCTCGGTGGCGATGGACGGTGCATAGCGGCTCCGAACAGTAGCAACACAGAGATTGCGATGGTGGTGGTAGGTTGTTGGTGGTCCACGGCTGCTCAGAGACCACAGTAGCGACAGGAGTAAAGTGGTGGTGTTGGGTGTTGTTTTTCCGGCGGTTAGGAGAGGGAGGGTGGCGGTGGTGTGGTGGTTGGTGTTTACTGCCGAGCTAAGGAACAAGGAGGAGGAGGGCGGCTGTTTGGTGAAGGTGGCGGTGTTACAGCAGCGGCGCAGCAGCCGGCGGTGGTCCTGGGGCTGCCGGAAGGAGAACGAAGAAGGAAGGAAGGTGGCGGGTGTTGTTGCTGTTGTGTGTAGGGAAGAAAGGAGGAGGGGTTGGCGGCGAGGGTGGTGGCTGTGGTTGTTGGCCGGAAAAGAGAAAGGAAACGCAGCAAGGTGGCGGTGGTTTTGTTGTTTCTCTTGACATATCACAAAGTAAAAGAGAGGTGCTTGGCTGTGTGCTTGCTTGCTCATCGACAGAAACAAGAAAAAGAAAAGGGTGGCCGGTGATGGTGGTGGTCTTTGATGGTGGCGGTGTTTAAAGGAGATGGTGGTTGGGTGTTGGGTTGTTGATGCTTGTGATTTACAGAGAAAAGAAAAGGAAAGGAGAAAGAGGAGGTGTAAGTGAGTAGGTAGGGTTTGTGGTGGGGACATGTGGGATGTGGTCAAGTAGCTATCACATTTTTTTTTTACCATATTAATCTCTAACTTAATTTTATAAAAAAAACTAACATGTAGTTGAAAGTTTATATAAAACTTGTCATGTTTTTATAAAATAGTTTGGGCATTATAAAAGTTTATCAAACATATAAAGATTAGTGGTTAAAAATGATCCATAACTTTTATAATTAAATAATGTATAAAATTTATACAAGTTGTTTTTGACAAGTTTTTATAAAAATTAAAGGTGGTGACATCTTTTATAAAATGTGAAGTTGATGGGGCAATATATATTTAAAATTAACCATTGAGTATGGACTTTATATTGGGCATAAAGGTTTAAAGAAAAGATGTGTTTGGGCCCGTTCTTCGGTTATGGGCCGTACGGGTCCAAACAGGGCGCCGGTTCGAGGCCCGGGCCCGTTGTGTGTCGGATAGGTTTTCGGATTTCCACGATGCTTCGGTTCGTCAAGTTTGAGTAATGTGTCACAGTTTCGGGTTCGGTTTCATCGTTTTAGGCTTATTGGGCCTATTGGGCCAAGTCGGGCCCAATTGGGTGATCGGTTGAGGTTTGGCTTAAGTCTTGACAACGATTTCAGTTTGTGATGTTTTTATTTCGTAAAAACAATAGTTCAAGTCGGTTATAACAGTTTTTCTGAAATCAGATATAGTTTTTAGTTTTTCACATGTTTTACGGTTTACGTTTTCAGTTTTGTCAGTTCGTAACAGTTTTAAGCTCGACCGTCCAGATTGTTTAAAACCGAATAGTTTTAAACATATGATCGCTTATCAGTTTTCCGTGTCGGTTATATAAACGTACGACACCAGTTTCAGTTCCAGATAAAATATAAAAATACATTTTATATTTATTTTTCTTGTTATTAAAATTTTCGGGGTATACGCTCCTAGTACAAACGCGGGATTAGGTTTACGCCATCAGTTAGCAGTCAGGCACAGTAATTAATAGTTTAAACAGTAATCAGATCAGTTAATGCACATTAATACTTAATTAAAAGTCAAAGTATAGAGGTTTGACCTAGGTTTTCGGACGAGGTGTCACATTTCACAACTGTCAGCATTCGGCTTCCAGTTTTTTTGCAAGATTGTCCGATTTCAAGATTGTTTATCTGATTTCTCTAGGCAACCGATCGCGACGGTTCGACTCACCACATCTGATTATTACGCTTCCGAATGGATGTTTTTAGAGAGATTTAGAGAAATAAGACGAATTATTATGGAACTGGATTATCGGGTCGATTATCTGAAGTTGGAGCATGTTCGATGATTGATTGGTTTATCTGATTTAGTTTGTTGCGGTTATGACTCAGATGTTCAACATTTTCTTAATATTGTACCCGACCACGTGAACCGAGTGAACTGCAGCACTTGGCTCTCAACTGGAGAAACAAGAACAGAAGAAGCTTATTCAGAAGGGGAATCTCTGCAAAAGATTGTCTACGGTTTATTCGTTTCTCATTGATGATGTATGGCAGGGCGGTTCTTCAGCAGTTGAACAGATTTGAAAGCATCAGTCAAGGGGGAATATGTTGGAACTAAAATCTATGTGACTGACGCCATCAAATCTGTTTAGCGAAGCATTCGACTGAAAAATTCCTGTGAATTGATTCAGAGATTGGGTTGTGATGCTCGAGGCTTGCGAGATTGGACCGAAGATCATTTTCTGGAAAAGTCAACCGTTCGGGTCAACGGTCTACGTAAAAGTCAACGGAAGATTGGTTTGAGCGAGTCAAGCTTCGGATTAACTAAATTAACTTCAATTTAATTAATATTTATGTTTAGTTCATTTATCTGTATTTTGTTCAGTTATTATGTTTTTCACTTGTTAGTCACCCTCACTATATATATAGTAAGGGGTGCCCCATTACAAGAGGAGTCTCTGAATGTGGAGATGATGATCTTCTTGTAGAGTGGTGTGAGCTTCCAAATCTAGAGAGAGAGAGAGAGTGAGTCATGGATTCTAGAGAGATTGAGTGTTGTCATGATTTCTTCATGTTGTCATCATTTCGACTAATGAAATCATTCGACTTAGTTCATCATCTTTCTTATTGTTTGATTATCTTTGATTCATTTCGTTCCTCATCGTGTCGGGGTTTTCAAATCCGCCCTTCGTTCTCGCTCACGATCAAGATTCTTGATGTGAAATCGGTCCTGATAGTATCCCAATTTTATTCAGGCCATTATGAATCACTACTATCCAAACTTAGAGAAGGCTGGTGAAACCTTCGTGCCTCGAAAGACTGATAGTGACTCCTACGGGAAATATCTATTTAGCCAGTATTACGGACCTGATGTACCATTTTCCCCTGAGTTGCTGGAGAGACTGAGGGTTGGAGTTAATCAGGGAGAAAATGCAGAGAATGCTGAAATGCATGAAGCTACAGCAAACATTGCAGCCCAAGAAAATCCAAACCTTTGGAGTATGCTCCAGTTAATGTTGAGTAGATTATTCAAGGGCAATTTATTGAAGACATTGGAGATCTCCGAGGAAACTCTCCGCCTGTCTCCCCTCCTCATATCGAAGCCCTTCATGCTCAATCAGATGAAGAAGAAGAACAAGAAAAGGATGTTGCTGAATCTGGCAGTGATTCAAATGGTGACTCTGGTGGAGGCTCAGATGAAGAATCTCCTAGAAAATCAATCACAGAACCTGCAAATGGTTCAAGATATCAGGAATCCGAATCATCTAGTGACTCCGATTCATAAGATGCCAGGGCTCCACCAAAGAAAAGACATAAAACTAGACCGAACACAACTAGTTCTTCTGGTAAAAGGAAACAAGCAAGAAATCACCATCTGTAGAAGCTTTTTATTCAGATTCTGATAACAGAATCATACCTGTTAGATCTCCAACTGTCACACCCTGTAATTTCTGTGCCAGGTATGAATGAGATGGAATCACAGTCAAGGTTACACGAAACGATCTCTGGAGGGTTAAAAAACTAGAGCCGTTTTAAGAAGTCAAAAACATTTCATTTCAGATTTAGCTGCGGAAATGACATGACACCGTTAGGTGTTATGTAGTGAAATCTCCAAAAGGCTAGTGTGACCATGACTCCAGATAGTATGATGGATCCTAATGATAATGCACGAAGAGGTATTCCATACATGCAAGCGGTCAATCAAGTACCTGAGAATTCATATTCTAAAACGGTCAACATAAAGTTGGTGAGTTCACAGGTTTAAGTAATGTAGAACTGTGATTGACAATAAAGTTGATTTCCAGTTGTATCACCCATTTGATAATATGTTAAGATGCTGTAAATTATTATTACCACGAACCTTGAATTACGAAACTAACTGATTACCCACTCATTGTATTCTGTCCAGGATTACCGAATAGTGATTGTAACATTATGTACCCTATTCACTGAAATCGAGTGTCAGGATTGGAGCTACCAATCAGGCTAGGGGCGTTAACCCAATAGATCTATTCACGTGTCATCATTTCAGTGAAATTAATCGGATTCAATTAATAGTTGGGCTTTGGATCATAACATGAATATGACGAGCTGGACGAATAGTTTATGTAATCAATAACGGTAATAGACTATCTAAATATCATGATATGAGTTACAAGAATTCTCCTAAAAGCATTTAAAACAGTTTAAAAGAGGGTCCGTGAAGACTCACAGAAATCAGGCAGTGTCTGAATGATGTAATGACAGATAACAGGCAACCTAGCAATCCTAAATCAATATAAGACAGCTTAAGGTCTAGGGTTTGGATTGACAGTTAAGTCACTCCCAAATAATGGTCAATTCTTGACGTCATGATGACCCGGGTGATTTTTTATAACAGACAGGCTTTTAGAATTATTTATTATCAATAAATAATTTAATATCGATAACGTTTCCGGAAAATAATGATATATATATTCTTGAGAAATATAAGGATTTTTCTATGTTGTAAAAGGATTTAGGCCAATATTTAATTCAGTAAGTATTAGTTTAAAATATGGGCTCAATTTCGTTTACAAAAGCTGTTTGCAGTAGAAAACCTGAAATACCCGGGTTTCCACCGGTATTTATCAACTCGCGTGATCTTCCAATATTACTAGAAAATAATGTTATATTAATAAAAATTAATTATACTTATTTTTATTAATGAAATTCAGAAAATAAAGTTTTAGAATCATAAAATCCTAAAGTGTCGGTTTTGCCGGTACGCGCCCGGTTTTGATAGTTTTGTCCCTGCAACTAGTTTTTAAGGCCTGATAAACTATCTAAACACTTTGTAAGTATAACCTAAGCTAATTTAGGTCCTAATAAGTGTTCCAAATCAGTTCAAGCAATAGTTGGCACAACTCACAAAAACGAGGTTTCCGGGTCCGTAAAAGGTCCGTTTTAAAGCCGGTTTTGACCTAGTTTTAGCTCAAATAAAAAAGGATCTTTTTAGACAACTATTACCACTCATTAATATGTCTAAGTCCACTGTTAGAAAGTCTAAAAATTCTGAAAAATTCGGAGTTGGCTTGAGGGGTCGTTTTTAGGGTTTTTCGGCTTATGTTTTGCAACTTAGGGGGTACTTAGGGTCATTTTCAAGAAAAGTTCCTTTATAAAAGTTATTTTAAAAGTGTCAAAATGAGTCCCTAAGGTTTCGGATCTGTCCAAAACGGATCTTGAGTTTTTGGTCAAAAATCTAGTGAAGTTATGTACTTTAAACATGGTTTAAGGAGTGTTTAGCATTTCTAAGGCCATGGATCTAAATGTTTAGGCATTTTAACATATAAAAACATAATCTAAGGCATAGAACATCACCAAATCATGTAAGCAAGTTCATATTTCAAAACTAGTTAGAAATCTAAACATTATTAACTAAATTAACAAAGATTGAGTGATTTCTAGACTTTTATCAACCAAAGATCATCAAAATCGTCAAGACTTATCAAGAGAGTGAATGGCTCATGAAAATGAGTAAAGATGCATAATCTAACAAGATGAGCTTGAAGAAAAATCCATAAAACTTACTTGATCTTGAAAGACTTTTAAGAAAAAGGGATGAAATGGTGAAGATGATACTTGATGATGACTTGGGACTTCTTCTCCTTGCTTGATCTTGGCCGAAAATGAGAGAGGGAGTAGAGAGAGAGGGAGGAGGTGGAGGGAGCTTTCTCTTGATTAGGGTTTGTGGAAATGAGGAAATGTGGGTGTTAGGATGAATATATATGATGGAAAGGAAAGAGCCAAGGGGGGCGTTTGGGTGCTTACTCGAAACCGGTTCAAGTGGGGAAGGGGTTTACGGGTTTGGAGCCAAGAGAGAGGAGATACCAAGTGTTGTGGTTTGGGTGTTAAATAAACAAGTGTGTGTGTGTGTGTGTGTGTTAGTTTTCGTAACCGAGAAAGAAGGGGAGAGGGGGAGGGGGTCGGTCGGGTCAAAGGGAAGGGGTGAGGGGATGGGTTGGATAAAGTGGTGGTGGAGTGTGTAGGTGGTGAAAGGAAAAGGTGATGATGGGGTATGGTGTGGAGAATGGTGGTGGTTGACTTGCATGGGGGTGGGGTCGGCTTGCATTGTGACGGCGGTGGTGATAGTGGTCGGAGGTGGTGGTGCCCGGTGGTGACGGGTGGTGCTGCTCGGTGTTTGGTCGGGTCGAGTCACATGCAAACATGCAAAGGTGACGAGTTGGTTTGTTAGTAACCGAAACGGTTTGGTTCGGTTTTTAAATCGACAACGAATGCGATTAACGGGTGAAAAATAATTGTGAGTTTTGGTATCGAGATTTTGAGACGGATGATGATCCATAGTAAAGTCTAGAAAAAAATATTTTATTTTTATTAAAAACGTTACAGGACACGTTAAATAATTATTTAACGAAAACGGTTAAGTTTTTTAGACAAAATGGTTAATATTTTTCACGCGTTGGGTTTTCACGTAAATATTAGACGTCCGGGTTTGCAAGTTGATACGTATATTAAATACACTACAGGGGTGACGGAAATAATAAATAAAAATATCATTTTTATTTTATCTCGAAATTCAGACAGGGCCATTTACTGGGGCTTCGATAGGAAAGAGGTGAGGATACTTAGACCGGAATTGGTCTTCACATTCCCAAGTGAACTCAGGTCCTCGACGGGAATTCAAACGAACTTTGACGATTGGGATCCGGCTTCGTTTCTGCTTCTTGACTTCATGATTAACGATCTCAACAGGTTCGTCCACAAAATGCAGTGTCTCATCAACTTGGATCTCGTCTAAGGGAATGATGAGCGATTCGTCTGCGAGACACTTCTTCAGGTTGCTGACGTGGAAGGTACTGTGAACACTGCTGAGTTTTGGCGGTAATTGGAGTTTGTAAGCGACAGGTCCGACTTCCTCAAGATACACGAACGGACCAATGTAACGGGGGCTTAGCTTTCCGCGTTTTCCAAAATGGATCACGCCTTTCCACAGGGATACTTTAAGCATGACTATGTCTCCAACTTTGAACGAAAAAGGTTTGCGTCTTGTATCGGCGTAACTCTTCTGACGATCTCGGGTTGCTTTCAGATGACTTTGAATCTGGGAGACTTTCTCGGTATCTCGATGACAATCTCGAGTCCGGTTAACTGGCTGTCTCCGACTTCAAAACAAGAGATGGGGGATCGTCGCTTTCTACCGTAAAGTGCCTCAAAAGGGGTGGCTTGAATACTGATATGGTAGAAGAACTCGTAGAGGGGCAAGTGCTCATCCCAGTTCTTGCCGAAATTGATTACGCAGGAACCTAACATATCTTCGAGGGTTTGAATGGTTCTTTCGCTCTGCCCATCGGTCTGAGGATGGTAGGCTGTACTCATGTCAAGTTGAGTACCCAGAGCGTCATTCAGATACTTCTAGAACCTAGAGGTGAATCGGCTATCGCGGTCGGAGATGATGGAAATAGGGTTTCCATGGCGGGAGAAGACTTCCTTCAAATAGCATTTCGTAAGCAGTTACATCGAGTCACTTTCCTTCATCGCTAGAAAGTGAGCAGACTTCGTGATACGGTCGATGATAACCCAGATGGTATCATTACCGCTACGACTCTTTGGCAGCTTAGTGATGAAATCCATTGCAATACGCTCCCATTTCCACTCGGGAATGATCGGTTGTACTAATAGACCTGATGGCTTCTGATATTCGGCTTTAACCTTTGCGCACATCAAACACTTCCCAACGTAGGTAGCAATTTCAGCCTTCATGTTAGGCCACCAGTACAGTTCTCACAAGTCATTATACATCTTATCAGCTCCAGGGTGAATGGAATATCTAGACTTGTGGGCCTCGTCCATGACTAGTTTCTTCAATCCTCCGTACACGGGTACCTAAAGTCTATTCATGAAATAAACGGCTCCTTCCGGTTTCGTTTCCAACTGACAGTCCATACCATGCAGATTTTCGGCTTTGAGGTTCTCTTCCTTCAGGGCTTCCAGTTGGGCTTCACGAATCTGATCCGGGAGACCAGTATGAATGGTCAAGGCAAGCGATCAGACTCGGAGAGGTTTTGCACGTTCTTTTCTACTCAAGGAATCTGCTACAACTTTAGCCTTTCCAAGGTGATAACGAATCTCACAGTCGTAATCACTGAGTATTTCTACCTATCTTCGTTGTCAGATATTTAGCTCTTTCAGGTTCAGGATATGCTTGAGGCTCTTATGGTCCGTGACGATAGTGCACTTCGTCCCATACAGGTAATGTCTCCATATCTTAAGAGTGAACACAACGGCACCGAGCTCTAAGTCATGGGTCGTGTAATTCTTCTCGTGGGTCTTCAATTGGCAAGAAGAATAGGCTATAACTTTCTTAAGCTGCATTAGCACGCATCCTAGGCCTTGGTGAGATACGTCGCAGTAGACGACGAAATTATCGGTTCCTTTGGGTAGGGCCAGAATGGGTGCATTGCACAGCATCAGTTTCAGCTTCTAGAAGGCGGCTTCAGCTTTGTCATCCCAAACAAACTTCTTATCTTTCTGAGTTAATGCAGTCCAAGGAATTGAGACCAAACAAACTTCTTATCTTTCTAGAAGGCTGGGCTATTTTAGAGAAGTTTTCAATAAATATACGGTAATAGCCAGCGAGACCAAGGAATTTACGGATTTCAGAAGGGGTTGTGGGAGGGTTCCAATCCTTGATTGCTTCAATGTTCGAAGGATCGACATGAATATCACAATCGTTAATCACATGACCAAGAAAATGTACCTCGCGAATCCAAAATTCGCATTTAGAAAACTTCGCATACAGTCTTTCTTTTCTCAGCAACTCCAAATCAGCTTGAGGTGTTGTTCGTGCTCTTCTTTACTACATGAGTAGATCAGAATATCGTCGATGAGCACGATAACGAACTTGTCTAGGTATGGTTTGTACACACGATTTATGAGGTCCATAAATACGGCAGGTGCATTAGTCAACCCAAATGGCATGACGAGAAACTCGTAGTGTCCATAACGAGTTCGGAATGCGGTCTTGGCAACATCTTCTTTGCGTACTCTTAACTGATGGTATTCTAAGCGCAGGTCGATATTTGAGTAGAAGCTTGACCCTTGAAGTTGGTCAAACAGATTATCGATTCTCGGGAGTGGGTAGCGGTTCTTCACCAGTAACTTGTTCAGTTCCTGATAATCTGTACACATCCGAAAAGATCCATCTTTCTTCTTGACAAATAGAATGGGGGCTCCCCACGGGGAAAAGCTCGGTCTTATAAATCCTTTGTCAAGAAGTTCTTGCAACTGACTGGACAACTCTTTCATCTCAGACGGGGCTAAGCGGTAAGGGGCTCGAGCTATGGGTGCAGCTCCAGGGGTAGGGTCGATATGAACTCCACTTGTCTAGCCAGGGGTAGACTAGATAAGTGTTCATGGAAAACATCAGTGAAGTCCTTCACAATCGACACATCTTCGATCTTTTTTCTCTTTTGGCTTCTTCACAACTACGTAAGCTAGAATAGCGTGGCATCCTTTACGTAATACATGACACAATATTGAGCTTGGTCTCGTAACGGTATCCTTGAATGGTCAAAGTCTCACCATTCTTGAATGGGATCTTGACTTGATTCTCGTGACAGACTATCTCTGCACGTTTGGCGGATAACCAATCCATTCCAACAACAACGTCGAAGCTTCCAAGCGGGACAGGCAGAAGGTCTATGCGAAAAGGATGTCCTGATAACTCTAGTGAACAGTCTCTAAGGGTCTCAGTTGCGTCAATTAATTTACCGTCGACTAACTCGATAGCGCACTTAGTGCCTAAGGGTGTAGGGGCGATTTCTAGTGTTGAACTAAAATCATTAGACACAAAGCTTTTATCTGCACCGGTATCAAATAATACAGAAGCATAGCGGTTATTCAAGAGAAACGTACCCTCCATGGAATGGGGGTCTTGACGGGCCTTAGAGGCGTTCAGCATAATTTTTCATCCGCGAGCAACTTCCGGTGTCATCTTCTTCAACCTAGGACATTCACTCTTGAAATGGCCAGCAGCGCCACATTCATAGCAATTTCCTGAAGTCTGGGGCTTGTTGGATCGGTTCGGGCAGTCCCTGAGTATATGGCCTTTAGCCTTGCAGTAGATGTTACTGCAGTCGAGGGAGTGGTGTAGGTTAAATTTGCTGCAGAGAGGGTGGCTTCCAGTGTAGCTAGCCTTCTTAGGGTCCTGGGCTGGTGTAACGGCTACGTAGGCCTTGATGGCTTAAGGGATTTCTTAACAGGAGCTTCTATTGGCTTATTCTTCTTCCAGTGATGACCACGTTTACGCTTGTGGTCAGGCTTCTTGCTTTCACTTGAGGTAATGGGAAGGGAAACAGGTTTAGCTTCAATAGTTTTCTTCGCGAACTGGATGCCTTGGCGGGATGCTTGGTAGGTCAAGTTGTTTGCTAGACGCACGACACCTTGAAGCATTTCAGGGTTAGATGACATAACGTTCCCTTGAATGACAAGGGGAAAGTCCCCAAACATACCTCTCAATCTTCTTATAGAGCAGTGTCACCATGTTAGAGCATAGGTGAGCAAGCTCGTAAAAGCGCTTGGTATAACCGGCAATGTCAGCTCCGATCATAGTCAAGTTCCAAAACTCTACTTCCAATCTCTGATGTGTTGGGAATAGGGTGTCCTGACCCGACGAATTAACGAACGCGACCGATATTGACCCGTAAGAGTTAGACTCGGGTCAACGGACTATAAATCTAATTACTGGAATAATTAGTATTAAATGAACTGATTGGTGAATTAAATAAATACGGGATTATTTATTTAATTCCACGACAAAATTAATTCGGCTAAAAACGCTCGAAAATAAATTAAATGGACTGATAAGTTGTTACCAGATTAACAGACTGATCAGTATGGTGGACTGGAGGAAATCGCAACCGGGCCCAGTCCATTAGAGCCCCGGTCTGTGATTTTTTTTAATAAAATAGAGAGAGGGAGAGAGGGTGGATTGTAAAACAAGTCAGAAAAAACCCTATTCTCCTCATCTCTCTCTCTTGCGTCGATCTCCAGCCGGCTCCCTTTAGCCGCCACCCTCCTTCGATTGGCGCCACCACCACCACCGTTTGTGCCCGTCTTGCCAGCGTTTGTGCCCGTCTCGAGAAAGAAGCCGCCACTGCCGAGCCGAAGCCGAAGTCGCAGCTCATGGCGCCACTGCAGCCGCCGTTGCTGCTGCGCCGCCCCCGGATCGCAGGCCGGTGGTCCTTGCGCTGCCAGCGCATCCAAGGCCACCGCGCCTCGTCCCCTCCTCGTGGCCCGCGCCGCTATACCATTCGGCCGCCGCCACCGCGTCACCGCCGATATCCGCTGACGAGATCATTGTGGGGTCGGTTCCTTTCGCGACCCGGCTGAGAGGATTTTGTCACCGCCACCGGTAGTCTCGCTACCACCGCCACCACCGTTGCCGCCACCGCCACCGATGGTCGTCGCCGTCTCAGACGATTATCTGACTCGCCGGTTTGAGTCAGACGTTTCAGTTCATCCTAGCGCGAGCCCGTTGAATCCGGGTGTCTCGAACGGTTGTTCGAATCCCGCCAAGGTATCTAATTTACTTAGATATTTATTTTATTTTTTTTTGAATAAAATAGTTTCTGTGTTTGTCGTGTACCGGTGATTGATCATGTTTACAGTTATATTCGTGTGTTTTGTTTAAATCGTTTCCGCTGCTAAATTATTTTGGCATTAATTTATATTAAATCGGTTTAATCGGATAAAAATTAAAATCGGTAACCCGGATATCCACTGTAAATCCTGATAGTGGTATTAGAGCCATTATCATCGCGCGCAAACTAGAACCGGTCTTTTCGTAACCGGTAGTTCGCAATTTTGACTTAGATCCAAATTGCAAATTAGAATTAATTTTACTTGTTTAATTTTAATTTTATTAAATTTTATCATTGTGTGTTATGGCCGACCCTTTATTTAAAAATTACATAATTGTATGTGTTGTGGCGTGTTTTGTTTTTCTCTGGTTGGCCCAATTGTTTTGGCCCATTTATGTTTTTGATTTTTTGTTTGTTGGACCCGGTTTTAAGGTTTCAAAGTTGTATAATATTTAGAGCTAGGTTACTATTTTTGTAATTGTAAATTTTGTAAAAACCAAGACTCGAAGACTGGACACACGCCAGAGGGATGTCGAAGCAAATGGGAGCTGAATCAGATCCAAGAACGCACTGAGTTGCCTCCTTGGTTGTTCACCGTTTATTGATTTTAATTTTAAATTAAATATGTCCCTTATGATCTCGCTTATATGGCTCGAGCGAGATCAAGACCTTATGCCGTTTAACACACAATATGCCATTCGCGACAACTTAGTAATTTTAATTAGGTTACTAGTCCCGTGTGGTGATAGGGTTTATCGTTCGAGTCTGACGATAATTAAATATTAAAAGTAATTAATATCCCTATATGGTAACTTAAAACTGATAGTTCGTGCCATCCTATCTCAAGTCGAACTTGGAACGTATTTACCAGAGCATCAGTGCTGGAGTATTTCAACACCGCACTTGGTGCCGAGGGTACCTTCTAAGGTGAGAACATTGGAGTATTTCAACACTGTGTCGTCACTTCGACCATTTAGGATTACTATCGCTTTAGGCGTATATGTTCGTGGTGTTGGAGTATTTCAACACCACGCCACGGGTATGTATTACTAAAGTGGGCACGGATGAGGCTAAACGTATCGCAAATACAATTGTATGTATATAGCGGCCTCATACCAATTGTTGTGACTTGAGTCTCACAATTGACAACCATTGTCAGTTTGTTTACACGGTTTTGTTCCTAAGGCTCATTTGGCGGTCTCAAGTAATGTCGCCTAAACGAATTCTCGATTTCTTAAAAATAAACCTTACCAACTTATTTTTAAAGAAATATAAAACATCGAAAATACTAATTTAAATCTACTTTGCTTATTTCAGAAGGCTAATGAAACTCATCTCCATTAAGTTCAATGGTACAACTCGACCCCTTAACTGAGACTGGCTTTCTCGCATGACAGACTACCCTGAGGAACCTTTTAAGGCTCTTCGGGAAACTCTATGTCATTGACCGAACTATCGCGAGTATTCCATCTTACTTGTTAAATGAGAACTCACGATCTGAGCTCCAAAAGCACACTGACGATGATAAGGACGTCACTGACCTGATGTTATCTAGCATGACTCAGGATTATCGGTACAATTATATGGGGATGTCTGCTTATGACATCTTGCGTAAAATCAAGGATTTATTTGAGTTAGGTCAGAGGACTGAGCGAGCCGATGCACTTTCATAATTCGTGAACTGCTCTATAGCTAACGACTCCTCACCATACGATCATGTCATGCTGATGAAAGCGTATCGCGACAGGCTGATCGACCTTGGCTACTCCATCTCTGACGGTATGGCTCTTGATGTAGTACTCAGATCTTTGCCTGAACATTATCGCATTCTTGCGATTAATTGTTCGGCTCAGTCGATCGAGGAGGTTATTCCGTTGATACCCAACGTGAAGATCAGGACCACGCCGGACATGCTCAGAGTTGCTAATACAAAGATCTCCAAATCCAAGAAGGTTAAAGAAGACAAAGGCAAGAAACCACAGGTCCAGCCTCCCGAGGAGCGCCTGTGACATGAGTGCAAAAAAATGGGACACTGGCGTCACAACTGTCCCGTTTATCTTGCAAAGCTAAAGATGACCAAGAACCCTAATAAGGGTTACTCACCAGGTATGTAAATAAATGTTATTGACTTTTCACTGTTTCCTCCAATTCATGGGTATTTGATACTGGATGTGGTTATCACATCGTTAATGTTTTGTAGGAACCTGAGAAGTGGAAGAAGACAGAACAAGGCTGCATGGACCTCATCGTCGGTGACGGGAAAAAGGTCCCAGTACTTGCTACCGGCACAAATTCTTTTTCATGCTCTTCTGGCCTTGTAGTTACTCTAGCTAACTGTTTGTATGCACCTGCTTTATCCAGAAACATTATTTCTGTCTCTTCATTGTTTGAACAAGGTTTTCGGTATAAATTTAATGGAAATTTGATTTCTGCTTACCTTAATGATATCTTTTATTTAGAGGCTAAACCTCGACATGGTATATATGACATAGATGTTCAAACAAACGATCAACTCTATCATGTTTCTAAAAGAAGCAAAGCTGATAGTAACGAGTCCTCGTTATGGCACCATAGGCTTGGTCACATAAGCAAGGCTCGCATTAAGAAGTTGCAAACTGCCAAGATTCTCGAGTCCCAATATGCAGGTTCCTTCGATGAATGCGAATCGTGCTTATCTGGTAAACTAACCAAGTCACCCTTCACCCATACAGGTGAACGGGCCCAAGGATTGTTAGGCATTATTCACACTGACGTGTGTGGATCGTTTCGAACCGAAACGAGAAATCATGAACGGTACTTCGTGACTTTCATCGATGACTACAGTAGATATGCCTATGTCTATCTGATGAAACACAAGTATGAAACTTTTGAAAAGTTCAAAGAGTTTCAAAACGAAGTACAAAATCAGCTAAGTCGAACTAGTAAAATACTTCAATCTGATAGAGGTGGTAAATACCTAAGCGCTGAATTCCTGAATCATCTGAAGGAATGTGGAATTGTTTCATAACCTACTCCTCCTGGCACACCCCAGTTAAATGGCGTAAGTGAAAGGAGGAATCGAACTCTGCTTAACATGGTTCGATCGATGATGTGCAGGACAACCTTGCCACACTCCTTTTGGGGATATGCCATCTTGACCGCCGCTCGCCTAATAAATCTGGCACCGACCAAGAAAGTAGAGAAGACCCCATATGAGATATGGCATGGATCTCCTCCTAAGCTATCATACCTCAGGGTATGGGGATGTGATGCTTATGTCACCAGCAAATCTAACAACAAGCTCGATCCCCGAGGCGAAAAGGTGACTTTCGTTGGATACTATAGTAATATCGGTTATTACTTCTACCATCCAGATGCAAACACTAATTCCATTAAAAGGAAAGGTAAATTCCTTGAGAAAGAGTTTCTTGCTCGAGGAAAAAATAGTGATCCAGTGGATCTTGAAGAGATTCAAGATACACCTAACCCTGAGATGGTCGCTGCATCTGACCGACAAATGGTTGTCGCACCATCAAACCCAAGCACAAGCGCAAGCCTTCGTAGGAGCGAAAGGACGCGCAATGAGCCTGAAAGATACCTTGGCTATCATGAAGCCTTTTACGTTCTGTTAGTAGCCGTTCTAACGATGAGCCTTCTAGCTACAAGGCTGCTATGTCAGATCCGGAATCTGAGAAATGGCTTGAAGCCATGAACGCTGAGATGCAATCCATGTGTGACAATCATGTCTGGGACTTGATTGAGCTACCCCCGGTACAAGGGCAGTAGGGAGCAAGTGGATCTTTAAGAGAATAACTGACATGCATGGAAATGTGCAAACCTACAAGGCACGGCTTGTAGCGAAAGGTTTCACTCAAACCCAAGGGATTGACTATGATGAGACCTTCTCGCCCGTTTCCATGATCAAATCGATCAGGATTCTCCTTGCCATAGCCGCATACCATGATTATGAGATATAACAAATGGACATTAAAACCGCTTTCCTAAACGGACAACTCGAAGAGGATGTCTACATGGTTCAGCCTGATGGTTTTGTCGATCCAGACAATCCAAATAAGGTTTGCAAGCTGGGCAAGTCCATTTATGGACTCAAACAAGCATCTCGAAGCTGGAATCTTCGTTTTGATCAAACGGTCAAAGAATTTGGTTTTGATCAAAATAAAGATGAACCTTGTGTTTACAGAAAGGCAAGTGGGAGCTTTGTATCGTTTCTCGTGCTATACGTAGACGATATACTAATCATAGGAAACAACATACCCATGCTCAACGAAGTTAAGAAATGGCTTTCATCTTGTATCGCTATGAAAGATCTTGGAGAAGCTGCTTACATTCTGGGAATTAAAATTCACAAAGATCGATCTAAGCGCCTTTTGGGTCTCAGTTAAAGCACATTCGTCGATAAGATCATGGCTCGGTTCAACATGAGCAACTCCAAGAAAGGAGTCGTTCCCATGACTAAAGGAACAATCTTGGACAAATCTCAAGCACCTAAAATGGAGAAAGAGATAAGCCAAATGGCATCGATCCCATTTGCCTCTACTATTAGATCTATCATGTATGCCATGCTCTACACACGACCGGATGTCTCGTATGCCCTTAGCGTGACTAGTCGGTACCAACAGACGCCAGGACTAGCTCACTAGACGGCTGTAAAGAACATATTGAAATACTTTAGAAACACCACTGACATGTTTCTCGTATACGGAGGTGTTGATGAAGAGCTCACTGTAAGGTGTTACACTGATGCTAGTTTTCAGACTGACAGAGATGATTCTCGCTCGCAGTCGGGGTTCATATTGACTCTTAATAGAGGGGTTGTTTCCTGGAGAAGCTCCAAACAACCAGTAGTAGCAGATTCCACTACTGAATCCGAATACATAGCCGCCTCAGAAGCTGCTAAGGAAGCTGTGTGGATGAAGAAGTTCATATCCACTACATAAGAGAAGTAGTCGATAGAAATGAAATTAAACTAAGCAAAGTACACACAGATCAAAACTTAGCCGATCCCTTCACTAAGCCTATGACTCAAGAGACTCATATACGCCACAGAGAAGTGATAGGGCTTAGATTAGCTAAAGACATGTTTTGGTTTAGTATTTGGATGTATGAACACCAGCAGTTATCTGTTTTATTCGTATTCCATCTGTTTTATGCAATGATGAATTACATAACTGTGTTCAATATTAATACGTTTAATCCATGGACAATAAGTTCTTGTCCTAAATGTCCGTAGTCGATTAGTTTTAGTGGGAGCTATACTAAAGTAAGACTATTGTGACTACTTGAACCTTAAAGTTGTTTAATGTTCAAACTCACGGACCTCATTGGTGAATGACGTTGGACATAACTCGCATCATACAATGCAAACATGGAAGTCTTGCTTGCTATATTACCGCATGCTCTAATGTATCCTTAGACTTGAGACGCATATTCGAACGCCCTTCTACTAAAGAACATTCTTTGATTGTAGCCTAACGTTGTCGCGTAACTGCCAACCATAACGGTTACTTTTGGGAATAGATCTAAGGTTTAGTGGGAGCTGTATGCCTCAACAAGGAATTCTGTACTCTAGCTTCGGTAACTGTTAGACAAAAAGGCGCCCTCGTTGGTTCCAAGTGATAAATGTGAGGCCTCACCAAATTTACTGTGTGTTTGTTGGATCACTTCGAATTGTATCGAGAACGAAAATTGATGAATCATATATGAGAGTCCATGTCTCATAATTCATCAATGTCTTATAGAGAAAGGAACATATGACAATGAATGCACAAGTCATAAGTCTGCTTGATCGGCATTCAGTTATACTTTGGCTAACGACTTAAAGTGTCAATATTGGTTGGTGTAGCCATGCATAGCTAGAATGTCTCTGACTGCGCTCGTTAAACTGTGTCGTTCAGTCCAAGTGGGAGACTGTTGGAAATATGGTGTCCTGACCCGAAGAATTAACGAACCCGACCGATTTTGACCCGTAAGAGTTACACCCGGGTCAACGAACTATAAATCTAATTACTGGAATAATTAGTATTACATAAACTGATTGGTGAATAAATAAATACGAGATTATTTATTTAATTCCACGACAAAATTAATTAGGCTAAAAACGCTCGAAAATAAATTAAACGGACTGATCAGTTGTTACCAGATTAACAGACTGATCAGTATGGTGGACTGGAGGATATCGCAACCGGGCCTAATCCGTCAGAGCCCCGGTCCGCTATTTTTTTAATAAAATAGAGAGAGAGAGGGTGGATTGAAAAACAAGTCAGAAAAACCCTATTCTCATCATCTCTCTCCCTCTTTGCGTCGATCTCTAGCCGGCTCCCCTTAGTCGTGGCCCTCCTTCGATCGGCGCACACCACCACCGTGATCCCTCGCGATTCCCTGATGGAACCCGTCTTGCCAGCGTTTGTGCCCATCTCGAGAAAGAAGCCGCCACCGCCCGAGCCGAAGCCGCAGCTCGAGCTGAAGCCGAAGCCGCAGCTCGAGCTGAAGCCGAAGCCACAGCCGCGGCTCAGGCCGCCGCTTTCATCGCCGCCGTTGCCGGATCGCAGGACGGTGGTCCTTGCGCTGCCGGCGCAGCCAAGGCTACCACACCCTGCCCCCTCCTCGTGGCCCGCGCCGCTATACCCCTCCAGCCGTCGCTACCGCGTCACCGCCAATATCCGGTGACGAGATCATTGTGGGTCGGTTCCTGTCGTGATCCCGGCCGAGAGGATTTTGTCACCGCCACCGGTAGTCTCGCTACCACCGTTGTCACCGTTTCCGCCACTGCCACCGATAGTCGCCGCCGTCTCAGTCGACGATTTGACTCACCGGTTTGAGTCAGACGTTTTACTTCATCCTATCGCGAGCACGTTGAATCCGGGTGTCTTGAACGGTTTTTCGAATCCCGCCAAGGTATATCTAATTTACTTAGATTTTTTTTTTTAAATAAAATAGTTTTTGTGTTTGTCGTGTACAGTGATTGATCATGTTTACAGTTATATTCGCGTGTTTTGTTTAAATCGTTTCCGCTGCTAAATTAATCTGGCATTAATTTATATTAAACCGGTTTTAATCGGATAAAAATTTAAATCGGTAACCCGAATATCCACTGTAAATCCTGACATGAAGTTCCTATCTCGGATAGTACTCGCCTCTAATAAGTACCTTAATGTCATCCCATGACATGGCATAAGCAAGATCAGGGTCGAGAGATTCAGCATACGAATCCACCAAGAAAGAACTCCTTCACTGAAAGTGCAGGTGGCGTACTTTACCTTGTACCCATCCGGACAGTTGCACATACGGAACACAAATTCGGTCTTCTCAAACCATCGGATCAGCCCCACAGCACCTTCCGTACCCTTGAAGTTCGTGGGCTTGCAACTCATGAAATCTTTGTATGTGCATTCGCCACCTGAAACGTTATTCCAACATTTGAGGACAATTATTCATAATTGTAATATGCGTTCCGTTAACACTAAAGAAATCTCCAGCTTACCATTAGGTGAACGGTTTCGGCCGTTAGAGGCGGTGGAACGGTCTACTTCCGCGGCAGCTAAGGCATCCGCAACACGTTGAGTAAGAAGGGCTTCCATAGCAGCAGCATCCATGATAGGGGGAGGGGTGTCCCGGTTGACGCGAACACGTGCTTGTCTTCTAGGCGGCATGTTTCTTAATTTCACAATGGCAAAAGAAAGAATAAGACACGATAAAAGTAAGTCAACACATAGACATGACATACATAAATCCAACCACAACATACACAATATTTAATACATCACAACATAATAAGTAGAGAAACATAACCATCATCAACATAGATTACTTGTTTACAAGATTCATAACGGATACAAATATTATCTTGTGGAAACGCAGTTCCACATCAAAATACAAGTCGTTCATACATTAATAAGTGGGGGCCAACAGATAACCCTAAGTTACAACATCTTAAACTATGGTGAAGCATGATCAAGCAGAGCCATAACGTCTACAATCTGTGTGATGATCGTTAACAGCAACTGAAGTGTCTGGGCAAACTCCTCAGCAGTGGATCAGCAGGAGTGATGGCTACATCGAATGGGGCAGTCTCGTCAGGGTCCTCGTCACGCTCCTCGTCAGAGTCTGAATCATCTGAAACAGCGAAGTCTAGGACACTCGTAGCGGAACGAGGCTGGTCAACAGCTGGTGCAGGAATAGGAGAGGATGGCTCGTATGTAGGCGACTCAGGTACATACTCCGGAGACGGCGGCATGGGCTCCAACAGGTCGGGAATGATCGCTAACTCGTCATCAGAATCAGATGATATCTCCATGGGCTCAGAGGAAGACATGTTGTGACAAAAGTTTCCAAGTCATAATAATAGCTATAGGTTACTTAGAAACGACTATAACAGTCAGGCAGATGTATCATGTATGGCACATGCATTTTTATACTAGCAGAGCTTAGGCTATAGTCTAGGTCCTACTAATGCAACCTAGTTCTTTAGAACCTTGACTCTGATACCAATCTATCACACCCTGTAATTTCTGTGTCGGGCGTCAACGAGATGGAATCACAATCAAGGTTACACGAAATGATCTCTGGAGGGTTAAACAACTAGTGCCGTTTTAAGGAGTCGAAAACATTTCATTTCAGATTTAGCAGTGGAAAATAATAATAATATGTTTCATTTGTTTCATAGTTTACAAAACAAGTATTAAAAGATTTAATGACATGACACCATTTGGTGTTATGTAGTGAAATCTCTAAAAGACTATTGTGACCATGACTCCAGATACTATGATGGATCCCAATGATAATGCACAAAGAGATATTCCATACATGTAAGCGGCCGATTAAGTACCAGAGAATTCATATACTAAAACGGTCAACATAAAGTTGGTGAGTTCACAGATTTAAGTAATATAGAATTGTGATTGACAATAAAGTTGATTTCCAGTTGTATCACCCATTTGATAATATGTTAAGATGCTGTAAATTATTATTACCATGAACCTTGAATTACGAAACTAACTGATTACCCACTCATGGTATTCTGTCCAGGATTACCGAAAAGTGATTATAACATTATGTACCCTATTGACTGAAATTGAGTGTCAGGATTGGAGCTACCAATCAAGACAGGGGCGTTAACCCAATAGATCTATTCACGTGTCATCGTTTCAGTGAAATTAATCGGATTCAATTAATAGTGGGGCTTTGGATCATAACATGAATCAACATGAATATGACGAGCTGGACGAATAGTTTATGTAATCAATAACGGTAACAGACTATCTAAATATCATGATATCAGTTATAAGAATTCTCCCAAAAGCATTTAAAATAAATTAAAAGAGGGGCCGTGAAGACTCACAGAAATCAGGCAGTGTCTGAATGATGTAATGCCAGATAACAGGCATCCTAGCAGTCCTAAATCAATATAAGACAGCTTAAGGTCTAGGGTTTGGATTGACAGTTAAGTCACTCCCAAATAATGGTCAAGTCTTGACGTCATGATGACCCGGGTGATTGTTGATAACAGACAGGCTTTTGAAATTATTTATTCTCAATAAATAATTTAATATCGATAACGTTTCCGGAAAATAATGATATATATATTCTTGAAATATATAAGGATTTTCCTATGTTATAAAATGATTTAGGCCAATATTTAATTCAATAAGTATTAGTTCAAAATATGGGCTCAATTTCGTTTACAAAAGCTGTTTGCGGTAGAAAACCTGAAATACCCGGGTTTTCACCGGTATTTATCAACTCGCGTTATTTTCCAGTACTACTAGAAAACAATGTTAAAATAATAAAATATACTTATTTTTATTAATCAAATTCAGAGAATAAAGTTTTAGAATCATAAAATCCTAATGTGTCGGTTTTGCCCGTACGCGCCCGGTTTTGACAGTTTTGTCCCTGCGACTAGTTTTTAAGGCCCAATAAACTATCCAAACACTTTGTAAGTATAACCTAAGATAATTTAGGTCCTAATAAGTGTTCCAAATCAGTTCAAGCAATAGTTGGCACAACTTCACAAAAATGAGGTTTCCGGGTCCGTAAAAAGTCCGTTTTAAAGCCGGTTTTGACCTAGTTGTAGCTCAAATCAAAAGGGGTCTTTTTAGCCAACTGTTAACACTCATTAATATGTCTAAGTCCACTGTTAGAAAGTCTAAAAATTCTAAAAAATTCGGAGTTGGCCCGAGGGGTCGTTTTTAGGATCTGTCCAAAACGGATCTTGAGATTTTGATTAAAAATCTAGTGAAGTTATGTACTTTAAACATGGTTTAAGGAGTGTTTCGCATTTCTAAGGCCATGGATCTAAATGTTTAGGCATTTTCACATCTAAAAACATAATCTAAGGCATATAACATCACCAAATCGTGTAAACAAGTTCATATTTCAAAACTAGTTAGAAATCTAAACATCATTAACTAAGATTAACAAAGATTAAGTGTCGTCTATGCCATTTAAATCGTAGAACCATAGTCCTTGAGGGTACTGTTGAATTGTCCAAAGATATACAAATGGTTCATTTCAAACAAGTCGACGACAAATGCAATAAAGTGTCCATTGACAAGGTTTTATCTAACCGCAGCGCAACATGTTTACCCTATCCGATCCCTGGTGTGACTACAGTTAGGGAGGCACTTAATAGTTTTGTTATGTGGGATAAGGACATGGTCATTTGTTGACTCAGATGATGATGATGATGTAAGTTTCTTTCATTAAGTTCCCTAATTCATTATATTATGTTGAAATTTATTTTGTTTGAAACAATTGATGTCTTTTTTCCCCTTTAAATGTTGTTTTTAGGACCTAATTTCGACACCGACTCCTGAGGATGCAGCTCCTAAGAAAAAACAGGCTCTAAAACTGCCACCTACTCAAAAGGATGACCATCTGAAATCTACACAGATGACACTAGATCAGAAGTATGCAGATTCTGAGTCCATTGGGGGAACACAAACGCCACAGCTACTGAAAGATCCAAAGATCAGAGGAGCAAAACAATTTGTCACAATTAATATTATGCAGAATGCTATCAATACGAAGCGTAACAATGCAAACAATAGCAATGTGAAGATTGGCAAGAATACAAGGAGCTCGGAGGCTAAAGGCAACTAATTAGATTTTAGAAGGATGCATATATGTAATAACATACTCTTGGTTAATTATATATATGTGAAATATTTTAAATTTATTAATAATAGTTTTTTAGGGTTTCATATTATCCATTTATTAGTATTATTAATTTCCCTAATATCACTAAAAAGGAAATGTAATTAAATAAAGTGTCACTAAAGGTATAGCAAAATTGAAAAATAAAATATTCATGAGGTTGTAGTACATTTTTTATCACACCTTAAATTATCTTATGTCACTAAAAGGTAGCAATAGAGTGAACTACATATAGTCACACTTTACTTAGTTATTTGTGTCTAAAATACATATACAGTCACATTCATTAAAATAAGTGTCACCACAAGTGTGTTATGGTCATGTAATTATGTAACATACGTGACCAAATGAACATGTAAAACCGATACTCAATAACTAGTGTGACTATAAAATGTTTTTAGTAATATGTTAATTAATTTAATGTCAGTAAACGGTTTATATTGGTCACTTCATATTAACAATTTTTTTATATGTAACTACATAAACTCACTTTGTACTTAATGATTTGTGTCTAAATTTCATAAACAGTCACATTCTTTACAAAAGAGTGTTACTACAATTGTCTTAGGGTCATGTATATATGTAACAATGTGACTACAAGTGACACAACAGTGACACTTAAAATACTCCATGTGATTATAAAACGTTTTTTTGGTGACAATATAATTTATGTTATGTCACTAGAGGTGTCGAATTGTCACTCTTTAGAACTAAAATTGTGTGATAACTAACTACATGTAGTCACAGGGTAGATAACTATTTTGTGACTAACATACATATAAACTCACATTCATTGAATAAACGTGTGACTACAAGTGTCTTAGGGACATGTGTTTGTGTAACATATGTGACTAAATGTAAATGTAAATGTAAATGAAAACACAAAAATTCAAGGATAATGTGACTAAAGGATAAAAATAGTGACACTTATAATAATGCATGTTTATATAAAACGTTTTTGGTCACATTTAAAATTGGTGTTATGTCAGTCACTAAAAACAATATAATCATCACTCTGAATTAAAAGTTGGGTGTTTATGTGTGACCACACACCAACCAATAGTCACTCATTTCCAATTTTGTTGTGTCTAAACATATCAAATTTGGTCACACTTTTAGTTTTTTCCATGTCTATATAAATTTGTGTTATCATATTACCACACTCAAAAATCAATTTGTGTCTCTAAATCTAAACAATAGTCACACTGGAAAAAATATAATGTGGCCAATTACCAACAAAATGTCACATACAAAACAAAAGTGATGTGATCATTTGGTGACATGATGTCACTAATATTAAAAAGATATGTCACTACAAACGCTTTATACTGACATTATTTGATAAAACTGGGAAAAAATACTACTCTATGGGGACACCTCTAGTCTACGGAGACGGATTTTTATGTGCTACAGTCACGCATTTTTGATGTCACCATACGTAGCCTATAATGGTTGTTCCTTTGGTGACAAATTTCGAGAAAGAAAATCGTCACTAACTACCTATAGTCATGAATTTTGTGTGTCACCGTATCCAATTTTTGTACTAGTGATGTACCAGTGGTGTATCCTCCACACTTTCGATATTCCGAGTGACTATACTACCATGCTTTTATACAGGATGTACCAACGGCGTATCCACCACATAATAATATAGCAAATGCATCACCTATTCTCATATAATCATACATTCTCACTTGTGCGTGTATTACAAACCCTTATCATTTGGATACCTAGTTTCAAATCAAATATAGCACATAACCCTAATAATCATTTCATATGCATTATTCTATCATAATAATTTCATATATATTACTAACACGTATAAAAATTCATAAACATCTTCATAACATAACACGTATCACGTCAAGCCGCTCATCAATTTATCAGTTAAGATAAGCAAACTTTCAGATAAAAGCATTTGAATGTATTTTCATAATACAGTATGTATATCAGCCCGAAAATATTAAAACATTTAAAAGTGGGCTCGCAGAACTCACCTTATCTCTTTACTCGTTAAACTCAGACAACTCTTTTGACAGAATCTTCGTTTAACCTAATTCGCGTATCGTATGGCATTAACGCAAGGTTTAACATTATAAACATATCCTATGTTTAATTATCTTAATAATATCCAATTATAAGGTTTACTTCTTTTAAGATCAAAATGACCAAAATGCCCTTATATGCATAATATCCCTTTTTTACCGATAATATGAAGATGTGCATTCCTATAAGTAAACGCTCACTCCAAGATCGCCCAATGAGGTATGCCAGGTTCCAGTTGGATTTATGCGATATCCCCACTTTGCCAGAAACCCCCAGTGTACAGGTGCCTACCCTTCCGGTCCGCACGAACTTCTAATATCCGATTAACTCGGTATTTTCTTATTATTTATCCATTTTAACTTCATATATACTTAATATATATAAAAGTATGTTACCATACCAAAATTCAAGTCCCCATACCCTCCGGATTTTTTATATTAAATAATCATATTTAGAAGCCCTAATTTCACGTATTTCTCGTTTCTTTATCAAAACTCATTTTATTTTCAAACCAAATTAGGGTATTATCCATTATAACATTTTATAATATACTTTAAAATGTCAAAGCTTAGTTCAACACTGTTTACTCAATTTGGGCAGAACAACGGTACGAAAACCCAAATTTTGACCCGTTAACAAAACCTTCACAAAACCTTTTCTAATTATGAAATAAACTTAGAACTTTCTTTAAACACATTATTTTAGGATTACCTATAAAAATTCAGACCCTAATTCCCACCCGATTATCCAATTTTATCAAAACAAGTCTAAGAACCCTAATTTTATACATTTTTAGAACTCAAACAAAACAATGATATTAATATAGATTGATTGAGAGCTTTTAAAGAACATACCAAAATATGTAGAACTGCAAAAGATGGCTTCAAAATTCCTCGTCGTTTAGCCTAATTTCAGTCGCGAAGTTTCCGGGACAAGTTTAGGGTTTTTGAGTGATGTTTGAGTGAATTGGCGAGTTTTAAACAATGATTTGGTACGGTATTTATACCCATATGATGTGTCCTAGACCCCTAACACGTTTCATGGTGATTAAGCTTCGAAATTGACACGTTCAGGTGGTCAATTTGTCAAAAACGTGGTCTGCAAGTCGCTATTATCGCAAATCTGTCCACAAACGGGTCACGTACCGCGAGTCAACTTTGACATTTTGGCAGTTTTGGTCCCTAGACTTTATAATTACATTTTAACCCCCTGAACTTCTATCTTTCTATCATTTTATGTACTAAATCATCGGGACTCGTACTATGATATACATATACATACGTATATATATATTTATATATTTATATATATCTTTCACTAATTTACGTTCTAGCCGCTCGAACTTTACAATACTTATTATTTCATGTTACTAATCATATTAAGATATATTTGTACTAATTTCTAACCCTCGAAATACTTATAATAAATATAAACACGTATAATACTCGTATACGTTTATATCTTTTCATTATTTATGCTTTTAGCCCTTTTACTTTTCCGTTAACTATTAACACACATATTTACACGTATATATCCATCAAATGATTCATGTATCATCATGCTATTCATATAAACATGTATTCATTCCATATCTTTACTTTCTTGACGTTTAGGACATTCATTTATTCACGTTTTATCACATTGGCCAATAAACACATATTTCTAACACATTCAACCTATATAATGTGTAGTCTTGCCATGTTCATCAATCAAGCTCACGTAATTATAATATAAACACGTATTTACAATATATATCATGTATCTATGAAATTTAGGATGTTACAACTCTACCCCCCTTAAACAGGGTTTCGTCCTTGAAACCTGTTCCATTCTCATCTTAAACTTTCATTCTTAGTCTCCCAACTCATCCGCATATCCTGACCATTTTAACTCATTTCATAACTCGATAAAATTTACTTTGGTGTCTTTGCATCTACCCTAAGGAAAATGTAACTCTAAGTTGTCTATGGTAGCTTATTTACGGGATTCGTGATAATGCAGTTACATCTTTTAACTAAAATTCCTCCTTGGAATTATCACATGTTTTCGATTTGCTATTTGATAAGGGATCTAATATTCACTAAAGCATACGTCCTTTTTTAATCGTTCTAGTGTCCGTTTCAAATGTCTAAATCATATAGCAATAAGCAAGTAACGACCCACATAACATACTAAAGCAAACGAGATATATTATCTATGATTTCTAACTACTCGAATTACCTGACGAGGTCTGAGGATCTCCCCTTATCATTTCCATCGTACAATAGGCCCTTGAAGGAGCCATTCTTGGACCCGTGCCATTCCTTGGGATGGCTCGAAGTGGGGTAGGATTCAACACCAACTTAGGACAGTTCATCATAAGGTGACCCGCTTCCCCGCGTCCATAACACTTCTTACGCTCTGGGAAATTGCCCGAGAAGTGACCTTCTTTGTCGCATGTATAACACCTAGACGTTCCTGACTTGCATTCTCCGAAATTGTTCTTCTTGCATTTATGGCACCTCGGCTTGTCGTCTTTCGAATCATTCCTCGCCTTCTTGTAGTGGCTCCCATTGTTCTTCCTTGAAATTGCTTCCGACTCCGACTCCTTGCTCTTAGCTCCTTCTGGTCTATCATTTACACCAAACATCTCGCTGTAGAGATTGGAACTCAAATTTACCGTTGCCTTAAATGTCTTTGGTTCAGTCGCCTTGATCAATACCCTAACTCTACTCAGAAATCCCTGCACGTAACACTTCACCCTTTCAGCTTCGGGAGTGACTAAAGTAGTTAGCAGTCTCGCCATTACGTTGAACTTTGAAATGTATTCATGGTGCGTCATGTTCCCAGCTTCCAACATCAGAAAACTCCTCTCCATTTGCTCCAGCTCACCTTTGGGGCAGAAATCTTCTAAGACTAATTTCTTCAGATCGTCCCACTTCATCGCAGCAATGACTCCTTCTTATTCAGTCTGTTTGATTATCCCCCACCAGTGCAGCGCTTCTGAGAGAAATGAGTGGGCAGCATACTTCACGGCTTGGGCCTCACTACACTCACTAATATCTATGACCGCTTCCATTTCATGATTCCACTGGAACGTAGCTAACGCATCCTGATTATCGTCAAACAAAGGAGGTCAAAAGCTGCTAAATGATTTAAACGAACATCCTATTCTAGGTTGGGCAGTTCCGGCATCTCTTCCTGTAGCTCCACCGCCTGCTCTTCGAACACCAGCTCTCGCAGCTCCTTGTTGTTGAGCTAATACGCCTAGTAATGTCGTCTGCATTAAATGCGTCATCTCTGCAGCCATAGCCGCTCTCTGCTTGTTTGTGAACGCATTAGCTCCGGCGTTATTCTCTGGTTCCGTATTTGCATGATCGCCTCTCGCAGCTATTTCCAGATCCTAAATTAAGATGGATGACATTTCAGAACTTGTGAGACGTAAAGTCTCTAAATTTTGAATTCATGATAAGTATATAAGTGCAGGATTCGATACAATAATATATTTATGATGCGTTCAAAACCTAGTTACTTCTAGCACATAATTCCCTAATGTCCACACCTTGAAGAGGGGGTTGTGACTTGTGAGGGTCAAGTGTTTTAACCAAATATTTGGTTTTATTTTCTTTCTGTAATATGTTTAACCTTTATATTAATTTCACTTAATTGTTTGTTAATTCCAGTCAATTCATCCGTTTCTATTCATCTTCTCTCAATCCGGATGAACTCTTCTTTCTGAGTAATTCTAGTTCTTCCGGTTTTGTTCTTCTTCTCTGAAATATTAATATTTTAAGAACGTATGAAAGTAATTTCGGATGGTGTGATTAAAATTTTAGTGTTTTTTTTATAACGTGTAGAAATTTCAGTTTAACTTGGAGAACGTGTGAAAGTATTTATAATGTGTAGTGTTCACTAAAATCAGACCGTTGATATACTCTAGTGCTTAGGCATCTGAGCTTAGGCATACTCAAGTGATTTGCACATATAACCATACCACCTGGTCAGTAATCAAAAACTTCTCACCGTCATTATCAAACCCTTCTCAAAATCCTTATCAAACCTCTTCTCAAAATCCTTATCAAACCCTTTTTCAAAACCCTCAAATCCTTCTCAAAATGGCAGACTTGAAAGAAATAGTTGAAAATTATTTGCAGATAAAGATTATTGCAACCCTGGACCGGTACGGGGTGATTATCACGGCAGAGAGACAACGTATCTTAGACGGGTTGGCCCTGCTCAACCAAGTACTTACAGAGCCACCAAGTCCATCAAGATACCATATGGCAACTTTTCTGGTAGAAGAGATACACGTCTCCAATGCCAGGCTTCAAATGTTGGTTCAACAGAGGCAAGAAGCTATGAGTAGGCATTTTGAGCTGATGGAGGAGATGGAATCTAGGTTCCCGTGAACCTCAACCCGCAACTGCTCTGTCTTTTATTTTTTAGGAATGAACATGTAAATTAGGAAACAATTTTGTGTATGGAATTGGAATCAGTAGTATGAAATACACTTTTTTTAATATACTTGTTTGTCTATTTTTGTTTATGAAATCAATCTGTTAAACAAAAACCCTAATCCTCGAAAACAAAAACGATCAACAATTGCAATCCGATCAACAACTAATGCATAATTTTCGGTAAAAATGTAATCTGTTCGCACAATCTCCATTCCGTTAAACAAAAACCCTAATCCTCGAAAACAGAGACGATCAACAATTGCAATCAATCAACAACTGATGCATAATTTTAGTTAAAAATGTAATTTGTTCGCACAATCACCATTCCGTTAAACAAAAACCCTAATCCTCGAAAAGAAAGACGATCAACAATTGCAATCCGATCAACAACTGATGCAAAATTTAGGGTCAAATGGGTCAATTAGACGTGTTTAGGACCAATGATGTCCCAATAAGGTGTGTATATATCCAATAAGTATGTTTAGGACCAATGATTGCCTAATAAGGTGTGTTTAGGGGAAATGAGGGTCAGTTGGGACAAATGAGTCCCAAAAAGGTATGTATGTAACCAATAAGTTGTGTTTAGGACTAATGATGGCCCAATAATGTGTGTTTAGGGGCAATGAGGGTCAGTTGGGACCAATGAGTTACAATAAGGTGTTTATATAACCAATAAGCACGTTTAGGACCAATGATGGCTCAATAAGGTGTGTTTAGGGGAAATGAGGGTCAGTTGGGACCAATGAGTCCCAATAAGGTGTGTATATAACCAATAAGAATGTTTAGGACCAATGATGGCCTAATAAGGTGCATTTAGGGGCAATGAGGGTCAGTTGGACCAATGAGTCCCAATAAGGTGTGTATATAACAAATAAGCATGTTTAGGACCAATGATGGGCTAATAAGGTGCGTTTAGGGGCAATGAGGGTCAGTTGGACCAATGAGTCCCAATAAGGTGTGTATATAACCAATAAGCATGTTTAGGACCAATGATGGCCCAATAAGGTGTGTTTAGGGGAAATGAGGGTCATTTGGGACCAATGAGTACCAAAAAGGTGTGTTTGTAACCAATAAGTTGTGTTTAGGACCAATGATGGCCCAATAAGGTGTGTTTAGGGGCAATGAGGGTCAGTTGGGACCAATGAGTCCCGATAAGGTGTGTATGTAACCAATAAGTTGTGTTTAGGACCAATGATATAAGGTGTATTTAGGGGCAAAGAGGGTCCGTTGGGACCAATGAGTCCCGATAAGGTGTGTATGTAACCAATAAGTTGTGTTTAGGACCAATGATGGCCCAATAAAGGTTTGTATAGGGGCAATGAGGGTCAGTTGGGACCAATGAGTTCCAATAAGGTGTGTATATAACCAATAAGCATGTTTAGGACCAATGAGTTCCAATAAGGTGTGTATATAACCAATAAGCATGTTTAGGACCAATGATGGCCCAATAAGGTGCGTTTAGGGGCAATGAGGATCAGTTGGACCAATGAGTCCCAATAAGGTGTGTATATAACCAATAAGCTTGTTTAGGACCAATTAAGGCCCAATAAGGTGTGTTTAGGGGAAATGAGGGTCAGTTGGGACCAATGAGTCCCAAAAAGGTGTGTATGTAACCAATAAGTTGTGTTTAGGACCAATGATGGCCCAATAAGGTGTGTTTAGGGGCAATGAGGGCTACTTGGGACCAATGAGTCCCGATAAGGTGTGTATGTAACTAATAAGCTGTGTTTAGGACCAATGATAACCCAATAAGGTGTATTTAGGGGCAATGAGGGTCCGTTGGGACCAATGAGTCCCCATAAGGTGTGTATGTAACCAATAAGTTTTGTTTAGGACCAATGATGGCCCAATAAGGTGTGTTTCGGGGCAATGAGGGTCAGTTGGGACCAATGAGTTCCAATAAGGTGTGTATATAACCAATAAGCATGTTTAGGACCAATGATGGCCCAATAAGGTGTGTTTAGGGGAAATGAGGGTCAGTTGGAACCAATGAGTCCCGATAAGGTGTGTATGTAACTAATAAGTTGTGTTTAGGACCAATGATATCCCAATAAGGTGTATTTAGGGGCAATGAGGGTCCGTTGGGACCAATGAGTCCCGATAAGGTGTGTATGTAACCAATAAGTTGTGTTTAGGACCAATGATTGCCCAATAAGGTGTGCTTAGGGGCAATGAGGGTCAGTTGGGACCAATGAGTTCCAATAAGGTGTGTATATAACCAATAAGCATGTTTAGGACTAATGATGGCCCAATAAGGTGTGTTTAGGGGAAATGAGGGCCAGTTGGAACCAATGAGTCCCAATAAGGTGTGTATGTAACCAATAAGTTCTGTTTTGGACCAATGATGGCCTAATAAGGTGTGTTTAGGGGCAATGAGGGCTATTTGGGATGAATGGGTCCCAATAAGGTGTGTATGTAACCAATAAGGTGTGTTTAGGGGCAATGAGAGTTAGTTGGGACCAATGATTCCCAATTAGGTTTGTATATAACCAATAAGCATGTTTATGACCAATGTTGGTCCAATAAGGTGTGTTTAGAGTCAATGAGGGTCAGTTGAGACCAATGAGTCCTAATAAGGTGTGATTAATTTTCTTTTTCTCATTATTCAGAAAATTTTACATGTGAACACATGAAAAATAACTATTTCACATGCGAAAATGTCTACACTGAACCCCACCCTATATATATATATATATCTATAACCGATAATGTATATATTACAACACATTGAAAGATATATATATATATATATATATATATATATATGTATGTATATGTGTGTGTGTGTGTCTGTGTTTGTGTGGTGTGTGTGTAGTACTTGACATCTTTTTTTTCACGTTAGGTATACAAATTCATTAGGATACAATTATCATTAAATTTATTGCTTAATATTCCATTTTACATTTAAAGATCATTTTAAGTTATGTTTAAAATACTATTATATTTATGTCTGGAATTAATTGAGTTTATATTAAATCCGATAATTAAATACTGTCACGTCCTTATTTGGTGAGATGCTTTCACCCGGATCGATCATATTAATCCCCAAATTACTTCCCACCATTTTTCAAATTTCCCCAAAATTCATTGATCAGTTCCTATTCCCTCTCACCAAAACTGTTCATCACTCTCTCCTTCCCTATCAGTAAAAATTCCTCTACAGGATTCATCACACTATCATCTTTAGGAGATCACTACCTAATTCCTGTCAGTATTAATTTCACTGTCATCTTCAGGAGATCATTTGTTTCATCTCAATTATTTCATCTAATTAATTATTCCATGGCATTTATTTCATTCTCTATTTATTTTCATTTCAGGATTCATCTAGCTCATTTAACAATGGATCATTAAGGTGAAGCATTGAAGGATCTTAATGACCATACATATAACAGTGAAGGTGAATGCAATGATGATTATTCACAAGAGAGTGAAGAAGATGAAATGGATAACAATGATTCCCAAGTAGACAATGATGCCCAAGTCAAGAATGATACCCAATTCGACGACCTTCCTCCCCAAGCAAACAAGAGGGGGTTGACGCGATTGGCAAAGTGGCGTGCCAAATTTCAGAAAATGGTGGGGAAAAAATGGCCACTAACATTTGATACGCTGGGAAGGATTGGCGGGGAGCATAGACCAAAATTTTCGAGGACAAGAACAAGATGTGGGAAGGGATTAAGGTTAAGAAATAGATTAAACATTTTCTCATATTAAGTTTGTTAAGATATTGAATTCCATATATGTGACTAAAAAATCCTGTCATATGTTATATTTTCAGCAAATATTCAAAATTGATGACTGTCGAAGGGGTCCTATAATGGTACGGCTTGATGGGTTGCTAAGGAGTTTTAGAAGAAAGATGTTCGAGATACACATTCGTCCCAACCTAGCAAAACCCACCGTGCTTGAGAAAGTTTCTGTAACATCCCAAAATTCATAGATACATTATATATATATTAAATACGTGTTTATATTATAAATACGTAAGCTTGATTGATAAATATGGTAAGACTATACATTGGATAGGTTGCATGTGTTAGAAATATGCATTTGATAGCCAATGTGATGAATTGCGCATAAATGAATGTGTTAAACATGAGAGAAAGTAAAATATAAGATGAATAATGTGTTTATATGAATAACATGTTGATACATGAATCATTTGATGGATGTATACATGTAGATACGTGTGTTAATAGTTAACGGAAAAGTAAAAGGACTAAAAGCGTAATTATTGTAAAGATATAATTATATAAACATATACAAGTATTATACGTGTTTATATTCATTATAAGTATTTTGAGACTTAGAAATTAGTAAAAATATATACTAATATGATTTATAACTTAAAATCATAAGTGTTGTAAAGTTTGAGGGGCTAAAACGTAATTTAGAAAATAATAAAGAAAATATATATAATTATATATATATGTTATCGTACGAATCCCGAGCCTTAGAAACCTTAGAAAATATTAGAAATATGTCCCCTAATGTTTTGGTACATAAAATGATAAAAGGTTAGAAGTTTAGGGGCCTAGAGTGCACCAAACCAAACCACAAGGGCTGAAATTGCCAAAAACCAAAATCTGGCCAGAAACCATGTCCTTCGCGTATCTCCTAGACCTGTCCTCCCTTTGGCGCGATACGCGAAGCAACCAGTTACAGCAGAATTGTTCCAGGTCGTTTTTGAGCCACGTTTCAGCCTTGTTTCACACGATTAGCATCTCCAGACGTCAAATTACTTCGACTAGTCACTCCCTTACGTGTTGCTAGACCCAGACGCCCCTTTCCCCTATAAATACTGGATCAAACAACCTCTCAAACTCGCCAATTTCGTGATAAATCAACCCAAAAACCCCATTTCGCACCAGAAACTTCGACGGAGCAATTCGAGCACACCGGAAGGAATTAGGAGCTGAATTTCTGCAGTCACCCCTTATTTGTTATGCTTAACAATAACCTCTTTCAGTTTTTGCTAATTCGATCTCTAAGTATGGTTTCTAGAAATGATCCAAAATTAGGGTTCTTGAGCTTGTTTTGATAAAATCGGGTGATCGGGTGGGAATTAGGGTCTGAATTTTTGTAGGTAATCATAAAATGATGTATTTTAAGAAAGCCCTAAGTTTATTTCACATTTGGAAAAGGTTTGGTCAAGGTTTTATTAACGGGTCAAAATTAGGGTTTTCATAACGTTACTCTGCCCAAATTGACTAAACGATGTTGAACTAAGCTTAGATCTTTTAAAGGATATTATAAAATGTTATAATGAACAACACCCTAAGTTGGTTTGAATTAAAAATGAGTTTTGATCATAAAACGAGAAATTCATGAAATTAGGGTTTCTAAATAAAGATAATTATTATAAAATAATCCGGAGGGTATGGGTACCTGATTTTTGATCTTATAACATGTTTATATATATAATAAGTATATATGAAGTTAAAATGGGTAAATAATAAAGTATTAAAGATACCGAGTTAATCGGATATTAGGGGTTCGCGCGGACCGGAAGGGTAGGCACCTGTACACTGGGGTTTCTGGCAATAGCGGGGGTGTCGCCATCCCATCTGGGCAATGGCATCCCAACACTAGGCGATCCCGGAGTGAGTGTCTACTTATAGGAATGCGCGTCTTCATATTATCAATAAAAAGGTTATTATGCCTATAAGGGCATTTTGGTCATTTTGACCTTAAAAGAGATAAACCCTAATAAAATATTATTAGGATAATAAGATATAAATAAACGTAGGTATTATTTATAATAACTTTGCATTAATGCAATCCGATACGCGATTAGGTTAATTGTGGACCATAACGGAGGTTCTGTCTGAATAACTGATTAAAGATATCAGGTGAGTTCTATGAGCCCACTCTTTAAATGTTTTAGAATATTTTAAATGTTTTTCGGGCTAGTATACATACAATACTTGTGAACATATATTCAAGATAATTGTGACTTGATATATACGTGTTATATGATGAAATTGTTCTTGAATTGCTTATATGTGTTATGCAATTATGTTGATTATAATGTGATGTGTATATACTTGCTTGAAATTAGGTGGCCAAGTGACTAGGGCGTTGTTAGTAAACGTTTAGTGAGTATGTATGATTATATGAGAACAGGTGATGCATTTGCTTATATTAATATGTGGTGGATACGCCGTTGGTACATCCTATATATATACATAGTAGTATAAGTTACCCGGTATATTGAAAGTGTGGAGGATACGCCGCTGGTACATCCTGTATACATACACTAACGGTAAATTGGGGGATGCCCATTTGTTGCAGTATATGAATGCATTATCACTGTTTAATAACAAACCTAAAGCATCTGGTTATTTAACTAGGGGTGGGTAGTATACGTGATCGGAAATTAAGTCATTAAGACGAGAAAATGACCTAATATAGTTAAGTATAAAGTTGGTAGATAAAGTTGAGGAATCGCTGTTGCTCCAATGGGGGTGGCCTAGAGAATGCAGTGGCAGGTCTGCTCATAATAAAAGAGTCAGATAAATATAGTGACCTAGAAGTTTAGCCTAGGGTCATGGTTAAGATAATAAGATATATTATAATAATAAATACGTGCTAGAATTTATATGTGATATATATATGTGTGTTGTGAAAATCAGGTAAACACTTTAACGGTTTTGAACTAAACGGTAGAACTCACCAGCGTAAGCTGACTTTTTAAAAGTATGTATGCTAGGTTCTGCAGAGACGTTTAGAAGTAAAGGCACGGATCTTGTGAGGACGGGATAATCGGGAAAGCTATCAAGGAAGGACTTCTGGCAAGCTGGCTTAGTTATAGATTTCGTATTCATAATTAGTTATAATTATGTACAATATCTCTCTTACTGTAGTACTTGGCTTATATAAATAAAAGTTTTAAATTTCCGCTGCTTAATATCTCTGTTGATACCTTGTGTTCATGAGTAAATCCGATTCGTGACCCCTCCTAGTGCCAAGTCTGGGAGCGGGCGTCACAGTTTCAAAGATGTATCGCGCTATTGTGAAAAAAGATTACTGGGACATATTTGTAGCATATACAAAATCTGAAGAATTCAAGGTTTTTATTCAATTCAAACTGCAGATTTAATTAATTAAGCTACGTGTTAATTAATGAGATTATAAATTATATATCCTACTGTTCTGTTGGAAAGGTTGCGTCAAAGAGTGCAAAAGAGGTTCGAGCACAGTATACTTATGATCATACAATGGGGCAGCGAGGATACGTCTTTCTGAAAGGAAAACTGGTAATAAGCTAAGTGTGTTAAACCCAGTCATGGTTAAGAACTTGCAATGTATGTTTCAAGTCTGATATATATTATTATTATTATTATACAAGGTACAAAACAAAGAAATTGCAGCTGATGATACTCCCTCTCGAGCGTTTATGTGGAGGAAAGGAAGGGTAAATAAAGAGGGGGAATACAAAACGCCTATGGTGAAGGGTACAGCAGATGATATAGTAATTTTAATTGCTATATATATACCTAATTATTTACATGTTAACTAACAGCACCTCACTACATTAACTAAATTAATTACTGCAGGCCGAGAATGAAACAAAAATAAATGCGGGATTCGTGACCGTAGAACCGGGAACGGATGCCCTGACATTGGTCCTTGGCAAGGAAAGGGGTGGATACCTAAAAGGTAATGGGTATGGAGTGACTTCCCGTGGATATTGGCAGGGTGCTCCAAAAGGGCGATCAAAAGAACGAATCGAAAAACTTGAGGCGGAACTCAAAACTGAAAAAACAATTGCGTGAGAAAAAGGATCAAGAGGTTGAGCACCTCACTGATATGGTTAAAGCACAACTTAAAAAAATTGATAAGCTTACGGCGTTTATGAACCGCATGATTCAAGATAAACAAGTTGATAAAGCGGTAAATTCTGTAAGGGACAAATTATATATATATATATATATATATATATATATATATATATATATATATATATATACCTATAATTAATTATATTATATACTTTACTTTTTATCAATTAATTATTATAAATCATTAAATCATTTTGTAGGTAAAGTCCGCGGAGGCGCCTCTTACTACAACTGTAAGATCTAAAAACAGTTGTAATCAGCATTCCAATGTAAATACAACGGTAATTAAGTATTATTGCTGATATGATCAATCTCCCTTGAGCGCATATTTATTAATTAATTAACTAATTGAATTGTACGTAGGACATGATCAATTACGCGTACAATACATCGCAGAAACAATCTACTCCATCAAACTCATCTCAAAAGTCGGCCGATAAAGTACAGATTTGAAACAGTTCTGAATTTGAGTTGATCTGGAAGATTCTAGTTCATCTGGATGAACATGCATCTCTAGTTATATTTCATCTGGATAGTTAAAGTTCATCAGGATTGGTAAAGTTCATCTGGATAGTAAAAAGTTCATCATGATAGTAAGAGTTCATCGGGATAGTTAGAGTTGATCCGGAAGATTCTAGTTCATCAGGATAGTTAGAGTTCATCGGGATAGTTAGAGTTGATCCGGAAGATTCTAGTTCATCTGGATGAACATGCGTCTCTAGTTATAGTTCACCGGGTTGGTTATAGTTCATCCGGATAGTTAAAGTTCATCAGCATAGGTAAAGTTAATCAGGATAGTTAAAGTTTATCGAGATAGTTAGAGTTGTTCTAAAATAATAATTAATAATTAACTGTTTCGGCTATTATAAGTTTGTACTTCATCCGAATTGTTATCTGGATAGTTAACTAATGTTTAGCCGGTTATGATTGATATGATTTTATTAATTAATTGAATTGTAGGTCTGTTCTGCGACTGTATCACAACACACTCCTCCATCTATAATAGCGTCCGGGCAAAAGGAAAGGTTAACTATTTTTATTTACACAATTGTGTATTTCCCTTATAACTAATTGTTATATGATCATTTAATTAAATGTTGATGCCTCCTAGACAAGCTGTTGAAGCTTTAGAGTTTGGTCATTTGCATAACGGAAGGTGCGTGTTTAACAAAACTGGGAAGGTGCTGATGAGCAGGCAATTGACTTGTTGCAACAATCAACATGGGAAACATCTATGCAGATCAACCCTGTCATCTACAAGGGTATTCTTGAAGCATTCTGGAACAATGCTCAATCTGCAGAGCTTGATGATGGTTCAGATATTATAAGGTCCAGGATCCAGAACATTGATGTTGAGATCACTGAGGAGAAGATCAGAACGGTCCTGAACTTACAAGATGCTGACAAGCCCAAGACTTTCACAAAGACTCAATGGCAGTCAATAATCACAAGAATGGGATATTCTGGTGTCTTTCTCCCAGATGTCAGCAACAAAATTCACAAGACCTTATTTCCGATCAACTGGAGGTTCATAATCAGCTTCTTCATTTCTGCTTTTGGACACAGAAAGGCAGCTCCTGATGATTTTGTTGAAGAAATTGCATGTGCTCTACATGGGTTTGTCACCGGTGAGGGGTTCAATCTTTCACACCAACTCCTCAAATGGATGATTGCTAATTTGCATCCCACTGGAAGAGCAAAGAAGTTCCTGATGTACCCCCGGTTAATCCAGGCTATCTTGGATCATTATTACCCAACCTTGATCAAGCAAGGAGAAACCATCTCTACAAGTTCAATGAACACTGGCTCATACAGCAAGTACCATAAAGGTAAATATCAAGGGAATGATGTACCTTTCTTTCTCGAGATGATTGCTCGGATTGCTCTCGCTGATGCTGAAGGAGATATCCAAATGGGTGAAGCAGCTGTTGAAGCTCAAGTAGAACATAATGTGGGTGATCAAGTACACACTGAGTTGGATTTAAATGCACCTGCTACTGCTGCTTCTGATGCTGTTGAAGACCCTGGGAATCTCCAAGGTACAAGTGCTAAAGCTTCTGAGCCTGTTGAACGCTCCTCAAGTCCTATGTTGGTGGATCTGTCTGAAGAAGGAAAAGGAGACGACAATGATAATGATGAAGGTTCTGACTCCTCGGATTCTGATGACAGTCCCACACAACCTGAGGGCATTCATCCTCGGAAACGACAAAGGACTGGAGACTATTCCAGTGCCTCTACAGCTACAACACCACAATCATCCTCTGATAAAAGCTATTATCCATCACAGGATGAACAGGATGATGAGGAGGATTCAGTGTCTCTCGATGAGGACGATCTTAAATATAACCTTGAAGATGAGACTGATAGTCCTCCCAAGTATCCTCCTAAGACTACTTTACAAACTCTGACAAAAACTGCTGGGTGTAGTTATAAATCTGATGAGTTCTTCATCAGAGCTAAGAGAAGCAAGTCCTGTACTGAAAAACTCAAAGTTAGAAGGAAGCCCGGTACACAGGATTATTATGAATTGGTGAGTTCATTTGGCACTCCATCGGACACAGCCTTAGCTGCAGCAACTATCTCTCCATCTCCTGCTGAGCAATTTGAAGGAATTGACATGGATATGAGACCACTGGAGCAGCTAGCTGAAGCTGTTGTCACCACCACCGACACAGTTGGAATTGTTGCTATCAGCCCAACAGTTTCAGAATCTGAAAAGGTGATGGAACTCTAGGCTGAAATTGTCAACCTTCAGAGTCAGAATGACCATCTAAACTGTTCACTGCAAGTGGCAATTTAAAAGATCAATGATCAGTCACAAGTCATTGGTGAACAAGCTGCTGAAATTCAAAGACTCAAGGATTTGTACCAAACAAATAGTAAACATTTTATCATAATACCAATGTAGTTTAGTTGCAGAAAAACATAATTACAGCAAAAATACACAAAATTTCACCATAAATTTACTAAAACTCGAAGTTAGAACACATAATCTCACCATAAACAAAGATATACACATTTTTCTATAGATATTTTACCTGTTGTTGCTAAAGGCTTGTCACTGCCATTGTTTTTTGGGGCTTCACTAGAGTAAAACTAATTGTGACAAGGAAGTTGACAATGGAAGACCTTAATACTTGTTAAACAACATAAAGTAGTTATAAAAAAAGGAACAATAAAACAGTCTCGACATATTAACAATATTGATCTGAGGATACCTCCAGGATCCCGTCTGGGTGGCGTTTCCATTGTTCATGTTGGTCTCAGCGAAGGCATGACATCGATGTGCACATGAATACAAATAAAGTTCTATTTTTGAGAAAATAAAGGAAATTAAACAAGTTTAAATCTTTCAAAAGAACGCATGCATACACTAGAACAATCTCTGATTCTATTTTTGTATTTTCCATATAGGATCAGAATTATACAAAAACAAGAACAATGTATCACCACAGATTTCAGGCTAGCTTTATCTTTATGTCATACTTGCATATATCAGATTTGATTAGCACATTCAATGACATAGACAAGTACCTACAGCCTTTCTTCTTACTCAATCCATGGTCAGTATCATACATTAATGTACTATCATTTCTCACAGGGGTTGGATCATATTTCTTAATTTTTTTGATTTTTTTTTATTTTTTTTTAACTTTTTTATGTTTTTTTAATTTTAATAACAAGAAATCACAATCTTTTTGTATTTTCCATATATTCTCCCCTAAAAAGCAGAAAAGCAAAGAAAAATAATAGTAAAATTGATCAACTGAATTAGATTACTGGGCAGGCAAGCAAGTAATGCCATTGATTTGCAAAAGGAATTGAAAGCGAGTTTTATCAAACGCTTTGGTAAACAAATCCGCTTTTTAAAAATCTATATGAATTTTCTGAAAATCAATTAACTTCTTCTCATAGCAGACACGAATAAAACGATATCGAATGTCAATGTGCTTACTCTTTGAATGTTGCACGAGGTTTTTCGTGATGCATATAACAGCTGAGTTATCAATAAAAATAGGAGTGGTCAGAAATTTCAAACCATAATCGCGCAACTGTTGTTGAATCCACAAAACCTTTGAACAGCAACTAGAAGCAGCAACATATTCCGCCTCCGCAGTAGATGTCGCGACTAAAGTTTGTTTCTTGCACTGCCAGGATACAAGCCTCTCCCCCAGAAATTGGCAACTGATGGTAGTGGATCTTAAATTAATTTTGCACCCGCTGTAATCTGAATCTGAGTAGGATACCAGATGCCAAGATCCGGGCAACCCTTCAAATAAGTCATGATCCTTTTCATTGCCATCAAATGAGAAGCCTTGGGGTTTGCTTGATACCTAGCACACATACAAACGACAAACATTATATCAGGTCTAGGAGCAGTAAGATACAAAAGCGACCCAACCATGGCTCGATACAGTGTTGAGTCAACACTGTCACCAGACTCATCTGGCGCAAGACCATGATTAACCTTTATGGGAGTATTAGGAATGCGGATATCTCTAATCTTGAATCTGGCCAAAACATCATGAACGTATTTTGTCTGATGCAGAAAGATGCCTTTCGCTAACTGATTCACTTGAAGACCCAAAAAGAAATTCATCTCTCCCATGGAACTCATTTCAAATTTTGTTTGCATAACAAGATCAAATTCCTTGCAGATCTTATCGTTTGGACTTCGAAATAATGTCATCGACATAAACTTGTACTAGAAGCAGATCATTCCCCGTTTTCTTTGAGAAAAGCGTGCAGTCAAACTTCCCGCATTTGAAACCATTCTCAAGTAGGTGAGTAGATAAAGTCTCATACCAAGCCCATGGAGCTTGATAAAGACCATACAAAGCTTTATCCAAATTGTAAACGCGCTCAGGGAAGTCAGGATCATAAAAACCAGGTGGCATCTTAACATAAACTTTTTCACGCATTTTCCCATTCAGAAAAGCACTTTTAACATCCATCTGATACACCTTAAATCCTTTATATGCTGCAAAAGCCAAGAAAATGTGAATCGCTTCAATCCGAGCTACCGGAGTGTAAACTTCATTGAAGTCGATTCCTTCTATCTGACAAATAAAAGAAGCAGTAGCTACTGCAGCCAGTACTGCTGAAGTATCACAACAGGAAGTGGTATATATTTATAATTAAGGATTTGACAAATCGCTTTGACATTAATGTTAATTAATATATATGTTACTAATCAATTAATTATATGCGTCAATTTAGGGGAAAAATAAGAGACCTACAAAATTAGGAAAACCTGCTCCTACTAATAATGATGACATTCCTGCTGCTGTTGACCCAGAAATCTCATTAGATGTATATATTAGTATATTTGACAATTTATTTATTCATTTTTTTACTTTAATTAATTAACTGTTAATATATATGCTATAATTAACATTATTATTATGTCACTTTTGATCAGGGGTGCAAAACTTTGGACCTGCACCTTGGGGAAAAAAGAAACATTGTGGCAAAGGCTAAATTATTGCCAGCATTAACAGATGAGATGATTCATGAAGTTCCACTACCTTCTAATTGCCGTAGAATTTCCATTTATGAGGTTTCGAAGAAACATGGATTTTTACCACATGAGGTTTCGAAGAAACATGGATTTTTACCACACCCAGTAGAAGGTATAACAACAATTAAGGAGCTTGCAGAGAAGAAAAGCATTAACTATATTATTGCATGACCGAAGGACCAAATGATCAATGCTGACTATGATAAGAAATTAAAATCAAAGGCTTGTTCCATTTATAATACAATTAAAGTACTTGAAGAACCAATTAATTAACCGTATCCACTTTAATTAATTAATTAACTTTAACTACATATATATATATAGGGGAAGGATCAAATAAAAACAAGATGTTATTGCGAAAACACGAAAACAAATATTAAAACCTTTATATCTTCCTCATACGTTAATATTTTTTTATAAATTTGCACCAAAAGTCTTAAAATTATATCACCTTTAATTCTTGGGAAAAAAAATTAAACATTTAAAATTTCGTGATTTTTTTATTATTGCACATGTGCAATAATACGTATTAATTATATTACACATGTGCAATATCAACAAAAAGAACGTTAATTTTTTATTAATTTTTTCGAGAATTAAAGATAACAGAATTATAAGACTTATGGTGCAATTTTTTATCAAAAATATTAACGTATGAAAAAGTTATAGAGGTTTTAATATTATTGCACATGTGCAATTATAATTTTTATTGCACACGTGCAATAATAAAAAAATTAAAAAAACATTGGATTTTTTTTAATATTCTCCAGAATTATAAGATTTATAGTGCAATTTTTTATAAAAAATTTTAACATATAAAAAAGTTATAAAGGTTTTAATATTATTGCATATGTGCAATAATAATAATTTTAAAAATTATTGCGCCTGTGCAATAATAATAATAATAAAAATTATTGCGCCTGTGCAATAATAATTTAAAAAAAAAAACTTAATTTTTTTTTAATTTTTTCCAGAACTAAAGATAACATAATTTTAAGGATTTTGGTGCAAATTTTTTTTAAAATTATTAACGTATGAAAAAGTTATAGAGGTTTTAATATTTGTTTTCGTGTTTTCGTAATAAAAGTTGTTTTCACATGAACCTTACCCTATATATATATATATATATATATATATATATATATATATATACTATCTTACTATATATATAAGAGAGAGAAATTTGAGGTGTTGAATTTTTAAGACTTTTACAAATTTATATGCATAATGTACAAACACTTAAAGCTATATGTTGAATTTTTAAGACATGAAGGAGAAGCATACTCGGTTCCATACGAAGGATACTTGAACTAGAAGGAGTTGAACTCTTTAGTTTCACCCTAATTTGAACCAGAATCAGTTGAATTTGCAGGCGAAGGACACCCTCTCTTTCTTTTCTTCTTTACTTTCACTGTTGATTCAGGGTTGCAGACTTGCAGGGCATTAGAAACACACATACACTACCTCCTTTCTTTTCTTCTTTTCCAACCCTAAGAGATGAAAGGTACACCCCTTTTGTGAAAGTAGATGAAATCGTACAACCCTTTTCTGAAATCAGATGAAAGAAGCAGTAATCGTTCTTCTTTGTAGCATTAATACACTCCGATGAGATGTTAATGGGCGGTCAGTTTGAATTTGCAATTCAAACTTGCAAATCAGATATAAATACACACGTTCCTGAGACGGCATATACACAATCCACAAATCGCAAATCGCAAATCGCAAGTTCATCTCTGCTGAGGTACGGTTCCTGATTTTTTTTTAAATCGCAACTGATTATTGAAATTGGAATTGTGTTTTAAAGCAAATAATTGTTTGTAGTTCATTGCATCCCATCGATTCAAGCTGCATCATCGATTCAAGTTCATCGATTCAAGCTGCATCCTTCAACAGGCCCGTTTTCTTCTTTATTTTGACCTAATCTAGGTTCATCTTGATCACAAATCTGAAATCGTGTATTAATTTGTATGGGTATTTTCTTTATGTCGTTACCTCGATCTTTTACAGTTGAACCTGTCTTCTATTTAGCTGAATCTGTCCTGATTGGTTCCTCGAACTTTTACAGTTGAACCTGTCTTCTATAGCAATTAGTTTTCAATTATGCATTTGGTTAACTCCGAACAAGTTTTCTGATTTTTTTATTGAGGTCCTACAGGGACAAAAGAAGGTTCCTATCTCAGGTATGAATATATTCATGTTCTTTTAATCAATTCCATCTCTAAATATATGTGGTTGGTTCAAATCAGTGTTTATGATAAATCCCATTTAGCTTTGGTTGATTTAGGGCCTGTATTGACCCATCTCTTCAAGCTATTACCACTGTTTAGATCTTTATAAGCTCAATTATATGCCTTATTTGATTAATTATATTTATTATAAATATGACATGCTTTAAATGGCCCAAATTATCATTTTAAAATGGAATGTTGACTTACTTTGTATCTTTATTTGATATACTGGCTAATTTATGGAAGCATAATATTCCAATTGTTAGTGATTTTTGAACATGTGATTTATTTTGAATTGCACATGAACATGATGTCTTTATTGATAAGACAGATCTCTTCTATTGAGAACAACCACAAGCCTGCTGCCTATGCCAAGAAAGGACCAAAGGTGGGCTATTAAGGTATGAATCTTCACTTCATTTGTGTTATATTGTGTATTACATGTTCTTTTCCATATTTTTATGTACTTGGCTTTGTAGTGGTTTAATATTAAATGTTTTTTCTTCCTTATTGATGTTGACCTCTATTTTGCAGATTATGAGATTAGCTTATATTGTTTCATCAATTTGAAAATGTGTGTCCCTGCATAATCACGGTTTATGCAGATCAATTCATACAGGTAGTTTGCAGTTCTATGGTTTGAAGTTTTATATATTTTAACCAAAAAGGGGGTCAATTGATGCTTTGGCCTTAAATGAGCTCGAGAATGGACATGTTTGAGGAAAGGGAATGGACCAACAACAAACCTAAGGGAAAATTTAATCATGTACAGTTTAAACTAAACTCGAGAATGGACATGGTTCGACCATTATAGGAGCCAGTTTAAACTGAACTTGTGGTTATTGTAATGGAACTTGTGGTTGTTTGCAAATTCTGATTCACGAAGGCGGCGTTCCGCTTCAGTTGCTCGCGATCAGATTAGTGACACCCGGAGGTAAACGTTTGAGACAAAATGGGTTCCTTGCTGCCTTTAGAACAATGTATCTACAAACTAAACTGATTATTTATTTTTCTAATTCTTATATATTGTCTTAGATTTATCATGAGGCTTATAACTGTTCATAGCAGTGAAAATTGTTCATCAGCTGCACCGGCGGTTCAGTCAACTTCATTTATGTATGAGTAAGATTATAAACATCTCGATCTTGATAGAAACAAGAATGATCTTGATTTTATTATTGTTTGTTCATTCTTTTTGGTGATTTTCTTTACGTGAGTTCGAATTTTGATATTAGTAGCTTTGATTTTTAGGAGTTCATTATGTTGGGGATTTTTTTTTATCTAATTTGATTGTTGTGTGGGAACTGCTCAGCCAAGAAAATGAAGCAACAGTTTTGTAAGCTGAGCTGTCTAACAACGTTTTTTGAAAGTCTATTGTTTATTTGTCATCATCATTGAATTTTATTTTAGTTTAACTCTTTTTGTAAATTGTTGACTTTGGATGAAATTTTAACTGGGTCAATAAAGCACCATGGTGTCATCCTATTTGGGTTGTTCACTTCTTTTAAGATGATACTTATTAACAAGCTTGTTGATACATGGTCCTTGATCGTCATGTGAAGTATCGAATACAAGACGGATTCACACAAGGATGCTGAGGTCCGAACTCAGGCCGAACCTTGAGTTCGGACATGGCCGAACCCGGTTCGGCCGGTCGTATTTCAGCCTTATAAATATGTGTTTCATGTGTTGTATTCATGGAGGGTAGAACGGTCTATGCTTCCACGTCATATATTATCTGTGTACTCTGTGGTCTCAGTGGTTAATACAAAGCTCATTTGTATTTACTCCTTGTGTTTCATCTCGTATTACATTGATTTCATTACGACTAAGTAGAAGATCCGCACGCTCACACACTTTCAAGTGGTATCAGAGCATTTGGTTTGCTCTACTAGTCGGAAATCAGTGTTTCTCAGAGTTTTGAGTTCAAATTCACATTTTTTGCGAAAATGTCAATCATTTTTTAGTTCGTTTGATAGTCTCGAGTGTGCTTTTCGTCAAAAATCTATTTCTGGATCGTTTCTATTGAGTTTGGTTGAATTTCTGTCGAAAATTTCAGTCAAAAACGTTGAAAATCGAGAAAATGAGGTCGAGTGAAATCTGTCTCGTTTGAGGTTCGGACAACTTCGAAGTAACCGCTCCGAACTCGAGGTTCAGACGAAGTTCGGTCTTTATCTACGTTCGGTGAGAGATCGGTCTAGGTTCGGAGAGAGTTCGGTGGTATTTCGGAGCAAGTTTGGAGTTTCTTTTGTTTTGTTCTTCCGAAGGTTGGGTTCGGAGAGAGTTCGGTGTTGTTAAGTTCAGATTAAGTTCGGAGGCAGCTCGAAGGAGGTTCGGACGAGGTTCGGAGTGAACAGTAACCAGTTTTTCGAAAATGTCCGATTTTCAAGCGTTCGCGGCTATTCAAAATTCGGTTCAGGCAACTATGCAAACAATGATTAACTATGATAATGAAATCGGAACAAGTCAGGAAGTTCCCAAATTACTCAAATTGGAAGATTATCATAGTTGGGTGACACGATTTGAAGCGTTTGTTTCCGCAAATGATATGGATATGTGGTTATCGTATTCTGAACAATATACATATCCTAAGGGTGAGGACGGTGAACCAATTCTTCAACGGAAGCTTTCTGGAGAACAATAGAAAGCATATCAAGCTGAGAAAAAGGCTTATGGCACTTTAACAATGGCTTTGCCTACTGATTTACTACATCAATTTTCAAGCAACTATACCGCAAAGAGCTTGTGGGATGCTCTAGAAAAGAGATGTGAAGGTAATGACCAGTATAAGAAAAGTCGACAAAAAGTGTTGAAGAAAGAATTTGATAGCTTCAAGCATTATCAAAATGAATCGATTCCAAATCTGATTGCAATATTTGCACATTTAATGAGTGAAATGAAGTTGGTGAATCTTACAAAAGATGAAGCAGATAGAAAAGAAAAGATTATGGAAGCTTTACCAGAGAAGTGGGAAAATTATGTGATGATGATCACTAATGATAAAGATTATCCAAGGTTGTCGTTTAATGATCTAATTCAAAGAATCCAAGCTAGGGATATGGAGTTAAAAGTAAACAAGTCACTTCCTGAACAAATTCAGAATCATGCAGTGTATTATGGTAACAATGATTCAACTTTGAATGCTAGGAAATCTAATATTCTTAGTTCTGCACCTCCTACAGCATTACTGGCAGGTAAATCTGAAACTCCAAGTTATTTATCTGCTGGTTGTACTGTGTCAATTCCTAGTTCTTCGACTCAAAGTGCATTGTCTGTTCAAACTGTTGATGATTATAATGCGTTGATGTCTGCATTGGTATCTGTTGGATTTAGGTGTCCAGACCCGACTAAATCAAGTACCCGACCCGGTCAAGACCCGTAAGAGTTACACCGGAGGCAACGGGTATGCTATGTTGGTTCGTAGAACGAAGAAATTTTTCAATAGAACTGGTAAGAAGCGACTAAATCAGGAAGGAAAGATTGGTTTGGACAAATCTAAGGTGAAATGTTATAAGTGTTCCGTTTATGGTCACTGTGCTCGAGAATGTCCAATTTCTGCTGAAAGTAAATTGAAGACTGGTCAGCACGCACATTTAGTTTTTCATCCTTCAGATAAAGCTGAAAAGGTTGAGCAGAAATCTGCTACTCTTGCTCATGATTGGACTGATACATTTATGCATCCAGATGGGTTTACCTGGAATGCTGATTCAGAAATTAAAAAGAATACTACTCCAATCTCAATTGCTTTAACCGTTCAACATGCTGATGATGAAAGCTTTTTAACAGAATCTGATACTTCTTCAAGTATATCTTTGGTTCAAGAAGAATTGCCTAAGTCTTCTGAGAATTCAAAAGATGATGAATTTAAATGTTATAAATGTGAGAAGTTGCTCAACAAAATTGCAAGTTTTGAACAAGATTGTCAAATTTCAACTGAAGAAATTGTGGTGTTAAAGAAAGAGTTGGAAGATTTTCAAAAGAAATATTATGCGTTAGTTCATATTCATGAAGATGTTTTGAAGGAAAATGTTCAATTGGCTGAAGAGTGTGAGAAAGCCAAAGCTGAAGCGTTAGATGCAGCTCAAGATTTTGAGAATCTGTTTTAGAAGAGTTATCCGGTTCAGCAAAAATATGAAGAGGCTACTGCTCTTATTGCAAAAACTGTTGTTACCGTTGAGAAGCTTCAAAACAAGATCTCTATGCTTCAAGATGAAAATGTTTTTTACAGAGACAAGAATGAAGTGTTAACAAAAGATGTGGAGATCTACAAACAAAAGAGAGAAAATGTGCTTGAGGAATTATATGCTGAATGTGAGATCCGGAAGTTACAAACTTATGAGTATGATGATCTCAATGCTAAATTCATCAATTCACAACAAGAAGTGTTTGAAGGTCAACAGAAAATTAATGACTTGAAATTGGAGATTTGGAGTTAAAAAGACAAGTTAAGAATTGCAATTTGTCACCGACATTGCTAAATTTCTTATACAAGCAGGATCAGAGTTCAGAGAAGTCTAAAGAAGAAAATATTCATTCGGTACCTCAACCAGTGGATTTGATTGAAGTTACTTCAGCTCAGATTGATCCAAAAGCTGAAGTACATGATTATTCCAAATGTGCCACTCCACCCAAGAAAAACAAGTCTAAGTCTAAAAGAAAGGAGAAGCCTTTGGGTGACGCTCCTAAATTTGTGTCGAAGTCTGTATTGCTGGAAAATGAGAAAGTATTTGATAAGGTTGCTTCTAGTTCTTCATCTGAAACCGAAGAAGAAAAAGTTTTGATTGAAAAGAACAAGCTGAAGGATATCAAAGCCAAATTCACTAGTGACGCTAAGTCAAGAGAAGCTTCAGGTTCTTCTTCAAATTCTTCAAAGACTTAAGGATCTAAACACAAAGGTTTAGGTTACAAAGTGTTGGAAGAATCTATTCAAACAAAGAAATCAGTGAAGGTTGAGAAGGTTCTTAAAACAAAAGTTACAAAGAAATCTTCATCTCAGAAAGAATTTTCTTATTATTCTGGAGGATCTTCATCTTCAAGGAGTCCATCTCCTAGGTATGATTCTTCTGATGGTTTCTTTGATAACTTTTATTCTGAACATTCATCTGATTCTCAAAAATCAAAACATTTTTCAAACAATTTTAGAGAAAGACTTTGTTATGTATGTCGTCAACCAGGACATCTAGCTGCTGATTGTCCGACGACTGCATATATCCACAAAACTGCAAAATATGTGGATAACAAAGGTCAAATTTTTTATGAACCATGGTCACCAAAGCTTAAATCAATTCGTAAATCGTCTTGGTCTAAATCAAGTTCGTCAGTTGCATCTGATTCAGGTTCCGATCAAAAATTAAAACTTTTACAAATTTGGAAACCAAAAGTTGTTTCCAAGGCCAACTAAGGACTTTGTGGAAGACACCGGGCG